>CM032447.1:17772803-18387569 GCA_019049505.1 Pachyrhynchus sulphureomaculatus
TAAATATATATATATATATATATATATATATATATATATACATATATATATATATATATATATATATATATATATATATATATATATATATATATAGAAGCATCAAGATATGTAAAAAAAAATCGATTTTTTGAAATTACCACACTGGTATGGCCCATTAAAGGGTGCTATTTAGGCGAAACATCCATATCTCGCTAAAAAGAAAGTGGTTCTTCATAAAATAATGCGCCTTCACCCACGTCTCGGATTGTTGCTGCAAAAATGCATGACCTTCACTTTGAAGTGCTTCCACATCCACAGTTGTTACTAAACCTGAAAAATGCCTGGTTGGGCAAGGAAGCACTACTAGGACCAATACATTTAATGCTTTGCAAGGTGACTATGTAGAAAATTAAATCAGAAATCTCATTAATCAAGCGTTTTCTGTATTAGGCCGAAAACTTTTGGAACGACCCTCGTATGTATAACTTTCTCATTGACATTTGACATTACCGTCAAAGACTCCTCGCGTAAATTCGCCACACCCCTCAGATAGATAACCTCCTTGAAAAACGATTGTGAAGAAAACTGGTGTTCACAAACAGTGCGGAAAAGTGTGCGGGAATGCGCTCTGCCATCGTATACGCATTTACATAAAACTCATTTTCAGAAGCATCTGCAGAATGTGATGTTGTTCTATTGTGTTTATAACACCCAAAAGGGCGGTACAAAGACCCATAAAAATACGCTACGTAAGCAGATATTGTATTTTTTCGCGAGGATTTATTTACATAAAGAAAATTATCGTTATTTTTTCTTTGCTATTAAAAATAATTTATTTAGCACTTGAAGCGTATATGAAACGGAAATTTAACTAATATTTTAACAAGATACTTCATCTGCCATATATATTTTTTGTTTCATACGTTCCACCGCACTTTATGTCTTGAAACTCCTCGTCCGCACTCATCTTTCATGATTTTGTCTGAAATATAGCGAAAAAAAGACTATTTTTCTCCTGGACATTTAATGAGTTTTTATCGTCTTATCCTGCTCTTCTGAGACCGTCGTGCCACAACCCTCAAGTAAATTCTCGTCACATACTTATCAAAAAAGACGATCGATGTAGCTGACTATGGTACACATCCAGTGTGCCGTGCATGGCCCAGGCCTACTTACGAGACCGTCCCTCGGGATCGTGCCAATTCGCTCCTCAAGTTATTTTACGGAATCTTGTTTGCTCGTCTTTTGTGCACTAGTCGGGACTTTACACTGGCTCTAAATTCTACTCAGCTATATAGGATTATGAAGACACGAGAATTTACAGTTTTTAATAGCTTGTTTTATTTTATTTCTGTGTATATGCTTTTTTGTTTTTTATTATTATTACATGTCTTAATAATATATATATATATATATATATATATATATATATATATATATATATATATATATATATATATATATATATATATATATGTTATATATATATATATATATATATATATATATATATATGTATATATATATATATATATATATATATATATATATATATATATATATATATATATATATATATATATACGAGGCTGGTTTGAAAAGTCTGTGCAAAGTCCGAGAGATGGCACCACCGGCGCGTATCGAGGTCATGTTTAGTTAGTAGCATCTCTTGAATGAACGCACACCAAGTTTCAGCCATATTGGTCTATTTCTTTGTGTTTGGCATTCGTGTGAATCAAGGAAGTCGAGTGATTTTCAAGAAATGGACGAAAAAGAATTTCGTGTGGTGATTAAACATTACTTTATGAAAGGCAAAACGCCTCAGGAGACTAAAGAGAAGCTTGATAAACATTATAGTGACTCCTTCGATTAGAACAGTTTATGAGTGGTTTCAAAATTTTCGGACTGGCCATATGGGCACAAGTGACGCTGAACGTTCTGGACGGCCTGTAGAGGTTACGACTCCAGAAATCATTGATCAAATCCATGATATGGTGATGGATGACAGAAGAGTTAACGTACGTGAGATTGCTAGTGCTGTGGGCATCTCGACTGAACGGGTACATAATATTTTGCATAAACATTTGGACATGAGAAAGCTATCCGCAAGATGGGTGCCGCGA
This sequence comes from Pachyrhynchus sulphureomaculatus, assembly GCA_019049505.1. Taxonomy (NCBI): domain Eukaryota; kingdom Metazoa; phylum Arthropoda; class Insecta; order Coleoptera; family Curculionidae; genus Pachyrhynchus; species Pachyrhynchus sulphureomaculatus. Next base: position 17,774,909 of record CM032447.1, read on the forward strand.
TTGTTCACGCTTGACCAAAAATGGAATCGTGTGAAGTGTTGCAAGAATGGTTTGCAGCTGTTCCGGAGGACTTTAAGCGTCGTTTCGTCACTGTGGATGAAACATGGATACATTACTATACTCCTGAGACCAAACAACAATCTAAACAATGGGTTACCAAGGGGGAATCTGCACCAAAAAAGGCGAAGACCGTTCCTTCGGCCGGAAAGGTTATGGCGACTGTCTTTTGGGATTCGCAAGGGATAATCCTCATCGACTATCTGGAAAAGGGTAAAAAACTATTACAGGTGAATATTATTCATCGTTATTGGACCGTTTGAAAACCGAGCTGCAAGAAAAACGCCCGCGATTGGCCCACAAGAAAGTCCTTTTCCATCACGACAACGCACCAGCACACACCTCAGCAGTTGTGGCCGCAAAATTAATGGAAATAGGATTCCAACTCGTTTCACATCCCCCTATTCTCCAGACTTGGCTCCCTCGGACTACTATTTGTTCCCCAATTTGAAGAAATGGCTGGCGGGACAAAGATTTTATTCAAACGAGGAGGTGATTGCAGACACTAATGGATATTTTGCAGACTTGGACAAATCCTATTATTCGGAAGGGATCAACAAACTAGAACATCGTTGGACGAAGTGTATAAGCCTAAAAGGAGACTATGTCGAAAAATAAAAAAGGTTTACCCCAAACACATAAGTAGTTTTTATTTTTGCATGAACTTTTCAAACCAGCCTCGTATATATATATATATATATATATATATATATATATATATATATATATATATATATATATATATACATGGTTACAGGGAAAGTCGTCTTAGATAATTAAGGACGTTATAGTTTAGGTCGTTTCTGACCGATTTGACTCTATGACATGATGTCCTAAACTTAACCGTTTTCGAGATATTGAAGTTTAAAGATTTTCTAAAAAAAAGCATGTTTTTTTTTTGCTTTTATATCGATTTTTTTTTATTATAGGTTCTCTAGTGCGATTTTTTGGTTATTTTTAGTTAGTCTGTATGTCAAGTATCAAAAATCATCAAAAAAATTTGAACTAGTTACTAACAGTTTCAAATGGTGGCTTGTTAATGTTTCTAAATTACGAATTTTTACCAAGTGTTTCCTACTTTAAATCAATAAAGAGAAAAAAAAATGTATGGAACTTACTCTGCAAATTATTTTAAAAACTTTTACGTCTTTTTAGCTATTAAAAAAGGTATATAATTCTAGGATTTTAATAGGAAAACTGTACACAGAATGAGACCTAAAGCGGGCTCGGGTAGCAAAAAGTAAATTTTTAGTTCTAGGTGAAAATACGAAAAATACACAAATAAAACAACAAACCTTGCAATTTAGTATTTTTTATTAATTATAATTCATGTTCTATATGGTCGCCCCTATTTCTAACACAAATTCTCATTCTTTTTCTTAAATTACTTTTCACAACGCTGGTTGTGAGGTGCCGCCTCATTTCGTCAGCCGCATCAATTATTTTTTGTCTTAGCACATCCACGTTTTCGATAGGAGTCATCTGGTCGTATACGAGACTTTTCATGTGACCCCACACATAAAAATACATCGGTGTTAGGTCTGGGCTTCTCGCCGGCCAAGGTATGGGTCCGCCTCTTCCAATCCATTTGTTGGGATAATTGTCATTGAGCCATGCACGAACACTTCCTCTGTAGTGAGCTGGGCAGCCATCGTGTTGAAAGTACATGTTTTGTCACAAACCAATAGGTAGGTCTTCCATCAAATTAGGTAAATCGTTCCGCAAAAAATTGTCGTATTCCTCGCCATTCAAATTATCTGGCAGGAAGAATGGCCCAACCAAATAATTTGAAATTATACCCATCCACACATTTAAGCTGAATCTTGTTTGTGATCTTTTCGTTCTTTTTTTGTTTGGGTTGCCTTCCTCTTTAGAAGCCCAATAGTGGGCATTGTGGTAGTTTATAAGACCGTCTTTGTCGAATTTCGACTCGTCAGTCCATAGTATTTTCTTAAAAAAAAGATGCATCTTCGACATCGGTATTAAGCATAAATCTGCAGAATTCTAATCGTCGCAATGGATCCCCTTCTTCAATAACTTGCACGGGCGTATAGCGGTAAGGGTGTTGCCCAACAGTATGCATTACAAACCATACCTTCTACTGCGAAATACCAAGCTGTTGTGCGACAACATTTGTAGATGTGGTTGGGTCCACCTCAAAGAGACGTCGTATTTCGTTTTCTTCGTCTTCGTCAAAGATACGTGGTCGTCCCATGTCAGTCCGCCGTCTTTGTACAGAACCAGTTTCTCGTAGTCTTTGATAAGTTCCATCAAATACGCTAACATCAGGTACACGACGAGTAGGATATCGCAGTATGTATTCATCACGTGCACGCGACGACACTCCTTCGCAAAAACCGTAACACATTAGGATGTCAGCATATTCCTCGTTGGTATACGTTGCCATATTCACAAGCAGAGATCAAAATCCAGTTACGAGCCAATTCACACAGTCAGAAGATGAAACACAGATATTTTTGAAAAGCACGGTATAGCACATCTACCACGGACGAATCGAGACTAAAAATCATTCAATAATGTTTAGTGAACAGAAAATATCTCTCGCACAGAGAGTACCCCGACCGGAAAAAATGCTTACCCAACCCTTTTTATTGTTTGAAGGTGCAGGTAGTAAACCGGTAATTGGTAGTATCTAAATTCTATTATTATGTTACTCTACATTTGGGCCTATTGAAATCTCATTTTCTTAGAATTTTCAATAGATCCAGTAGATATTATACCGTTTTAGATAGCTAAAAAGACGTAAAAGTTTTTAAAATAATTTGCAGAATAACTTCCATACATTTTTTTTTTCTCTTTATCGATTTAAAGTAGAAAAACACTTGGTAAAAATTCGTAATTTAGAAACATTAACAAGCCGCCATTTGAAACTGTTAGTAACTAGTTCAATTTTTTTGATGATTTTTGATACTTGACATACAGACTAACTAAAAAATAACCAAAAAATCGCACTCGAGAACCTCTAATAAAAAAAAATCGATATAAAAGCAAAAAAACATAAAAGCAAAAAAAAGCATCTTTTTTTAGAAAATCTTTAAACTTCAATATCTCGAAAACGGTTAAGTTTAGGACATCATGTCATAGAATCAAATTGGTCAGAAACGACCTAAACTATAACGTCCTTAATTATCTAGGACGACTTTCCCTGTAACCCTGTATATATATATATATATATATATATATATATATATATATATATATATAAATATATATATATATATATATATATATATACATATATATATATATATATATATATATATATATATATATATATATATATATGTATATAATATATATATATATATATATATATATATATATATATATATATATATATATATATATATATGTATATATATATATATATATATATATATATATATATATATATATATATATATATATATATGTATATATATGTATATATATATATATATATATATATATATATATATATATATGTATATATATATATATATATATATATATATATATATATATATATATATATATATATATATATATATATATATATATGTATATATATATGTATATATATATATATATATATATATATATATATATGTATATATATATATATATATATATATATATAAGAAGAAAATAAAAAAGGACATCAGACAATACACCAAAAAAATAATCTTGAAAACCATAGAAGCGAATAAAGGTCCAAAGGCTATCAAAAACCAATTTAGTATAGAAAAACAGGAACTTATAAAAGTTCAGAATGAACAAGGCGAAACAATAACAGATAGAGAAGGTTTCTTAAAAGCAATAGAAGAATACTATACAAATCTATATACAATCAATATACTACACCAACTAAACAGCAAAAGAGTAGTAAGGAACATTGGATCAGAGGAAATCCCTGGAATTGAAGTCGGTGATCTTAACTGTGCCTTAAGATCAATGAAAAAGAACAAAGGCTTTGGACCTGATAACGTAACGGTAGAAATGATTACACAACCAGACGGCACTTTAAAAATTAAACTAGCAGCTCTCTACAATAAGTGCTTGGAAACGGATAACATCCCGAGGGAATGGCAGATGACCGAAGTCATCTTAATTCATAAAAAAGGATGCATATCGAAATTCGACAACTATAGACCTATAAGTCTCCTCTCTCAGATGTACAAACTATTCTCTAGAATAATTGCCAATTGAATCACCAATAAGATCGATTTTTACCAACCATACGAGCAAGCTGGCTTTCGATCGGGGTTCAATACTTGTGATCATATACATGTAATAAAGCACGTAATAGAAGAACCCAATGAGTACAACATCCAACTATACATGGCGTTTATAGATTATGAAGAGGCTGTCGATTCGATGGAAATATTGAACTCCTTAAAAAATTGCGGCATCGATAGCAGATATATCACTCTCATAGAAAATATCTACAAAAATGCTCAAATGTACGTTAAAGCTTTTCACAACACGAATTCGATCCCTATCAAAAGAGGAATACGCCAGGGGGAAGACGCAATGCGCAGTCCCAACTGGTCTAGTAAAGGGATTAAAATGATGGGGTTTATTTGAACCATCTGAGATTCGCAGATGATATTGTCTTGATGAGTGATAAACAGGAAGAGCTGCAGGATATGATAGATGAGTTAAATAACGCAACCAAGGACATTGGACTGAAAATAAATATAAATAAGACTAAGATTATGTCAAATATACAAGAACTCCTCAACATCCTGCTAGACGGAACACCCTTGGAAATGGTGGTCAGCTACATCTATTTAGGACAAAGAATAACGATAAAGAAAACCGGCATCGATGAGGAAGTTAGAAGAAGAATTAGATTAGGATGGTGTTCATTTGGGAAACTCAGCCATATCGAAAACTAGCAAGAGCTCAGAGAGCCCACGAGAGGCAAATGCTTGGCATCAAACTAAATGAGCGAAAAACTAATATTTCAATTCGAAAGTAGACCAAGGTTTCAGACGTGCTAGAGAGAGTTTTCCAACTTAAATGGCAGTGGGCAAGTTATATAGCACGAATGCGAGACGCTTGGTGGAATGGAGACCGAGAGATAACAAACGACGTTTGGGAAGGCCGAACACCCGCTGGCGAGATGATATCAGGAGGCATGCTGTACTAAATTGGATGACGATAGCTTCGAATAGGAAGACATGAACTAAAATGGGAAAGGCCTACGTTCAGTAGTGGACGGAAATAGGCTTATCGTGATTATATATATATATATATATATATATATATATATATATATATATATATATATATATATATATATATATGAAGAGTACAGGGGAAAAATGATCAGGGTCACAGAAAGCATTTCCTAGAGAATAGTGAAAACAATGTTTACAGAGTCGAATTATAAATATTTTACGATTATTTAAATCAATTCAATAATTTTATTGATACTTATTATAATTATAATTTATAAAGCTAAATAATTCGCAAAGGAAACGTTTTACAAATTTGAATCGTTGAAATAATTTCAATATTAATGAACACATGGCTATTCAAACTTGCGGTTTTTCATCTTTCTAGAGAGTTCCGCAAGTGGGATTAGATCGTCGGGATCATCTTCTGCAGCAGTTATCTCCAGATTGTAGATGGGAATAAACTCTTCAGGATCATCGCATTGGGTTTTAGCAGAGCTAACTAACTTCTCAAAGAATTTACGCGAATCACTTGAACAAAACTGCACCAAATGTTTGATATCGTTAAGTTTTGGAACACTTAAAGGTATCGGCCCGTTGTATGAATTATTTGGCAAATCTTGATGTCCGGTGGTTTTATAAAGGTTTCTATTTTTCCTTAAGGCACGTTTTTGGAATGAACCGTTGTAAGAGTCTTTATGTTCCACTAAACTACAATGTTCTTGAGTTACCCGAAACACTTTCACTGGTCTTGAAGGGAACGGACAAGTCTTCTTGTAAAACGAACTAAGATATTCGTCCCATCGTTTAAACATCTCTTGTTTGCAATCTATTACAATAAATGGTGAAGGTTTGTTTCTGCTGTTACGTATGATGTTATTCCAGTCGTCAGGAGTTTCCGCTAAAGCTTTCTGATTAATTAATCCCATGTTACGGTCGCACTCAAGATAGGAATATCCGCGGACTGGAAAATAAACTTCAATAGTTTTGAATCGTTTCAGACTTACAGTAAGATAATGTAAAAACGAAAAACGGTGTAATTCTTGTTCTGACCAGCACATGAGTCACAAAAGATGATTAGATGTTGAACAGAACTGCTCAAAATTTCTGTTGCGAAATGATACAACATAGAACATACCTCTTCTGAACCTTTTTTGGCCACGGTTTCGTTGTAAGTATAGAAAAATGAACGCTGATCGGATAGAATATGTACGTTAAAACTGTAAAATGACAACTGCCTTCGGTAGTATACGTCGTTTGTGCTTATATTTGGCAATGGCAAGTTCTTTTGGAAGTCCATCGTTATAGCTTCTATGGTTTTATCTTTTTTAGCTTTCTTTCTGGCTTGCCTTTTCCGTTTATAAAAAGTGTCTGCCCTTAACTTATGTAACTTCATATTTAATTGCACATCATGAATTTCTTTTCTGATCTTGTTCACCGTTTCTTCTTTATTTGCAGGTACAACTAGATCCCCTTGTAGTTTTTGTTCATCTACCTTATATTTGTCACATGTGCTACATGTGTCACTTCGGGGATACCCGAATGAAATATTAAATTTTGTAGAAAATATTTCACGAAATTTTTCATGCGACATCAAGTTTCTAGGATGCTTCGAAGAGTACATGCTATGTAACTTTTTGATGTTCAGGTCTTCGGGTAAATAAATTTTGCTGCTAGCTTTTAGGCTATAATGTGCTTTTCGGCCTTTTAATGATTTTAAAAAAGAAACGACACACAATTTATTGTTTCGGGAGAAATTTTCGATGGCCGATTTGCATGTTTCCCACGTTGATCTGGTTTAAAGGTTCCTATATCAAGCAAAGATTTTTTTATGGATTGTATTCTACGATTTGTTACTCCATGCAATGATAGGAATGCCTTATAGCAAACTGCATTTCAACAGCTTTTTGATTTTTAATTACACGGACACGATATGCATAGGAACTATCATTAAACCGAGCTTCGTTTTCTGCCTTCCTATTCCGTCTTCGCTGCACTGGGATTACGGAAATTAAACCACTTAGATAGCTATTCTGGTCATCAAAAGTATCATGCTTATTGAATCTGCTAATGAGTTGATTCCTCTCCTCCATCGAAATAATGTCAAAACAAGCAAAACGTGAACACTTACAGTTTTCGCCGGTAACATAACCTCTAACTTTCATCTTTCTGGATACGTCCCTAATGCGCCCAGTAACTGGGCGTTTCTTAGTCTTTGGAATAATATTTTTTCCTGGATCACCACTGTCACTATCGCTACTGAACTCCATTTTAATTTACAGCAAATAGAGATGTGATATAAAACCTCGAACAACGAACAATGAGCCCAGTAACTGGGCGTTTCTTAGTCTTTGGAATAATATTTTTTCCTGGATCACCACTGTCACTATCGCTACTGAACTCCATTTTAATTTACAGCAAATAGAGATGTGATATAAAACCTCGAACAACGAACAATGAGCCCAGTAACTGGGCGTTTCTTAGTCTTTGGAATAATATTTTTTTCCTGGATCACCACTGTCACTATCGCTACTGAACTCAATTTTAATTTACAGCAAATAGAGATGTGATATAAAACCTCGAACAACGAACAATGAATATTTTTTATACATTATTTTACCTAGCCGTTTACGCACGTTTTGAAGCGATAGGAAGAACTCTAATCGTTTTTGATTGGGACCGCTCGGATTACCTTGGACTGTGATCGTTCTTGCGTTGTATAGGGTTTTTATTTAATTTAAATACTGCGACCCTGTTCGTTTTTACCACAAACAAATATTTCGAGCGGAAAGGTTAGGGTAAGAAGTTAAAGATGGCGCTTTTATACAGTTTTTGTCAGAAATGGACTCTGATCGTTTTTCCCCTGTACTCTTCATATATATATATATATATATATATATATATATATATATATATATATATATATATATATGTAAATATATATATATATATATATATATATATATATATATATATATATATATATATATATATATATATATATATGTATCTACAGTAGAATCTCTATTATCCGAAATAATATGGACCAAAGTGATTTCAGATAATCGAAATTTCGGTTAATCCGAATTTTTTTTATAAAATAGAAGTTTAGAATGAATACAACATTGCAGATTGACTTAAAAGCATTTATACGATATGCTATTACGTACATAGGTATTTAGTAAAACAAAGAATAGAACAATTAGTTTACTTATTTTATGTATATGTACGGAAAATCGAAAATAAAACAGTTTTATTCTTAACTTTAATGTCTTAAAAATGAGGTAATTTTTAACTGTACTCGTTTTGCATTAGTTCTGTTTTTGGCTGCAATGTCTCTACAACGTTTGATAAGCAAAACGTCCGCGGCGGTTGCATTTTCTTGTTGTTCTACATAAGTTAACGTTTTTTTTCTAGGGCCTCTAGTCCTTCCGAATGTGACATTTTTACTGGAATATTGTCAGTGGCTTCTACTTCATTATCATCATAGTCATCACTGTCTATTTTATTAGCATTTTTGCGTACACTTTTAATTAATTCTTGGTCAGTCATTTCATCTTCCACACTATCCTATCCAATGTTTCTTCTCTTGTGGAATCAATTTTGACCAAGATTTTTCCAGAGTACTATCCTTTACTCGATTCCAGGCTAAAGCTATACAATATATAACATTTTTTAAATTCATCAGTGAGATTGCCACCTTCATCTACTTCTTCTAAAATATCTCTAATAACAAACGCCTGTAATTGCGTTTTAGATTTTCCAGTAGACCCTGTTCCATAGGCTGAATGAGAGAAGTTACAGCAGGAGGCAAAAAACATTGCTTTTATTTCCCTACTTTCAAGTTGCTCCGCACTTGGGTGAGTGGGGGCGTTATCTAGTAATAGAATACATTTTCTAGGATATCCATGTTCTTTTAAAAAAAGTTCCACTTTGAGAACAAAATCTCCAAAAAACAAGTCGTTAAATAGAGTCGCGTTTATCCAGGCATTGTTTTGATTTTTATACAAAACAGGAAAAGCATTGCGACCAATATTCTTAAAGGTTAGTGGATTTGCTGACTTACCAATACATGATAATGTGAGTTTGTGTCTTCCAGAAGCATTACTGCATGCAAGAACAGTAATACGTTCTTTGCTACGTTTGTAACCAGGTGCTCCAGCTTTCGTTTTTGAAGCTAAGGTATTTGACGGCAATATTTTGTAGTTCAAGCCTGTTTCATCACAATTATAGATTTGGTCTGGTTGTAAACCATGTTCTTTCATAAGCTGCTCAAAATTCTCTGCAAAATTTTTTGCAGCAGATACATCAGCCGACAACCTTTCTCCACAAACTTTCAGTTGACGTACACCATGCCTTTTTCCACCTGTCTAGCCATCCATCACTTGCAGACAAATTTACAGGCGCTTCAATAACCGGCAACTCTTCGCTTAAACTCATTGCCTTATGTTTTAAAATTGTTCCTGAAATTGGTTTTCCACGTTCTTAATTCTGTGTAAACCATAAAAATAAAGAATTATCCACTTTTTGGTATTCACCGCTTTTCATACTTTTTCGTGCCTGTGTGGGCGATGACAAAACACTACACCATTTTTCAAGTTTTTTTTAGTCGCGACTTTTTCTCCACTCTGAAACAGTACTCACGGCTACACCTAAATCCTTCGCTATGTTTTTAAGAAGTTCACCATCATCTAAACGTTGAATTGCTTCAAGTTTCTCTTTTAAGGTAATAACAACACGTTTACGCTTATTATTATTACGCTCCATTTTGTAAAATATCTATTAAAACGAAACTATTACCTCTGCGATAATAATAGACGTAATGAGTAACTTATAACACTCGTTGACTAACCAAAACATAGACAGCGTTGAAATTCGAGACATCGGGGAGTCCCCGACGCGTTAAGGAAACCACTTATCGTTTCCACGTTCCTTTCAAACAATGGGGATTTTTTCGTTTAATGGGAATACAATTTGCTTTTTAACAGTTTGTTTCGAATAAGCCGGATTTCAGATATTCGCGATTCGGATAATCGCGATTGTACTGTATATATATATATATATATATATATATATATATATATATATATATATATATATATATATATATACATACCTTTTTAGCTACGCCATAAAATACTTTATTTTCTTCTTCAGAGCTGCAAATACAATAAATACCAGTAGTTTAAGATTTACAACAGACAACAAGCTAAATTATTAACATCAAAACTATTTACTGCTAGGTGGTGCTTATCGTATTCTACGGCCAAAAAAACTACCTGTATGCCAAAATGCAGCCTGTTAACATTTAAGGCGAGGACTGGTAACAAAATTTTTTATTTTAAAAGCAATCAACGTTCTAATTATGCAAGTTCAACTTGCACTTGACCGGTTATTTTAAAATAACAACTTAGCTACATTATCATCTATGATTTTATAGCTGGAGTTTACTAGTGTCTGATTGCATGAGATGACGTGCTGTAGGTTGCTGTTAGTCTTACTGACAAGATTATTAGGTGGTCAAAGTTGAAAAAGAGAGAGCAATTTTAAGAATTGCAATTTTCAATTAATCAATGAATTTTAAGCCTATGTTTCATGGGAGTCGGTGTTCAATGAAACTGATATAAATGTTTGTGTCGAGAATTTTTACAATATTTTATATAGTGTCATTGCCATCTTCGTACCGGTTAAACGGTTTAGATCAACAAATTTTCCAACGTGGTTCTCTGCAGACTTGCAAACACTGTATGGCTCAATCCAACCGATGAATATTAGCTTAGCGTGTCCGAATACATATTAATACATCTTTGGATTCATGAAAAAGCTTGAATCAATTTTTTAGGAGTATATTTTTCTTAATTTTTACTAATTTTTACCTATTTTTTGAGGTTAGAAAAAAATTGAGATGTGATGGCGATATTCTGACGTCAGATTCGTGATCAGCGGGCAAAAATACTACGGATCTGATATATCGCATCAAAAGTATACCCCACTTTTTTTTTTGTGGGGCTGTGTTATGAACGCTTTTGGTGTAGCTACTTTGTAGAAGCGTAAGGATCTTGCAGATGTTTTATTCCTATATAAACTCCTGAATGGCTTTACTTCCTCTCCACCACTTTTGGAGAGCGTCCAACTTAATACTATTCATAGGACTCGTGGCGGTGTACTGCTCGGTATTCCATTTCACAGTGCTAATTATGGCTATTACAGTCCTCTCGCGAGAATGTGCCGATTATTTAATACATACAGCCTTGATCCCTTCAGTTGTAGTGTGAGCGAATTTGAAACGCTTGTAAGCGCGATCGGGATCTGAGGTGTTAAACTGTTGTAATGCTTGTTTTTTTTTCTCCTTTTTCACGTTATGAATTGTATATGTGCATTGTCTTTTAACATTATTTTGTTTTTATATTGCTATTGTAATTTTGTTTTTACATTACTATTGTAAGGCTTGTCCGTTAAAATAAATAAATAAAAAAAAAGAAAGAATTGTAAGTATGAGGGCATTTTCCGATGTCTCTTGGAGACAATAAGACTAAAATGTAACAGTATTTTTAGCAAAATTTTAATTAAAACAAAATTAAAAACTTATTTTTCAAAGAAATTATACCTGACAGAATTTACTAATCTTTTTCTCCTAAATCACATACGTATTCTAAAGAAAAAAAAGCCCTTAAGAAATCCACATGGAAAAAGAATCTTTATTTATCACATTCGAAGATATAATCCGGAAACTTTCGTTTTCAGGTCAAAATTAACGTAATATTTTACTTCGATGCGACATTTCTTCGATTTTGAATCGACGTCTTTACTAATATCAAGAAATACTTTACTTTGATTAAATATATACTTTTTTTCATAAGAAAATTATCGTTTCGGTAATATAGAAATGTACCAGGTGTACAAGTATGAAATGCGGTTTTTTTTTTTTTCTAAAAAAACTTGTTAAATTCGGAAGAATGATAAAAAGTGCTTTATTCAAAGTATGCTCCATCACTTGTTATACATTTTTCCCATCTTTCGGGCAATTTGTGAATATCACGCCAGTAAAAATCTTCCCCTTTTGCTGCGAACCATTCATCGAGCCATTTTTTCATATCTTCGTACGAACCAAAGCGCTGCTCAGCAAGTGCGTGACCCATCGATGCAAACAAGTGGTAATCGGAAGGAGCCAAGTCTGGTGAGTAAGCCGCATGGGATAGAACTTCCCAGCTGAGTACTTTAAACGTGTCGCGAACTGGTTTTGCCGTAGGTGATGGAGCATTGTCATGAAGAAAAATGACTTAAAAATAAAGGGTTTTGAATAAAAACCGACACTCGGCCGAATAGTCCTAGCAGCTGTGGCCGTAAAACAATATTGAGAAAGAGAGAGAGATTATGGATATACCGGGTGTCCCATTACACTTGAAAAATACGAATAACTCGAAAAACAAGCTTTGTTGAAGAAAATATTTCAAACAAAAGTTGCAGGGTTCAAAGGGTAGTACCGGTAGTAAGCACTTTGATCTTGAGTGGCGTCTTCAAGATCAAATCAATTCTTTTTAAATAGAAACAAATATATTTTTTTGCAGATACGTATTCTATATAAAAAAAAATATCTAACTTTTGTTGGAAATACTTTTTTTGAAAATGTCAATTTTTTATGGTACTCAGCAAAGAAAACAATTTCTCAACTTTAAGAATTTTTAACATAAAAACCATCAAAATTTACGAAAAAATGCGAGAGGCAAAATATGCTTAAATTTAAAAATCTTCTAGAATTAAAAAAAAAAAATTTGGTGCGCTATCACATATCCTACCTTTTAATTATTATCAGAAAAAAAAGCTTAAAAAATGCATAAAAAAAAAGAAAAATTCCACAAGAATCTTTTATTATTATATGCAATTTTTATGATATTTAGTGAAAAAAGAAGATAAATTTCAATTGCTCTAAAAATATTAATTAGTTGGTTAAATATGTTTAGAAATTGTCATTTCCTTTTTTGCTTAATATCATAAAAAACTGACATTTTCAAAAAAAGTATTTCCAACAACATATATTGATTTCTATTTAAAAAAATTGAGTTGACCTTAAAAATGCCACTCAAAGTCAAATTTCTTACTGCCATTGCATGTCCCCTTTTGAACCCTGCAAATTTTATTTAAAACATTTTTTTCACAAAGCTATATAGATATATATGTATATATATATATATATATATATATATATATATATATATATATATATATATATATTTATATATTTATATATATATATATATATATATATATATATATATATATATATATATATATATATATATATATACACATACTCACAGTTAGCTTGGAGCGGCAGCACAGTATCGAGTAACAGCAGCGGGAGCACTTGAAAATGCCAAATAAGTTTTTGGCGAAACGTCGTGAAAATTCATTGTTAGACGAAGGAATTGAAACCCGGAATTTTAATGTATTACATTCCATCATCCGTGCAAACCTCTTTTGTAACATATACCAGGTGTACAAGTATGAAATGCGGATTTTTTTTCTAAAAAACTTGTTAAATTCGGAAGAATGATAAAAATTTTGCTTTATTCAAAGTATGCTCCATCACTTGTTATACATTTTTCCCATCTTTCGGGCAATTTGTGAATACCACGCCAGTAAATATCTTCCCCTTTTGCTGCGAACCATTCATCGAACCATTTTTTCATATCTTCGTACGAACCAAAGCGCTGCTCAGCAAGTGCGTGACCCATCGATGCAAACAAGTGGTAATCGGAAGGAGCCAAGTCTGGTGAGTAAGCCGCATGGGATAGAACTTCCCAGCTGAGTACTTTCAACGTGTCGCGAACTGGTTTTGCCGTATGTGATGGAGCATTGTCATGAAGAAAAATGACTTTGTGTTGCCTCTTTCGGTACTCTGGTCTTTTTTCAAGCAGCGAACGGTTCAAATCGGTCAATTGTTGTTGGTAACGTTTAGTATTAACCGTTTCCCCCCAGGTTTTAACGGCTCATAATAGACCACGCCCCTCTGGTCCTACCAGACACAGAGCATCGTCTTTCTGGGGTCTACCCATGATTTTCTGCACTTGGGATTCTCAAAATAAATCCACTTTTCATCTCCTGTAGCTATACGATGCAAACACGACTTCCTTTTGTACCGAGCGAGCAAAATGTTACATGTGTTTTTGCTCTTTTCCATTTGCCTGTCATTCAACTCACGTGGTACCCATCTACCGGTCTTCTGAATCTTTTCCATCTCTTGTAGCCGATTGGATACAGCTTGTTGACTAACGCCCAATTGCTCGGCGAGTTGTTTTTGTGTTTGCGAATCATCTTCGTCTAACAATACTTGAAATTCCACATCTTCGTATTTCGTTTTCCACGTTCCTTGTCTGGAACATCGAAGTCACCACTTTCGAAACGCCGAAACCATCGATCACACGTATCTTGCAATGGAGCATGTTCACCATAAGCTTCTCGAAGTAATCGGTATGATTTAACAGCAGTTTTTTTCAAATAAAAACAAAAAATTAATGCTGTCCGCGAATGCCTTTGTTCGGTATAAATTTCGCCATATTGAATACAACAACATAACACTAGGCACACACTTTTCCAATTCATCACTCGTGCGCGTCTGACACTTGTTGATGACACAACAAAATGGCGCAGTGTCAAATTTTTATAGCACAAACTGCATTGGGGCACCATCTGTTGTCTGAAATCAGCATTTCATACTTGTACACCTGGTATTAAACATTCTAAAGAAAAAATGTTCTACAAATTCAATATTCATACTAAATACGAGGCTGGTTTGAAAAGTCCGTGCAAAGTCCGAGAGATGGCACCACCGGCGCGTATCGAGGTCATGTTTAGTTAGTAGCATCTCTTGAATGAACGCACACCAAGTTTCAGCCATATTGGTCTATTTCTTTGTGTTTGGCATTCGTGTGAATCAAGGAAGTCGAGTGATTTTCAAGAAATGGACGAAAAAGAATTTCGTGTGGTGATTAAACATTACTTTATGAAAGGCAAAACGCCTCAGGAGACTAAAGAGAAGCTTGATAAACATTATGGTGACTCTGCACCTTCGATTAGAACAGTTTATAAGTGGTTTCAAAATTTTCGGACTGGCCATATGGGCACAAGTAATGCTGAACGTTCTGGACGGCCTGTGGAGGTTACGACTCCAGAAATCATTGATCGATCAAATCCATGATATGGTGATGGATGACAGAAGAGTTAAGGTGCGTGAGATTGCTAGTGCTGTGGGCATCTCGACTGAATGGGTACATAATATTTTGCATAAACATTTGGACATGAGAAAGCTATCCGCAAGATGGGTGCCGCGATTGCTCACGCTTGACCAAAAACGGAATCGTGTGAAGTGTTGCAAGGATGGTTTGCAGCTGTTCCAGAAGAATCCGGAGGACTTTAAGCATCGTTTCGTCACTGTGGATGAAACATGGATACATTACTATACTCCTGAGACCAAACAACAATCTAAACAATGGGTTACCAAGGGGGAATCTCCACCAAAAAAGGCGAAGACCGTTCCTTCGGCCGGAAAGGTTATGGCGACTGTCTTTTGGGATTCGCAAGGGATAATCCTCATCGACTATCTGGAAAAGGTAAAACTATTACAGGTGAATATTATTCATCGTTATTGGACCGTTTGAAAACCGAGCTGCAAGAAAAAAACGCCCGCGATTGGCCCACAAGAAAGTCCTTTTCCATCACGACAACGCACCAGCACACACCTCAGCAGTTGTGGTCGCAAAATTAATGGAAATAGGATTCCAACTCGTTTCACATTCCCCCTATTCTCCAGACTTGGCTCCCTCGGACTACTATTTGTTTCCCAATTTGAAGAAATGGCTGGCGGGACAAAGATTTTATTCAAACGAGGAGGTGATTGCAGACACTAATGGATATTTTGCAGACTTGGACAAATCCTATTATTCGGAAGGGATCAACAAACTAGAACATCCTTGGACGAAGTGTATAAGCCTAAAAGGAGACTATGTCGAAAAATAAAAAAGGTTTACCCCCAAACACATTAGTAGTTTTTATTTTTGCACGGACTTTTCAAACCAGCCTCGTAGTAATCACCTATTTTTAGTGTTCCGTACGGAACACTTATAAGATCGCTTCAGTGTCTGTCCGTCTGTCTGTTCGTCTGTCCGTCTGTCACACCCGATTTTCTCCGAAACTATTTGTCATAGAAAGTTGAAATTTGGTAGTAATATAGGAATTGATGGCCTCATCAGAGCCATGTAGTTTTGAAAGGTAAATTTTGACTTAAGGGGTTAGTTTTGGGGGGTGAAATCGGAAGTGAAAAAAAAATTTTTTTACTAGGTAATCGAGTGTGGTGTCAAATGAAAGCTTGTGAAAACATGAGTAAAAAATATACATATAATGTAATACTTGCGTGCACTTTTCTTTGTAATATTTTTAAAAAAAATCGCGAAAAATCGCTGTCCACCCGCCTTATCTCGGAAAGTACTTATCAAAAAATTTTGAAAAAATTCTGGAATATTCTCCACGGGGTGTAGATTGAACGAAAATTATCACGAGTGCATTACCTGTAATAATTTATCTGGTATATAAAAAAAAACAGAAATTTCAAGGTCATCAATTTTCAGTAAAGATTGGAAATAAACTTTCTTGAAAACTTATTTGGGGTGTGTTTTGTGAAGTCACTGATCATTTTATATCATCGTAACATAAATTTTGACTTAAGGGATTCGTTTTGAGGGGTGAAATCGGAAGTGAAAAAAAAATTTTTTACTAGGTCATCGAGTGTGGTGTCAAATGAAAGCTTGTGAAAACACGAGTAAAAAATATATATATAATATAATACTTGCGCACACTTTTCTTCGTATTACTTTTAAAAAATCGAGAAAAATTGCTGTCCCCTACCTTATCTCGAAAAGTACTGATCAAAAAATGTTGGAAAAACCCTGGAATATTCTCCACGGGGTATAGATTGAACGAAAAATTATCATTACCTTTAATAATTTATCTGGTATAGAAAAAAAACAAAATTTCAAGGTCACCAGTTTTCAGTAAAGATTGAAAACAAACTTTGTTGAAAACTCATTTGGGGTGTGTTTTGTGAAGTCACTGATCATTTTATACCACCCAAACAAAATTTTTTATTTTAAAAACAATCAACGTACGGAACACTAATTGTGCAAGTTCAACTTGCACTTGACCGGTTATTGTTATATGTGTTAAATAGGTATATCTTTTAGTTAAATAATATTTTAGTAAGAACACCCGGTCTCTACAACACTAATGGAAAATATCAAATAAAAGCAAAACCCTGCTGGTTATTTGCAGTAAATACGACAGCGAGATTACGCTAGTAGAATTATACAAACATTCGGAATGTGCAGCGATTATGGGAATGAACTAAATCAAAATAACCGTTCACTTGAATATGACTCATATATTTATTTAAAGGATTGAGTTCTGTATTCGAATATCCTGAATGTTACGCTGTATTTTTCTTTATAACCCAGTCTCCAGGGCTTTTGAGCTCTCATTAAATGTTAACAGGTTGTATTTTGACACACAGGTAGTTTTTTGGACGTAGCATGCGATAAAAAAAGTTTGCTAAAGTTTGATATACGCTAAGCCCACGAAATCCAAAATAAAATCAAAAATTCTGTTTTTCGGTAATATCTCGAAAATTAAAAAAAAAAGCATCGAAAAAACTAACAGCATCACATGAAAGAGCGGGAAAATTTTACAAAAAAGCTATATAGATTCGTTTTTTTTCAAATTTTTTTTATTAGCGAGAGAATTTATTAAAAATCGGATAGGTGATTCAAAAAGTCTAGCGCGCCAAACAGGTTAATTTGAAAGTCTACGCGCACTGCTTGAAGGTTAATCGATATTACTTATTTTCAGAGTGTAAAATAAACAAATTCAAAGTTAGCTTTTTGAAGAGGAGACTTTCAGCTTTCTGATGATACTAATAGTTTTTACTTTTGTACATTGAATGCTCCATTGGCGCTTGAGTTATCCTTATCTTATTTATTGTCTTCTTTGTGAAAGTTAAAGTTTCTGCTCCATAAGTAAGCACAGGTAACACGCATTGGTTAAAAATCTTTCGTTTAAGGCTAATAGGTATGCCTGATTTCAGCGTTTCTCGTAGTTTGCCAAATGTTGCCCAAGCTAGAGTGACCCCCCCGTTGTAGTTCATGAGTCTGATTATCTCTGCTCAATTTAATTTCATGTCCCAAATATTTATATATCATGACTTGCTCGATGTTTACCCTGTTTACTGATAGTGGCTGCAAATATATTGCTTTTTTTTGGTCCACAAGCTTGAAAAAAATTTTTTCAGTTAGGCCGGCAAATGGATCAGATAGCCTGTTTATTTAGCATTAATTTTCTTGTTTTAAAACCTCCCTTAATTTTTTTGAGTAGTGTATTTTAAGGTCAGCGACTTGCATATTCGATATTCAGTACAACGTGAGTCGAGACTTGCAAAGCGCCCGAGAAAGATTGAACTTTTAGTACTTTTTATTATAAAATTATTTATTTACCCGACTGTGGTGATTCACTAAAGGAGAGATATATGATTGACCTGCATGTTTGTACATATTTCAGTGCCCTCGTAGTTGCTAATGCTAACTGACTAAAAATATATTCATAAATTGTACGTGTCTTTATGTACCACTCGTAACGTACATCAAAGTAATAAATAAATCATTAAAATCGCGGAGTTCTGATGTCAAAATATTCTTTAAAAGGATTTTCTCTCGAATTTACAGAAATGTATCAAAACCTCTATATGGGTTTTAGCAGTTTATTACTTTTAATAATTAAAATCAGTTTTGCCGCCAGCATTTTGGTTTTTTCATTGCAAGAATTAATTAATCCTATTTTATTCTGTTCAAATAGCCATATCAGATTAAAGTCGCCTTATGATTACTAAAAAAAACATTTTTTTCTTTACAGGTATGTAACTCATACGAAACATGGCTGAATCTAAGAAGAAATGTCGACAGTACAGTGTTGATTATTTGAAATTTGGTTTTCTTCCATCAAAAGCAGACAAACGATTGCCCATATGCCTTTTATGCAACAAAGTTTTGAGCAATGACTCTATGAAACCATCGAAGCTCGAAGATCATCTAAGAAGGTGTCATTCTGATAAAATAGGTAAAGATTTAAAATATTTTCAAACATTGAAGGAAAAATATGAAAAGAGACCCACCGTGCACAGTATGTTCGCTTCAACGTCCCAAAGTAACGATGATGGCTTGCGGGCATCTTACAATATCTCATTGCTTATAGCGAAATCTGGAAAAACCGCACACCATCGGAGAACAGTTAATTTTACCCGCTGTTGAAGAGGTTTTAAAAACTGTTCTGCACAAACCTCCATTTGACGTACTCGAAAGAATTCCTTTGAGTAACAACACTGTACAAAGACGTATTGATGAAACGAGCTCTGATATTGAAAGCTTCTTGCGTAATTATCTGCAAACAACTCATTTTTCTATTCAACTGGACGAGTCAACTTTACCTGGTAATGAAGCATTATTATTGGCATATGTTTCGATTTGTTATGGACGAAGAAATCCATGAAGAGTTGCTATTCGCGAAAACTTTGGAGACGGACACTAAAGGCGAATCAATATTTAATGTCCTGAGTGATTTTTTTAAGGAAAAATCGATTCCATTTACAAACATTATTTCGGTGGCAGCAAATGGAGCTCCTGCCATCTTCGGGCGATATCGTGCCATCTTAAAAGAATTATACCAGGAGTAACTGCCATTCACGGTGTCATCCACCGACAACACCTGGTAGCGAAAAATTTGAGTGATAGATTGCACCAATCGCTTCAATTTGTGATTAAAGCAGTTAACAAAATAAGAAGCAATGCGTTGAATACCCGTTTATTTGCACAATTGTGCGACGAAAATGATGAAGACTTCCAACGATTGCTCATACATACTGAAGTACGCTGGTTATCGAAAGGTGCATGTTTAACCCGATTTTACTCACTTTTTGAATCAGTTTTAGAGTTTCTGGAAAGTAAAGATCCAGATTTAAAAGAAAACCTGATCAAATTAAAAGCAGACATCGCGAATTTGACAAATTTGTTCAAAAAATTTAATGACATTAACTTGCAGTTATAAGGGGACAGCCTAAATTTAATACAAACAAAGGGTGTAATTTCGGCTTTTCTTGAAAAATTGAAATTTATGAAGCAAAATATTAGTCGGCGCGAATTCTCCCAGTTTCCAAACTTGTCACAGGCAGAATGTCTTGATGAGGATATTCAGACATACGTTCAACATTTAAATGCCCTGCATGATGACTTCAAAAATAGATTTGAAGATATTCTAACGATGGAAATACCACCATAGATCATAAATCCATTTGATGAAACGGAAGTGGCGAATGTGGTATTACAAGAGGAGCTACTCGAGCTTAGCACCAATGAGGAGCTGAAGGTGAAATTTAAAAAAGGCTATCAAACATTTTTGGCTGCAGGCAGAAATACCCGAATAATATCCTGGGCTGTGGAAAATTGCGAGAAAACTTTTGATAGCGTTTCCCTCGTCATACCTTGTCGAAAAAAGTTTTAGTGTCGTTACAAACCTATTAACAAAAAAAAAGGAGCAGATTGAACATCACAGAACGGGGAGATTTGCGGTTATTCCTTACAAAACTGAAGCCAAATATTGATAATTTGCTGTCAATCCATCAGGTACATCCCTCCCATTAAAATTATGACTATTTTTTTTTAATTGCTGATTTGCATTGTTGAAGTTACGGTACGTTATTAATGTTTAATTTTAATTCTATTAAGTCTGTAATCATATTATTTTAATAAATAGAACACAAGAAAATATATTATTTTTCTTTATATATATATATATATATATATATATATATATATATATATATATATATATATATATATATATATATATATAAATATATATACATATATATATATATATATATATATATATATATATATATACATATAAAATGCAACGTCTTTCTGTCTGTCTGTCTGTCTTTCCGGTAGTGCGCTTATCACTCGAGAACCATTTATCCGATTTACGTGATTTTTTTTTTAAACATACATATGTTCTCTGGTCAGGTTATAGGATATATTTTTATTACCTTAGTTAACATAAGGAATAAGCAGTGACGATAATAGTGAATCATATCGGAAAAAAGTTTGCCGCTAGCGCGTTCTCTTGCAATACACTGCCTAAACAATTAAATATGAAACAATATCATGTATCAAAGAATATAATATATATAAAATGCAACGTTTTCTCTGTTTGTCTGTTAGTGTGCTTATGACTTGAGAACCACTTATCCTATTTACATGTTTGTTTTTTTTTTAATTCATACATTTTTTGTCTGACCAGGTTATCTATAATCCTCTATATTATATATAAAATGCAACATCTCTGTCTGTATGTACGGTTGTTTTCTAAAGCCGCTCAAGTAATTAATCAGCAAAGAAATCGACTGAAAGGGAACGGTTGAATAAACTATTGTTTTTGCAGAGCTTCCCTAAAGGACATTGGTACTTTTGACAAACTCTGTAAAAACAAAAGTTTGTTCAGTCGATAATTTGGTAAATTTTTGATATCGATAATTTGGTGTACTTACTGCTAAAATAAGAATAAAATTTCATTTCTGTAGTGTTACGGCTGTATTTTTTTTTTAAATCATTATTACATTACACATAATTCATAAGATATAGGTATTCAGATTACATGACACATTCATCAATCCACGACGTAGTACTAGTTAAAAGTATTCGATGTTGAGAAAACATCGATTTTTACGAATCGATATATCGAAAAACATCGGTGTATGGTTTCGATATATTACATCGGAAAAAACCATTGATGTTTTTTCAAAATAGACATCTCTAGTTCCGTACGTTAATTGCTTTTAAAATAAAATATTTTGTTATGGAGGTATGACTTCACAAAAATCACCTCAAATGAGTTTTCAACAAATCTGTTTCCGATCTTTGTTGAAAACTGATGACCTTTTTTTTTTATGTACCAGATCAATTATTAAAGGTAATGCACTGGATAACCCTGTGGAGATTATACCAGAATTTTTTCAAAATTTTTTGATCAGTACTTTTCAAGATGATGAATGTGACGAATTTTATGAAGACATAACAGCCGCTCAAGAGGAATCTCCCTGTCACTATAATCTTATCATGGGAGACTTCAATGCCAGGATTGGTCCACGACAAGACGACTCGGAAACATCACTGGGAAAATTTGGACTTGATGGAAGAAACGAACGGGGCCAGCAACTGCTGAAGTTTCTTCAACAAAACAACTTATATCTTATGAACAGTTTTTTCAAGAAAGAGCCACACAGACGATGGACTTGGGTAAGCCCAAGCGGCAGCACAAGAAATGAGATCGATTTTATTATTACCGATAAACGACAAATCGTAAGCGATGTCACTGTGCTGAATTCCTTCTCTACTGGGAACGACCACAGACTGGTCAGAGCTAATCTCAAAATAAATCTGAAAGAAGAAAGAGTGCGACTAATCAGTAAAACAAATCCAACTAAATGGTACACTCCGGCTAACCCTAAAGCCTACGAAAATACTATCCGGGTGGCTCTGGAGAGATCTAGTGCAGAGGAACCAGATGTCAAGACCCTTAATACAAACATAATAGAGCAATTAAAGAAACAGAAAAAATTCACTGTCCAAAACGGAACCATGAAAACAACAAACTTAGTTAAAATACTAAAGACCTTATTGAAAAAAGAAAACAACTACGAACCAATAATGGAAGCGAACATTCAAACGAACTTAAAGAACAGTAACCAAGAAAATTAGAAAAGATGTCAGAAAATACAACACAAAGAACATTAGAGACACAATTAAATGAATTAAGAACAGAAAAGTCTTGAAGAATAAACTAACAAATGGAAAACGTGAAACTTTCAAACTTAAGAATAAGGACAGCGTAACAATTAGACAGGACTAAGTTGGGAATGTGGAATCTTTGGCACAATGATACTACTCAGTATATATCACCACTACACCAAACACTTTATTTTTGCGCTCGACGCGCGTTTCGCTAACCATGTTAGCTTCATCAGGAGCGATGATTTACTAAAGCTAAACTACAAATCTACCCTATTTATACTTAGCCTAACCCTTGAATTACTCAGGCGGAACTAATGGCATAGGTAAGGCCATCAGTTCCGGTCAAGTAACCAGTAGAGGGGACTATAAGGAATAGGCCCTCTGTCTTTATTTAAACTACTTTTACAATTTATAATTTCCATACTTTCGTATGCGTTCAACAATCTCCTATCAGATACATTTTTAATTAATCTTAGATTATTTAATGTTACAATATGATCAGCTTCAAGGGCATGTTCGGCAATGCTAGACTTTTCTGTTCTACTGTATTTTAAGTGTGCTAAATGTTCTTTAAATCGTGTTTTAATTGACCTTTTAGTTTGCCCAACATACTTTTTGCCACAATCATCGTCATAACCATTAACTCTAGTTATATTTCTAATACGATTCCTTTCTTTATTAAAGTGAACCAAATGATGAACTAAAAAATGTAATGAGGCTAATTTGTGTTGTTTGCAATGAAATGAATCATTAGGAATATATTTATCTGTTACTGTGTCCTTCCTGTAGATATCAAATTCTATTATTATTTTTAATAATTATAATATCTGGAAAAGGCAATTGTCCTTTGTTCTCAACTATATTGGATAAGAAAGATTACTTTGAACGCGTAGATAATCTTATCGAATCTGGCCCTTATGAAAAGGTAATAAGAAATCCATTACCGAGAATGATAACAGGTTAAAAATTCTTTAAAAAAATGTAAGAACCTTGTCTCCGATTCGCTAAAATTTAAATTAAATGTGAGTAATCCGACCATACCAAAGTTGTATTGCTTACACATTGCTTCACAAACCTGGAAAAGCAATGCGACCCATTGTTTCATCGGTCGGATCACCCACATATTTAATATCCAAATGGTTATCAAAAGAACTTGAGAATTTACCATTAAATACTTTCGCAGTGAAGAATTCGTTAGAATTGATTAATAAAACAAAAAATCTAGTTCTTAATGAAGGTCAAGTCTTAATTTCTTTTGATGTCAGTTCTTTGTTCCCAAGTGTGCCAATTCCACAAACTCTACAATATCTCGAAGAATTACTTAGAATGAATGACTTTGAAGACGAAATTATCCGTGAATACTTAACATTAACTAAACTTTGTATGGAACAAAATTGCTTGCTGCTGGGTAATTGCTTATCACCTTTCATAGTCAATTTATTCATGAGTGAGTTTGAAACTGAAGCAAGTCAAGAATTCGAATATTTCCCAAGGGTATGGTATAGGTATGTGGATGATATTTTCGCAATTTTTGATACAAAGAAAGCAAATATTGATGATTTTGTTTCTAAATTAAATAACCGGTATGATTCCATTAAATTCACTTACGAAGTTGAGAACAAAGGACAATTGCCTTTTCTAGTTATTTTAATTATTAAAAATAATAATAGATTAGAATTTGATATCTATAGAAAGGACACAGTAACAGATAGATATATTCCTAATGATTCATTTCATTGCAAACAACACAAATTAGCCTCATTACATTTTTTAGTTCATCATTTGGTCACTTTCCCTCTGAACAGAGTAAACTTTAATAAAGAAAGGAATCGTATTAGAAATATAACTACAGTTAATGGTTATGACGATGACTTAGTAAATAAGCTAATAAATAGACATAAATTTAGGTTTAATATTCAGAATTCTACCTTTTTTTACACGCGAAGAAAATAACACCAAGTATGTCTCCATACCATATAATCCGAAATATAGCAAGGTACTCAATAAGGTATTTAATAAGGTAGGCCTCAGCTTAGTCTTTAAGTCATCAGACAATCTGAGGAATATCTTAGGAAATCCCAAAGATAAGATTCCTAATTGTGAGAAAAGTGGAATTTATGAAATTAGTTGTAATGATTGTGACAAAAAGTATGTTGGGCAAACTAAAAGGTCAATTAAAATACGATTTAAAGAACATTTAGCACACTTAAAATACAGTAGAACAGAAAAGTCTAGCATTGCCGAACATGCCCTTGAAGCTGATCATATTGTAACATTAAATAATCTAAGATTAATTAAAAATGTATCTGATAGGAGATTGTTGAACGCATACGAAAGTATGAAAATTATAAAATATAAAAGTAGTTTAAATAAAGACAGAGGGCCTATTCCTTATAGTCCCCTCTACTGGTTACTTGACCGGAACTGATGGCCTTGCCTATGCCATTAGTTCCGCCCGAGTAATTGAAGGGTTAGGCTAAGTATAAATAGGGTAGATTTGTAGTTTAGCTTTAGTCAATCATCGCTCCTGATGAAGCTAACATGGTTAGCGAAACGCGCGTCGAGTGCAAAAATAAAGTGTTTGGTGTAGTGGTGATATATACTGAGTAGAATTAGATAGGTGCTTTTAACTGTAGCAGAGAGCTTATACAGGGAATTATATAAAAGCAAACACATGAACGGAAGGGGGAGGCAGGTTCGAGACAGGAAAGTTCTAAATCAACGATCTGAAGATTTGCCAGATATAACCGTAGGAGAAATAAAAAATAGCTTAAAACAAATGAAAAACAAAAAATCAGCTGGCGAAGATGGAGTTATAATAGAAGCAGTGAAAATAGGAGAAGACAAACTGTTAGAGACATTAACACTATTATTCAACTTATGCCTACATAACGCGACCACTCCTCAAGCTTGGAACAACTCCATCATGATTCTTTTACACAAAGAAGGTGACATCACTGATATTTCAAATTACAGACCAATCAGCTTACTTTCTCACCTATATAAGCTCTTCATGAAAATAATCTCAATACGCTTAAAAGCCAAATTAGGTTTCTATTAAACGCGGGAGCAAGCTGGGTTCCGAGGTGATTTTGGTCCAGATGATCGATCACCTTTTAAACGCTAAAAATATTGTTCGATAAAGAGTATAATAAACCATTGGTATTAGTTTTTATTGATTTCCGAAAAGCATTGAATACCATTGAACTATCAGCAATAATGACAACCTCAAGAGAATGCAGAATCGATTATAGATATGCGAAATTAATAGAACATATATACAATATTGCTTTAGCCACCATTAAGCTTCATGAAGCAACATCATCATTTCGAATTCAAAGAGAAATCCGATAAGGAGATACCTTATACCCACAACTTTTTATAGCAACGTTGGAGTATTCATTTCAAACTTTGAACTGGGATAATATGGGAATTAGTGTAGATGATGAATATCTGAATCATCTTAGATTCGCGGACAACATCGTCCTGATTACAGATAATATGGGAGATGCAATAAAAATGGTAGAAGAACTTAAACGGGCTGTACCAAAAATCTGGTCTAGAACTAAACATGGAAAAGTCCAAACTTATGACTAATCTGGTGTTAAGTGAAGAGATACACATATCTGGACAAACTATACAGCAAGTAGACGACTACAAGTATTTGGGCAGACAATTAAACATGCGAAATCCAGAGAAGAATTGACTTGGGGTGGGCAGCTTTCGGAAGACTACGTGATACGTTCAAGAACAACGATATACCTTTAAGTCTAAAACGAAAAGTATTCGAGCAATGTGTAATGCCAGGCATGATATACGGAGCTGACACTCTAATTCTGATAAGAAAGACAACACGGAAATTAAAAGTAGTACAATGATAGGCGAGAGATCGAATCCCGAACAGAATCATTAAGGATCGTACAAAGATAGTAGATATTATAAAACATATTACGGTGCCGAAATTGAGGTGGGCCGGTCACGTGGCGCGTCTGACGGACTACAGGTGGTCGAAGAGAATTGTTGAGTGGAGCCCGTGCCAAGACAAAAGAAGCAGAGGCAGACCACCTGGCCGATGGACGGACGACCTGAAGAGAATTGCCTAGAACTGGATAGCGAAAGCACAACATCGAGGGGACTGGAGGGACTTGGAGGAGGCTTATGTCCAGCAATGGACTAGAGAGGCTGGATGATGATGATGATGATTTTTCGAGATAAGGGGGAGGCAGCGAATTTGGCAATTTTTTAAAAATAATACAAATAAAAGTTGTTTTTTTTTTTATTGGTCTAGCACACGTGCTGCAGGGAAATCCCTAAAGCGCTCCAGGAGCGGCACGAGTGCGGAAAAAAAAAAAAGCGATTCACGTTGTTCTTGAATCGCTCATGTGTGCGCAAGTACTACATTATATATATTTTTAAACTCGTGGTTACACAAGCTTTCATTTGACACCCCACTCGCAACTTCCTATTTCAAATAGTTTCGGAGAAAATCGGGTGTGTGACAGACAGACGGGCAGATAGATAGACAGACAGACACCGAAGTGATTCGTACGGAACACTAAAAAACTAGAATCGTACTTGCCAATCATACGAAAACATAGAGTTAATTTTGAGGAAACAAAGGTTTTAGGAATTAGATATCGCACAAAACATGCATATTTTACGACATGATTCAAATACAAAGTAACCGTTCAAGTGCAAGTTGAACTTGCACAATTAGTGTTTCCGTACGTTGATTGCTTGTAAAATAAAAAAATTGTTACGGTGGTATAAAATGATCAGTGACTTCACAATACACACCCCAAAGGAGTTTTCAACAAAGTTTGTTTCCAATCTTTACTGAATACTGATGACCTTAAAATTTTTGTTTTTTTATATACCAAATAAATTATTAAAGGTAATGCACTCGTGATAATTTTCGTTCAATCTACACCCCGTGGAGAATATTCCAGAATTTTTTCAAAATTTTTTGACCAGTACTTTTCGAGATAAGGTGGGGGACAGCGATTTTTCGGGATTTTTTAAAAATAATACAAAGAAAAGTAAGCCCAAGTATTACATTATACGAGGCTGGTTCGAAAAGTCCGTGCAAAAATAAAAACTACTTATGTGTTTGGGGTAAACCTTTTTTATTTTTCGACATAGTCTCCTTTTAGGCTTATACACTTCGTCCAACGATGTTCTAGTTTGTTGATCCCTTCCGAATAATATGATTTGTCCAAGTCTGCAAAATATCCATTAGTGTCTGCAATCACCTCCTCGTTTGAATAAAATCTTTGTCCCGCCAGCCATTTCTTCAAATTGGGGAACAAATAGTAGTCCGAGGGAGCCAAATCTGGAGAATAGGGGGGATGTGAAACGAATTGGAATCCTATTTCCATTAATTTTGCGACCACAACTACTGAGGTGTGTGCTGGTGCGTTGTCGTGATGGAAAAGGACTTTCGGGCGTTTTTCTTGCAGCTCGGTTTTCAAACGGTCCAATAACGATGAATAATATTCACCTGTAATAGTTTTACCCTTTTCCAGCTAATCGATCAGGATTATCCCTTGCGAATCCCAAAAGACAGTCGCCATCACCTTTCCGGCCGAAGGAACGGTCTTCGCCTTTTTTGGTGCAGATTCCCCCTTGGTAACCCACTGTTTAGATTGTTGTTTGGTCTCAGGAGTATAGTAATGTATCCATGTTTCATCCACAGTGACGATTCTTCTGGAACAGCTGCAAACCATCCTTGCAACACTTCACACGATTCCGTTTTTGGTCAAGCGTAAGCAATCGCGGCACCCATCTTGCGGATAGCTTTCTCATGTCCAAATATTTATGCAAAATATTATGTACCCGTTCAGTCGAGATGCCCACAGCACTAGCAATCTCATGCACCTTAACTCTTCTGTCATCCATCACCATATCATGGATTTGATCAATGATTTCTGGAGTCGTAACCTCCACAGGCCGTCCAGAACGTTCAGCGTCACTTGTGCCCATATGGCCAGTCCGAAAATTTTGAAACCACTTATAAACTGTTCTAATTGAAGGTGCAGAGTCACCATAATGTTTATCAAGCTTCTCTTTTAGTCTCCTGAGGCGTTTTGCCTTTCATAAAGTAATGTTTAATCACCACACGAAATTCTTTTTCGTCCATTTCTTGAAAATCACTCGACTTCCTTGATTCACACGAATGCCAAACACAAAGAAATAGACCAATATGGCTGAAACTTGGTGTGCGTTCATTCAAGAGATGCTACTAACTAAACATGACCTCGATACGCGCCGGTGGTGCCATCTCTCGGACTTTGCACGGACTTTTCAAACCAGCCTCGTATATATATTTTTCACTCGTGTTTCCACAAGCTTTCATTGGCACCACACTCGATGACCTAGTAAAAAAAATTTTATTTCACTTCCGATTTCACCCCCCAAAAACTAACCCCTTAAGTCAAAATTTGACTTTCAAAACTACACGGCTCTGATGAGGCCATCAATTCCTATATTATTACCAAATTTCAACTTTCTATGACAGATACTTTCGGAGAAAATTGGGTGTGACAGACAGACAGACAGACACCGAAGTCATCTGATAAGTGTTCCGTACGGAACACTAAAAATTAAAACCCCATTAACTCAAAAACGGATACAAAACCATTAAGGAAAACGTATGACAACCTATTAAAACAATAACATATATTAGAACCACCATGTATATATCATAAAAAGTCAACACAACAAAAAATCCAATTGTGGTAAACAAACTTTGTTTCAGTGATTGTTTTCTCTCTGTTGTGTGTAAAACGGTGTAAAGTGTGTGTAATTTATGTGCCTCAAGGATGTTACCTTTGTGTTTATTTTTAATCAAGTAACAAAAATGGGACCTCCCGGGATACTTGTTTAAGGTAAAAAACTAATTTTATAATGTAATTCATAAAAATAATAATAAAAAAAATCTAGCAACCTTTATTGTAAAGAAGGTGAGGTGACTCATCATTAAAAAATTGAGCGTAATTATTAATAAACATAGTTTTATTTGGACCAAGTCCCAAGATAAATATTATGGATATCCGACTTCCGTTTGACAGTTCAAGGCACGAGGACCTATGTTTCCGGTTGGGGCTTCTGAGGGCAAAGTTCGCACGTTTTTTGGGGCTCCGGAGTGTGGAACGGTGGTCCACAAACTGCTTGGTAGGGGTTCTAATCGTAGAGGGTTGCTAAGCGTTGTGCGGAGTGATTCCTAAAACGTCTGTTTGAGGTTATGTGATTTGAGCAGGTGGTCGAGCACGTGTGGCCGTGCTTTTTGTAAAAGTTGCGTAATCGGCCTGACGGGGTGACAGAAAACGGTTATATCCAAAACCAGTAGCAGTTCCCCGAAGAGAACCTTTATTAGAGTTATGAAGTATATGAAAAGTTTATGCTAAATATTTAAAATATAAAATCCCTATAATGTTATTGACATAGAATCTAGATTCACTTTGTTGTGGACCTTGTTGGGAACCATTTAATATAACAGAAAAATAAGAGTTTTGAAATAAAAACCGACACTCGGCCGAATAGTCCTAGCAGCTGTGGTCGTAAAACAACATTGAGAAAGAGAGAGATTATGGATATACCGGGTGTCCCATTAAACTTGAAAAATACGAATAACTCGAAAAACATGCTTTGTTGAAGAAAATATTTCAAACAAAAGTTGCAGGGTTCAAAGGGTAGTACCGGTAGTAAGCACTTTGATCTTGAGTGGCGTCTTCAAGATCAAATCAATTTTTTTTAAATAGAAACAAATATATTTTTTTGCAGATACGTATTCTATATAAAAAAATATCTAACTTTTGTTGGAAATACTTTTTTTGAAAATGTCAATTTTTTATGGTACTCAGCAAAGAAAACAATTTCTAAACTTTAAGAATTTTTAACATAAAAACCATCAACTTTTACGAAAAAATGCGAGAGGCAAAATATGCTTAAACTTAAAAATTTTCTACTACTACTTTTTTTATTATTATCAGAAAAAAATGCATAAAAAAAAGAAAAATTCCACAAGAATCTTTTATTATTATATGCAATTTTTATGATATTTAGTGAAAAAAAAAGATAAATTTCAGTTGCTCTAAAAATATTAATTAGTTGGTTAAATATGTTTAGAAATTGTCATTTCCTTTGTTTTTTAGTATCATAAAAAACTGACATTTTCAAAAAAAGTATTTCCAACAACATATATTGATTTCTATTTAAAAAATTGAGTTGACCTTAAAAATGCCACTCAAAGTCAAATTTCTTACTGCCATTGCATGTCCCCCTTTGAACCCTGCAAATTTTATTTAAAACATTTTTTTCACAAAGCTATATAGATATATATATATATATATATATACGAGGCATGTTTTTTAAGTAAGTACCGTTTTGGAATTAAAAAAAGACGTGCAAAGATATCGCTATAATTTTATTTTTACATGAAAGCCTGTACCTTAATCTACTTTTCTACATAATTTCCGTGAATATTGAGGCACTTGTCATAACGTGGCACCAGTTTTTGAATACCCTCCTCATAAAATTCTGCCGCCTGACTTGTTAACCACTGTATCACAAATGTTTTGACTTCGTTATCGTCTTGAAGACGCTGACCACCCAGGTGCTTCTTCAAGTGCAGGAACAAATGGTAGTCGCTGGGCGCCAGATCAGGGCTGTATGGAGGATGATCTAGAGTTTCCCATTTAAAAGATTTGATGAGATCTTTGGTCCGATTAGCCACATGTGGACGGGCATTGTCATGCAGCAAAACGATACCCTTACTCAACTTGCCACGTCTTTTGTTCTGGATTGCACGACGCAGATTGTTCAATGTCTCACAATAAGACGCTGCATTGATTGTCTCATTACGAGGCAGAAACTCCACTAGCAATACTCCTTTTCTGTCCCAAAAAACTGTGCACATGATTTTGCGGGCAGAAATTGTTTGCTTAAACTTCACTTTTTTGGGTGATGATGAATGTCGCCATTCCATGGATTGTTGTTTCGATTCTGGTGTGACGTAGGCCACCCATGTTTCGTCACCAGTAACAATTTGGTCTAAAAAATGTTCACCTTCATTGTGGTACCGCTCAAGGAAAGTCAATGCACTGCCTAAACGTTGGGTTTTGTGCAAATCCGTCAACATTTTTGGGAACCCAACGTGAACACAATTTCCGGTAATTCAAGTTCTCGGTCACAATGCGATACAAAACACTACGAGAATATTGAGGAAAGCAGTCGCACAATGATGAAATTGTAAAGCGTCTGTTTTCTCTCACCTTTTCGTCCACTTTCTGCACCAAATCTTCATTAACGACCGAAGGACGCCCACTCCGTTCTTCATCATGCACATTTGTGCGGCCATCTTTAAATGCTCTCACCCATTTCCTTACCATTCCATCACTCATAATGTTTTGTCCGTAAACTTCACAGATCTCACGATGAATATCGATCGGTTTTACGCCTTTAGCACTAAGAAATCGTATAACAGCCCGTACTTCACAATCGGCGGGACTCACGATTGTCGGAGGCATCTTAAACACTCAGTAAACAACGTATACAATGAAGAATCAGACTGTAATGGCGTCAGTGCGTAGACATGAGATGTAGGTTACCAGCGCGCATGCGCGGAACGCCGACCGTATCGCTGCGGCGGCGGAATCGCAAAACGGTACTTACTTAAAAAACATGCCTCGTATATATATGTATATATATATATATATATATATATATATACATATATATATATATATATATATACATACATACTCACAGTTAGCTTGGAGCGGCAGCACAGTATCGAGTAACAGCAGCAGCGGGAGCACTTGAAAATGCCAAATGCGTTTTTTTGGCGAAACATCGTGGAAATTCATTGTTAGACGAAGGAATTGAAACCCGAATTTTAATGTATTACATTCCACCATCCGTGCAAACCTCTTTTGTAACATATACCAGGTGTACAAGTATGAAATGCGGATTTTTTTTCTAAAAAAACATGTTAAATTCGGAAGAATGATAAAAAGTGCTTTATTCAAAGTATGCTCCATCGCTTGTTATACATTTTTCCCATCTTTCGGGCAATTTGTGAATACCACGCCAGTAAAAAATTCTTCCCCTTTTGCTGCGAACCATTCATTGAGCCATTTTTTAAACATCTTCGTACGAACCAAAGCGCTGCTCAGCAAGTGCGTGACCCATCGATGCAAACAAGTGGTAATCGGAAAGAGCCAAGTCTGGTGAGTAAGCTGCATGGGGTAGAACTTCCCAGCTGAGTGCTTCCAACGTGTCGCGAACTGGTTTTGCCGTAGGTGATGGAGCATTGTTATGAAGAAAAATGACTTTGTGTTGCCTCTTTCGGTATTCTGGCCTTTTTTCAAGCAGCGAACGGTTCAAATCGGTCAATTGTTGTTGGTAACATTTAGTATTAACCGTTTCCCCCCCAGATTTTAACAGCTCATAATAGACCACGCCCCACCGGTCCCACCAAATACAGAGCATCGTCTTTCTGCCAAAGCGATTCAGTCTTGCGGTCGATGTGGATTGTGCGCCTGAGTCTGCCTATGATTTTTTGCGCTTAGGATTCTCAAAATGAATCCACTTTTCATCCCCTGTAACTATACGATGCAAAAACGACTTCCTTTTGTAGCGAGCGATCAAAATGTCTCACGTGTTTTTGCACTTATCGTTTGAAGGTTGGTACTTTCTAAAAATCATATGGATTTTTTGAAAACGGCAATATCTATATGTCAAACCAAAAACTTTTCAGTTATATAATATATATATATATATATATATATATATATATATATATATATATATATATATATATATATATATATTTATATAATATACATTGAAGATAATTTATAAGCAGTGTATCGCATACCACGGTTTTTTTTTAATGAAAAACAAATAGACTTTCTATTATTTTTTTGCGTTAATACATTAATCACGTTAAGTCTGATCAGAAATTAACTTTTTATTTTTTCATTACTGACAAAAAAGTTACATTTGAATCAAAAAAAAAACTTGAAAGGCTAATTTTCTGTCATATATTGTAATTTCCATCTACATACATTATTAAAGACCACATCAAACGCTCGCAGCTATAATGAACAAAGCTGTTTTTTACGACCGCCCAATTTTGGTGATGAAGTAAAAATCGCATTAAAAACGCAAAGCTTTTAAAACTCTGAAAATGTTCAGAGCAGTCCGCACGACAAAATTGATATTATAAAGAAATTCATAAAAACGACTTTCTTATTTTAAATTTACCCCCGGGAATATTAGTTTATTGTTTAATCTTTTTAAAGAATATATACTTTTTCTTTAATAAAACTGATTATAATAAACGTAAGCCCATAGAAAAATAAAAAAGATTTAAGGGGATATACCTAGTCATTTGAGTCAAAAAAATTCAATTTTTGGATTTTTTAATTTTCTTTTAGTATGATATCTTAAGAATATTTTCTGTAAATTTCATAAGAATTGACGAAGTTATAGCAGTTTAAAAGAAGTGCCGTTGCGTAGAGTTTTCGGAGCAGGTAGCGAGCAGCTGCTCTCGGATAAGCCTTCGTCGACCTTAAATGTAATTACTATCAAAGCTTAGCAAAGTCTTCGAGAAGATTCGTCGTGTAACGGCTAAATTTGAAGCTTATTTCAGGATTTTTTTTTCGTAACAAAATAAAATACAATATTTTCAATTCAATTTTTTTATATGTTATTACTGACATCTTAAACCATACAAAATTTTGTTTTTTAGTTTATTTAATAATATCTTGTTCATGTTGTTTGCGGCAAAGTGATCTCCTCAAAAAAAGGTGGGTGGGTGGTGGGAAGCACATCTCCGTTTGTAATGATCTGTAACAAAATATCCAAATTAATTATTATTCAATAAACATATCTCTATCGAGTTACGTATGATTAGACATTTACGTAAAAAACAAACAAAATGGCAGACTTGTAAAAAAAAAATTCAGAAATCTTGTTTATTTTGTTTCGTTGAAAATCAAGAAATAAATTAAGAATTTTTTAATAAAAATAATTGATTCTACGTCTACGTGATCCGATAAATAATTATATGGAGAACAACGTGTAAAAAATTTTATCCCGATCGGATAGATAGAATTTTGTCTTTGCTTCCCACGAACCGAAAAAAAGTTGTTTCGAGAAAAACGAGTTTAAAGTTTTTGTAACTGATTTTTTATAGAAAATTTATACTTACAGTAATCAGCTATGCCTGCTGCATACAGTATATCTTCCATTTCTTCAATGATTTTATTTTCAGCGCAAGTATAACAGTATCGAAAGAACAATAGAGCAGATTAGATCGTTGCAGCTGCTGTGTGTCGAGTGGCAGGCTACTACGACTCGCTCTCTTCTATATGCTATAACTTCGTAAATATTTAGAATTTCCGTCTGAAATTTTTGCAGTATACTCTCAATATATTTTACTTTTTTTCTTCTCCTAATGCCAGCGATATTGTATTCTTGGATAAATTAGAAGAAATAATAGGTGAATATGCTGTAAAACCTGACGTGTTTATTTTAACAGGAGATTTCAACACCAATGTTGCAAAATATTCATATTATTCCAAGAAACTTAAAGATATTATAAAAAGTAATGGTATGTATCGAATCGTTCAAAACTTTACAAGAATTACACAGCATACAGCAAGAATGATTGATCTTATAATAACTAATGAAAAAAGTATTGAATATCAAATTCACCACTCATAACTACAGAATTTCCTTCTTTTAAAAGAGTTAAGCAAAAAACAAGTGTCAGAGATTCGAAAAACTTTAATGAACTTCAGTTTCAATTGGACATTATGAGCTGTGTATGGCCTATAACCTTGAAGTCCACAAACGAGATTGCAAACTATCTGGTACAAATTATAACTGAGAAATTAAACAAGCATGCTCCAATAGTAGAAAGAGAGGCAATGTGCAAATGGGGAAACAAAAAATGGTGGACGCTCGGAATTAAAGATGCAATTTCTAATAGAGACAGATTGTACATAAGAGCAATGATAACTAGACTTGAGAATGACTGGATAAGCTATAAACAGAATAGAAACAGAGTGGTTCAGCTTATTAAAGAAAAAAACAAGCATATTATAATAGAAAAATAGATGAAGCTAAAGGAGATTCTAAAGAAATGTGGAGGACTCTGAAGGGTCTAATCATTTCTAGTAAAAACAATAAACGACAAGAAGGCATTTTTTCCAAGGGAAAGATGGAAAAGGATAACAAAATAATAGCAGAAAAATTTAATGACTACTTTTTGCAAAGTATTAGTGCCATAACAAAAGACATGGGGGAAATTGAAACCCAGGAAGTTCTAAACAATATCGAAACCCCAATAAATAAGTTTAATAATTTTGAAACATTAGAACTAACTGACCTTAGAAAAACTGTAAAAAAATTAAAAAATAAGACAAGTAGTGTTGATGGCATTAATGTCAGAATTTTAAAACTAGCATTTGAAATAATTGGTGATTGCTTTCTGAAACTAATTAATACTAGTCTAGTAAGAGGAAGATTCCCCCAAGAATGGAAAATGACAACGATTATTCCTATTGAAAAAGTAACTAACACTAATAGATGTGAAGAATATCGACCAATTAATATGGTAGCTACGTATGAAAAACTTCTTGAAACTATTGTAAGCAAACAAATGAGAAAATACGTAGAAGAAAACAAGTTGCTTACATATTGTCAGGCTGGTTTTAGGATAAATCATTCTTGTGAAAGTGCGCTACAGACTGTTATTTCCAAGTGGAAGTCTTCTATAGGTGAGAAAAAATTGGTTGGTTCAGGTTAGTTCAGGTTCTGTGAATATCTGGACAGCAAAACACAACAAACAAAATATAATGGAGCGTTATCTTCTGTTAAGATCAATAGTCATGGTGTTCCACAGGGCAGAGTGCTAGGACCTGACTTATTCATATTGAATATAAATGATATAGTGAAAATCATAAAAAAATGTGAATTACAGCTATTTGCAGATGACACAATCCTCTATTATGAAAGTGATAACATAACAGATCTAGTGCAAACAATAAATGAAGACTTAGATAGGTTACACAAATGGCTGTGTTGTAATAGTCTTAGTGTCAATGTTAAAAAAACCAAATTTATAATACTAAAAGGCAAAAATAATACTCTAGATAATACTACTCATAATGGCATTGTGATAGACAATGACAGAATTGAACAAGTTAAAGAATGTAAATATTTGGGTGTAGTTATTGATAAAAATCATTTTCTAGTCATGCCACTTATATAACAAAAAAAGTATCAAAAAAAATTTATTTTTTATGTAGAATAGGTAAAAATTTAAGTACTTGGGCTAAATTGCTGTCGATAATAATGCCCCACCTCAATTACTGTTCCACAATTCTCTTTATGTTCGACAAAAGAGATATAGACAATCTCCAGAAAAAGCAAAACTGGGCATTAAGATGTATAATAGGTTGTAATAGGTATTCAAGAATAAAAGATATTTTGAAAACAACAGACTTATTAAGTATAAAACAAAATATCTTTTTAAATACAATGATAGTTATTTCTAAAATTAAGAATAGAATGTACCCTGAACATATTTTAGAAAAATTACAATTTGTCAATGACATTCACGCATATAACACTAGAAATAGAATGGACTTTTATGTTCCCACTGTAAATTCATCATACGCTGAAAATTGCTTATTCCATCGAGGACTTATAGAACTTAACAATCTTCCAATAAATTTGAAAAATGCAAACTTTGTAAACTTTAAAAAAATTGTTAAGAAGCTACATAATAGATAACCATAGCATTTAAGTTTGTAATTATATATATATATATATATATATATATATATATATATATATATATATATATATATATATATTGTAATTGTACTTGTTTAGCTTTGCTAATAATAAATATTATTATTATTATTATATTAGAAATATGTAGGGAAAGCAATCGATTTTTTGAAGCCGTCACACCGAGAAACGCCCTAATAAAAAAGGTAATTGTAGACTCAACAAATTTAGCCATTGTATATCATTCATTCAACGCTTAAACAACAAAATTTTGGGCTGGATATTTGAATCATATTCTTTATGAAAACTTGCCTTAAGTGTTATGTTAAGTGTATGACAACAAATGTGGTCTAAAAATTTTTACAAGTACTTCCAAAAAAATAAATTCATTTATTTTGAGTGTTCCGTACGGAACACTTATGGAATTACTTCGGTGTCCGTTTGCCGTCTGTCTGTCCGTCTGTCACACCTGATTATCTCCGAAACTATTTGACATAGAAAGTTGAAATTTGGCACAAATATAGGAATTGATGACCTTATTGCAGCCGTCCAGTTTTGACACTTAAATTTTGACTTAAGGGGTTAGTTTTACGGGATGAAATCAGAAGTGAAAAAAAATTTATTATCAGATCGTCGAGTGGAGTGTCAAATTAAAGCTTGTGAAAACACGAGTCCAAAACTTGCGCACATTTTTCTTTGTATTATTTTTAAAAGAATGTCTAAACACCCCTTGGTCCACCGACCCTATCTCGAAAAGTACTGATCAAAAAATTTTGAGAAAATTCTGGAATAGTCTCCATAAAGTGTAGGTTGAGCGAAAATTATTACGAGTGCTTTATGTTTAATAATTTATCTAATATAAAAAAAATAACCAGTGAAGTGCAAGTTGGACTTGCGCAATTAGTGTTCCGTACGTTGATTGCTTTTGAAATAAAAAAATTTTGTTACGGAAGCATAAAATGATCAGTGACTACACAAAAACATCTCAAATGAGTTTTTTTTTCTGATCTTTAGTGAAAACTGATGTTATTGAAATTTTTGTTTTTTTTTAAATAACAGATAAATTCTTAAAGTTCATGCACTCGTGATAATTAGTGTTCCGTACGGAACACTTATAAGATCATTTCGATGTCTGTCTGTCTGTCACACCCGATTTTCTCCGAAACTATTTGACATAGAAAGTTGAAATTTGGTAATAATATAGGAATTGATGGCCTCATCAGAGCCATGTAGTTTTGAGAGTTAAATTTTACTTAAGGGGTTAGTTTTGGGGGGTGAAATCGGAAGTGAAAAAAAAAAATTTTACTATTCCATCGAGTGTGGTGTCAAATGAAAGCTTGTGAAAACACGAGTAAAAATATATATATAATGTAATACTTGCGCGTACTTTTCTTTGTATTATTTTTAAAAAATCGCGAAAAATCGCTGTCCCCCCGCCTTATTTCGAAAAGTACTTATCAAAAAATTTTGAAAAACTTCTGG
Organism: Pachyrhynchus sulphureomaculatus; assembly: GCA_019049505.1. Classification (NCBI taxonomy): domain Eukaryota; kingdom Metazoa; phylum Arthropoda; class Insecta; order Coleoptera; family Curculionidae; genus Pachyrhynchus; species Pachyrhynchus sulphureomaculatus. The sequence goes on from CM032447.1 coordinate 17,814,324, forward strand.
AATATTCTCCACGGGGTGTAGATTGAACGAAAATTATCACGAGTGCATTACCTTTAATAATTTATCTGGTATTTAAAAAAAACAAAAATTTCAGGGTCATCAGATTTCAGTAAAGATTGGAAACAAACTTTGTTGAAAACTCATTTGGGGTGTGATTTAAGGTATTTCTTACGAGAAGACCGAGAGAGCATTACGTTAGAGAAAGAAGCGAAATAATTTGGTTTTCAAAGTATAATGAATGTGGCAACGTAGCTTCTCGCCTGCTTCGCGCCGCACACAATGACGTGTTATTTATAATAACCTTGATACTTTTACATTATATACAATAAAAATTATGTTTAATTAAAACAATACTTTGGATTATTTGTTAAAAATATATCATTAAGTATTTATAACTAAATAATTGCCCTTGCGAGGCACGCATTTATTGTAGTGTCTTTTAAAAATAAGTCCGATCAGTACGATGCATATGTTAGTCCGGGAACTCACGACCAAAATGCGACCTTAGCGAAAAATGGCAGATAATAGTATCACTTTGTTAATTATACCCCCCTTAGTCCCTCCAGGTAGTTTGACATCTCAAATCTGGTTCCTGTTCCTAGAAATGCGCTTTAAAGCTGCAAGAAAAAGTTGGTGAACGAATCCATCGCTGACTGACAGATATTCTGGGTATAGCTTCATTTCTGTGACATATGGCTGAAAAATAAATATCTGCCATGGATATTGGGTCATTGGTACATCTGAAATTTTTGTTTTTTAACATGACAAATAATAAAAGTGATCCAAAAAACCTCCAGAATTAAAATTTTAAACATTCAAAATGTACAATAATTTTTGCCGCATTCGATTAATGCCAATACAACAATGACCGAATACTCCATCAGCCACTCCGGGTTTCACTGTGTTCTTTTTAAACTTTGAACGTTGCGGCTTCACTCTAGTGTACTTTATGTTTTTTTGGGTCGCAGAATCCGATCTGCAATTAGTTTTTTGAAAAAATGACATATTAATTGTTATTAACAATTTTTTAATCAATTATCTAAAAAGGGGAATTTGATATAATTTATTTTTATACTAGCTAAATTTAAGTTTATTAAACGCTCCACCTAAATTTTTTTTGGACGTATTTGGACCCACTGATTACGAATTCAAAGTTTATTTTTGAAAAAACTAAACCTTTTTATTGTTATAAATAATTTATCATAAATAATTATACTAATAAATACAATTTCATAGAACTTATCTCCATAACAGCAAAATCTAAGCTTTTTACGAGCTCTACCCAAGTTTTTTTGATGAATTTTGACCTGCTGAATTTCTAATCTATTTTTCCTGGACCTGCTGAATTTTTAATCCATTTTTTTTTTTCCAATTTATTAAAATTAAGAGCTAATCAGTTTATTTATATGCAATTAAATAAAAATATTTGTGTTATATTCCCAAAGAAAAATTAATACAATTCTAATAAATTGTCAGTAATAATAAAATAATTTAGTTATTGAAAACATGAACAGAAACAAACTTTGTTGAAAACTCATTTGGGGTGTGATTTGTGAAGTCACTGATCATTTTATACCTCTGTAACAAAATTTTTTAGTTTAAAAGTAATCAACGTACTGAACACTAATTGCGCAAGTTCAACTTGCACTTGACCGGTTTTTTTTGTTTAACCTACACCTTGTACTTCATCAGTACTTTTCGAAATAAGGAGGGGGACAGCGATTTTTCGCAGTTTTTTAAAAATAATGCAAAGGGAATTGTGCGCAAGTATTACATTATATGTATTTTACATTATTGTTTTTTTACAAGCTTTCATTTGACATCCCACTCGATGACCTGATAATTTTATTTTTTTTCACTTCCGATTTCACTCCCCATAACTAGCCCTTTAAGTTAAAATTTAACTCTCAAAACTACACGGCTCTGATGAGGCCATCAATTTCTATATTAGTGCGAAATTTTAACTTTCTGCGTCAAATAGTTTCGGAGAAAATCGGGTGTGACGGACGGACTGACAGACACCGAATTGATTCCATAAATGTTTAATAATAACACAGGCACATAAAATAGACTGACGGACAGACGGATAGACACCGAAGTGATCTTATAAGTGTTCTGTACGGAATGGTAACTAGCTGCCCGCTATTTCGTCTAAAGTTATGAATTGAGCCGGGAGTGATAGCTACTGCTTTAAGCATTTGGTATCGAGTTAAAATAAATTTATTTTATTTGTTTTTAATTAAATAAATATTTAAGTAGTAAATATTTATTTTAAACTATTATCATTAGATTCTGTTTCTGCAAGACTCCTGCACCTGCTCAGAAATCGTTATTAGTTTTACAAAAATAAACAAATTTGGCTTTGAACGGATTGATTACCCCCAGAATTCCCTTGATTTAGCTTCCTTGAAATATAACCCACATCTGAAAGGACACAATTTCATTCTTAAAGTTACTTTAAATCGTTGGACAAAGTGTATAAAGTTGAAAATTTTTGTTTTTTTCAGATTTGCTTGTTCTTTCTATGTTATGCCAGAAACTTACCAATACGCCCTCGTATCTTTATTCCAGAAAGCTTTAGTTGTGGTCCCAACACCTCTTCCAGCATTTTAAATTACTCGCCTTTTTTCTTGCCATTTTCTTTTAAGTTAGCAGCGTTTCGAGCCAAAACCGTTTGATCGTCAGCAAAATTAAACTAATATTACGTGTACCAAAAAAAAAAATCGCATTTTACATTTGCATCACTACAGGTTCAAAAACTCGTAGAACTTCAAAGAACCAGGATCTAGGGCATATAATATTTTTTCATTTCTTTTTGGGTCCCAAACTAACTATATCTCGAATATTTGCCACTTAGCGATGAGTTCATTTTTTGAGCCCATTCTTTTTTAAAAAAAAGCTTACTCCCACAGGAACCGGCCTCCGTGGCAGATATTAAGACTATAGTATCCTCGTAACATATAAAACTGCCACTCTGCGATGGGTTCACTTACCCTCAATTTTTTACAACTTCCCCCCTCCATAACCACGGAAGAAACCGGAATTTGGATCTATAAGTTACTTTTTGGTTCAGTTTGTCACATTTAATAAGTGATATATTTATCTGCCGGTCTTCGATATGTCCAAAATCTTGGTTATGAGCGCTCTGACTTCTTAAAGGTATGTTGCCACAGCGAAAATTCAATTCGTAAAATTCAATAAAAAGTAATATTTATCTAATATTTTTGCAACAACTAGCAAAGTAATTTTTTTATGTATATATAGTTTTTTGTGACTTTTTACTTTTTAATGCACATACGACAACAAAAATTGTAAAAAACGCATGCTTTTGATCGAAGAAAACGAATGGATTCCTATTTTATACGTATTAAACATCTGAAACTTTTACAATTAATTATGACAGTACGGCGTGGTAAACCATCTTTATATTGAAGCAGTGAATGCATGATCCTAAAATCTATTATTACTCAAAATTTTTACAAAAATAAACGAATTTGGCTTTGAACGGATTGATTATCCCCAATATTCCCTTGATTTAGCTTCCTTGAAATATAACCCACATCTGAAAGGACACAATTTCATTCTTAAAGTTACTTTAAAACCGTTGGACAAAGTGTATACAGTTGAAAATTTTTGTTTTTCAGATTTGTTTGTTCTTTCTATGTTATGCCAGAGACTTACCAATACGCCCTTGTATCTTTATTGCAGAAAACTTTAGTTGTGGTCCCAACACCTCTTCCAGCATTTTAAATTACTTGCCTTTTTTCTTGCCATTTCCTTTTAAGCCAGCAGCGTTTCGAGCCAAAACCGTTTGATCGTCAGCAAAATTAAACTAATATTACGTGTACCAAAAAAAAAAAATCGCATTTTACATTTGCATCACTTAAAAATATCTTAACTTTTTTAATTATTTTCTTAGAAAGCCCAAGGTTAAATGCTTAAATATGTATTTAAATTCTTAATCGCTAATTTAAAAGCATAAGTGCTGACTCGCGGAACTGCTGCGAGGTTTAAAAACAAATTAGTTTTTTTAAGACTTCCTTTTAATAAAAACAAGAGCTTAGAGGGGAAATAAATTGGTGTTAGCTACCCACTCTAGATTAAATGAGTCAATAAAATTAGTACGAAAAATATAAAAGGTTGGAAGGTATTTAAATCGGAAACCAAACAAATTTTTTTTTTCACTTAAAATGGCTGTTTTACGTACATATTCAATTTAAATTATTTTACAGTATTAATACAGTCGGCAAGTAAGAACGTGTCGCCCATTGGGATTTTACCTGTGGGCGGAGCCTACTATGCTTATTCTTAAGATGGCCGAAATATGAGTGCAGATTTAAGGTATTTCTTACGAGAAGACCGAGAGAGCATTACGTTAGAGAAAGAAGCGAAATAATTTGGTTTTCAAAGTATAATGAATGTGGCAACGTAGCTTCTCGCCTGCTTCGCGCCGCACACAATGACGTGTTATTTATAATAACCTTGATACTTTTACATTATATACAATAAAAATTATGTTTAATTAAAACAATACTTTGGATTATTTGTTAAAAATATATCATTAAGTATTTATAACTAAATAATTGCCCTTGCGAGGCACGCATTTATTGTAGTGTCTTTTAAAAATAAGTCCGATCAGTACGATGCATATGTTAGTCCGGGAACTCACGACCAAAATGCGACCTTAGCGAAAAATGGCAGATAATAGTATCACTTTGTTAATTATACCCCCCTTAGTCCCTCCAGGTAGTTTGACATCTCAAATCTGGTTCCTGTTCCTAGAAATGCGCTTTAAAGCTGCAAGAAAAAGTTGGTGAACGAATCCATCGCTGACTGACAGATATTCTGGGTATAGCTTCATTTCTGTGACATATGGCTGAAAAATAAATATCTGCCATGGATATTGGGTCATTGGTACATCTGAAATTTTTGTTTTTTAACATGACAAATAATAAGAGTGATCCAAAAAACCTCCAGAATTAAAATTTTAAACATTCAAAATGTACAATAATTTTTGCCGCATTCGATTAATGCCAATACAACAATGACCGAATACTCCATCAGCCACTCCGGGTTTCACTGTGTTCTTTTTAAACTTCGAACGTTGCGGCTTCACTCTAGTGTACTTTATGTTTTTTTGGGTCGCAGAATCCGATCTGCAATTAGTTTTTTGAAAAAATGACATATTAATTGTTATTAACAATTTTTTAATCAATTATCTAAAAAGGGGAATTTGATATAATTTATTTTTATACTAGCTAAATTTAAGTTTATTAAACGCTCCACCTAAATTTTTTTTGGACGTATTTCGACCCACTGATTACGAATTCAAAGTTTATTTTTGAAAAAACTAAACCTTTTTATTGTTATAAATAATTTATCATAAATAATTATACTAATAAATACAATTTCATAGAACTTATCTCCATAACAGCAAAATCTAAGCTTTTTACGAGCTCTACCCAAGTTTTTTAGATGAATTTTGACCTGCTGAATTTCTAATCTATTTTTCCTGGACCTGCTGAATTTTTAATCCATTTTTCCAATTTATTAAAATTAAGAGCTAATCAGTTTATTTGTATGCAATTAAATAAAAATATTTGTGTTATATTCCCAAAGAAAAATTAATACAATTCTAATAAATTGTCAGTAATAATAAAATAATTTAGTTATTGAAAACATGAACAGAAAATTTAAATTTAGCGAGTTAAATAATATTTTATTACTACTCAGTATATATCACCACTACACCAAACACTTTATTTTTGCACTCGACGCGCGTTTCGCTAACCATGTTAGCTTCATCAGGAGCGATGATTGACTCATTGACTCAGTCAATGAGTCAATGGTTAGCGAAACGCGCGTCGAGTGCAAAAATAAAGTGTTTGGTGTAGTGGTGATATATACTGAGTCAATGAGTCAATCATCGCTCCTGATGAAGCTAACATGGTTAGCGAAACGCGCGTCGAGTGCAAAAATAAAGTGTTTGGTGTAGTGGTGATATATACTGAGTGGTATCATTGTGCCAAAGATTCCACATTCCCAACTTAATATTGTATTAGGTTATTATAGAAAAAAATATATTTATTTGTAACAAAAATTAATAAATTTTTAGCAAAAATGGATTAAAAATTCGGCTTTAACGTGTAAAAAAAAAAATATGAACGCATGCATCACAGCTAGATAACAATGCGAATAGAAAAAATCAGTTTTTTTTATAACTTAAGCTTTGCATTAAAAATACAAAAATTCTGCTGATAAAAGCAGGGACTGGACTTCATGGCACATATTCGTGATTTCACTTCGTATTCGCACACTGGTTGATTTATCTGCCGCTCTCGAATGAGTTCGGGTGGGTCCAAAAACCCTACAGGTTCAAAAATTCGTAGAAATTCAACGAACCAGGATCTAAGGCATATAATATTTTTTAATTTCTTTTTGGGTCCCAAACTATTTATATCTCGAATAGCGATGAGTTTGAAATGAGTTTTGAAATTTAAGCAAAACGTCCAAATTTAGTCAGTCGTCAGCTTGACCACATATTGCTTAACAGACACTGCAAAAATTTAGGGAGTCAAAATGGGAAATCTTCCAGCACTCGCCGTATTCCCCTGACTTTGCCCATTTTCATCTGTTTCATTCTCTGCAAAATAATTTGAATAGCAAAAAATTTGATTCTGTGGAGGAAGTCAAAACTACCTTACGACTTTCTTTGAAGAGAAACCACGCAGTTTCACAAAGAAGGAATTCAAAAACTTGTAAAACGATGGGAGATAGTTATAGAAAATGATGTACCAGGTGTACAAGTATGAGATGCGGATTTCAGACAACAGATGGTGCACCAATGCAGTTTGTGCTATAAAGATTTGACACTGCGCCATTTTGTTGTGTCATCAACAAATGTCAGACGCGCACGAGTGATAAATTGCATAAGTGTGTGCATAGTGTTATGTCGTTGTGTTCAATATGTCGAAATTTATACCGAACAAAGAACATTCGCGGACAGCATTAATTTTTTGTTTTCATTTGAAGAAAACTGCTGTTGAATCATACCGATTACTTCGAGAAGCTTATGGTGAACATGCTCTATCGCAAGATACGTGTGAACGATGGTTTCGGCGTTTCAAAAGTGGTGACTTCGATGTTGAACGTGGAAAACCGTCAAAAAATACAAAGATGTGGAATTGCAAGCACTGTTGGACGAAGATGATTCGCAAACACAAAAACAACTCGCCGAGCAATTGGGCGTTAGTCAACAAGCTGTTTCCAATCGGCTACGAGAGATGGGAAGGATTCAGAAGACTGGTAGATGGGTACCACATGAGTTGAATGACAGGCCAATGGAAAAACACAAAAACACTGTAACATTTTGCTCGCTCGGTACAAAAGGAAGTCGTTTTTGCTTCGTATAGTTACAGGGGATGAAAAGTGGATTTATTTTGAGAATCCCAAGCGCAAAAAATTATGGGTAGACCCAGGCGCACCATTCACATCGACCGCAAGACCGAATCGCTTTGGTAGAAAGACGATGCTCTATGTTTGGTGGGCCCAGAGGGGCGTGGTCTATTATGAGCTGTTAAAACCTAGGGAAATGGTTAATACTAAACGTTACCAACAACAATTGACCGATTTGGACCGCTCGCTGCTTGAAAAAAGTCCAGAATACCGAAAGAGGCAACACAAAGTCATTTTTCTTCATGACAATGCTCCATCATATACGGCAAAACTGGTTCGCGATACGTTGGAAGCACTCAGCTGGGAAGTTCTACCCCATGCGGCTTACTCACCAGACTTGGCTCCTTCCAATTACCACTTGTTTGCATCGATGGGTCACGCACTTTCCGAGCAGCGCTTTGGTTCGTACGAAGATGTGAAAAAATGGCTCGATGAATGGTTCGGAGCAAAAGGGCAAGATTTTTACTGGCGTGGTATTCACAAATTGCCCGAAAGATGGGAAAAATGTATAACAAGCGATGGAGTTTACTTTGAATAAAATACTTTTAACATTCTTTCGAATTTAACGTGTTTTTTTTAGAGAAAAAATCCGCATTTCTTACTTGTACATTATTAATTTTTTTTGAATTTGATTTTTCATGAAAATGTGTTTTTAATTTGGTTTCTAATCGGGCACGAACTTTTGCAATCACCCAATACATTATCGAACATGAGTGTTGCATACGCTTCACCGTTCGAGGCTGAGTTCTTATTATTACTCCTACAGCGGCTGCTCAGCATGTAGGTAAATCGGGGGCATTTGTTAGCAAGTGAATGAAACGATACTTTAGTTAAAAAATGCCGATGATCTACCACAACGTGGTTCAAAAGGAAAACTGTCTGACAAGGACGAAAAAATGATTACAAGTATTAATGTGATTTCTCAAAATCCTCAATGAACTTTGCGCCAAAACTAAATCAGAAAGGTTTGGATATGGAAACCATTACTGAGCGAAAAACACAGAGAAACGACTCGCGTGGGTAAAAGAAACCATAGATCGAGTCTGGAGCAATGTAATGTTTTCCGATAGAGCTTTATTTTGGGATTACGTTAACACCCCACAAGCCTGGCCAATTTCCACTGTCCGATTAGTTCGGTGCACCGTGAGACACCCTGTACAGATCCATGTTTGGGGATGTTTTCCGATAAAAGATATTGGGAGATTTTTTGTCTTTACCTACAATTTGAACACTGAAGAAATGTTTCAGATTTACTAGAAGGCGTTAGTCCTGACTGCCAAATGGAAGTTTTTCTGTAAAAATGAGGAGTGGATTCTTCCAGAGGATGACAACCCCAAACATCGGAGTAAAACTTGTAGCCAGTAGCCAGTCATCTATCAAGCAGAAGCTTCGTAGTAAAAAGTCAGGTACAGGGGAACAGCTGTCACGGCAAATTCGGGCAATTTGGATAGAATAGAAGACGTGTCGTCAAGGTTTTACTTTGCATTTCTTCATACTTCTATAGTTAAATCCACGGTAATTTGGAATCGAGTAAAAAACTACTTGAATACCCTATTATCGATATAGCTATATCATTGACGTGAAAATCTTCTCTCGCTGTACTCATTCATGCGGCACTGGTTCTTTATGTTACAAATAATACCAAAATATTTCAAATTTTTCACTAACCAGTCGGCGGTAAAGATCGGTTAGTTGTTGAATTACGTGGTATGACAAGGCTGCTATTCCAAATTAGTTCATTTTATCTTCGCTGTTAACGAAATAGGTAGACCGGTATAGTTACTTATTACTGGTGCCAAAATCAGTACTAATACGAGGCTGGTTTGAAAAGTCCGTGCAAAAATAAAAACTACTTATGTGTTTGGGGTAAACCTTTTTTATTTTTCGACATAGTCTCCTTTTAGGCTTATACACTTCGTCCAACGATGTTCTAGTTTGTTGATCCCTTCCGAATAATAGGATTTGTCCAAGTCTGCAAAATATCCATTAGTGTCTGCAATCACCTCCTCGTTTGAATAAAATCTTTGTCCCGCCAGCCATTTCTTCAAATTGGGGAAGAAATAGTAGTCCGAGGGAGCCAAGTCTGGAGAATAGAGGGGATGTGAAACGAGTTGGAATCCTATTTCCATTAATTTTGCGACCACAAACTGCTGAGGTGTGTGCTGGTGCGTTGTCGTGATGGAAAAGGAGTTTCTTGTGGGCCAATCGCGGGCGTTTTTCTTGCAGCTCGGTTTTCAAACGGTCCAATAACGATGAATAATATTCACCTGTAATAGTTTTACCCTTTTCCAGATAGTCGATGAGGATTATCCCTTTGCAAATCCCAAAAGACAGTCGCCATAACCTTTCCGGCCGAAGGAACGGTCTTCGCCTTTTTTGGTGCAGATTCCCCCTTGGTAACCCATTGTTTAGATTGTTGTTTGGTCTCAGGAGTATAGTAATGTATCCATGTTTCATCCACAGTGACGAAACGACTCCGGATTCTTCTGGAACAGCTGCAAACCATCCTTGCAACACTTCACACGATTCCGTTTTTGGTCAAGCGTGAGCAATCGCGGCACCCATCTTGCGGATAGCTTTCTCACGTCCAAATGTTTATGCAAAATATTATGTACCCGTTCAGTCGAGATGCCCACAGCACTAGCAATCTCACGCACCTTAACTCTTCTGTCATCCATCACCATATCATGGATTTGATCAATGATTTCTGGAGTCGTAACCTCCACAGGCCGTCCAGAACGTTCAGCGTCACTTGTGCCCATATGGCCAGTCCGAAAAATTTTGAAACCACTTATAAACTGTTCTAATCGAAGGTGCAGAGTCACCATAATGTTTATCAAGCTTCTCTTTAGTCTCCTGAGGCGAGAAATAGACCAATATGGCTGAAACTTGGTGTGCGTTCATTCAAGAGATGCTACTAACTAAACATGACCTCGATACGCGCCGGTGGTGCCATCTCTTGGACTTTGCACGGACCTTTCAAACCAGCCTCGTATATTCCTATTTTCTGTACTGACTTATTATTTTAAACAAAAACTTTTAAAATCTTAACGGTACTTACTGTCCGATTAGTTCGGTGCACCGTGAGACACCCTGTACAGATCCATGTTTGGGGATGTTTTCCGATAAAAGATTTTAAGAGACTTTTTGCCTTTACCTACAATTTGAACACTGAAGAAATGCTCCAGATTTACTAGAAGGCGTTAGTCCTGACTGCCAAATGAGAGTTTTTCTATAAAAATGAGGAGTGGATTCTTCCAGAGGATGACAACCCCAAACATCGGAGTAAAACTTGCAGCCAGTCATCTATCAAGCAGAAGCTTCGTAGTAAAAAGGCAGGTACAGGGGAACAGCTGTCACGGCAAATTCGGGCAATTTGGATAGAATAGAAGACGTGTCGTCAAGGTTTTACTTTGCATTTCTTCATACTTCTATAGTTAAATCCACGGTAATTTGAAATCGAGTAAAAAAACTACTTGAATACCCTATTATCGATATAATTATATCATTGACGTAAAAAATCTTCACTCGCTGTACTCATTCATGAGGCACTGGTTCTTTATGTTACGAATAATACCAAAATATTTCAAATTTTTCACTAACCAGTCGGCCGGTAAAGATCGATTAGTTGTTGAATTGCGTGGTATAATGAGGCGTGCTATTCCAACTTAGTTCATTTTATCTTCGCTGTTAACGAAAAAGGTAGACCGGTATAGTTACTTGTTACTGGTGCCAAAATCAGTACTAATATAATCCTATTTTCTGTACTGACTTATTATTTTAAACAAAAACTTTTAAAATCTTAACGGTACTTACTGTCCGATTAGTTCGGTGCACCGCGAGACACCCTGTACAGATCCATGTTTGGGGATGTTTTCCGATAAAAGATTTTGAGAGACTTTTAGTCTTTACCTACAATTTGAACACTGAAGAAATGCTCCAGATTTACTAGAAGGCGTTAGTCCTGATTGCCAAAGCCAAATTAGAGTTTTTCTATAAAAATGAGGAGTGGATTCTTCCAGAGAATGACAACCCCAAACATCGGAGTAAAACTTGTAGCCAGTCATCTATCAAGCAGAAGCTTCGTAGTAAAAAGGCAGGTACAGGGGAACAGCTGTCACGGCAAATTCGGGCAATTTGGATAGAATAGAAGACGTGTCGTCAAGGTTTTAATGTGCATTTCTTCATACTTCTATAGTTAAATCCACAGTAATTTGGAATCGAGTAAAAAACTACTTGAATACCCTATTATCGATATAGCTATGTCATTGACGTGAAAATCTTCTCTCGCTGTACTCATTCATGCGGCACTGGTTCTTTATGTTACGAATAATACCAAAATATTTCAAATTTTTCACTACCAGTCGGCCGGTAAAGATCGATTAGTTGTTGAATTGCGTGGTATGACAAGGCGTGCTATTCCAAATTAGTTCATTTTATCTTCGCTGTTAACGAAAAAGGTAGACCGGTATAGTTACTTGTTACTAGTGCCAAAATCAGTACTAATATAATCCTATTTTCTGTACTGACTTATTATTTTAAATAAAAACTTTCAAAATCTTAACAGTACTTAAAGAGAAAATAGAGAGATTTTACAAAACTTATTTTGGTAGGTCTCTGATTTTATCTTTATTTGAAGCATGCGCTCACCGTTTGGAGCTTGGGTAGTAGTAAAGAGAAGAAATTAAATATAAGGACTCAGCTGTTTTTGTTATTTGAAATATACGCCTACAATTTGGAGCTTGCGCAGTATTGAAACAAAATAAGAGAAACCTTTACTAAGGATAACGATTTCCCTTATTTAAAAACTTATTAGGTTATTTGAAGTTCGTTATTCTTATCGCTATTACGCTAGGGCCTGTTTTTTTCCTACTTAGGTACACAAACTATTAAGAAAATACAGTAAAATTGAAGTGATAATCTTTTATTGCAAATAACACTGACAACAGCTAATTAGTGTTCAGATTATGTTGGGATTTTGAAATCGTTGGCACAATGGCATTACAGAATGTGTAGTGCTAATCTCAAATGAAATTTTATTTGTCGCGCACTCGTATTAACTTGGAAATATTGAAGAGAGTGATAGAAATCTGCTAGATACAACTTTAATTTAGAAACTTTTGTTCACCCATCAAATACTAATAAACGGTGTGCTTAACTATGAAATGTATGAAAAAAAATCCCCTAAGTTTGTAGAAGATGAATACTAGCCTAACCTTGCAATTCCTTCGCGTTAATACTGCGCATGCTTGAGGTAACGATAAGGACAAAGGCATGTGAAAAATAAGCGTTGCAAAATCTCTCTAACATTGATGCAAAACCACTTTTGGTTTTAGTAAGCGAATCGGTTTGTTGACATTTTCAGTAAGTTTCAACTCGCATAAATACAGACTGAGATACAGAATATAGCCGAGAGTTGTTTGCGTTTAACTTTAGCTATTAGTCAAGATAGTTCGTTGTTGTTTTTGTTGAATTGTTAATCGAGTTCTTAAAAAAAATTCCCGTATTTTGCCTTACGGGCTTATAATTTATGATGGAAGAATATGACTTTCTTACAATTTTTGTTTTGTTTAAAATTGAATTAATACCTAACCATTTCGGAGATGTACTAAAAACGGGAAGTTATTAGCTATTTATAAAAATTAATAAAATTTTCATGGTGTAACATACACCTCGACGCACAGTGTCTCGACTAGTACAAGCTAGCGGGACAATATTATTTCTTCACTTATTTCAATTGTTTATGTATATTCCAGGTATCTTAAGCTATTTTAAGAAAAAAAAAATGAAAAATGTGTACTGTATATGTATTAATCGAAATATGTAGCTGCAAGACGGAAGTGGTTTACTAATGTGTCTCATTTGTTCACTATTGTCGCTAATTGTTCTTTAATTAGCTACATACGTCTACCTACTCATTATGTGTGAAAAGCACAATCATGTTTGATTACAAAGAAATTTCTAGGAAAAAAATAAAAATCATAATGATAGTACCCACATTTATTAATTTACAAAATATTATTTCTTTTAAAATAAATTAGTACAATAACAGTATCTATATATCAATTATTTACAATAACAAGGTGTATAAGTAAAAGAAATATAATATTAAATAACTTATATACTAAGGCATGAATTATAAGCAACTACAACACACAATAAAATAAGAATAATAATTACAATAAAAAAATACTTAAACCTACTAATCACCATCAGATGAGTCGTCATCACCGCTCTCCCATTCAGTAGAATATTCAGAGAATAAATAATCCTCCTCATTTAATTCGTGATGATGACTTACTGATGGTGTTTCGGATGGCAATGAAGGTGGGATAATCAACTGCAGAACCTCCGATGGCAAAGAAGTAAATTTTCTTCGCGGTAATTCTCTATACGAGTTGATAACAGGATCAGACGTAATTAAAAGCATTCTCAAAAAATCTGTATTTGTGGCAATACGTGACCGCTTCCTGGTGTGCCGTTCACGGAATCTACGACAGTCTTTATTTCTTGCCTCCTGGGCTTCTTCGGAGAGTTGTCCAATGGGAAGAAGAAAAGACTTTATAACTTCCGCGCTGTGTACAAGAATTTTATGCACAATAACGGGCATGGAATACCACGAATACAGATCAAGGTATAATTTTCTAGTATCAACACAAAACTTTTCGAATTCTATATAATTTATGTCATATCCCGATGACAAAGTTCTTAAAATTACATGAAATCTACGAATAAGGTTTACGTCTAATCCTGTAATTTCGCTGCTCAATTCAGCTTTGGAAAAATATTTACGTGCTGTGTTTCCATCGTTTGTGTTACCATAGCCAGGTTTTGGTTTATCTACAATGAGACCCATACGATCTTTAAACACTTTTTGTATCTCTTGTGAGCGTTGCTTCACAATAGCTTTGTCGTTATCTCCCCTGACTTTTTTATTTCTAAACGATAGCTGATGTGAAGCAAACATTCAAACGTGCGGATCCATGCATGTAAAGTAGATAAACCACATGCAAGGCGTTCTTCGTTGCTGCGACATTTCTTTGACTCCTCGTTCATAGTAGACGGGGTGACACCGCAAATATAACACTTTTGTGTTGAACTTGTGTCTGTTAAGGCATTGCACACTTTGCCATCAGTCATTGTCAACAACAAATCGTATTTAACAGAGATTTGAGATCGAGCAACGTTACATAATGTTGGAAGAAGCTGACTTACTTCATCTAAAATTTTAGAAGTTTCTTCTTTCGTAAACTCTTTTGTCTCCTTGGCAAAAATAAACTTAATAGGACGGCAATATAAAGTAGAGGAAGGTCTTGGATTTTGCCAGATCACAGTTTCGCCATCAAGCAGTCTCAAAGGGACAAATGAGTATACGAACAAAAATTCGTCTGTAGCGTTAGTGTTCTCAAATTTCTGCTTATACGTGCTATGCCCCGAACTCCCACCACAGCCCTATTTGCTTACCAACGTATAATATGAACGAGGTAACACACTTCTAATGACTTCCGTCTGAGCTTTAACTAATCGTTCAGACGTTTTATCCAAAATCGCGTGAAGTTTAATTTCAGCTCGAGATTCAGTCACAGAAATATATTCGTCAGAAGGACAACAAGAAGCTTTGGACTTACCTAAACTATAAAACGATGGATACACTTGATGTCCCGCTTTCATTGACCATTTTCTTGTTTGTTTATATGAGTGAGAAGTCGATTTCGAGTCCACATAATAAGCTAAAGCTTCGTCTGATGTTAACTGCCGACTTTGTTCAGAACACTTATTCTTTTCTCTAGTTTCACTGACCGCGACGTTATGGATCTGTTTCGCAACACTTCGATGCCCTTCTTTTCGAGTAGCTAACTCAGCTGCTGTAATAAGCTCACTTGCACTTCGCGATTCCAAAAGATCTTCTACTCTCCGTCTCTTCGTTTTCGTTGATGAGTCTTCAAATGATTTTCTGGGTCGCCCTACGGAAAGAGCTGCTGATGATGTTGAAGTGCACGGCTGGTTAACACAAATCTTTATTTCGATTCCGGATCCCTCTAACCAATCTTTATGTTTGATTAGAAACATTTCTTTGTTACACTTTAAAGAAGTCCACTTTTGATTGAATTTTGCTGAAAGGCTTGATATTTTCATTTTGAGTCATTTTAGAGAATCGTCAGAAACATCAGACATATTGAATTTTTCACTTATGTAATAAAAAATGCCACTGTTTCGTTCAGTTTTGTCATGTTTTAGCCATTCTTCAAAAAACTCCATTTTCGTCATAGTCACGACTCGTTCTGAAAAAAATAAAATAATTTTACTTTCGGGCCTTTTCGGGGTCTATAATATATATGAATCTGTGCCTGAATATTGTAGGTATTACATATAGAAAAATCTAGGTGGATAAAAAAAGTTGCTACTTTTAAAGTTTACAATTAATGTAAAATTTGCTGGATTTATCTATACATTTACAAATTGATATTACACCAAAAGTATACATATTTTTTATAAAAAATATAAGTCATAATAGAGTACATACCTTCAACAGAATATTCCATCACAAAAAACTCGTTTCACTTTCCACTACCAATTTTAAAATATGTTATCACAAGTGTGCATAAAATGCAACTGATTTGCAAATGAAAATAACCTCTCTTATAAGGGTTACTTTGACCCCCTGATAAGATACCTTTATGAGGTGATAAACAAATTAATTCTTGGAATTCGTTAAATGGGGGGGGGGTTGTTTACAAGTCGTTATCAGTGGTTCCTGGAAATTACGTCATGAATATTGTCCCGCTAGCATGTTCTTGCCGAATCACTGTGCGACGCTTCAAAAGTATGTATATTTAAAAAAAGATATATTAAAAGTGAATAACACAACAGAATGACGATTATATATTTTTATTGTACTTTAAATTATAAGAATTTCTCAACGTGTGGAGCGCGCCCTACTAGGGGAGGCGTGATTATACTATTGGGGGGGGGGCGAGCGTATTAAAAAGGAATTATTATTAAAAACATTCATTAAAAACATTTAACATAATTTATTGAAAGGAAAGCAAAACAAAATACATTCTAATAATAAAAAATAAAATATAAATTTGCACTGATATAATACGCCTATAAATAGGATTGTATTAGTACTGCACAATGTATTTACCTAATAATTAACATATTAATACTAAATTAAAAACAAGTTTAATAATTATTAGTGACTTCCTTGGGCCTGTTTTGCAGAGCAAAGATTTTCGAAGAATGGTTTAATATTAGAAATAGACACTCTGAGTTCTTTTTCTATATTAAGTTGAGATCTATATTTTGTTTTCAAAGCAGTCACCGCAGAAAATCCGGTTTCGCAAAGGTAGGATGTTGAAAATGGTAATAGTATACAAAATGCTCTTGTTTTCAGTGCAGAAAACTCATCATTCACCCCTGCCCAAAAGTCAAAGAGTGATTTATTATTAAATTGTCTTTTGATTTCGCCACTTGCCGTGAAGTCTATGAAGATTTCTTCTTCGGAAGTTGAGAGCCCTTCGGAAGTATTTTGAAATAGATCCCTAACCTACTCGTAACTTGCTACCAAGTTGTCGTCAGTAAAAAAATACTTTTTAAAATTCTTTCTCAACATGGCTAGATGATTTTCAATGGTTACTAAAACAACTTTCACATGTTGTTCTTCAGCCTTGTATGTTTTAACACATTCACCCACATTTGCAAAAATTTCTAGGTTTTTTTGCTTTACATTTCTGCTCCATAATTCCAATTTTCTCAAAAACCATTAATTTTATCACTTGTATCGAATATATGTGTATTTGTTTCTTGGAGTTGAAGATTTAAGGTATTTAGTTTATCGAATATATCGACCAATTTCATCACAAATAAACTCTCTCGAAACTTCTCGACTTCCGGTCGGTTTTCCTCTTCTAGAAAAATGGCGATATTATTTCTTAATTCATAAACACGTTGCTAACATTTCCCACCTGATAACCATCTTGCCTCGCAATAAAAGAGTAACGCTGAATATTCGGCACCCATGTTTTTACAAAGTGCAAAAAAATTCTAGATTTTAGGGGACTCATTTACTACGGTTACAACTGTAGTGAGCACAATATTCAAAGCAGGACTCATTTCTTTGGAAGCCAGAGCTTCTCTGTGGATCATACAATGTATAACTATAGACAGAAAATTATTGCTTAAGAAACTACACAAAATTGGAGTGCGTGATATGGAATTAAAATGGTTTGAAGATTATCTATCGAATAGAAAGCAACAAACAAAAATTGGAAACGCGACATCGTCAGCGATACCAGTGAATATTGGTCTACCGCAAGGCTCTGTCCTTGCGCCGGTACTGTTTCTCATATACATAAATGACATTAAAGACGGTTTAAAGTACGGGGATGTTAGACTATTTGCAGACGATGCCCTGATTGCAATTAGTTATGTTAGTTTGGATGTGGCTATTAATAAAATGCAGTCTGATATGAATATTCTTTACAGGTGGATGTGTATAAATATGTTAAAACCAAATACAGATAAAACTAAATATATGATAATATCACACAATAACTAATAATAATCATAAATTATACATAAATAATCGTGAAATAGAAAAAGTAAACGAAATTAAATACTTGGGTATAATGATAGATTGTAAACTTAAATTTGATGCACACTTTCAATATTTAGTGAATAAAATAAACCAAAAACTTTATCTCATGTATAGAACTTGCCACATCATAAGTGAATACCATAAAATATTAATATATAGAAGCATAATTGAGCCACATTTTATTTATTGTCCTTCGGTATTATTTCTTGCTAAGGATACACAAATAGAACTACTGCAAAAACTTCAAAACAAGGCAATGAGATTTATATTGCGGAAGCCTAGAGATACGCACATAAAAGATATGTTAGATCGATTAAATTGGCTGAGTGTAAAGCAGAGCTTATTTTATTACGCAATGAAATTCATCTATAATATAAAGATAGAAAATTGTCCCACATATTTGACCGAGAAAATTAGATACGTCAATCAGATACACAACTACAACACCAGAGGACGAAATGACTTCCGAGTAGTGGGAATTACAAATGAAGCTGATCGAGCAAATCTTTATTATAAAGGACTTTAACATTTTAATGACCTACCAAATAATATTAAAAATTGTGAAACCATAAATAAGTTTAAGTAACTATTATATCGACATTGTAAAAATATGCCTATCCGATAGTTAAATTAGGTTCTAATGAACCGTAAATAAATAAATAAATAAATAAAACAGACACAGTGGAGATTTTTGTTTCACAAGTGCTTGTACACTTTGAAATCTTCCAGACATTGAATGAGCACCATCGGTACATATTCCGACGCAATTTTTCCACTTCATATTTGCCTCGTTTATAAAATCATTTAAGATAGCAAATAATGCGAGTGATGTTGCTTTGAGTTCTATTGGTTTGCAGAAAAATAGTTCTTCTACTGCTGACATACCATCACAAAATCGAATATAGGCAATGAAATGAGCAACTTTATTGCTATATGTTGCTTAATCAAGCTGAATTGAAAACAATTTGTCACGCAACTTCCTGAAAAGCTGATGCTGTACATCTTCAGCTATATCACCAATTCGACGGGCAACAGTTATCATTTGATATAGGTATGGATAGCAACTGTTTCTACAATCTCAATTGCTGCTGGCAAAACAAGCTCTTCACCAATGGTGTAAGGCTTTTTACATTTGGCTATTTTATATGAAACTTTGTAAGAGGCAAGTAAAGCTTTTTCATTCACAGACAAAGTTTTTTAAAAAAATGATTTCTGCTTTACATATGATTTTAATTTGAAGAATTCTCGGAGTTTGTTAAGATACTCACTATGAAGCGTTTCCAAATGTCGTTTAAGTTTATTTGGTTTCATACTGTCTGCTACCAAGATTTTTGAGAAAATAACGCACAGCTTTCTTCTTCATTTACTTCAGTACTGGTAGACCCTAAATTTAAGTATTCTTGAGAATATTTTCTTGATTTTATTTTCAGAACTACGCTCGTCTGTGCACTTGTTGATGCTTCACAATTGTCTAATGCTCGCTTACGCCCACTTAAAAATTTATCCATGATTCTGTATAAATTTACTTCCGTGAATACTTAATATCTTGAATTTTAATTAACACGGAAATTACAACATACACATTCACGATAAATCCGATAGCAGTAGAAGGATCAACTCGACTGAGACGGGCTGTAATTGAACGAGGTGCAGGGCGGAACTTTTCGCGAAGCCGCTACCGATATGGTGGGTGTGACAGTGAGCAATAGAGAGGCATCGATTCTAGTTTTGTCAACGCAGCAGATATGTGTTGCTAAATATGAATAAATTTACTTATTCTTGGTAGTTTGTAAGGTCATAGTGTAGCTTTTGCATCAAAATACTGAAAATACATTATTATTGTATACATTGTTATTGTATAAGAGGGGGGGGGGGGGGGGGGGGGGGGGAGGCGCGATGAAAATTATCTTTGAAAATTGGGTTGCAAATACTGAAAGCTGGAGAAACGTTGGGTTAAAAAGACCACCGATGAAAACTATAGCGCCCCCTTGTCTGCAAGATAACTTCACAAAAAATAATCCGATCTACAAAAATAAAAATTAATCTTGTAAAATAATGCAGTAGTTTAAAACCGTCGAAGGGTTTTTTTTCAAAAATCAAAAATTTACAGTATTTCAAGCTTTAGTATGCAATTTTCGACCAAAAAATTTATATTTAATTATTTATAAAAAGTTGTTTTTTAGAAAAATTTAAAAAAAAAACTTTTCGACATTTTGTAAAAAAAGTAATTACGATTGTTTAAGAAAAAAAGTTAAAAATATTAAAAATTGACTGAGTAATATTGCGAGCAGTGTCTGAAAACAGGTAGCGGTTCCAATCCGACGCCAGGTCACATTTTCTTAAAAATTTTTATTACAAAGAAAGTGTTTCATTCTAAAGAAGATTCTCGGGGGATACTCTATCCTCGCTCTTGCCTCTACGTCGGGATCCAAGTTTTCGATAATCCAAAATCCTAAATATTTGAATTATTCAATATTCAAGATTCATTTCTTGTTTGGGAGGTCTTATTTAGTACATTCTGTCAAGTAAGAACGTGACCGCTGGTACTCTTAAAAAAAAATGTGTTTCGAGAACATTTTTGCCATTAATGTATGGTATTCTTTGGTGTGCAATTACCTTAGTAAATTGTCCAATCGCCTCCTGCATCAATAATCGCCTGGCATCTTTGAGGCATGCTGTCGACGAGATCTTCTGCATACTCTGTAAATTTTTCGAATCTTACGATACAACAGTGTCAAAGTCCTTAGAGTCTTTCCTCTGAGCTTTCTCTTTACAAGAGATCGCATAGAAATGGCCCTAAATGAACAAGGAAAGTTTGCTCTTTTATCAAGACAATGCACCATGTTACAAGTAAATAGTTACGATAGCAAAATAGCAAGAATTGAAGTTGAAATTGCTTCCTCATCCACCGTATTCTCCAGATTTGGCCCCCAGGAACTATTATCTATTCGCAGACCTCAAAAAAAATGCTCGCAGGAAAGAGATTTGGCTCCAGTGAAGAAGTTATCGCCGAAACTGAGGCCTATTTTGAAGGCAAAGACAACTCCTTCTACAAGAAAGCTGTAGAAATGTTAGAAAAGCGTTGGAGTGATTGTATCGCTCTTGAAGGAGACTAGGTTGATGAATAAAGTCGAATTTTGCAAAAAATGTGTTTTAAGTAGCTAGACCAAAAACTTTTCATCCTACGTGTGCATATTTTGGAATTGGTGTGCACGACATTCCGAATACAACACATAAAAAACTGACTGGAAGGTCTTCACATACCATAAGTCATTGGTATAACATGTGCCGCAAAGTGTGCTCCTCAATTGTGACAGCAATGACGATCGTATACAATTTGATGAAGCACGATTCCCAGGTCGCCGAAAATATACAGTCCCTGGCCAAATTATTAGACGCACTGCAAGATTTCATGTAAAATATTAATTACCGAGTGATATTGTACCGTTTTATTATTTTAAATTGATTTGTTTTTTATTTTTATATTATCCAATCAATTACCTATTTATTTGACATAAATAAAACAGCATTAATTTAGAAAAGCATAAGTTTATTAAGTTTTAAAGAAAAGTGAAATTAATGTTAGTAAAAGTCAATATTTAGTTGAGCCACCTTTAGCCGCTATCAAAGCTTTAATTCTGCGCGGCATGCTATCAATGCAAGATTGTACTGTCTCCTGCATTTGAGGATGATGATTCCACACATGAATAATCTTTTCTAGGGGCTGGGTTTTGTTGGTAATCACATCTTTAGCCACTTCTCTTTTCATCAGCTCCCACACATTTTCAATGGGGTTCATATCAGGGCCAATCCAACAGAGGGATATTTTTTTTTGCCAAAAAAGCTTTAACAGACCGAGCAGTGTGGCAGGGAGCTCCATCTTGCATGAAAGTGAATGGTTCCCCATTTGGAAACCATTCTCTGAGCTGCGGAATCAACCGATTTTGTAATACTTCTTTGTACTGATCTTACCTCATTATTCCTTTGACGACGTACAGACGTCCAGTGCCCTTGCTGCTGATGACTGACCAAATCATCACTTTGGTGGGATGTTTAACCGTCGGGACGACACAATCAGGATGAAACTTTTCTCCATGACGACGACGCACATACTGAGCTTTATTCTGCAAAATTTCGAATGTGCTTTCGTCACTGAAGCAGACCTGTCAAAAAAAGGAAACTTCCATGTTTATTTGCTTTATTTAACTGAAAATGATAATAATGTATCAATTATTGAATAAATTGCTGTATCTTACCGATCTCCAGAAGTCCACATCTTTGTCTTCCCATTGTTTGGCCCACTTCAGGCGCTTTGCTTTCATTGCAGCTGTTAACTTGGGCTTCCTGGCGGGGCGACAGGCCTTAAAATCTAATTCTTTCAATTTTCTTCGAACAGTGCGCTCAGAAGCATTTACGCTAGCATCCTGGAGTTGTGATTTTTTATTACCTTTGTGGTAGCAAATCTGTTTTCTACACAAATTTTCTTCAAACGTCTCTCTGACGGTGGAGTGAAAATTGGTTTTTCTACCGCATCTTTTCTTTCTTTTCGGGCTTAATTCCTTCCCTGACTCAATTTTCTTTTTTATGCGTCGTACACTAGCTTCAGAAACCTCCAATCTTCGTGATATTTCTCGGTTTGTAAATGTTTTCGCAATCACAAGGGCCTTCACTTCAGCTTTTTTACGTGGTGAAAGATCGCCTTTTCTACCCATAATGAAAATAGTCCAATTACTTTTTTAAAACACTGCATACAAAATAAACTAATAACTGAGTAGTATAAAACTGTTAAACAATCACAGTCCATAAAGCCACAGAAACACGTCCGTACTTGACTCGATTCCGATCGCGACTGATACAGATTTGTACTTATTTACGTTCATGTATCACTTTGTCAACACAGTGTTGCCATATGTTAAAAATAAATACAAATATGTAGTCTACAACAATTCTTTTAAATAAAAATCAATAATATTGTAGTTTAAATATACCATTATTGCATAAAAACTCTTAAGAAACATAAAATTACTAAAAAAAATACAGTGCGTCTAATAATTTGGCCAGGGACTGTAATAGCGGAAGGCTCTTTCAAGATGATCTGAAGATAACCATGTACCGGTGCAAAACAATAGAATTGGCGTCCGGCGATTGTGAGGGCCACTTTACTATCTTATAGTGGGCCCAAGCAAACCAGTTCACGACGTGATTTTCGCCCAGCAAAGGTTTCTTGAGCATGCTTCGAAATTTTACATCATGGGCACAAAGATGTTATCGGATGGTCTCATGAAACACATTCAAACCTGATTTTCTTAATTTCGCCTCTCCTTGACGTAGCGTCAATTTCGGGTCCCGTGAAAACACGATTCGTTTTTCAACTTTCGGAGTGACTTTGCCTACCGAGCCACGATTAGGCAAGTCGTTGACATGTTTCGTCTCGTTAAAACGATTTACTCACTTCTTCACAAACGATACCGACTTTTTAATATATTTAGCGGCCGCAGAATGTGTCATTTTAGACCCCTTTGAATGAGAACAAAGAAAGACTGCCTTGAACCGACGCACAAACAAGTGACTCATTTTGGATTTTACGTGATCTCGACGAAAGTTCGGAATCGACTGATACTTTTACTAAAATGCGTCGTAGACAAGGATTCCCTCTATTGATTTTTTATTGAACCACTAGAATCGCATCTACTGAAAATGAATTATCGTGGACACTTTCTTATTTGACAGACTGTGAATGCTGTAGAGATTCTTGACTCTCAGTAATTATGACAGTATTGTTAGCTTTTTCTGGGTATAAATTAAACAAGAGCGAGGGTAGAATACAGCCCTGTTTAACTTCTCTTCGTATTTTCACTTGCTAACTTGTGCCCCATTTTGTCTTAACAGCAGCATTCGGTTGCCAGTAAAGTGTTTCAATAATATTTATGTCACGAGAGTCCGGACCTTTTCGCTTCAAGCAGTCAATTCGTGAATTCGGGCGTTTTTCTCTAATGGTTTGCTTCAGGTTAGTCCTTCCATAGACCTGTCCATTAATTATGGACCCTTTTCGCATATATTTAGTAAGTAAAATTCCTTTGCGGTCCTAAAAAACGGTCTCCATCAATTCTCCGGAAGACGGCTAAGTTTTTGCCTTTTTTGGAGATGGAGGATCCTTATGAACACATTTCATCTATTCCTATCTCGTGGGACGACTCGAATAAAACACCTACGCCTGTAATAATTATCTAAAAATAACTATCATCGCCCTCTAGAGCGGCGAAAGGTTCTTGAAAAATTTGTTTCACGGTCAGTTCTTGCTCTGGTGTAAGAAGTTAGAAGATCTGTCGTGCAGCAGCCTTTTCCGTCCCGAAATCTTCGTGCATAATCTTAAAAACTGTAACTTCGAATAGAAAAAAATTCCCCAAACTGCATAATCCAACGACCTGTATCTTGAAAACCAAGCATTTTTATCAATAAAATTACTTAATTACTTTATTAACTGACACTAAATATATTTTTGTAAAAATTTATAACTGCGTTGTCGCGATTTCGTAGTACAGCTACATTTTCAAACGCTTAACTAAAACAGATTTTTGGTATTTATGTTTATATAATGAACAGATGTGTGTATATAAAGTACTATAAAAGTTGGTAAAGGACGAAATTTGCTACGTTGGCTGACTATTCAGTAAATTTTTATTATGGTTCCTTAAATGCCTGTAAATTTCTGTAGATTCTAAGAAATTAAATTTTGACCCTTTAGGTGCCGTGTGGAGTATTTGTAATATTAGACCTGTTTCTAAAAAATGTTTAGCAAAGTGTGATTTATCATTTTTTAACCTATAAGAAGCATTATGTTCTGCAAATTTTCTTTTTAAATTCCGTCCCGTTTGGCCTACTGTTGCACTCTTGACAATTAAGTTTATAAACTCCTGATTTATTATGTTTATTAGTTTTATCCTTGGCATTGAAAAATATATTGGATAATTCTTGAGCGAGTTTAAAAGCTATTCTTGTTTTTCCGGCCGTGGGAACTTGAGATATTTTTTCCGAGATGGTACCAAAATATGTCAGAGGTATGAATGTTTTCTTTTCTTGGTATTCTTTTACGTTGTGGATTACGTTGAAAGTGATTTGCTTTTGTTTACGGCTTACTAAGATTAATTATTTTAGGTGGGAAACCGTTACTGAGTGCTATATTTTTGATTGTGTCCAGTTCTTTTTTTAAATTATTTTTACTAAAAGAAATATTGAAGGCTCTATAAATCATAGATCTATAAGCTGCTAGTTTATGGGAGTTAGGGTGTATTGAGTCAGCTGGGATGGTGATATCTGAAAAGGTTGGTTTACGGAAAAATGTCGAATTCTAATCTATTTCCCTTCTTTGAAATTGTAACATCTAAGAAATTTATTTTATTATCTGTTTCCTATGTGAAATTTCTGTGGTTTATGTCAGAACTGGAAAATAATCTTCTAAAAACAGCACACAAGAAATATCCTCTATTGAACTAAATTCTACTTTAAATTATCTAAATAATATACACTACCGTTAGAAAGTATTTGCCCACCTAGTTATTTCAGTCCCAAGACAACAAAAACCCACGTAATATAAATATATATATATATATATATATATATATATATATATATATATATATATATATATATATATATATTTAATTTTAATGAATTAATATTTATTTTCACATTATTTACAGTCTCGAAAATCAGAAAAATATTCCTGATTATCAGGATTTTTCTCATATATGTGACCTCCTTTGTTTTTAATTACCGCTTTACAGAGTTTCGGCATTCTATTCAGTAGTTTATCCAGAGTTTCTTCGGTTATTTTAACCCATTCTGCTTGTAAAAGTTCCCACAAGTGATTTTCTGATGTTGGATTGAGTTTTCGAACACACCTGTCCAAATGGTCCCACAGCATTTCGATGGGGTTCAAGTCGGGTGATTGTGGAGGCCAAGCCATCATTTCCAGGACGTAATCGAATTTCCATTGGTCCAAAAGTTCTCTAATTTGTTTAGCAGAATGTTTAGGGTCGTTGTCATGCTGAAAAATAAATTTCCCCTGAAAAATATCTCTTCCAGAAGGAAGCATTTAAGTTAACAAAATTTCTTGGTACTGTTCTTTTCGCATGATTCCTTCTATCCTAAAGATTTTTCCAACTTTACCGTTGCCAAAACAACCCCAAACCATTACTGAACCTCCACCATCTTTTACTGTAGGCAATTGACAGGCTTCCAATATCTTCTCTCCAACTGACCGCCGCCGCCGCACGTAAACTCGTCGATTTTAACCGAAAATTTCGAATTTAGATTCGTCGCTCCAAAGGACGGAATTCCACTATTCTGATATCCAATTTTCATGTTCTCGGGCCCATTCTAATCGTTTATGTTTATTCACTTGCCTAAGAAGTGGTTTCCTCACTGCAACTCTCCCTTGTAGTCCACCTTCTGCTAACCTGTTCTTCACGGTTGTCACGCTGATGGGGATGAGCCGTTCCAGATTTACTTGAGCCGTGATTTCTGGTACGGTTAGGCGGCGATTACGTCTGCTGGACATTGTTATAGCTCTGTCTTCAGCGGAAGTCGTTTTTTTTTCCAGGCCTTCCTGAACGTTTTTGGTTGGAATTCCATGTCCCGCAGAATTTTTTTTACGATGTAGTCCACCGTTCTCCCTGGCATCCGCATATTACTCGCGATTTGTCGACTCGAGTGACCATTTTAATGTCTTGCAATTATCAAAGCCCAAACTTCTTTCGTTTTTGGCATTTTCACAAAACAATTGAGCCTGTATCGGTGACAAAGTACTGTTTGCGGATGGTTAATTTCCAAAAGGGCAATGGTATTTATAGCATAGTTTTTATCATAAAATGTCACTAGGAATTTCCATAATCCCTGGAAACTTGAAATGAGTTCTTACTTCAATTGGAATTCTCAGAAATCACCTCAAAACGATTATCATGCAAAACTTAAAAATTTGTTCTAATTGGTTTTTAATTTGTGATTTCACCAAAAAGGTTTATCTAAACAATTTTATGATTGACACTTGTTAAGAACAATTAAATTTACCTGATATAATAAAAGGGTTTAATTAGATATTAAATTTTGGCAGTTACATTGTAATCTCTAGGTGGGCAAATACTTTCTGACGGTCCAACAAAAAAGTCACATTTTCATGATCAATTTTTTAGGCAATTTTATGACGAGTAAAATTATTTTTTGGTGTCGCATAACAACGAACAGAAACTGAGAATATTAAGAAATAGTAAGCTAAAAGCTTTAAAATGTGGAAAAATGCACTGAAATAGCAAAAAAGTAGCTTTGCTGTCAAAATTAGGCTATGAACACTGGTTTACATTATGTTGGTACTGTTGCAAAGTAGTTAAATCGATTTCTAAGCTGTACCCAAAAATTTTTAAAAACCATGAAAATTTTACGGCATTTGCCTCCACTATTTGAGATAGAATAACAAGAATTCGTAGGGTAAGTTCTCAGCTGCGAATACCACTGAACTAATTTTATTTTATTTATTTATTTATTTACGGTTCATTAGAACCTAATTTAACTATCGGATAGGCATATTCTTACAATGTTGATATAATAGTTGCTTAAACTTATTTATGGTTTCACAATTTTTAATATTATTTAGTAGGTCATTAAAATGTTTAAGTCCTTTATAATAAAGATTTGCTCGATCAGCTTCATTTGTAATTCCCACTACTCGGAAGTCATTTCGTCCTCTGGTGTTGTAGTTATGTATCTGATTGACGTATCTAATTTTCTCGGTCAAATATGCGGGACAATTTTCCGTCTTTATATTATAGATGAATTTCATTGCGTAATAAAATAAGCTCTGCTTTACACTCAGCCAATTTAATCGATCTAACATATCTTTTATGTGCGTATCTCTAGGCTTCCGCAATATAAATCTCACTGCCTTGTTTTGAAGTTTTTGCAGTAGTTCTATTTGTGTATCCTTAGCAAGAAATAATACCGAAGGATAGTAAATAAAATGTGGCTCAATTATGCTTCTATATATTAATATTTTATGGTATTCACTTATGATGTGGCAAGTTCTATACATGAGATAAAGTTTTTGGTTTATTTTATTCACTAAATATTGAAAGTGTGCATCAAATTTAAGTTTACCATCTATTATTATACCCAAGTATTTAATTTCGTTTACTTTTTCTATTTCACGATTATTTATGTATAATTTATGATTATTATTATAGTTATTGTGTGATATTATCATATATTTAGTTTTACCTGTATTTAGTTTTAACATATTTATACACATCCACTTGTAAAGAATATTCATATTAGACTGCATTTTATTAATAGCCACATCCAAACTAACATCACTAATTGCAATCAGTGCATCGTCTGCAAATATTATATGATTAATTAAAAAAAAAACCGACCAAGTGCAAGTTTTGGAGAGAATCGACTGACAGACATACAGACACCGAAGTCATTCCATAAGTAGTTCGTTTTTCAATTTTGATACGGAACACTAAAAACCTTCTTCTATACTTGGAAACCCTCTCCTTAACATGGACTAGTTCGTACCGTAGTCTTAAAATTAACAGCCAACTATTAGCTGTATCTTAATATTTCTACTTTTCATGAAGATGCTAGCACAGTTAACGAAACATGCTATAGGTGCTAAAAATTAATTCGACAAATGGTGTAAATCTTCTTTTTTGTTTTAGTAAAAACTACTGCATGAACGGTATTCAAAACAGTCAATCAACTAGCTTTTGGTAACGAAAATGTGAATTTTCATCGATACAGAGAGTTAGTTGATTACAATATGACGCGGTGAATAAATAACATGGCTTCAAATAAATCCATTCCGCACCATATTATTACGATGCATATCGTATAGTAACGATGCAAATTTCACGTTTTTCACTCCCTCTAATTTTATTTAATAGGTACAACGCGGCCGTTTTGAGTAGTTGCGTTTTTGTACGAGGTAGGATAATACGAGGGTCATTCAATAAGTAAAGAGATAATTGGTCTCAGCTTAAACCCATTCTACGAAACCGCTCCTTACTTCAGGGAGTGCAAGTTGGCAACCTTGTGATGAGTTTTAATCAGCTGTTCGATCATGTAATGCAATTATAACGTCAAAATATGCAGTTTACCTTGGCGAGTCCATTGGAAGACTGCACTTTAGAAAAGCAACGTTCTGTTATCAGATTTTTAGTAGCAGAAGGTGTTAAGCCAAGTGAAATACATTCTAGAATGTTATTACAGTATGGACAAAGTTGCATGAACCTTGCGAACGTTTACAAGTGTATAGATCGGTTCAAAAGTGACCGAACAAGAGTGTGTGACGAGCAGCAAAGTGGACATGCAGTCGAAGTTTCCGGTTCCTCGTTGGAATCGAGGATTGATGGACTTATTCGTAATAACAGAAGAATTACTGTTGAGACGATAGCTCAGGAGGTTGGGGTAAGCGTTGGAACTGTTCATATTATTGAGAAAAATTTACAGTACCGAATAACTTGTACCAGATGGGTTCCCAGGCAACTTACAGAAGCTCATAAAGAATCGAGACTCAAGAACTGGGTTAGGACATCTTGCCTCATCCCGCATACAGCTCAGACCAGACGCCGAACCTCTCAACGACGCCCTACATGGAAAGAGCTTCACTGACAATGAAGAAATTCACTTCTTCATTGTCGGAAAAGGTGCAAGAGTGACTTCGACGTGAACCGAAAGAATTCTTTGCCACAGGAATCAAGAAGCTAGCAGGAAAGTGGGACAAGTGTATTAACGTTGGGGGGCTTATGTCGAAAAATAGGCCAAATTTTGTACCAATCCAATAAACCGTTCGTAAGCTAGAGCTATTTGTCTCTTTACTTATTGAACGATCCTCGTATAAATTCGAGAAGTGATGTTATCGCCTTTATTATGCAACGAACAAAGTTTTTCCGAATATTTCTGTACCTTAGAGGTAAACTGTCGTTACTAAAAATTTGTGATTTCGGGTTATCGTTGCGTCTGTCATGATAATGTTCACATTTTCTAGTGGTAAGCGGGGAAAAGTCAAAACATTGAATATAGAAATCCTGAATCATATAGAAATGCCCATTGGTTTACATGATATATGAAAAAGTAGTGTAATAACAATTTGAAAATTCATTCTTGTACGAGGCTGGTTTGAAAAGTCCGTGCAAAGTCCGAGAGATGGCACCACCGGCGCGTATCGAGGTCATGTTTAGTTAGTAGCATCTCTTGAATGAACGCACACCAAGTTTCAGCCATATTGGTCTATTTCTTTGTGTTTGGCATTCGTGTGAATCAAGGAAGTCGAGTGATTTTCAAGAAATGGACGAAAAAGAATTTCGTGTGGTGATTAAACATTACTTTATGAAAGGCAAAACGCCTCAGGAGACTAAAGAGAAGCTTGATAAACATTATGGTGACTCTGCACCTTCGATTAGAACAGTTTATAAGTGGTTTCAAAATTTTCGGACTGGCCATATGGGCACAAGTGACGCTGAACGTTCTGGACGGCCTGTGGAGGTTACAACTCCAGAAATCATTGATCAAATCCATGAGAGTTAAGGTGCGTGAGATTGCTAGTGCTGTGGGCATCTCGACTGAACGGGTACATAATATTTTGCATAAACATTTGGACATGAGAAAGCTATCCGCAAGATGGGTGCCGCGATTGCTCACGCTTGACCAAAAACGGAATCGTGTGAAGTATTGCAAGGATGGTTTGCAGCTGTTCCAGAAGAATCCGGAGGACTTTAAGCGTCGTTTCGTCACTGTGGATGAAACATGGATACATTACTATACTCCTGAGACCAAACAACAATCTAAACAATGGGTTACCAAGGGGGAATCTGCACCAAAAAAGGCGAAGACCGTTCCTTCGGCCGGAAAGGTTATGGCGATTGTCTTTTGGGATTCGCAAGGGATAATCCTCATCGACTATCTGGAAAAGGGTTAAAAACTATTACAAGTGAATATCATTCATCGTTATTGGACCGTTTGAAAACCGAGCTGCAAGAAAAACGCCCGCGATTGACCCACAAGAAAGTCCTTTTCCATCACGACAACGCACCAGCACACACCTCAGCAGTTGTGGTCGCAAAATTAATGGAAATAGGATTCCAACTCGTTTCACATCCCCCTATTCTCCAGACTTGGCTCCCTCGGACTACTATTTGTTCCCCAATTTGAAGAAATGGCTGACGGGACAAAGATTTTATTCAAACGAGGAGGTGATTGCAGACACTAATGGATATTTTGCAGACTTGGACAAGTCCTATTATTCGGAAGGGATCAACAAACTAGAACATCGTTGGACGAAGTGTATAATCCTAAAAGGAGACTATGTCGAAAAATAAAAAAGGTTTACCCCAAACACATAAGTAGTTTTTATTTTTGCACGGACTTTTCAAACCAGCCTCGTAAAAGGGGTTACATACACCTCGAATTTTCAAAAATTCGATTTTTGTTTTTTACGGATTTTTATTCTCTATACTTCTAAGAACTATTCAAGACAAATTCCATTCCATGACAAAGTTATAGCATTAAATGTGACCTGGCGTCGGATTGGGACCGCTACCTGTCGTCAGACACTCTCGTAATAAATCGGTTTAAAACGTGCGACGACGTTGTCCGATGTCTAGATTCCATTGTCTTCGGTCTTCCCATGGTCCTTGTTCTAGATTTCGATTGCTCATAGCTTTTCTAATTCCTTCCATCCAATTTTTCTTAGGTCTTCCTATTTTCCTTCTCAAATTCGGTACCCATTCCATTGTTACCTTTGGTAGTCGTGTTTGTTTCATTCGTTGAACATGGCCATACCAGGTTAATTGCTTCATTTCAATATCCTTCATAACTGTGTTCACGAGTCCTATTTGCTGACAAATCTCTTCGTTTCTTAATTCTTTGCATTCTCGATATTCTGGCCGATCTTCTTAAAACATCTATTTCGGTAGCTTCTATTATTTTCTTGTTTTTTTTTCGGTAATTCTCCAGGTCTCAGATCCATATATCAAATTGCTCTTTATCATTGTGTTGTAGATATTAAATTTTCGTTTTTGTGTTATGTGTTTACTCCATAGAATCCTATTCAAATATCCTATTATTTTTCTTGCTTCTGTTACTCTTGTTCTTATTTCCTTTTCGTCTATACCACTCGTGTCGAACGTTATACTCAACTACCCCGTGGGGGGGCGGGATAGAATATCTCCCCCGGTATGTTCTGCCTGTCGTAGGAGGCGACTTAAAGAACAATCTAGATGGTAGATGCCCAGATCCCACCGGCATCGCCCGGTGTGATACCATCGCATCGGCTTAAGCTGCGTGAAGTTGCTTAACGTTTCGTGGCTGTGCCGATGTCCCGGACTGTGGGACCAAATAGCATGATGAGGCACCTGGATACAAAAAATTCCGGAGGTAAAATAGCCCCCGTTCGGATCTCCGGGTGGGGGCTGGTTCAGGGGCGTCGACATGCAAAGAACAGAATTTCAAAATGGATTTTTGCAACATACGAGGTTTAAATTCGAACATAAATTCAGTGCACCAACACCTGCAATCAAATAAACCTCATGTACTCGCTCTCTGTGAAACTAAGGTCAGTTCATCGACCAGCACAGTAAACTATCTTTATCCAGGGTACGATTTCTATTCCCGATTTAGGCGTAACTTTGGAATCTGTCTTTATGTCAGAAGCGACCTCTTTTGCCAACGAGAAGAGGCTCTGGAGCCCCCAAACTTTGATGTTATGTGGTTAAAAATAACGACTCAACCAACCACAAGGTTCGTCTGTATCCTCTATCGACCACCAAGTGATACAAACTTTAGAACACTTTTCGCTTCTCTTGCAGACACCATAGATCATTTACAAATTAACTATCCAAATGCCGAAATTGCCATCCTGGGCGACTTTAATGTCCACAACATCAACTGGCTTAAATATTCAAATACTACCGACGAACAAGGTCGTGAAGCCGAATCATTTTCAATCAGTTGTGGCTTGACTCAGCTTATTGATGAACCAACACGGATCCCTGATCGAGACGGAGAGTTCGCCAGTCTTCTTGATCTGTTTTTAACCACTAATCCGGAGATTTACACGGTCAGCGTAAATCCACCGTTAGGTTCTTCCGACCATAAACTACTTTCGACATCGAGTATTCTAGCAATCAGTGACAGAGAGGCGCCCAAACCGCGCAAGATTTGGCACTACAAATCTGCTAAATGGGAAGATCTCATGGAATATTTTCGAACTTTCCCTTGGTTGGACGTTTGTTTTCGATCCGACGACCCATCTGACTGCGCCAGGGAGGTTTCCGATGTTATTTTGGCCGGTATGGATGCTTACATCCCTTTTTCGAAGAAATGCCCTTCCAACGGCAAGCCTTGGTTTGACCTAAAATGCAAAGAAGCTGTTGCTTCTAAACATCTTGCATACCGACAGTGGCGTGAAGATCCTAACACCATAAATCGTAACATCTTTGTTCGTGCCAGGAACAGATGCAAAGAAATTATCGACGAAACCAAGGAGGTACACAATCAACGGATTAGAAACAAACTTCTCGCTTGTCCCGGCAATTCCAGGTCCTTTTGGTCAGTCGCTAAGGCAGTTAGTCAAAATTTCACCAAATCCACCATACCACCACTCACACGGCCAGATAATTCTATTGCAACGACACCTTTTGAGAAAGCGAACTTGTTGGCTGAACTCTTTGCTTCACATTCTACTGTCGATTTCCAAGGAAAAACACCACCTACTATTCCCATAGTGCAGTCAAGGATGCCCGATATTGTCTTCAGACAGCGTATCATAAAACGTATTTTGATGAAGCTAGACACCAAAAAGGCTTCAGGCGCTGACGGAATACCTGCCATAGTTCTCAAGAACTGTGCGAGGGAACTAACACCAGTTTTCTGTAGACTTTTCAACCTATCCTACAGAAAGGGAATATTTCCTTCCTGCTGGAAATGTGCCACAGTTCAGCCGATACCTAAAAAAGGCAAGAAGACCTTGCCAAATAACTACCGACCAATCGCACTACTCTCAATAATATCGAAAGTCATGGAAAAGGCTATCAATCAGCATCTTCTAAAATATCTTGAAGGATTCAACATTATTAGTGATCACCAATATGGCTTTCGTAAAAATAGATCAACAGGAGATCTTCTGACTTATGTAACACATGTTTGGAACAACGCAATTGAACACTTTGGAGAATCTCGAGCGGTTGCTCTTGACATATCCAAGGCATTTGACCGTGTTTGGCACGATGGGCTGTTGGCTAAGCTACGTTCTTATGGTATGTCTGAAAAGTTCTGTTTGTGGCTCTCATGTTTCCTCAGAGAGCGTTCTTTACGAGTGGCAGTTGACGGATTTCTTTCTAACACCTTCACTATCAACGCCGGTGTGCCCCAAGGTTCCATATTGTCTCCTACTCTCTTCCTCATTTATATTAACGATCTGCTGGAAAAGACCGAGAATCCAATCTACAGCTTTGCAGATGACAGTACACTTATCTCTTCATTCACTTTGAACGCTTGGACATCGACTACTCAGACGAATATCCGCAGACAGCAGGAAGTCATTCAACTTAACAAAGACCTGGAAGAAATTCTATCTTGGGGTGACAGTAACCAAGTGGAATTTAACGCTACAAAAAACCCAGGCGGCAGTTTTTTCTAAAAAAGTTAACGTTGCAGAACCCGACATAGTTATGTCGGGGCACTCCATCCCTCTAACATCGTCACTCAATCTGTTAGGCGTTAATTTGGGAGCAAATATGTCCTGGCATGAACATGTTGCAGGCATAGCAAGAAGAGCTTCTCAAAAGTTGGGAATATTGTTTCGAACCAGAAAGGTTTACACTCCACAACAACTGTTAATTCTTTACAAAGCTCAAATTCGACCAACTATGGAATACTGCTCCCATGTTTGGAGCTCCGCTCCCAAACATACACTGCATTTGTTGGATTCTATCCAGAGAAGAGCTGTTCGTCTGATTGGACACCCGGAATTGACCGACGGCCTTGATTCGCTGGAACATCGGAGAACGGTTGGCGACTTGAGCCTATTCTACAAGTACTTTCATGGAAAGTGTTCGAAAGATGTGGCCCGTTTGATTCCTCCCAGAGCGGTGCATATTAGAAGTACACGTCGCGCTGATGCTTCACATCCGTATGAGGTTCAGCTTGTTACTCCTCGTACAACGCTTTTTAAGCAGTCTTTTATATGGACAACATCATACGTTTGGAATGGTTTACCCAGGACTGTGTTTCCCATCGAGTACAATCTACAGCGATTCAAGAACAACGTGAATCGTTTTCTCCGCACACGTGTCGCTCCTGTAGCGCTTTAGGGACTTCCCTGTAGCACGTGTGCTAGACCCATAAAAAAAAAAAAAAAAAAAAAAAAAAAAAAAAAAAAAAATACTTATATTCTTCACATGCTTTTATATCCTCTGCATCGTCAATCTTTGGGTCACTAATTTTGTCTCCGATACAAAGATATTTCCTTTTCTGTTTTTATATCTAGCCCCCAGCCTTCGTACGTTTCTTTCAGTTTACGTTTCATATACTGTAGGTCATCTTTGTCTCCAGCAATAATTGTTTGGTCACCCGCAAAACTGCAAAGTGTAGATCGTTGTTTCGTTCAAAGGTATCCTCATTTTAAAACATTTTCGTTTCCATTGCATTAGTGCATGTTTAACATAAATCTTAAATAGAGTCGGTGAAATAGAGCAGTTTTGTCGTAATCCCTTTGTTATATAAAAAGTCTGTTACGTTTGAGACGTCAATTCATTATAGAGGTCTTGTAAAGCTGTTATCAGAGTCTGATTAATCTTCGTACTTTGAAGAACGTCCCATAGTTTGCACCAAGGTATGGAATCGTAAGCCTTGGTTAAGTCTACAAATAAAACATGTGTTGCTAGATTAACACAGCTCCTTTTTTCAATTATTTGCTTCATACAAAACTCATTGTCGGTACAAGATCTTCCGGCTCTAAATCCACATTGTTCTTCTTCATCGTTAAACTCCTCCTCTATCATATTTCTTGTGTTCAAAATAAATTTATACATTTCGACTATTTTAAATTGAAAAAAATCTCAAATTTTTTAAATGGCACACCCTGTATATTATTATTTTTTCTGATAGATTTTACAAAACCCTCCAACTTTTATTAAGTATGTCATATACCTATTTGTAATAGTTTTGGATTTGTTTTGAATTCTTCAATTTTTACCCTTGTTATTAACACACGCTGTTGTGAAAACATAAACAAATAGTTAATAATAATTTTAATATAGTTTAACTTATCTAATGATTAATTATTATGACGTAATAAAAGTTCAAAAATATGCCCATTTAGTCGTTTTACTATATTTTCCTTCACTTTCCTTAGCATAAAGGACGTTATTGTGCTGCACGCATCCGGTATCCTATTTTCCATATCTACTAGTGTTATAGAGGGATTCACATAAACACGATCTTTAATTTAGCCCCACAAAAAGAAGTCTAAAGGTGTTAAGTCACATGATCGAGAGTGCCACTGAATGAATCCATCCCTACCGATCCATTTTTGAGGGTAACGATTGTTTAAAAATTTCCGAACTTCCCGGTGATAATGAGCAGGAGCTCCGTCTTGTAAGATCCACATGTGTTACCTTTCAAAGTTATCAACTTCTTCAAGAAGCGGGGGTAATTCGTTTTGCAAAAAATTTAGGTATCTAGGCCCGTTAAGCGATTCGCGGAAAAAATATGGACCAATAATTCAAAAATTTAATATTACGCAGCATACATTAAGCGACCAATGGTTTTGGTTTTGAACTTCCTGGACCCAAAATAGATTAACCGTTGAATAATAATGCATATTATGGCTGTTAACTGCTCCATTACTGCGACAAGAAGCTTCATCAGAAACATTATTTGGTTCGGCCTCTATTGCTCCATTCATGGTGGTACAAAAGTTTATTCGTCGTTCAAAATCACAGTCTTGAAGTTCTTGGTGTAGTTCCATATGAAAGGGATGATACTTGTATTTTCTCGTGGTGCGATTAGCCGTAGATTAGGATATGTCAGATAAGTCAGCTTGTTGACGGCTGCTACCTGGGGATTATCTTCAACATGAAGTAAAATCTCCATTTCTTTTTCTTCATTGGTAGCATTCTGGTTTACTACTTACCGTTTTTTATACTCAACACTACCACTACCATCAAACCGTTCCATTATCCACTGAAAAGATTTTCTAGATGGTATACGTCTATTAGGGTACTTCGCTCCGTAAAGCCTTACTGCCAAAAGACAATTTTCCATCCATAACTATTGTCTTTATACGTCACTTACTACAACAAATAAAAATATTTTTATTTGCTTAATAGACTTGTCAAAATTTGACAATGCCTAAATTTTTGTTTTGTCTTGTTGCAACTATGATGTTACTGCTTAAGGGTATTAAAAACGGGGGTAAAAATTGAAAAATTCAAAATAAATCGAAAACTACCATATTAGAAATAGGTATATGATATACTTAATAAAAGTTGAAGGGTTTTGTAAAATCTGTCAGAAAAATTAATAATATACAGGGTGTGCCATTTAAAAAATTTGAGATTTTTCAATTTAAAATAGTCGAAATGCATAAATTTATTTTGAACACCCCTGTAGCATCTAACTCAAATTTCTTTACATATATTTTTTTCATCTCTATAGAACGCTCGTACCAATTACGAGTATTTCACCTTCAAAAACAATGGCGCTACTGGCAACTGAAAACTAGTATCTTTTTTTAAAAAATTGAAATACTAGAAAAACTACTAGATTTAGGTATATAACAATATTTATAAAAAAAAGTTAGAAAATTTTACGCAGAATTTAAAAATAAATTAGAATATTTTCTATTGAATGTTCTATTTAAAAAAGCATATGTTACACTTTTTTGAAGTACCCTGTATACTCAAAAATAATTTTAAACTGTGCACCTTAACATTCCCTAAAACTATTGTATTTAACATTTTTTCCAAATAACTCTAGTGGGCACTAAATGATCTTAGCTGTCGATGCGCCCTGCCCAACAGAAATAAACAAAAAAAATTTCACGTTGGGAATCTACCTTGTCAAAACTTTAGCTTAATCGGGAATATAAAAAAAGGACTTCATCTATACATGATAAAGATGAAGCGAATGAAATAATATGGGAAGTTAACACACAACAAGAAGAGTAAAATATTCAATTTACCATTCCAAAAGAAGTCTTAAAAGAAATTAAAGAGAACATCAACCGGAAGGGTTTGATCGAATAACTGGAAAAGTGCTAAGAAATCTTCCAAGAAAAACCATAATAAAACTTGATCAACGCATCATTTAGATTGAGATATGTACCTAGCTTATGGAAAATTGCATGTAATCATGATTCCAAAACCTGGAAAACAACTACATGAAAAAACATCATACAGACCGATATCATTATTGCCTGTAATATCAAAACTGTTTGAAAAGTTGTTATATAAAAGATTAGAACCCATAATTGAGAGAAAAAAAGCTAGTTCCAACACATCAATTTGGTTTTAGAAGAAAGCACTCTACTATAGACCAGATACACAGAATAACATCAGTAATATAAGCAGCGCTTGAAGAGAAAAAAGTTTATTCTGCAGTTTTCCTTGATGTCGCCCAGGCCTTTGACAAGGTTTGGCATGAAGGATTAATGCAGAAACTTAAAAAATACCTACCAAAACAACTTACTGAAATACTCCATTCATACATAACAGACAGATACTTTCGTGTAAAACAAGAAGAAGCTTACTCTGAGCTGAAAGAAATTAAAGCAGGGGTGCCACAGGGTTGTGCACTGGGTCCGACTTTGTACCTGTTATACACTTATGATATCCCACAACCAGAAAATGACATTATTGCCACATTTGCAGATGATACTGCCATCTTGGCTCTTGGGAACCATAATATAGAATCAACTGTAAAACTACAAGAAGCAATCACTAAAATAGAAACATGGACAAGAAAATGGAGAATCAAATTAAACGAAGCAAAACCGGTGCAAGTCCACTTTACTAATAAGAAAATAGTTCAAATTCCTGTAAACATCAACGGGCAATATATTCCTTATGCAAACAAAGCCAAGTATTTGGGTATGACGTTAGATGCGAAACTATGTTGGAAACCTCATGTAAAAATGAAAAAAGAAGAACTAAAAATAAAAAGTAAGAAAATGTATGGGTTGATTGGCAGAAACTCCACTCTGTCTCTCCAAAATAAAATCTTGTTGTATAAACAAGTGCTTAGACCAGTATGGTGTGCAGATATGGGGGTGCACCAAAAGGAGCAAAAGAATAATGATCCAACGCTTTCAAAACAAATACTAAGAAGTATTACAAACGCTCCTTGGTATGTTAGAAACAGCGACCTCCATCGAGACCTGGGTATGGAGACTGTTGACGAGATAATCAGGAACTATGCCAGAAGCCACGAAATACGACTACATCATCATGAAAATGTTGAGGCCATCCAATTACTCGATACCACTGGTCTAGAAAGAAGACTGAAGAGACTTAAACCTTTTGAGCTAGTGCAGTGATAAAAAAGCAAAGCCCAGTGCAGAAGTGCACGGCTTAAACATAGTGTGCAAGAATATTAGAACACTAAGGACGCTGTTGAGTATACCTTAGTTTAAGCTATATGCATGTTAATAATTTAGGTTAGATTAAAATTGCTCATTGGTCAAGATGACCAGATTGTAATACCATAAACGTCAATCTGATATGTAAAAAAAAAAAATCTATAGATGATAAAGTTACTATCCAAAGGGAGTAAATTTCAGTATCGACAAAATTATCAACTTCCTTGGCTACCTGATGCTTACACATATTTATCTACATCCCATTTGACTGTAGCTATTTTTTACGTATGTCTTTGATAAGGCCTGGTAGAGAGAAATTTAGTAATATTTTACAATAAACGTTGAATTTTGTAGTTTAGCGAATACGTGGCCTTATTTTACGAATAACGTCACACGAAATGAGAGTCTATAAATCATCCAAATGTATATTTGAGCTATAAAAATTGGAAAATATTTGTCAAATGTCGCTGAAATTCAGCCATATAAAGCTTACAAAAATTGAGTTTTTCAGTCATATATTTTAGAATTATTATGTCTATTTTAATTGAATAGGACCCCATTATGGGAATTAAGAGCAAAAAAAATCTATTTTTAAATACGAATTTCATTATTTTAGCTCCTATAGCTTTGAACAATCATAACCATATATGTTCATTTGATTGATAAAATTACACTATTTTACAAGTAACTTTTTAAAATAAAAATTACAGTAGAACCCCAAATAACCGAGTCGCGATTATCCGAGCTCCGAATTAACCGAGCCAGTCTAAGAACCTGATTATCCGAGGTATGCGCGTCTATGCTGCTTATTAACCGAGCTTCTAAAATATGTATGTACATATTTCCATTTAAAATCGTCGGAGCCTTCGGGGAATGCCCCTGGCCCGTGTGAGGGGTTCCCCTATTTATGTTTTTGGACTCTTTCAGCATGTAAATTTGCGTGAATGCAGTGCGTTATAGCGTTTACTACAGAGAAGTACGAGTATACTCACATAATTTATTTGGTTGGAGTTCTGGTAGTTAAGTGTAACTAATACGAACTGCTTTGTTTGAATTTTTGTTTGTCGTATTATAATGGAGCAAAACCAGCGTAAAAGAATCGTCGTTCCTATTGAAGAAAAATTAAAAGCCATTAGAAGAACTGAAGCAAGAGAGACAATTAAAGTTATTGCACGAGATTATGGGGTAGGTGAGGTAACAGTTGGAGAGTGGAAAAGAAACCGCACAAAAATAGAAGAGTGGTGTATAAATCAAGCCTCCTCGTCCTCAGGAAGAAAATCAATAGAAACCGGCGACTATGAAATTGTTAACGAAGCTTTATTCATGTGGTTTAACCAATAGAGATCAAAAGCTGTGCCTCTGTCAGGTCCAATTTTACAAAAGAAAGCAATAATGATTAGTAGGCAATTCCCAGAGATAGATCAGTTTACCGCCAGTTCTGGATGGCTTGACCGCTGGAAAAAAACGGTACGGTGTACGAAAATTGACTGCATGTGGTGAAAAACTTTCTGCTGATGTGTCATCAATTGAGAAGTTTAAGCAGAACTTTAAAAAGCAAATCGAAGATTGTGGATACACATGTGATCAAATTTACAACTGTGACGAAACTGGTCTGAATTATAAAATTCTTCCATCAAAAACATGGGCATCTCGACAGGAAAAATCAGCTCCTGGGCACGAACGTAGTAAGGAAAAATTAACTATAATGATATGTTCCAATGCATCTGACAAGCACAAATTCCCACTGATGGTGATTGGCAAGTCTGCACGTCCAAGAGCTTTAAAAAACATCTCACCCAAAGCCCTACCAGTCTATTACAAAAGTCAGAAGAGCGCATGGATGAATGCGACCTTATTTACTAACTGGTTTGAAGAAGAGTTCGTGCCATCTGTGACTAAACTTTTGAACAGAAACCGTCTTCCTATTAAAGCAATTATGTTAATGAATAATGCCCCCTCCCACCCTGGAGAAGGACTTCATGTGGGCAGAATTGTGGTAAAATTTTTTTCCTCCAAATGTAACCAGCATAATGTAACCAATGGATCAAGGCATCCTCGAAAACATTTAAAAAAAAATTATAGGCGTTTATATCTTGAACATCTGTTAGAATACACAGAAAATTAGGATATTATCAATGGGATGAGAAAGGTTACACTGAAAAATGTTATTTACTGGGTAAGTCAAGCTTGGGATTCTGTGCGTACTACCACTATTCAAAAATCTTGGTCAAAAGTTATTGATTTTGAGGACTATAATGACAGTGAAGATGATACTCCATTAAATGAATTAGCTTTGAAATTGAGAAGCCATGGAGAAATGTCCTGTTCAAATTTTGACAGCGAGAAAAAGAAAAAAGTTTATTTGAATTAATGCAAAAATTAAAAGGTTGCGAAAATGTGACAAGAGAAGATGTTGTTGAATGGATTACAGCAGATGATTTAGAAAAAGAAATGAGTATAATATATAAATAACGAATGCCTTTCAGAAACTGAAAAATCAGATGACGATGACGAAGCGGCGATGGATGAACAGTCTCCCACTAAGATCTCTCATCAAGAAGGTTTTGCTTCTTTGGAAAAAGCTTTAAGGTATATCGAACAACAACCAGAGGCAACCCCAGCGGATTTGTTTCTTCTTAATAGATGGAGAAACATTGCAGCGAGAAAAAGAAGATGCAATATGAAACAGAAGCGCATAGATACCTATTTCACTGTTTTATAATGTAGGTACCTATTTATATGTTAAAAACGTTAATACATCGGTTTAAAGTATTGGTGTTTATTTTTTGAATGAATAAAAAAACAAATCCGGATTATCCGAGTTTTCGTTATCCGAGGAGGGTGCCCCCCCACGTTACCTCGGATAACCGGGGTTCTACTGTAATTAGAACTACTTAAATACGCTCGAGATAAGCACTAAAAAAAATAATGTCAATGTGAACTACTATAACCAAATTTATTTTGGTTTTTTTCTCTAATTCATAGGCTTTTTCGTTGTTATTCATTGATTGCATGTTATATTTTCTTATAGCCGGTTTTTATCAGTACCTGACAGCCTAATCGAGCCCAGGTATTCTTGGCACTCTATCTCGGTCTTCCTATTGTACTAATTGCAGCCTTCCGTAATCCGTAAATGTACTCTATTTATTTGAAAGTAATAGCAATAAATCATCCAGAATTATGCAAATTAGCATCAAGCAGTAGTAAGGGCCACAGAATTTTACCTACATTTTACCTGTAATGCAGCAGTTCAACAACTAAATATCATCTGGCATCGGTCTAATATTCGCAATCTCTTATGTTTGAATACAATAGGAAAACGACCCTTTTTTTGTTGTTTGGGACTAAATAGTCTGAAATAGTTCTGACCAGTGGTGGTGCGCCTAGGCGTATACGTATTTTTTGCGATAGTTTTATCATGTTTAAACATTTTGTGGCGTGTTTAAAAACAATGCCCTTCCGTTTGGGCGCAATTTCTAACCTTTTAATAACGCCCGCACGTTGAGGCGCAATTTTGTAACCTCTTTACATCTTTGCTTTTAATAAATATTATGTTTACGAGTATTAAATAGAAGTCATTATTTGCCCCTTATGTATATCATAATTTCTGAGAATGGATTGAGTGGATATTAATACTGAAAGAACTAAAGAAATTAGACATAAACTAGCTCAGTTTTTTGGTAGAGAAATATGGATAAGAGATAATTTTTGTACGTCTTTTGAAAATAGTCTCTATAGTTGTTTAAAATTTTGGTTGTACAGATTTTGGGCACCATTCATTTTAAAATAAAAAGAATCTAACTTCAGCTCAACAAAATGAAAAAATACTGAAGGGTTATGTAGTTGTTAAAAAAATTAATGTGGTACAACCGTTGTGTCCTGAAAGGTAAAAGGGGTGATTCAGTGAAACGCTAGATTTAAATAAACAAAAGGGTTTATTAATGACAAAATTAAAAGTTCTAACTTCGCTACACTTTAAAATTACTACTACTAAATAAAATCCCTTAATCTAGTAGATGGTACGATTATATAGAGTCTTTAAACTTTGAATTGTTGTGGCTGTTACTTGATGGAAATTCATAACGAATGTAATGAAAGACTGATTTTGTCAAATTTCTTTTAGTTTTACTAAATACAGTTTCAGTGAAACTAAATAAAGTGGAAATTTGACAAAATCAGTCTTTCATTACATAGAGTCTTTAAATCAGGATTCTAATTAAGGCTAAGCTAAACACGATGTTAAAAGTTCGTGGGATTAACTTCACGAGTTACCCGTTTTGAGTAGACGATGTAAACACACTTGTCAGCAGGAAACTAGATCTACGGATTCATATACTGATAACTTACGGTTTTTCTATGAGTTTTTGGTCTATCCTGGTGAGATATTCATAACACTGATGTCTCCACCTTGGCTACCCCAGTTCCCTTTGGGCTGCTAAACATTTCTTGATAATAAGCAGGCTATTTCAAGGAAAAGGCCTTGAACTTGAAAACTAAAACCGTTTCCGCACTACTACATCACTAATAAACGAGTACGGCGACGTGATCTAAAAAGCCCACTACGGGTACATGATGGAAAAAGCCGTTACTACAACTCGGCTGGAAAAAGCCGTTACCGCATCTCGGCTGGAAAAAGCCTATATTTAGGCCATCCGGACCCTTAAATATTTTTTTCCCTTCCTTAAAAATCACGTCTTCAAGATGGCTACTTCTCGGATACAAATCTTTAGCCAATCGGAGCATTCTATGCAAATTAAATAGGTCCAGTATGTAATCCGCAATGCACACTATAAAATAAATGGCTCAAGAATTCAATTGAACTACACTGCTTAAAAGTTAGTAATTAAGTAAAGTAAAATAAAAAAATATAAATTATAGGTGAAAACAGTGTCGTAACATGATCTTAAAATCTAGGAAAAAATGAATGTTACATTTATCAGAAAAAAATAACATTTTATAATGAGTCATTATTATGGAACTATAATTTTTTAGAATGATGGTGTTAAGTCTATCATCTGCAAAAACCAATCTTCAAATACTGGGAATTCATATTTTCGTGATAATCTCCCTGTTTTCTTGGATACGAATGTTAAAAGACCTCCGTCTACAAAACCACTTTCGCTTCCAATATGCGTAATAATTAATCTACGTTCCTTATCAGATGGCGGTTTAAAACCAGTAGAGAGACTTTCGTTGAATGCTTGTGTGTGTACCCT
The DNA here is from genome assembly GCA_019049505.1 of Pachyrhynchus sulphureomaculatus. Classification (NCBI taxonomy): domain Eukaryota; kingdom Metazoa; phylum Arthropoda; class Insecta; order Coleoptera; family Curculionidae; genus Pachyrhynchus; species Pachyrhynchus sulphureomaculatus. The sequence continues at coordinate 17,859,229 of CM032447.1, forward strand.
TCATTTCTCCATGTCTCACATAAGTAATATATCCTTTTCCTTCAGAGCGAGTTTTTCTAACTTCCCTTAAATAGTCTCTCCTCCAGTGTACAATTTCTCCATTTTCTATCAATAAAGATTATCTTTCGCACTTTTTCCAATAAAAATTCAGACCTTTTAAAACACTCCATAGTTTTACTCTATTCATTTTCGGTATTTCTAGGTAGCTTATCGCAGCCTGCTGGATCATATCCAAAGTTCGAATTATTTTTTCCATAAAAAATTCCACGGTTCAGCTCTTCCGAGCGGCTTTCAATAAAACGATCATCATGGTAACCAACATGATAACCAACGATCGTTGAACGGTCATGGTACCCGGAAAAGATCTTTTTTGAATTTTTCCATATAGTGAAGAGGTATCTTTTGATATTTTCGAGATAACTCTTCATTTGTTAATCATGAGCGGTTGTTACTTATCACCCAAATTACATAAATATATCAGGTTCAAAGTATTTCACATGTCCGACAAGACTGTAATTTGTTTAAAATAAATATGTTACTGTTTCTTTTGATTATATGTAACCAAAAATAGATGGTCTTTTTGATATTTTTTAAAAAAAATTGAATTCGCAAATCAGTGGCGGCCCATTTGACTATATTAGAGATCTAATGTGAAATCACATTATTCTTTATCAGCCTTTCTTCAGAGATATTTTGTTTCGATAAATCTTTCATTCTCGTGACTGTTTTTTAAATGATTTTTGCTTCAAAAGTGAAGGTAGGGAGCATATCAATTAATTCATTTTTAGGAAAATCCATAACTATTATCTTTATACGTCACTTACTACAACAAATTAAACTATTATTACTTGCTTAATAGACATGTCAAAATTTGACAATGCCTAAATTTTTGTTTTGTTTTGGCAACTATGATGTTACTGCTTAAGGGAATTAAAAACGGGAGTAAAAATTGAAAAATTCAAAATTAATCGAAAACTATTAGAAATAGGTCTATAATATACTTAATAAAAGTTGAAGGGTTTTGTAAAATCTGTCAGAAAAAATAATAATATACAGGGTGTGCCATTTAAAAAAATTTGAGATTTTTCAATTTAAAATAGTCGAAATGCATAAATTTATTTTGAACACCCTGTAGCATCTAACTCAAATTTCTTTACATATATCTTTTTTCATCTCTATAGAACGCTCGTACCAATTATGAGTATTTCACCTTCAGAAACAATGGCGCTACAGGCAATTTTTTACGAAACTGAAAACTAGTATCTTTTTTAAAAAATTGAAATATTAGAAAAACTACTAGATTTAGGTATATTATATTATTATTGTATATTGGGTATAATAAAAAAGTTATAAAATTTTACGGAAAATTTAGAAATAAATTAGAAAATCAACGATCGTTGAACGGTCATGGTACCCGAAAAAGAACTTTTTTGAATTTTTCCGTATAGTGAAGAGGTATCTTTTGATATTTTCGAGATAACTCTTCATTTGTTAATCATGAGCGGTTGTTACTTATCACCCAAATTACGTAAATATATCAAGTTCAAAGTATTTCACATGTCCGACAGGACTGTAAGTTGTTTAAAAATAAATATGTTACTGTTTCTTTTGATTATATGTAACCAAAAATAGATGGTCTTTTGGATACTTTTAAAACAAAATTGAATTCGCAAATCAGTGGCGGCCCATTTAACTTTATTAGGTTCCAGAGCTAAGTTCAAATGTGAAATCACATTCTTCTTTATCAGCCTTTCTTCAGAGATATTTTGTTTCGATATATCTTTCATTCTTTGCTTCAAAAGTGAAGGTAGGGAACATTTTCCAATTCTATCAGAATTATAAATCTTAGAGTATAGGATATCTCTAAAATCTGGATTAATTAAAGGCATTGAGAGTCCATGAAAGGTCTGTTTCTTAAAATATCTCCCCCCATAAATTATTAAATTAAAATTATAAATACAAAAAACCGGTCAAGTGCAAGTTGGACTTGCGCAATTTAGTGTTCCGTACGTTGGTTGCTTTTAAAATAAAAATGTTGGAGGTATAAAATGAACAAATATTCCACAAAACACATTCCAAATGAGGTTTCAACAAAGTTTTTTTTTTTTTCCGAACTTTACTGAAAACTGATGACCTTAAATTTTTTTTTTATTATTAAACCATGTGCCAAAGTGACGAACCCCATAGAACCAAAGGACCTACGACCAATTAGTATATTCCCAACTTTATCAAAAATTCTGGAGCCACATGTATATCAGCAAATGTTTTTATATGTAAATAGTAAACAAATAATACCCAATTGCCAGTCGGGATTTCGACCTTATTTTAGTACTACTACCAGCTTGGTTAATTTACTGAACGATATTCGTTTCAATGAAGATAAGAATGAAACCACCTGCTTAGCTCTTTTGGATTTTAGTAAGGCGTTTGACACCCTAAATCATGATCTGCTCTTGGCAAAGCTTTACTATTTTGGCTTCTCAGGCCAGTCAGTTATTTTTATGGAATATTTTCTACAAAATCGATCACACTGTGTAGAAATTAGAAAAGATTTTAAATCCATTAAATCTAATTACATACCGCTTACTAAAGGAGTGCCCCAGGGCTCCATCTTGGGTCCACTATTGTTTTTTCTTTATGTGGCAGATATTGATAAGGCGATAGAATATTCAAAAATGCAACAGTATGCCGATGACTCTCAAATATATATGCCATTTCCTTTAAATAAGTTACGCACTTCTTTAGTATATTTTAACAGGGACCTAAATAACATATATAATTTTTGTAATGATCATAGCCTCAAGCTTAATGCACAGAAGTCTTGTTTTATGCTGTTTAACGGTAATAAAAATACAGAGGGTATACTTTTTGATACCTTTAGACCTTCTATTGACAATACTTTTTTGCCTTTGGTTCATGAGGCCAAAGTATTAGGAGTAATTTTTTGACAAATCTCTTTCATTCCAATCACATATTAATATTAAATTAAAGGCTGCTTATATTCGTTTAAAAAAACTGTATAATCTAAGGAATCTTCTGCCATCAAAAACCAAATATTATTTGTGCAACAGTTTCATCTTATCTTTATTTGATTATGCTGATGTTGTATATGGTGACTCTTTGTTAGCCCAGTATGTTAGATTAATCCAAAAAATACAAAACTGTTGTATGCGCTTTTCTTTTAACATTCCATTCAGAAATCGAATCACACCCTATTTAAATAACAGCTACATTTTAAATATGGAAAATCGTAGAAGGTGTCACTTGTATAATTTTGTCTATCAATTTTTAAATTTGGACAACCCCAATACCTCAGAGAACAATTTAGTGTTTTTCTGCATCCGCACGATACGAGGAACATTAATTCTTCAATTTTGTTGCTGTGCATTCGTGGAATTCTTTGTCACAAGAGGTTAAACAATTGGGGGAACAGCTGTTTTGGTGTCGAGGTTTTTTGAGCTGATTCTATATCAATTTGATGTCCTGAATTCAAATAACGTATTCATTTGTACCTAGGAGCTCAAATTTTTAAGATATACAATTTTAGAGAAATATAAGTTACATTATTGTAACTCAAATCCGTAAGTGTAGTAAACAAAAGTAGATACGAAATTTTTATTTTAGTTATACAAAATACAATATTATGTCGTACTTACAAACAAAAAAAAAACATTGAAGAAATGAAATAGTCACTCAACACTTGGACAGCTTCTTTTCCGCGACATTCTTGAATGTTTTTTTAAACAGTCCCTTTTTAAACTCCAGCAGTAATCTGCCATCATGTGCATGTCCCATCTTCCTTGGTAGCGGTCCTCCATAACTTTAATATCTTGGTGAAATCTTTTACCTTGTTCCTCACTCATGTCTCCTAAATTTTCTGGAAAACGGTCTAAGTGGCTGTGTAAATAGTGTATTTTAATACTCATATTGCACCCTAAGGATTTGAAACTATTAAGCATCTTGTTAACCGTTTGAACATAGTTTTGAGCTTTCTGTTTGCCTAGAAAATTTTCTACAACTGCAACAAATGATGTTCAACTTGATTCATTGAATTTATGAAGGCAGGATCCTTAATTAATTGTCTTATTTGTGGGCCGTCAAATATCCCTGCTTTGAGTTTTTCTGTGCTCAACTGATGCATTTTTACCCCTATATATACAAAACAAGACCCATTCTTATCAAGAGCCTTTACAAATTGCTTCATTAAGCCCAACTTTATATGTAACGGAGGAAGTATGATTTTTTCTCTTTCAACCAAAGCGTCGTTAATGACATTCTTTTCCCCAACGTCCATGTTTTCTCTCTGAGGCCAATCTTTTCTAATCCAGTGGTGTGTTTTGTCCCTACTAACCCAGAGGCACAAGAAACACGGATATTTCGTGTAACCACTTTGCTGCCCAAGAAGAAAGTTTACCATTTTTAAGTCTACACAAATCATCCATTGATGTTCGTAATACTTTATCTTCTGCAAGACCAAAGCTATGGTATTATATTCTTCTTTCAGTTTCGTTGAGTGAGCTAGTGGTATTGAACCATATTTATTCCCATTATGTAGAAGGACACATTTTAAACTTCGCTATGAACTGTCAATAAATAGGCGCCAATCATCTGGAATATATTCAGAAAGTCCCATTTCTTTCATGAGTCCCCTAATTTCGTGACAAAATACAAGATTGTCTTCTTGAGAAAAGAATGGTAGCAGATCTTTTTCTCTTGTACGGTAAAAGGTAATTTTGGTTCCTTGTTCCAGTAAATTTTTGTCGTTCAACCTAGAAGCCAGTACTTCAGAAGCTTTTTTCGATAAATTGAGATCCCTGGTGAGATCATTTAATTCATTTTGATTGAAGCGTTGAGGAACTGATGACGTCCCCTCATAGTCACTGTTAGTTTCATTAGCATCAGAACTTTTATTAGCATCAGAAGAGCGATCAGAGGGAAAATATTCGTCATCAGAGATATGTGGTAGCTGATGAAATGTTGGAATCGGTATTTCATCTAAGTACGGGATAGGGCGTATTGCCGAGTCTAAATTGGGATAAGTCCACTTACTGCGGTTATTTCGATTGATTCCATTAGTATTTACTAAACAGAAATAACAATCATTGAAGTGGTTTTTTGGTTCTCTCCAAAACATTGGTACCCGGTAGTCCACTGCCGTAAATGCTCTGTACAAGTTTTACATACGAGATGCGGGGCCCACGTTTTGTCCTGATCACCAAGCTTAACTCCAAAGTATCCAAGATACGCTCGCTTTACAAAGTCAGTAATAGTTTGTCTGTTTTGTTGAAACATGAATTCTCCGCATATATAGCAAAACACATCAGGTTGATTTACACAACTTCTTCTTGAACTGAAACCTGAACTCATTTTAATTCTGTTCAATAACACAAAAACACTCTTTTCTTAACATAAAATAACACGCCGAATTCGATCTACTCTCATTAGTAAGAACGCACAAACTGACGAGACTTACCCGAGTTAGGTGATTAAAAGGGTCAGTTCAGGTACCTGATAGGCAATGGTTCCACTATTTATAGATTTACCTGGAATTTACTCAATTACAGACTGACAATAAAACCATTGTACCTACATTAATGAATATATAATAATTTTAGAACTCTCATAAATGAATATACTGAATAAAAATCACATTGGTAGATAAGTTGATGTATCTAAAAAAGTAGAGCTGATAGAGAAAAACGGATTGCATGTATAGATTTAGCGTCCCAAATATAGTTAAAATCAGCTCTAAACTCCCAGGCACCAAAACAAAAATATTTTTTTGTTGCCCTGTGTTTCTTCCTATGTAAAACACCAACTTATTAACCAGCAAAAGAATTCTAATTTAACGTAATATTTACCTACTTCTTTTTATATAATTTGAGATCCTTTTAGAGGTGGTACCACTTGCCTACCATGTCATATTATGTCAAATTTACTCTGTTTATCCATATACATCTCCCCGCGTCTCCTCCGCCAGTTTCGCTGCGTGACCGCCGATCCCTCTTTGCTCTCTGCTATTTTTAGAATTTTTTATTCCTAGAATTTTTACAATTAGTTTTTTATTTATTTTTAATGTATATGTTCGTTATAGGGTGGCACTACACATGCCCAAATAGTGAAGGGCTTTCATAGTCGCTGTGCCATCCTTTTTGTCGTATTTCGAGCAAATCTAATTTCTGTCACTTTATGAATTTGTAGATATTTGCAAATAAACTGAATTTGAATTTGAATATACCATCTAGATTATTAAAGGTGATAATTTTTTTTTTCAATCTACACCCTATGAAGAAAATTCCAGAGTTTTTTCAAAATTTTTTGATCTGTACTTTTCGAGATAAGGGGGGGCAGCGATTTAATACAAAGAAAAATGTGCGCAAATATTACATCATTTATATTTTTGAACTCGTGTTTTTGCAAACTTTCATTTGACACCCCACTCGATGATCTGGTAAACAATTGTTTTTTTTTTGACTTCCGATTTCAGCCAAAATTTAACTTTAGTAGTTTAGTAGTTTAGTAACTATAGTTCCGGAGAAAATCTGATGTGACAGACAGACAAACGGACAGACACCGAAATGATCTTATAAGTAGTAATTTTAAAATTTGGCAGTAATTCTAAACTGAAAAAAAAACCTCTATATTTGCTTTTTACTTAGCTAGTCGGGTCTAATTTCCACAATATGTTTTATTCATTCTCAAAATAGAGTTTATTTATACAAAAACAAATGACCGACTTGACCAAATCCCGTTGCCATAAATCTCAGAGATTAGATAAATCAGACAGAGGCCGTCGATAGAGCAAATACACGTTTTCTCTAGGGGAATTTAGTTTAGGCCGGAAATTCCGACAGAGATACAACAGGGTTTACATTTTAGATGAATCGATGTCTCTCTGTAGCTTCCCTGTTTTTAGATAGTTGCTTCAGGGACTGTTTAGACAGGTAGAATCTTTGCGGAATTATAGCGGTATGGATATCGTACGACGTATCTTGCAGACGTTGCGATGTCTACACAGCTAGGTAAACTTTAAATATCTGATCAGTTGTTATGTTACGAGATTCGATAACATAATATAGAGATGCACATATTGTCTAGATTTAAGTCAGTATGTTCTTGGGGAAATTTTCCAAGATATCATTGTTTCTACATAATTTATTTTTTGTTTTTTAGTGTTCCGTACGGAACACTTATAAGATCACTTCGGTGTCTGTTTGTCTGTCTGACACACCCGATTTTCTCCGAAACTATTTGACATAGAAAGTTGAAATTTGGTAATAATATAGGAATTGATGGCCTCATCAGAGCCATGTAGTCTTGAGAGTTAAAATTTGACTTACGGGGTTAGTTTTGGGGGGTGAAATCGGAAGTGAAAAAAAAAAATTTTTACTATGCCATCGAGTGTGATGTCAAATGAAAGCTTGTGAAAACACGAGTAAAAAATATGTATATAATGTAATACTTGCTCGCACTTTTCTTTGTATTATTTTTAAAAAATCGCAAAAAATCGCTGTCCCCCCGCCTTATCTCGAAAAGTACTTATCAAAAAATTGTGAAAAAATTCTGGAATATTCTCCACGGGGTGTAGATTGAACGAAAATTATCACGAGTGCATTACCTGTAATAATTTATCTGGTATATAAAAAAACAGAAATTTCAAGGTCATCAATTTTCAGTAAAGATTGGAAATAAACTTTGTTGAAAACTGATTTGGGGTGTGCTTTGTGAAGTCACTGATCATTTTATACTTCCGTTACAACATTTTTTATTTTAAAAGCAATCAACGTACGGAACACTAATTGCGCAAGTTCAACTTGCACTTGACCGGTTATTTTATTGTGGACCTGAATTATTTTTAGAAGCAGTTTATATTCTGAATATAACCATGTATCATACTTGATTCAAATGACTTACCCATTTGATAAAATCAGTGTACACTGATATTCCACTGTAACTGGCCTGGCCTAAGGACTAATATATTGATTTGGGGCCAGAAGGTTTTACGATAGTCGTGATTGTTAGGTCGATTTGTAGAAACTTTTTTTGAGGTTGGTAAAAAGGATCCTTCTAGTTTACTTACTATTCACTGAGTCTCCCAATAACTACCATTACTACTACTAATTGTTACCTGATACACAAAATATAGTAATTCAACATATAAAATGAAGCAAAATTTTAAAGTTGACGCACTTATTAAATCAAACTTTAGTATCTACAAACTTAATAGGAACACAAATTAGATAATCTGCTTCAAATATATATATATATATATATATATATATATATATATATATATATATATATATATATATATATATATATATATAATATATATATATATATATATATATATATATATATATATATATATATAAATATATATATATATATATATATATATATATATATATATATATATATATATATATATATATATATATATATATATATATATTACTAACTGAGTTAGCTTCGAGCGGCAGCAGCAGCAAGATCGTAGTATCGAATAGCAGCAACAGCAAGAGCACTTGAAAATGTCAAATGAGGTTTTGGCGAAACGTCGTGCAAGTTCATTGTTAGACGAACGGATTGAAACCGGGAATTTTAATGTATAACATTCCACCATCTGTGAAAACTTTTATAACAATAACATATATATATATATATATATATATATATATATATATATATATATATATATATATATATATATACGAGGCTGGTTTGAAAAGTCCGTGCAAAAATAAAAACTACTTATGTGTTTGGGGTAAACCTTTTTTATTTTTCGACATAGTCTCCTTTTAGGCTTATACACTTCGTCCAACGATGTTCTAGTTTGTTGATCCCTTCCGAATAATAGGATTTGTCCAAGTCTACAAAATATCCATTAGTGTCTGCAATCACCTCCTCGTTTGAATAAAATCTTTGTCCCCGCCAGCCATTTCTTCAAATTGGGGAACAAATAGTAGTCCGAGGGAGCCAAGTCTGGAGAATAGGGGGGATGTGAAACGAGTTGGAATCCTATTTCCATTAATTTTGCGACCACAACTGCTGAGGTGTGTGCTGGTGCGTTGTCGTGATGGAAAAGGACTTTCTTGTGGGCCAATCGCGGGCGTTTTTCTTGCAGCTCGGTTTTCAAACGGTCCAATAACGATGAATAATATTCATCTGTAATAGTTTTACCCTTTTCCAGATAGTCGATTAGGATTAGCCCTTGCGAATCCCAAAAGACAGTCGCCATAACCTTTCCGGCTAAAGGAACGGTCTTCGCCTTTTTTGGTGCAGATTCCCCCTTGGTAACCCATTGTTTAGATTGTTGTTTGGTCTCAGGAGTATAGTAATGTATCCATGTTTCATCCACAGTGACGAAACGACGCTTAAAGTCCTCCGGATTCTTCTGGAACAGCTGCAAACCATCCTTGCAACACTTCACACGATTCCGTTTTTGGTCAAGCGTTTTTTTTTTTTTTTTTTTTATGGGTCTAGCTCACGTGCTGCAGGGAAGTCCCTAAAGCGTTTCAGGAGCGGCACGAGTGCGGAAAAAGCGATTTACGTTGTTCTTGAATCGCTGTAAATTGTACTCGGTGGGAAACACAGCACTGGGCAAATTATTCCAAAGGGATGACGTTCTCCATATAAAAGATTGCTTGAAAAGCGTTGTACGCGGAGTAACAAGCTGAACCTCATACGGATGCGAAGCACCAGCGCGACGTGTATTTTTAACATGCACCGCTTTGGGAGGAATTAAGCGGGCTACATCCTTCGAACACTTTCCATGAAAATACTTGTAGAACAGACTCAAGTCGCCAACCGTTCTTCGATGTTCCAGCGAATCAAGGCCGCCGGTTAATTCCGGGTCCCCAATCAGACGGACCGCTCTTCTCTGAACAGAATCCAACAAATGCAGTGTATGTTTGGGAGCGGAGCCCCAAACGTGGGAGCAGTATTCCATAGTTGGTCGAATTTGGGCTTTGTAAAGAATTAACAGTTGCTGTGGGGTGTAAAGCTTTCTGGTTCTAAATAATATTCCCAACTTTTGAGAAGCTCTCCTTGCTATGCCTGCAACATGTTCATGCCAAGACATATTTGCTCCCAAACTAACGCCCAACAAATTGAGCGACAATGCTAGGGGAATGGAGTGCCCCGACATAACTATGTCGGGTTCAGCAACGTTAACTTTTTTAGAAAAAACTGCCGCTTGGGTTTTTGTAGCGTTAAATTCCACTTGGTTACCGTCACCCCAAGATAGAATTTCTTCCAGGTCTTTGTTAAGTTGAACGACCTCCTGCTGTCTGTGGATATTCGCCTGAGCAGCCGATGTCCGAGCGTTCAAGGTGAATGAAGAGACAAGCGTACTGTCATCTGCAAAGCTATAGATTGGATTCCCTTTTTTTTCCAGCAGATCGTTAATGTAAATGAGAAAGAGAGTAGGAGACAGTATGGAGCCCTGGGGCACACCGGCGTTGATAGTGAGGGTGTTAGAAAGAAATCCGTCGACCGCCACTCGTAAAGAACGCTCTCTGAGGAAACATGAAAGCCACAAACAGAACCTTTCAGACATACCATAAGAGCGTAACTTAGCCAACAGTCCATCGTGCCAAACACGGTCGAATGCCTTGGATATGTCAAGAGCAACCGCTCGAGATTCTCCAAAGTGTTCAATTGCGTTGTTCCAAACATGTGTTAAAGCGTGAGCAATCGCGGCACCCATCTTGCGGATAGCTTTCTCATGTTCAAATGTTTATGCAAAATATTATGTACCCGTTCAGTCGAGATGCCCACAGCACTAGCAATCGCACGCACCTTAACTCTTCTGTCATCCATCACCATATCATGGATTTGATCAATGATTTCTGGAGTCGTAACCTTCACAGGCCGTCCAGAACGTTCAGCGTCACTTGTGCCGATATGGCCAGTCCGAAAATTTTGAAACCACTTATAAACTGATCTAATCGAAGGTGCAGAGTCACCATAATGTTTATCAAGCTTCTCTTTAGTCTCCTGAGGCGTTTTGCCTTTCATAAAGTAATGTTTAATCACCACACGAAATTCTTTTTCGTCCATTTCTTGAAAATCACTCCACTTCCTTGATTCACACGAATGCCAAACACAAAGAAATAGACCACTATGGCTGAAACTTGGTGTGCGTTCATTCAAGAGATGCTACTAACTAAACATGACCTCGATACGCGCCGGTGGTGCCATTTCTCGGACTTTGCACGGACTTTCCAAACCAGCCCATATATATATATATATATATATATATATATATATATATATATATATATATATATATATATATATATATATATATATCGCCAGATTTACGCTTGCTGATAAATAAGTTAAAATTACAAGTAAATAAAAATAAGCAAACGCGATTTGCGAATTTCACTTTAGTTTTTTGTATTGTTTACTTATATGTTGTGTCTTAAGTATTAATTATATATTACTTACATTTCTTGTTTTTAGTGTTCCGTACTAAATGGAAAAATATGTCCTTCTAGATTTTTAATTAGCTTTAATTTAAGACCTTGTACGTTAAGTTTGCTTTTTTTATTTCAGTGTTTTGGAGGTTGCAAAGACGGACGAATTTTGCGGTCCTTTTTAAGCAATAATTTGATAGTTTTTTTGATATCAACCATTTTTTTGAGCCAATCTGATAAAACTAGTATCATATTTGGATTCAGCAGACAAAAATACATAGGAACTAACCTGTCGCATGTCCAGTACAAGACAATTTTTTTTTTTGTGCCTGTGTTATTAAACACTTATGGAATCAATTCGGTGTCTGTCTGTCCGTCGGTCCGTTTTCTCCGGAACTATTTGACATAGATAGTTGTTATTTGTCACTACCATAGTAACTGATGGCCTAATCACCGCCTTGTAGGTTTGAAAGTTGAATTTCGACTTAAGGGGTGTATTTTGGGAGTTGAAATCGGAAGTGAAAAAAAAAATTTTAGGTCATCGAGTGGAAAGTCAAATGATTCCTTGTGAAAACCCAAGTTCAAAAATATATACGAGTTAATATTCGCGCAAATTTTTCTTTATATTATTTTAGAAACATTGCCAAAAATCGCTGTTTCCCCACCACGGAACTCTAAGAGTACTAGTCAAGAAACTGAATGATAATTATCCCGAGTGCATTACTTTTGATAATTTATCTCGTATATAAAAAAAAAATTTTGTAATGCGTTAATAATAGTTTAGTTACCCATTTAAATAGCATTGGACTTATACAAATAATAACTAGAGGCAGAACGTTGATAGACAATATGTTTTGCAATTTGCCTAATAATATAGATGTTTCATGTTGTAGAAAGTTTTTTTTAGCCATCACCAACAAGTTCGTGTCCGAATCTTAGATATTGATTTTTGAAAACTCATTTGGGGTGTGTTTTGTGAAGTCACTGATCATTTTATACATCCATAACGAAAATTTTTATTTTAAAAAAGCAATCACTGTACGGAACACTAATTGCGCAACTCTAACTTGCACTTGGCCTGTTTTTATTTCATTTAGAGTGCTAACAGCGAAAATTTATTATGTTAATTATATTTTCTCTCAAAAACAGGCCTTCATTTTTTAGGTTCAGAAAAGATATTATGTTGTTCTTGTTATTTTAAAGTCGGTTTAATTTTTTTTCTTTAATTTTTTAAAAATAATAGTTGTTTTTAAAAATGTGTATTTTTATTTGTCATAAAACGTGTACTTTTACTTGCACCAACGATTTTTATCTTATCCTGCGTATTAGATTGCACGTAATTTTCATTTATAACAGTGCAGAAATACCTCGGATGAGTTAGCTAGGAGGGAACTAGTTGAGTGGTTATGGGTTTCTAGACATCGGGTTGTACAGGGCAACGAAGCGGCAGACCAACTCACAAGACCTGGAGCTATAACTTTCCGGGGACCTGACGTCCATTTAAGTATATCCAAAAAACAGGTGAGGACTGCGCTCAAGGAATGGGCGAATCGATGTTCGAGGAAGTACCGGCCCCAATGTGCAGAGAGGGCAAGCATGGAGAAGCACGCCTCAAGTGGCTGCTCATTAGCAGCAGACGCGTCCTGAACCCACTTGTGGGAATTCTCACAAGACATTGTAGGTTGAAAAGGCATTTAGCATTGCTGTTGGTGAAAGACGATCCGACATATCCGGGCTATCTGGAGGACGACGATACGCCGCTTAACCTTATCTGCGCTTATAAGCCGCTGGAAATACTCATCTATGAGATCCTCAGAACAGCAGTGCTCCGACGGCAGGAAGCTGGCACCCTGACGTGAAGTGACATTCCGGCTTTTACAGTCAGGTCCAGAAGGTTTTACGATAGTCGTGATTGTTAGGTCGATTTGTAGAAACTTTTTTTGAGATTGGCAAAAAGGAATCTTAGATATTGATTTTTGAAAACTCATTTGGGGTGTGTTTTGTGAAGTCACTGATCATTTTATACATCCATAACAAATATTTTTATTTTAAAAGCAATCACTGTACGGAACACTAATTGCGTAACTCTGACTTGCACTTGGCCTGTTTTTATTTCATTTAGAGTGCTAACAGCGAAAATTTATTATGTTAATTATATTTTCTTTCAAAAACAGGCCCTCATTTTTTAGGTTCAGAAAAGATGTTGTGTTGTTCTTGTTATTGTTATTTTAAAGTCGTTTTAATTTTTTTTCTTTAATTTTTTAAAAATAATATTTGTTTTTAAAAAGTGTATTTTCGTTTGTCATAAAATGTGTACTTTTACTTGCACCAACGATTTTTATTTTATCCTGCGTATTACATTGCACGTAATTTTCATTTATATTTACTTAGGTATACAGTATATCTTTTCACATGCGTCTGCTGGCCATATTATAAGGCCGTAGAAGTGGCTCGTCCCATAATATTGAAGTAATGGGGAACTAAGAACAGCCATTTCGAAACGGAGCAACGACGAAAAGCTAAGCTTGTTAATTTAATTAAGAAGCATACTTTTTCAAGGAGAATCCACTTACTTTTGTAGCTTGATGAGTAATGTATGATACTGTAATAAAGTAGGAATTGAGATTTTTTACTTTCCTTGCTACAGGAGAATATTATAATCACTCCGAGATTTTTTGCTGTTCTTCGCATTTTAGAGTTCCTAGATCACGAAAAACATAGTCATTTATTTTCGTCGGTCTATCGGGCTGTTGACACGATAACTCTCGAACGAAATGAGATATCACTTTCAAACTTGATGCATAGATATTATCTAACAAGGGGATAAAGCTTATAGTTTTTAAACGCTTTAGACCAAGGGAGTGAAAAAGGGTGGGGGTCGATAAATTTTACATGTTTTAATGATAAGGTGGTAACTTTTCCTGTTTTTTGTTGAAATAATAAATAAATTTTATGCTCATAATAAAGCATATAAAGGATATAAAAGGGGTGGGGTGGGAGACTAGAGGGGTTGGTTTGTATCTTTAATATATATAAAATGCAACGTCTCTCTGTCTGTCTGTCTGTCCGTTAGTGCGCTTATCACTGGAGAACCACTTATCCGATTTACGTACTTTTTTTTTAAAACATACATGTATTCTCTGGCCAGGTTATAGGCTATATTTTATTTCGATAGGTAGCATAAGGAATGAGCAGTGACGTAAAATAGTGAGTGAAGTCGGAAAAAAAAAAAAAAAAAAAAAATAAAAAAAAAAAAAAAAAAAAAAAAAAAAAAAAGTTTGCCGCTAGCGCGTTCCTTTGCAATACACAGCCTAAACCATTAATTATGGAACAATATTATGTAGCAGAGAATATCTATAATCTATAATCTACAATATATATAAAATGCAATGTCTCTCTGTCTGTCTGTCTGTCCATTAGTGCGCTTATCCCTCGAGAACCACTTATCCGATTTACGTGATTTTTTAAATTCATACATATGTTCTCTGACCAGGTTATAGATATACATTTTATTACATTTATAATATATATAAAACGCAACGTATCTCTATCTCTCTGTCTGTCTGTCTATCTGTCTGTTCGTTAGTGCGCTTATCACTGGAGAAACCACTCATCCGATTTTCGTACTTTTTTTTTAGAATATACATATGTTCTCCCGCCAGATTATAGGCTATATTTTATTACGATAGGTAGCATAAGGAATGAGCAGTGACGATAATAGTAAATGAACTCGGAAAAAAGTTTGTCGCTAGCGCGTTCCCTTGCAATGCACAGCCTAAACCATTAAATATGAAACAATATTATGTAGCAGAGAATATCTATAATCTATAATATATATAAAAAATGCAATGTTTCTCTGTCTGTCTGTCTGTCCATTACTGCGTTTATCACGCGAGAACCATTTATCCGATTTACGTGTCTTTTTTTAAATTCATATATATATTCTTTGGTCAGGTTATATAATAATAATAATTATAATAATAATCTATTTCTATAATATATATAAAATGCAACGTCTCTCCATCTGTCTGTTCGTCCGTTAATGCGCTTATGACTGGAGAACCACTTATCCGATTTACGTGCTTTTTTTTAAATACACATATGTTCTCTGGCCAGGGTATAGACTATATTTTATTACGTTAGGTAACGGTGAGTAATAAGCAGTGACGTTAATAGTGAATCAAATCGGAAAAAAGTTTGCCGCTAGCGCGTTCTCTTGCAATACACTGCCTAAACCACTAAATATGGAACAATATCATGTAGCAAAAGATATCTATAATATATATAAAATGCAACGTCTCTCTGTCTGTTAGTCCGTTTGTGGGCTTATCACTGGAGAACCACTTATCCGATTTACGTGCTTTTTTTAAAACATACGTATGTTCTTTGGCCAGGTTATAGGATATATTTTATTACGTTAGGTGACATAAGGAATAAGCAGCGACGATAATAGTCGAGAATATCTATAAAGCCTTAAATATGGAACAATGTCATGTAGCAAAAAATATAATATATATATAAAATGCAACGTCTCTCTGTCTGTCTGTCTGTCCATTAGTGCGCTTATCACTCGACAACCACTTGTCCGATTTACGTGTTTTTATAAATTTATACATATGTTCTATATAATTCGATATAAGCCTAGATAATGGGAGATAAGGTGAGATAATGGGAAATAAGGAGAAAATAATGGGAGATAAGTCGAGATAAGCCTCGATAATGGGTGATAAGGTGAGTTATGGGAGATAAGTATAAATAATGGGAGATAAGGAGAAATAATAGGAAATAAGCAGAGATAAGTCTAGATAATGGGAGTTATAGTCGGATAATGGGAGATAAGGAGAAATAATGGGAGATGAACAGAGATAAGCCTAGATAATGGAAATTATGTAGAGATAATGGGAGATAAGGAGAAATATTGGGAGATAAGGGGAAATAATGGGAGATATTTTATTACGTTGGGTAACATAAGGAATAAGCAGTGACGATAGTACTGACTCAAGTCCACGCGAGCAGAGCCGCGGGCCCGGCTAGTATATATATATATATATATATATGTCCTTTTTAGGGTTTCCGAAGTCGAGAGATATAAAAGTTGAGATTGTATTTTCATTGTTTTCAGTTTTAAACCCGGGAAGGGGCTGAAAGGGACAGAGGATGTTTTTTTTTTGTATAATTTAAAACAGAATTTTGAAATATTTACAGGTTTTTTTTGAACAAATTTTAAGCATATTATTTATAGTAAAATATGTAAGTGATTAAAGAGATGGAGTAGGGAGTGAAAATGGTTACTTTTTATATAGGGTGTTATAGGTCTTTTTCAGGGTTTTTGGAGTGGAAGAAAATTAGGTTATTTTTAAATTACAGTAGAACCCCAATTAACCGAGTCGCGATTATCCGAGCTCCGGATTAACCGAGCCAATCTAAGAACCTGATTATCCGAGGTACGCGCGTCTATGCTGCGTATTAATCGAGCTTCTAAAATATGTTATGTATGTACATATTTCCACTTAAAATCGTCGGGGCCTTCGGGGAATCCCCCTGGCCGGTGTGAGGGGTTCCCCTATTTATGTTTTTGGACTCTTTCAGCATGTAAATTTGCGTGAATGCAGTGCGTTATAGCATTTACTACGGAAAAGTACGAGTATACTCACATAATTTTTTTGGTTGGAATTCTGGTAGTTAAGTGTAATTAATACGAACTGCTTTGTTTGAATTTTTGTTTGCCGCAGTATAATGGAGCAAAACAAGCGTAAAAGAATCGGCGTTCCTATTGAAGAAAAATTAAAAGCCATCAGAAGAATTGAAGCAGGAGAGACAATTAAAGTTGTTGCACGAGATTCTGTGCGTACTACCACTATTCAAAAATCTTGGTCAAAAGTTATTGATTTTGAGGACTATAATGACAGTGAAGTTGATACTCCATTCAATGAATTAGCTTTGAAATTGAGAAGCCATGGAGAAATGTCCTATTCAAATTTTGACAGCGAGATAGAAGAAAAAGAAAAAAGTTTATTTGAATTAATGCAAAAATTAAAAGGTTGCGAAAATGTGACAAGAGAAGATGTTGTTGAATAGATTACAGTAGATGATTAGAAGAAGAAATGAGTATTGAAGAAATAACGAATGCCTTTCAGGAAACCGAAAAAAATCAGATGACGATGACGAAGCGGCGGTGGATGAATAGTCTCCCACTAAGATCTCTCATCAAGAAGGTTTTGCTTCTTTGGAAAAAAGTTTTGAGGTATATCGAACAACAACCAGAGGCAACCCCAGCGGATTTGCTTCTTCTTAATAGATGGAGAAACATTGCAGCGAGAAAAAGAAGATGCAATATGAAACAGAAGCGCATAGATACCTATTTCACTGTTTTATAATGTATGTACCTATTTATATGTTAAAAACGTTAATACATCGATTTAAAGTATTGATGTTTATTTTTTGAATGAATAAAAAACAAATCCGAATTATCCGAGTTTTCAGTTATCCGAGGAGGGTGCCCCCCACGTTACCTCGGATAACCGGGGTTTTACTGTACTTTCAATTTTAATGGGAGAAGGATGCGAAAGAGGTGGAGTGGTCAAAATTGTATAATTTTAATAATATTATGGGAATTTTTCTCTAGGTTTTTGGCGGAGATAAATAAATTTTAAGCATAATTATTTGTTTACTATAAACAATTATGCAATGTATAAGTGGTAGGGAAGGGAATTAGAAGGATGATTTCATATTTATAGTGTTATGAGTCTTTTTCAGGGTTCTCTGAGCCAAGGAGCTGAGAATTTAGATATCACTGAGAATTTTTTTGGTCGTTGCTTGCGATATTTTCTAAAATTGTAGCTAATTAATTATAGGAAAAATGTAAAGCAATTGGATAGGGGGTTTAGAAATTTGATTGCGTATATATCGTAATATACTTCTATTTGAGTGTTCTTACTTTATCATTATTTCCACCTTTAACAGAAATAGTATGTAGAAGGGATTGATATCTGGTTACAGAGTGACCTAAAAGATGTCAAGTTGATTATAGAACAAGTTTTAGAAATACAAACAAAATTGCCGCTTCAGAATCCAAGATGACAAGGCACCTTTTATGCGGGGCTTGAATCGGGCGAAACTTAAAACAAAAAAAAAACCAAAAAAATGTTCATTAATATATGTTAAAAAACTAGTGGATAACGTAAAATTTTTTATAAAAGAAGTTTATAATTTAGCATAAAATCCAAGACGACACGGCACCTTTTATGCGACGCCTGAGACGATTGCTCCGGTATATTTCAACCTAGAACAAAAAAACCAAAAAATTTTCATTAATATACAGTAGGGTGACCGCAAAAAATCGATGTCGGAATTTTGTTCGTCTGAACCCCACAAAACGATTCCCCTTTCCAGATATTGAGATAGCCGAAATTTGAGCTCGATTAAACGACGTTAACCCGTGCCGCTCGTCGCTCAAAGTTTGAAAAAATCCAAATTTTTCGCCAGAAAACTGACATATGGAGCCATAACTCCAGAACGGTAAATAATAGAAACACGCTTACACCAGTAGGAGCCAGTTTGGGAGTATTCTAAGAATTTTACGGGTTTTTTTACATAATGTGTCTCGGAATTAACATTTTTCTGTTAAAAAGTATTTTGGAACTCAATTTTCAAACATAAAGAGCCTTTTGTTCAAATTTAATCTTTTATCATATGGGGATTACCTGACTAGTTTACCAAAGAAAGACCCGTTTGACAGGTAAAAAGGAGGGTGAATCTACTTTCTATTTTAGGGATGGTGATTTTACTTCAGCGTACAACCGACCTTTTACTTATTCAGTTTAGTTTCTAAAGTGCCTTTGAGCTGGTTAAATCGAACAATTATCTAGTGAAGATATTTTAACGTTTTTTTTTTTTTTTTTTTTTAATTTTCCAAGTGTGTGTGTTATTGTTTTTATAACTATTATAGTATTATTTTAAAAGACATTTGAAAACATTTTATTGAAATTAAAGTTTGCAATATATTTTGTTTCATTTTCCAAGTTAACTGTTATTTACCTATTGGCCTGTGAAATGGCATCCACATCAGGTGTACAAAGCCGGACCAAGGATAAAATATTTCTTGTGGGCTATCCCATTCACCAGATCACCGGTTGTAAACTACCCTCAAATCGTCAAGTTTTGTGTGCTTTATTTTATAATTTACGTACTGTGAAATTAACTGTAAGAGAATCAGCAAAACTTACAATACGAGAAGTGTTCATTTTTTGGGAGAAAGCTCGAATCCCGACTAAACATGAGCAAGATGCAATTACTAAGCTGGAAAAACTTCACGCCGAGTGGAGAACTCTTCAAAAAGACCGGAAGAAAAACATCGAAAACGGCCAAGAACAAATTTAAACAGTTTGTTGAAAAGTTGGATGATCTCTTTGATATTGCTCAACAAGATGCCTTGGCTCTGATGAAATCGGAAGAAGATAAGGCGTTTCTCGTGAAACAGAGGCAGAAGGGCCGCCCAGGTTCCATGACCGGAGTGGATCTCAAGTTGTCTCGAGCTGAAGAAATCAAGGTGCAAAAGCAACTTGCAAAAATGAACCGACAAATCCAAGAAGCAACTTTTGATGTTGGTGAGTTTTTTTTTTTTATTATTAGTATTCTAAAAAATAGATAAACAAATAAGTAAATAGTTTCATTATAATTGAAAGAAAATTGTACATGAGAGCATGATTTGGCATCTTTATGATTGAGTTTATATTTTTTAAATAATACCTTTTGATAATTAGAAGTAGGTAATTTAGTACCTATGTATTATTACTATTCTGCTAAAACGACAAGTTTTTATAGTCTTTTTTTTTTCTCTTTCTTTTGTTGCTTCTTAGAGACGGATGATGAAGACAAGTTCGAAGAAGGAGAAGAAGA
Source organism: Pachyrhynchus sulphureomaculatus (assembly GCA_019049505.1). Classification (NCBI taxonomy): domain Eukaryota; kingdom Metazoa; phylum Arthropoda; class Insecta; order Coleoptera; family Curculionidae; genus Pachyrhynchus; species Pachyrhynchus sulphureomaculatus. The sequence goes on from CM032447.1 coordinate 17,879,553, forward strand.
CACTGAAGAGGACAGCAACTACCAGGAACTTGAGAGATTGGAGGAAATGGACATCCCTGAAGAAGCTGCAGAAGATCCAGGACCATCTGAGAGCAAGAGGATGAAAGCTTCATTTGCAAGGGGCGTTAAAGAGATTTTAAACATGAAATTGTCCATTTTATTAGATCGATGTAAGGTATCCGACAGAAATGCCACGAGAATTTTAATAGCTACTCTAGAAGCACTAAACCTTGACCCTCTTGAGTACAAAGTCTCGAAAACTTTATTACATGATAGAAGGCAAATGTTCAGAGAACAATATAATAAAAAAATTTTTTGATAAAGTAAACATTCCTGAAAAAGAGCCCGTGGTTGTCCATTGGGACGGTAAATTTTTACCGGGTGTTTTAAAAAATGAACAATGTGAGCGAATAGCTATAGCTATTTCATATGGCGAAAAGGAACAGCTGCTGGGAGTTCCTGTAACAGCAAACAGCTCTGGAGAGGAGCAAGCCGTAGCCGTATATGAATGCCTACATGAATGGGGTCTTCTCAACACCGTCAAGGCGATGTGCTTCGACACTACAGCATCCAACACGGGAAGACTCAAAGGAGCATGCGTCATATTGGAGCAAATGTTAGGAAGAGAATTGTTATACCTAGCTTGGCGTCACCATATCTTGGAAATTCTGTTAAGAGGCGTATTCGACACAAAAATGGGATCAACCACTGGACCTCATCCAGACATTTTCAAGAGATTCCTCACTGCGTGGCCCAAGATAGACAAAGGAAAATACGACACAGGTATCAGTGACAATCTAATACAAAAGCAGCTAACTCCAGAAGTAATTGCAAATGTTACTGCTGAATTCGAGACCAAATTAACTGAGAGCCTCCCCAGAGATGACTACAAGGAGCTATTGCAGTTGGTTCTCGTATTTGTTGGATCACTAGACGGCAATGTTGTGGGTTTTAGAACTCCACGAGCCATTCATCACGCTAGGTGGATGGCAAAGGCTATTTACTGCTTAAAAATGTTCTTTTTTCGTCTTCAATTTAATGTCTAAAGAAGAAGAAAGTTCTGTGCGTGCCATTTCTGTTTTCCTAGTTAAAATTTATTGTAAAGCTTGGTTCAATGCTCCAAAATCTCATGTTGCACCAAAGCAAGATTTAGGTATTTTGCATAGTCTGTGAGACTATAAAGAATGTGACAACGACATTGCAGAAATAGCCCTGACCAAATTTTCAAACCATCTGTGGTATTTGAATGCAAAGTTGGTGGGATTATCGTTTTTTGATCCCAGCATTACAGACGATGAAAAGTTGTTAATGGCTAATAAATTGCTCAGTAGCACAGATGAACCATCACAGCACGCTAGGGTTGTAAATCCAAAAGTTAGGAAAGAAAACTTAAAAGAGGTAGTTGATGGAGAATTGGTAAATTTACTTACCAAAGAAACGTTTACATTCTTTGACCAATTTAATATAAAAACAGATTTCCTAAGACAACATCCAAACACCTGGCCTCAAAATAATGACTTCCAAGAAGGATTGAAAATTGTCAAAACATTAAAAGTAGTTAATGATATGGCTGAGCGTGGTGTTAAATTAATAACCGACTTTAACGACCTTCTGACAAAAGATGAAGACCAAAAGCAATATGTCCTGCAAGTTGTAAGTAAATGCCGAGCATTATATCCTGACGTTTCAAAAACTACTTTAACAAAAGCTCTAGAATAGATTAGATAACTATGTAAAATTATCAACTCATGTAGGTACTACGTCTGTATCTTTTCTGTGTCTGTTTTGTATGTATTATATACCTAATTTTTATATTTTAAAATAAAAAATGTCATTAGACTTATCAGTATTACTTGTTTTTTTATTATATTTCTACTTTAAACTCAAAAAATATACCAAAAAAAAGCAAAATTTATCACTTAATAACAAAATATGCTCCTAGTGGTACCAGGTCACGTTTTTGGGGCTAAAGGCTGTTGTAACTCGGTTTGACTTAAAATAACAACAATTATGTATAGAATATAAATTTTGAAGAACGACATTAGCTTTCTTTTGAGATATTAAGCGTGTTTCTATTATTTACCGTTCTGGAGTTATGGCTCCATATGTCAGCTTTTTGGCCAAAAATTTGGATTTTTTCAAACTTTGAGCGACGAGCGGCACGGGTTAACGTCGTTTAATCGAGCTCAAATTTCGGCTATCTCAATATCTGGAAAGGGGAATCGTTTTGTGGGGTCCAGACGAACAAGATTCCGACATTTTTTTTCCCCCTCTATGAGATCCGGTCACTCTAATATACAGTTAGTCCAAAAAGTCTCCATACACCACTTGCTTTCTACCCTGTTTTTCTATTATGTTTGACTAATTAATATGAGAAAACATATTTAAATTAATAATTGAAACTTAACCAACGAGGATTAGTATTAAAAATAACTACGGAACATTTTATTTAGAAGTTACATCATTGCTATAAAAATGTAAACAAAATTAATGCCGAAAAAGTCTCCATACACTGCATTGAAAAAAACACGTTATAGTCAGCCGCATTTTATCAAGCTATCTATTGTGCAGTGGGTTTTCAAAGTAGTATTAAAAATGAGCGAGAGAAATTGTGAAATTGCATTTCAAGTTCGAAATATCATAATTAATTTGTGGAAAGATGGAAAATCATACAGAAATATAGGAAACATTTCTAAAAAGTCGCATGCGACTGTTCAGCACATTATCAACCAGTATTAATCTTCCTATAAAATTCGACCACGCTCCGGTCGTCCAAAGAAACTGACTCCACGTGAAGAGGCCAGTATTGTTAGACAAATAATTATAGATCCTAAGAAGAGTGCACCAAAATTAAAAAAAAGAAGTACAAGAACTATTTTCGAAAAATGTTTGTTCACAAACGGTGAGAAACTGTTTACACATGGCAGGCTATAAGCGTTGTGCAGCCAGGAAAAAGCCGTTAATTTCGAAAGCTAATCGCAAAAAGCGGTTAACTTTTGCTAGGGAATACTTTAGTAAACCTCGTGAATTTTGGAAATCCGTAACCTTTAGTGATGAAACTAAAATTAGCCTTTTTGGGTCTGAAGGCAGAACTAAAGTTTGGAGAAAGAAGTATACGGTATTCGATATTAAAAACATTTGTTCCACGGTTAGACAAGGGAGTGGCAGTGTTTTGCTTTGGGGATGCATATCCGTTTGAGGGGTTGGAAATTACATTTTATTAATGGTACCATGGATCAGCATGTGTATTTGATCATTTTGAGAGACAATTTAAGAGAAAATGTCCAAAAATTAGCACTCGAGAAAAGGTACATTTTCCAACAGGACAATGATCCGAAACATACCGCAAACTTGTTGCGAGAATGGATGATACATATGTGCGACAGCAACTTCATACACCTCCGCAATCACCCGATGTTAACCCCATGGAGCATTTATGGGAGGAACTTAAACCGCGCGTTGGCAAACATAATGTTTCAAGTAAAGAAGAATTAAAAAACAGAATATTGAAGAATGGGAGAACACGCCAGCAGAAGTTACTAGAAAGCTGATTGCAAGCCTGACAAAGAGGTTACAGGAGATCATCAACGCCAATGGCGGTCCTACTAAATATTAGTTTAAACGAAGTTGTTATTTTCCGTTAAACTCCGTCAAATTATTATTGGTAATTGTTAAGTGTATGGACACTTTTTTTACGTTAATTTTGTTTACATTTTTATAACAATGATGTAACTTCTAAATAAAATGTCCCGTAATTGTTTTTAATACTAATCCTAGTTTCTAGTTAGTTAAGTTTCAAGTATTAATTTAAACATGTTTTTCTCATAGTTTTCAGTTAATCTATAATATATATAAAATACAACGTTTCTCTGTCTGTCTGTCTGTCTGTCTGTCTGTCCGTTAGTGCGCTTATCACTGTAGAAGCACTTATCCGATTTACGTACTTTTTTTTTTAAAACATACATATGTTCTCTGGCCAGGTTATAGGCTATATTTTATTACGATAGGTAGCATAAGGAATGAGCAGTGACGTAAAATAGTGAATGAAGTCGGAAAAAAGTTTGCCGCTAGCGCGTTCGTTTGCAATACACTGCCTAAACTATTAAATATGGAACAATATTATGTAGCAGAGAATATCTATAATCTATAATATATATAAAATGCAATGTCTCTTTGTCTGTCTGTCTGTCTGTCCATTAGTGCGTTTATCACGCGAGAACCATTTATCCGATTTACATGTCTTTTTTTAAATTCATACATATATTTCTTTGGCCAGGTTATATAATAATAATAATAATCTATATCTATAATATATATAAAATGCAACGTCTCTCTGTCTGCCTGTCTGTCCGTTAGTGCGCTTATCCCTCGAGAACCACTTTTCCGATTTACGTGATTTTTTAAATTCATACATATAGATATATATTTTATTACATCTATAATATATATCAAATGCAACGTATCTCTGTATGTCTGTCTGTCTGTCCGTTAGTGCGCTTATCACTGGAGAACTACTTATCCGATTTTCGTACTTTTTTTTTTTAAAAAACATACATATGTTCTCCGGCCAGATTATAGGCTATATTTTATTGCGATAGGTAGCATAAGGAATGAGCAGTGACGATAATAGTGAATGAAATCGAAAAAAAGTTTGCCGCTAGCGCGTTCTCTTGCAATACACTGCCTAAACCACTAAATATGGAACAATATCATGTAGCAAAGGATATCTATAATATATATAAAATGCAACGTCTCTCTGTCTGTCCGTTTGTGCACTTATCACTGGAGAACCACTTATCCGATTTACGTGTTTTTTTTTTTAAACATGCTAAACCATTAAATATGGAACAATATCATGGAGCAAAGAATATCTATAATATATATAAAATGCAACGTCTCTCTGTCTGTCTGTCTGTCCGTTAGTGCGCTTATCACTGGAGAACCACTTATCTGATTTACGTGTTTTTTTTTTTTAAACATACGTATGTTCTCTGGCCAGGTTATAGGATATATTTTATTACGTTAGGTGACATAAGGAATATGCAGTGGCGATAATAGAGAATCAAGTCGGAGATAAGTTTGCCGCTAGCGCGTTCTCTTGCAATACACTGCCTAAAGCATTAAATATGAAACAATATCATGTAGCAAAAAATATAATATATATAAAATGTAACGTCTCTCTGTCTGTCTGTCCGTTAGTGCGCTTATCACTCGAGAACCACTTATCCGCTTTACATGTTTTTATAAATTTATACATATGTTCTATATAATTCGATATAAGCCTAGATAATGGGAGATAAGGTGAGATAATGGGAGATAAGGAGAAATAATGGGAGTTAAGTCGAGATACGCCTCGATAATGAAAGATAAGGTAAGATAATGGGAAATAAGTATAACGGGAGATAAGGAGAAATAATGGGAGATAAGCAGAGATAAGTCTAGATAATGGAAGTTATGGTGAGATAATGGGAGATAAGGAGAAATAATGGGAGATAAGAAAAAATATTGCGAGAGATAAGTCGAGATAAGCCTAGATAATGGGAAATAAGGTGAGATAATGGGAGATAAGGAGAAATAATGGGAGATAAGGAGAAATAATGGGAGATGAGCAGAGATAAGCCTAGATAATGGAAATTATGTAGAGATAATGGGAGATAAGGAGAAATATTGGGAGATAAGGGGAAATAATGGGAGATATTTTATTACGTTAGGTAACATAAGGAATAAGCAGGGACGATAGTAGTGAACCAAGCCAACGCGAGCGGAGCCGCGGGCCCGGCTAGTTAGTTAAATATAACAGAAAAGTAGTATAGACAGCAGGTGGTATATGGAGACTTTTTGGTCTGACTGTATGTCAGAAACTAGTCGATAACGGACGGAAATTTGAAAATTTCATTTTTTTCGCAAAATGGTGCACGTTTAAAAAAAACATGCTCATTTTTCACCCAAAAATTGTTTAAAAGAAGATTATAATTTATCTTAAAATTCGTACGTTATCGACTAGTTTTTGACATACATTAATGAAAGTTTTTTTTTTTTTTTTTTTTTTTTTTTTTTTTATTCCAGATTTAAATCTATGGGAGCAATTTTTTCGCTCGTGTCAGGCCTCGCATAAAGGATGCCTTGTCGTCTTGGATTCTGAAGCGGCCATTTTGAATTAACAGGATAAAAAAAAATATTGTTGTACACTTAAATATTTGTTTAATTGTACAAAACAGTACTTCGAATAAATTTTCGACGGCTTTTATTATATTCTTGAAAAAATTCCCGAAATTAGCCTTTTTTCCTGGACTTTACCCCTTAAAAAATTGTATCGGAAGCTACACTTTTCAAGATTGTTCAGGCAGATTTGAAAATGAGAAAAATGTTTGGATTCCCAAACTTCTGCTAGCAAAGAAATTTCTTAGTAACATTTGGCCACTTTTGAAAAATATGACAGTTATTTTTCGCCTATTGTTGCACTCTTAGGTATTTTACTTTCACGAAGCAGGAATCGATGCAGACGAAAAAGAAACTCAGTCGCCTTATGAAAAGTTGTTGGCTACCGTTTTTTGGGAGTTTCAGACGTTAACTTATCCTATCCCGGAGACTTTTGACTTACTTTTTTTTTTTTTTTTTTTTTTTTTTTTTTTTTATGGGTCTAGCACACGTGCTACAGGGAAGTCCCTAAAGCGCTACAGGAGCGACACGTGTGCGGAGAAAACGATTCACGTTGTTCTTGAATCGCTGTAGATTGTACTCGATGGGAAACACAGTCCTGGGTAAACCATTCCAAAGGTATGATGTTCTCCATATAAAAGACTGCTTGAAAAGCGTTGTACGAGGAGTAACAAGCTGAACCTCATACGGATGTGAAGCATCAGCGCGACGTGTACTTCTAATATGCACCGCTCTGGGAGGAATCAAACGGGCCACATCTTTCGAACACTTTCCATGAAAGTACTTGTAGAATAGGCTCAAGTCGCCAACCGTTCTTCGATGTTCCAGCGAATCGAGGCCGTCGGTCAATTCCGGGTGTCCAATCAGACGAACAGCTCTTCTCTGGATAGAATCCAACAAATGCAGTGTATGTTTGGGAGCGGAGCTCCAAACATGGGAGCAGTATTCCATAGTTGGTCGAATTTGAGCTTTGTAAAGAATTAACAGTTGTTGTGGAGTGTAAAGTTTTCTGGTTCGAAACAATATTCCCAACTTTTGAGAAGCTCTTCTTGCTATGCCTGCAACATGTTCATGCCAGGACATATTTGCTCCCAAATTAACGCCTAACAGATTGAATGACGATGTTAGAGGGATGGAGTGCCCCGACATAACTATGTCGGGTTCTGCAACGTTAACTTTTTTAGAAAAAAACTGCCGCCTGGGTTTTTGTAGCGTTAAATTCCACTTGGTTACTGTCACCCCAAGATAGAATTTCTTCCAGGTCTTTGTTAAGTTGAATGACTTCCTGCTGTCTGCGGATATTCGTCTGAGTAGTCGATGTCCGAGCGTTCAAAGTGAATGAAGAGATAAGTGTACTGTCATCTGCAAAGCTGTAGGTTGGATTCTCGGTCTTTTCCAGCAGATCGTTAATATAAATGAGGAAGAGAGTAGGAGACAGTATGGAACCTTGGGGCACACCGGCGTTGATAGTGAAGGTGTTAGAAAGAAATCCGTCAACTGCCACTCGTAAAGAACGCTCTCTGAGGAAACATGAGAGCCACAAACAGAACTTTTCAGACATACCATAAGAACGTAGCTTAGCCAACAGCCCATCGTGCCAAACACGGTCAAATGCCTTGGATATGTCAAGAGCAACCGCTCGAGATTCTCCAAAGTGTTCAATTGCGTTGTTCCAAACATGTGTTACATAAGTCAGAAGATCTCCTGTTGATCTATTTTTACGAAAGCCATATTGGTGATCACTAATAATGTTGAATCCTTCAAGATATTTTAGAAGATGCTGATTGATAGCCTTTTCCATGACTTTCGATATTATTGAGAGTAGTGCGATTGGTCGGTAGTTATTTGGCAAGGTCTTCTTGCCTTTTTTAGGTATCGGCTGAACCTTGGCACATTTCCAGCAGGAAGGAAATATTCCCTTTCTGTAGGATAGGTTGAAAAGTCTACAGAAAACTGATGTTAGTTCCCTCGCACAGTTCTTGAGAACTATGGTAGGTATTCCGTCAGCGCCTGAAGCCTTTTTGGTGTCTAGCTTCATCAAAATACGTTTTATGATACGCTGTCTGAAGACAATATCTGGCATCCTTGACTGCACTATGGGAATAGTAGGTGGTGTTTTTCCTTGGAAATCGACAGTAGAATGTGAAGCAAAGAGTTCAGCCAACAAGTTCGCTTTCTCAACAGGTGTCGTTGCAATAGAATTATCTGGCCGTGTGAGTGATGGTATGGTGGATTTGGTGAAATTTTGACTAACTGCCTTAGCGACTGACCAAAAGGACCTGGAATTGCCGGGACAAGCGAGAAGTTTGTTTCTAATCCGTTGATTGTGTACCTCCTTGGTTTCGTCGATAATTTCTTTGCATCTGTTCCTGGCACGAACAAAGATGTTACGATTTATGGTGTTAGGATCTTCACGCCACTGTCGGTATGCAAGATGTTTAGAAGCAACAGCTTCTTTGCATTTTAGGTCAAACCAAGGCTTGCCGTTGGAAGGGCATTTCTTCGAAAAAGGGATGTAAGCATCCATACCGGCCAAAATAACATCGGAAACCTCCCTGGCGCAGTCAGATGGGTCGTCGGATCGAAAACAAACGTCCAACCAAGGGAAAGTTCGAAAATATTCCATGAGATCTTCCCATTTAGCAGATTTGTAGTGCCAAATCTTGCGCGGTTTGGGCGCCTCTCTGTCACTGATTGGTAGAATACTCGATGTCGAAAGTAGTTTATGGTCGGAAGAACCTAACGGTGGATTTACGCTGACCGTGTAAATCTCCGGATTAGTGGTTAAAAACAGATCAAGAAGACTGGCGAACTCTCCGTCTCGATCAGGGATCCGTGTTGGTTCATCAATAAGCTGAGTCAAGCCACAACTGATTGAAAATGATTCGGCTTCACGACCTTGTTCGTCGGTAGTATTTGAGTATTTAAGCCAGTTGATGTTGTGGACATTAAAGTCGCCCAGGATGGCAATTTCGGCATTTGGATAGTTAATTTGTAAATGATCTATGGTGTCTGCAAGAGAAGCGAAAAGTGTTCTAAAGTTTGTATCACTTGGTGGTCGATAGAGGATACAGACGAACCTTGTGGTTGGTTGAGTCGTTATTTTTAACCACATAACATCAAAGTTTGGGGGCTCCAGAGCCTCTTCTCGTTGGCAAGAGAGGTCGCTTTGACATAAAGACAGATTCCAAAGTTACGCCTAAATCGGGAATAGAAATCGTACCCAGGATAAAGATAGTTTACTGTGCTGGTCGATGAACTGACCTTAGTTTCACAGAGAGCGGGTACATGAGGTTTATTTGATTGCAGGTGTTGGTGCACTGAATTTATGTTCGAATTTAAACCTCGTATGTTGCAAAAATCCATTTGAAATTCTGTTCTTTGCATGTCGACGCCCCTGAACCAGCCCCCACCCGGAGATCCGAACGGGGGGCTATTTTACCTCCGGAATTTTTTGTATCCAGGTGCCTCATCATGCTATTTGGTCCCACAGTCCGGGACATCGGCACAGCCACGAAACGTTAAGCAACTTCACGCAGCTTAAGCCGATGCGATGGTATCACACCGGGCGATGCTGGTGGGATCTGGGCATCTACCATCTAGATTGTTCTTTAAGTCGCCTCCTACGACAGGCAGAACATACCGGGGGAGATATTCTATCCCGCCCCCCCACGGGATACTTACTACCATACATTAACTACCTTAATAAGGACATTTTCAAAAAATTGTTTCGAAATATTTCTAAATAAAAAGACTTTTGTTATCAACTTTGTATTAAATCGACTACGCTGTAACACCCATAAATATGTATGATGTATTAAATAAGCAAACAAAAGGGCTGTCAATTAAAATGATAATTTACGATATAAACACAACTAATTGGCTCACTCGTTTTCAGAATAAATGATGAATTAATCGTAATTAAATTTTATGTATTAATTCTAATTTAGCGATTGTCATAAAGAGCACCGTAAAATATTGTAATAATAGTTTCAGCTTATGCAGGCGAATCGACTTGGATTATTACTAGTTTTCGCATAAATTTCGATCAGCTATTACAACAATGTAACAAGTAAAAATAAGTTCTAAAATAGGCGTGATGACAGTAACAATGAATCACCGAAATTATGACTTTAAATAATGAAATAGATTAAAAAGCTTCTAAAAAATATTCTTATTTTTATATTAAAAGTGGGATTAATATTATTTTTGTTAAAATAAAAATACAAAATACAGCAATCCGCCATGTTATGTGGAACACCAATCACAGCGAATGACGTCGCGCCTAAGTAAACATTATTTCGGTCGAACTTCTCTTGTGTTAACGATAATATCTGCTCCGTTTATCAATTAATTTGTGGTTTTAAAATATCGAGTTGCATAGTTTTGTGTTACAAAAACTGGAACCAAGAAATCTTAGCTATGGAAGACGGATTTATCAAGGCAAATAGCTCTAATTTACCTAGAATTGATTTGTTGTTGCTTGGAGAGTTTCTTGCATCAACACTTTTGCTCAGGAGAATTTAGAAATATGAAAACTTCTGTATAAGTATATAAGTAATCTGTATTAAAACTACAATTTAAAACTCAAAAACTCATAAAAACTGTACTTTATTTCTACGTCATGGTTTTATTAGTTTTAGGTTAGGTTATGATTGTTATGAAAATGTGGATATGTCGTATGAGTAAGTACATACTAATTGATTTCATTAGTGTTCCATATGGAACACTTATAAGATGACTTCGGTGTCTGTCTGTCCGTCCGTCTGTCTGTTACACCCAATTTTCTCCGAAACTTTTTGTCATAGAAAGTTGAAGTTTGGTAATAATATAGGAATTGATGGCCTCATCAGAGCTGTGTAGTTTTGAAAGTTAAATTTTGACTTAAGGGGTTAGTTTTGGGGGGTGAAATCGGAAGTGAAAAAAAAAAATTTACTAGGTCATCGAGTGTGGTGTCAAATGATAGTTTGTGAAAACACGAGTAAAAAATATATACTCGTATAATGTAGTACTTGCGTACTTTTCTTTGTATTATTTTTAAAAAATCGCGAAAAATCGCTGTCCCCCCCTTATCTCGAAAAGTACTGATCAAAAAATTTTGAAAAAATTCTGGAATATTCTCCACGGGGTGTAGATTGAACGAAAATTATCACGATTGCATTAACTTTAATAATTAATCTGGTATATAAAAAAAAAAAAAAAATTTCAAGATCATCAGTTTTCAGTAAAGATTGGAAACAAACTTTGTTAAAAACTCCTTTGGGGTGTGTTTTGTGAAGTCACTGATCATTTTATACTACCGTAACAAAATTTTTTATTTTTAAAGCAATCAACGTACGGGAACACTAATTGTGCAAGTACAACTTGCACTTGACCGGTTTTATATATTTTAGGTTCTCACGCCCATCGTATGGCGATGACGCTGTAAGCTATGTACAGCTTAAACGTGATGAAAAAATGTGCATAGTGAAATGTAAAATTTGCCCAGAACATAAGGTCCATGCTTACTGATTTAATTTCTGTTTTTTTTTTTTTTTTTTTATGGGTCTAGCACACGTGCTGCAGGGAAGTCCCTAAAGCGCTCCAGGAGTGTCACGAGTGCGGAAAAGCGATTCACGTTGTTCTTGAATCGCTGTAAATTGTACTCGGTGGGAAACACAGCGCTGTTTAGATGGCTTTACTTCTGAATTTGTGTGTCATATGTACTTATATTGATTTCTCAGCTATTTTGTGTGCTTCTTGTAGATTTTCGATTGTGCACAAACCTGAAAAAATTAATAGATACTTATCAATAAACTTTCATAAATTTAAGTACTATCACTGCACTTACTTTTGCATCTGTCTATACAATAGGTCACATGTAAAAGTACACATTCTAGTTCTTTATTTCCTGGCAATAGAATCTTAAGTCCAAAATAGTAGGTGCAATAATATACAGCTACCTTGTTTTCAATCACAACTAATTAAATAAACATGTAAATATTTTAATATTTTATTTATTGTGTAAAGTAACAAAATAAACATAAAAATATTCACTTTAGTTTTGCTTGAAAAAAGAAATAAGTACCTGAAGTCTCTCCCGGTTCTAACTGTTTTGTAACTGTACTTCTTTCTTCTAAATCTTCTTCACTTTCTTCAACTACCATCCTTTTTTGTTTCTTGAAAATATATCGTCGTTCTATAGTATTAGATGTTCGTTCTCTTCGATCAGTTTGACATTCAGATCTTGTCGGAATACACCCTGGTTTCATGCGCACTTGTGACACTGAACTCATCACATGGTACTGAATGTAATTCTTCATATCATTTGGCAACTGGAGCAAGAATAAAGTGTCCATTAAATAAACAGTAGTGGATGATAACATTAAAGAAATAAAACCTAACCTCAATAGTGATGTGACTATTTAAAGCTATTATTTAGATCAGGGGTGCTCAAAGTTGAACTGCTGGCGATCTACCTCAATATTGTTAGACTACGATCGATCGACTCTGAGAGGCTGCAAGTAAGTGTGATGCAGGATTGTCGTCTAGGTAGGGTGTATCGTGGCATAGATATTAGTTTTCCGCACAATATGCATTTTTTTAGTCAAGGTAAGTGTAGGTCTGCTCTAAAATGTCAATGAAAAAACTCGTAATTATTCAAAATTGCGAGTTTATTGGTTCTTACAAAACAAACGAGTTCTAGTGTCTAAACTTAACTAAAGAGTGACTTTGGATGTTGAAGCGTGGCACTGCATGTCCTCAGCATACTTTTCATAAGATGGTACGTAATTACCGAGTGCTAATCGCAAGCATGATGATATATGTTCGTCAGTTAGTCGATTGCGATATTTTGACTTAATTATCTTCATTTCAGAAAATGCAAACTCGCACAAGTAAGTTGACCCAAACATTGCCGTCAGTTGAAGGGCGATTTGCCTTAGATTCGGATATTTATCTTCAGATATAAAACACCAGAATTTTGTATCAGATGCTGTAGCTTTGAGATGTATATCTGATATAATCTGCACTAACTCATTTTCAACAGAACATGAGTCCATGTTAAACTGATTTGCTATTTCAGTAGCTAATTCCTCAATGTTTTTACACGAAAAAGGATAACTCATAAATGATGCGATATTTGCCAATTTACTGAAATCATAAAAACGTATTTCGAATTGGCCCAAAATATTTGATAATTCTGCCTCATAAATATCATAATTCAACTGAGGAATCCTTGCTTTCAAAGACGGAAAATTTTTCAGATATTTTCTTTTCAGTTGATCTATCATAAGTTGCAATTTACTTTTGAATGCGTTTATTGCGCTAATCATCTCAATAATAGTTTTTCCTTTACCTTGAAGCTCCGAATTAATGGTGTTTAAATGCATTGTGATGTCTGTCAAAAATGCGAAATCAGTCAGCCATTTTCCGTTTTTCAGCATCTGAGTGTTATGACCTCTTTCGTCCAGAAAAGCTGTTATTTCGGGCAATAATTCTTGAAACCTTTCTAGGAATTTTCCGCGACTCAACCACCTGACGTCCGTGTGAAGAACTAAATCAGTGTGTTCAGCTGACTCACTATCTTCCAACTGCAATTTAAAGAGCCGTCGTTGCAAGCTACATGCACGGATAGAATTCACAATTTTTATTGCAATGCCCATAATCTCCTCCATGTTTAGAACTTTTGAACACAAAACTTGTTGATGTATAATGCAATGGAAGGAGAAAAAATGAAGGGAAATCATCATTAGCTCGACCCAATGCCACAAAACCGTTTTTGTTTCCAGTCATTGCTGGTGCTCCATCGGTTGTAATGCACACTAGTTTATATATTGGTAGCTTGTAGTTTGTTACAAAATTGAAGAAAACGTCATATAACATATATCTTCGCCACGGGTCTTTCCTTTCAGAGGAATCATTGTCAAAAACTCTTCCTTAGCTGACATGTCATTGAATACCATTCGAATAAAAATACACAGCTGGGGAGTGTCTGTCGTATCGGTGGATTCGTCGAACTGTAAAGAAAAGTATGTACATTCCATGATATCATGTTTTAGTTTATCTGCCATGACTTCAACACGCCTTGTGACAGTCGGACGAGATAACTGAAGTTCTCTAATAGCAGACATAATCTCTGTTTTATTTTTAAAATCTCCAAATAAAGTCTCACCCGCTTCAATAAATGCTTCCTTCCCAACCAATCCATCATCAAATGGTTTCTTGTGTTTCGCCAATATATGAGATATTTTAAATGACGCGATCGTTGCAGCTTTTGATTGTTTGGTTGGTCTTGTGAACATGGTTTGTTATCAAATCACGTACTTTTCGTTTTCTTAATTCACTCTGTGACAGAAAATCCTTTTCATAGTTTTTTATGAACCGTTTTATGATGCCTCTCTAAGTTTCCACGCTTAGGTATTGCACCTGACGCACGGCAAATGAGACAAATGCACTTATCCTTTACCATACAAAAGAAAAATTCTTCCTCCCAATCGTTATTAAAATGATAAGTTTTACTTTTCTTCGCCGCACTCATTTTGGACTATTTATTAATAAACTTTGTATCGATGTATCGCCTTCAAGTTACAACTCAGACTGACTCCTATTCCTGCAGGCGCCACATTTATATCGGCGCGAACGAAGTCTCGAATGTTCCCGTCAAACACGCCGCCCGAAGTTTCTAGAAAAATCGGCGGGAATCAAAAACGCGGCTTTTCTTTGACAAGTACCGCGCGTTCCTTTGATAAAGCCGCCTTTTGCCGCTAGCAGGGGGTTATTACGATAAAAGAAAGTGATGAGAGGATTATTCTGGCCTAGATATGGATAGAATAAATTTTAGTAGTTTATTCATTACATTTTGTTTTAATTACCTAAAACAAAATCTGTGAATAGTTCTATATCGGAATTTTTTTCTCGAGATCGACTCAAAAAGCACTCGCGATCGACTTGTCGATCGCGATCGACCGTTTGAGCACCCCTGATTTAGATTAGATAATTAACAATTTCTCAAACAAGATTATTACGACACACCTCATTTATAATAATAAAATATTAAGTTAAAACTTACATCAAAATTTTCTTCACAGAAATCAATTGAAGAATTTGGAGAAATAACTGCTGGGTCTCGCCGTGCAAGAGTCAGCCACTTATTTCTTATTGTTTTCTTGTTTGGAACGTAAACTAATAACTTGTTAGGAGTTTTTATCTATATGTTTTTACACTGAGGGACCGCACACCACTTATATACTTTAGAAAAATGCCAATTTTATGCTAGGAAACCAGTAATTTCTCCAAAAATATATAGTTTTTGGAAATAGTAGTTCTATAAGAACATCGTGGAATAGTTTTCAAAATTAGTCATCATGCCTATTCTATCTATTTATAGTTTTTAAATAAAAACAGACACACGTTTACACTGCTTAATATTAATTTTGATTTTAACATACATAGACCTCTATTATTGAGTGACAATTTTTTAACTTAAAAACCGGCCAAGTGCAAGTCGGACTTACGCAATTAGCGTTCCGCATCTAGGATTCGAACACAAACTTGTTTGTGATAACTAAAATAACTGGTCAAGTACAAGTTGGACTTGCGCAATTAGTGTTTACTACACTGATTGCTTTTAAAATGAAAATTTTCGTTACGGAAGTATAAAAATAATCAGTGACTTTACAAAACATATCCCAAATGACTTTTCAACAAAGTTTTTTCCGATCTTTAGTGAAAACTGATGACCTTGAAATATTTGTTTTTTTTTATTAACCAGATAAATTATTAAAGGTAATACACTCGTGATAATTTTCGTTCAATCTATACTCTGTAGAGAATATTCCACAATTTTTTCAAAATTTTTTGATCAGCGCTTTTCGAGATAAGGTGGGGGGACAGCGATTTTTCTCACTTTTTTAACAATAATACAAAGAGAAGTGTGCGCAAGTATTATATTATATATATTTTTGAACTCGTCTTTTTTATAAGCTTTCATTTGACACCCCACTCGATGACCTGATAAAAAAAAAATTTTCACTTCCGATTTCACCCCCCCCCCCCCCATCAAAATTAACCCTTAAATCAAAATTTAACTTTCATAACTACACGGCTCTGATGAGGCCCTCAATTCCTATATGCCGAGTTTCAACTTTCTATGTCAAATAGCTTCGGAGAAAATCGGGTGTAACCGATAGACAGAAGGATACCGAAGTAATCTTATAAGTGTTCCATATAGAATACTAAAAACTTTCTACAACATGAACTTCCATATCATTAGGAAAATTGCAGAACAATTATCTTTTAAAGTTCTGTCTTTAGGAGACTTAGTACCTTTTATCATTTGTATAAGCCCAATGCTATTCAAATAGATATATTTTTCGTGATCTAAGAATTTCAAAACAAAAAACGCAGACATCGCGGAGGAAATTTTTTTTACAAAATGCAATACTTCTCTTTAACAAAGGAACTAACAACAATAATTTACCTACTGTACCAGAGATAAGTGAGTTTCGGCAAAGTTTTTCTAAAACTTACTCTATATTCTAATATTTTTTTAAGTTACTCTGTAAGCAGGTTTAATCCCTTTTACATACCGTAGGACCATTCGGAGAAGACATTACTAACGACAACGGAGAGAGACTAATAGAGCTGTGTGAACTAAACGTCCTCAAAATAACAAACGGATTCTACAAACACAAGGATATCCACAAATATACTTGGATGCAAGAAACACGAAACTAAAAATCAATAATAGACTACATTATAATTAAAAACGATACCACTATCAAAATAAAAGACGTAAGAGTAAAGAGAGGGGCAGAATGTGAAACAGACCATAGACTATTAATAGCAAATATAAAAGTACCGTGGTACAAGATAATAAAGCAAAAAGAAACAATAGATAAAGAAAACAGAAATACTAATGAGGTAACAGAAAAAGCAGACAAAGAAACAAAATACAAAATACACTTACTGCAAGACGAAACGATAAGAGACCTATATAGACGACGATTAGATCAAAAATTAAGTGAATTTAACTACGCCAACCTCCAACAGATGTATGACCACATAAAAGAATGCATCAAACAGGCGTCCCTAGAAGCATTAGGTAAAGAAGACAACGAGAATGAGAAACATAAAATTACAATCTGTGAAAAAACCAAAGAATCTATAAAGAAGAAAAATGGCTGAATACAAAATCAGAAGAAGATCTACAGAAATATAAAGAGAAAAATGCAGAAACGAGGAGGATGATAAACAAAGAAAAGAACGAGAGATGGGAAAAATCGTGCGAACATGTAGAACAGTATATAGGAGGAACTAGAAGTACAGAGTCATGGAGAGTAATTAAAGCATTAAGGACTAACAATAGAGAGAAGACGTATATAGAGTACATCCCAGAAAGCGAGTGGGAAGAATATTATAAGAAGCTGCTAACAGAAGATAGACAAGAATTCCAAGAAGAGAACCCTGAAGAAGAACAGAATAAGGAAATAAAAGAGATAGAACTAAGCTATGAAGAAGTAAAGAAGACAATAAAAACACTCAAAAATAATAAATCTGCAGGGCCTGGGGGTGTGGTAAATGAAATGATTAAGTACGGGTCTAATAAATTGCATCGAATGCTGAGAAACATGTTCCACAGAGCGATAAATGAAGAAAAAATACAGAGGAATGGTCAAAAGCTTATATAGTATCTATATTTAAAAAAGGGAGACCGCAGAAAATGCACAAACTATAGAGGCCTAAGCATAATATCGAGTATGGGACGTTTGTATGGAAAAATTATTAAAAATATCATGGAGGAAAATATAAAAGGAAAAATTGGAGAAGACCAAGCAGGCTTTACGGCCGGAAAATCATGTATAGACCACATATACACTATAAAACAAACAATGGAAAAAAAACTGGCAAAGAATAGAGAAGTTCATCTAGCCTTCGTAGACATAAGAAAGGCCTATGACTCAGTACCAAGACAAAGATTATGGAACGCAATGAAAGAAATAGGCATTGACAAAGAACTAATATACGCAGTAAAAGCTCTCTACGAAAACAATACAGTGAACATAAAAATAGGACATAAAATAGGGAAGAGACTCCAAACATCAAAAGGCCTATTACAAGGATGCTTTACATCCCCAACACTATTCAAAATATACCTCGAACAAACATTAAAAAAATGGAAGCAAAAATGTAGTGAAATGGGAGTCCCAATACGAGAAGATTACTTATATACTCTAAGTTTCGTAGACGACCAAGTAATCATAGCGCAAGATGAGGAACACCTCAGTTATATGGTAAGAAAACTGAAAGAAGAATACACTAAAGCAGGATTAGCAATAAACTTTGATAAAACGGAATATCTAACAACAAAGGAGGGAAACGTGGAGAATCTAGAAGTAGATAACGAAACAATAATCAAAGGAAACCGATAGATTTAATTATCTAGGAACCATCATTTCCAAAAATGCAACATCAGAAGAAGAGATTAAAGCTAGATTAGGACAAACGCGAACATGCATAAGACAATTAAATTCGATCCTGTGGGACAAGCACATTACAAAGAGAAACAAAACACGCATATACAAATCAATAATACAAAGCATAATGACATACAGAAACATAGACGATCAACAAAAGAAATAAATCTAAAATTAACGCGGTAGAGATGGAGTATTGGAGAAGATGTTGTAGAGTGACACGTATGGAGAGAATAACAAATGAAGAAATAAGAAGCAGAATGAACATCAAAGAGAACGCAATAAACACCATTGAAGAAAAACGATTAAAATAGTATGGACACATAAGACGAAGCGAAGATAATAGGTGGATAAAGAAAATAACGGAGTGGAGCCCTATAGGGAGAAGAAAAAGAGGAAGACCCAGACGATCGTGGAGAGACGACGTGGACGAGGCTATGGAGGACAGGGGTCTAACAGATAGAGACTGGGAAGATAGAAACGGATGGAATCAAAGGCTGAGAGAAGGAAGACAGCGTTAGCTGTAGAAAATCCTTGTTATATATATATATATATATATATATATATATATATATATATATATATATATACATACCATTTCAGTTAAAATTAGAAATAATGAAAAAGCAAACTAAAATAGAAGTATAATATGATATATTCCCATCCACCATTCTAACTGCCTGCCACATTCTTTTCACCTTTTACATCTTTTACTATATATATATATATATATATATATATATATATATATATATATATATATATATATATATATATATATATTAATTAGCTAAAAATATTTCAACTAAAAAATCAGGAAAATTCTCATAATAATAAAGGGTGTCCCAAAATTCACGCAAAATTTGAATTTGGCGTCATTTGTATGGTGTTAGGGTTATTAAATATATATATATATATATATATATATATATATATATATATATATATATATATATATATATATATATACACACAGTCGACACTCTATGTAGTGAACGACCAAAATGTTGACCGAAATTTTAATGTAATACTTGCGCACACTTTTCTTTGTATTATTTTTTTAAAATCGCTGTCTCCCCACCTTATCTCGAAAAGTACTGAGCAAAAAATTTTGAGAATATTCTCCACGAGGTGTAGATTGAACGAAAATTATCACGAGTGCTACACGAAAGAAGAACGTGTTTTCATTGTTGAGCAATATTTTTAAAATAATGAAAGTTTGGCAGCTACAGTTCGGAATTTTCGTACAACATATGGTCGGAATAGTGATCTAACCTCATCAACTGAGAAAAGATTAATTGAAAAATTCAGGGAGACTGGATCAATTATGATCTTAAATGCTCTGGCCATCCTTCAACAAGTCGTTCTACTACACAAAAACATTGAAGCAGTTCGTGAGAGTGTTGCTAAGACTCCAGGAACATCAATTCGGCATCGTAGTCAAGAATTGGACATTTCGAGAAGCTGTCTACAGCGTATTCTCACGAAAGATGTGCATCTTCATGTTTACAAAGTTTAGTTGACTCAAGAACTGAAGCCTACTGACCACGCACAACGAGGAGAGTTCGTTAAATGGATTATGGAACAACAGGTGGATACCGATTTTTCGAAGAAAATCATCTTCAGCGATGAGGCTCATTTCCATCTTGATGGCTTCGTTAATCGACAAAATTGTCGCATTTGGGGTTCAGACAATCCACACGTGACTGTTGCGAAACAAATGCATCCACAATGTGTCACTGTTTGGTGCGGATTTTGGGTTGAAGGCATCATCAGACGATTCTTCTTCGAAAATGCGGTTGGTCAGGCAATAACAGTTAATGGTGATCGTTATCGCGATATGATAATCCAGTTTTTTGTGCCTAAATTGCAAGATATGGATGTGGACGACATGTGGTTTCAACAAGACGGTGCCACATGCCATACAGCCCGCGAAACAATTCAATTACTGCATGAGTCATTTTCTGGTGGTGTAATATCCCGCCAGAATTGGCCGCCCAGATCATACGATTTAACGCCGTTGGACTTTTTTCTTTGGGATTTTTTAAACTCTCTAAAGTCTATGCCAACAAGTCCACGACCACCCATGACTTGAAGGAGGAAATTGAGCGCTGTATCAACGAAATTCAGCCACATCTATGCAAAACGCTCATGGAAAATTTCGACAAAAGATTGCGTATGTGCCAGCAAAGCCCCAGAGGCCATTTACCCGATATGTTATTCCATACATAACCCTATACTGTATACTCTATAAAACAATAAAAAAACTTAAATTTTTAATTACAAACCTGTGTTTTTTATTAAAATTACTTCTGCCTGAATTTTGGGACACCCTTTATTAAAACTATACAATATTTGATGATGTCCACATCTTTCACCCCTCTGCCTCTGTTGTTAACATTGATTTCGAATTCGAAATCACCCTTCTAACTTCCTTCTCCAACATTTATATTTTGCATAATTATTTATAATAAATAATTAGCTATGCTTAGAATTTGTTCTTTATCGCAACCGAAAACCTGGAAAAAATTCTCCTTATTAGGTTAAGCTTAAATCTAATCCTGAACAGGGTTTATTGGTTCTAGAATTTTAAATTTGATAAATAGGAGACGATTATCAATTTTGGGTGAAACGTTTTTAAATATACTTAAAAAAGTTTTTGTAAGAAAGGAAAATAGGAAGAATAGGATTAAAAATATGCAAAAATGATTAAGAAATTCCTTAAAATGGAGTTAGTAGTACTACATTTTGGTTTTAAAACATATATCTTACACGGAATGTTTTTCACAAAACACTATGTTATTTTTTTGTTTAGCTGTATAGGAACATTTTTTAAGTATCTCACCTAATTCACTATTTTCCTATTCTACATACTAAGAAAACTCTTTCAGCACCAAACTTACTTTTTTATGAGGAAGCCAAATATGATAACGAAAAATTTTTCATTTGTTAAATTTGACAGATTACAAAGCCGACTAGGATTTTTTTAAATAACACCCTTTACATATGAGCACATCATTAAATAGAATTTCAGTCCATTTATTACATGACAGTTGATGTTTATTTTAAGTCGTTACCTATATACAGGGCATTCAAATTTTTGAACCGAATTTTCACTCTTAAGTGACAGCCTCAATTTACTGTTTTCCTATTTGGGGCAGCAAAAAAATTCTTTTACCAATAAACTCAATTTTTTTGCGAGGAAGCCAAAATCTGTCACTTGTCAAATTTGACAGTTTACAAAGCCAACTAGAATTTTTTAAACGACGTTCTCTACATAAGAGCAGACTATTAATTATCATTTTTGTTATATTTAGCTTCTTGACAAGAAGCTAAGTTTACTGGGAGAAGAATTTTTTCGATATCCCAAATAGGCAAATAGTAAATCCGATGTGCCACATAAAAGTTCAAATTCTATTTCATAACTTGAATGCTCTGTATATTCGTAACGGCTTAAAATAAAGATCAAGAGTTATATATTTTTGTAAACGGACTAAAATATGCTATTTAATGGTGTGCTAGGTGCAAGTCGGCCTTGCGCAGTTAGTATTCCATACGTTGATTGCTTTTAAAATGCCGCTTTTTAAATGGGCCGTGGCGGCCCATGGCTCCGTAGCGTAGTACCTTGCTTACGGTGCAGAAAGTCGAGGGTTCAATCCCGCAGGTCGATATACTTACCTATTTATTAAATTATAAATATATTTGGTTTGACCACGTATATATGTAGTTGTTCGCAGAAATGCAATAATGTTCGATGCAGCACTACCGCGTTATTTAAAAGATGCTATGAACTACAAAAATATATGTTTCGGCACTTGGACAACGTTAACGGGTATTACGACATCCTCGCCGATATCCTTAGGATATGAAAGTGGGTAAAATCCCTACTTAGGTGGGGAGGTGAACAATAAAAAGAAAATAATAAAAAAATAAAAAAATTTTTGTTACGGAGGTGTAAAATGATCAATGACTTCACAAAACATACTTGAAATGAGTTTTCAACAAAGTTTGTTTCCGATTTTTGTTGAAAACTTATGACCTTGAAATTTTTTATTGTATACCAGATAAATGCACTAGTGATAATTTGGATTAATCTACACCGTGTGGAGAATATTCCAGAATTTTTTCAAAATTTTTTAATCGTGTTTTCACAAGCTTTCATTTCAAATCAAAATTTAACTTTCAAAACTACACGGCTTGATGGGGCGATCAATTCCTGTATTAGTGCCAAATTTCAACTTTTCTACGTCAAATAGTTTCGATGGAAATCGGATGTGACAGACAGACGGTCAGACAGACAGACGGACAGACACCGAAGTGATCTTATAAGTGTTCCGTATGGAATACTAAAAATCCTAGTTTGCTTTGTAATCTATCAAATTTGACAAGTGACAAATTTTTGGTTATCATATTTGGCTTCCTCATAAAAACTAAGGTTACTAGTGAAATAAATTTTTCGATATACCAAGTAAGAAAATAATAAATCGAGTGAATCACTTGAAAGTCGAAATTCCTTTTCATAACATGAATACCTTGTATATCGGTAACTAGTGAAGATAAATATCCAGAATAAATTTGTAAATGAAATGAAACGAATTATTTTGTTATTTGTCACTAATTTAATAAGTATAATAATAACACACTAATTCGTTTCATTTCATTTAGAAATTTAGAATGTACGGTCACAAAGTAACGGACACCTCAATTATACAGTTTAAATATCCAGAGTTATACATTCTTCTAAACAGACTGAAAAGTACTATTTAATGATTAGATATGATGTGAAGGGTGTCATTTAAAAAAAAATCCTAGTTAACTTTGTAATCTGTCAACTTTGACAAGTGGCAAATTTTTTTAGTTATCGTATTTTGCTTCTTCATGGAAAACTAGGTTTAGTACTGAAAGAATTTTCTGGGTATGTAGCTTAGGGAAATAATGAATAAGATGAGACACTTAAAAAAATGACCTATATACACCATGATCACTTATTTGGGTCATATTTTCCGTGCTTTGTGAACTTGCGCTATTTTTTCGTACGATAATGGTTTTGTCATAATGACATTTACTGCTAAAATGTATTAGTATCAAAACACAGGCCAAGCGAGAAATTTGCCCACTCAGAAATTTGGCCCCGATTTGAAATACAAAAAGAGGGTTTCAGATTATTTTCTACTCATCTTATCGTATATTTCTGAAAAACAAATAGACCATACTTTACAGTTTAACTAATTGTTATAATTTAATCTAACAGTGAAACAGTAGCCCTTACAAGAAAATATGTTAAACAATCACCCTGTATTTTGACTACATTTATAATTTTTTATCAAATGTGACCAAACATTTTTTTTTATTAATGAAAATACAGTAAAAATTATGTGTAATATTAATGCATAAACTCCCTTTCGCTATTATATTTGCAATACAATTGGTTTTAATATGCGCACGTAATTTATCAAATTAATATAATGTGGATGAGAAAATTAGGATTTGTTAAAGTTATTTATTTAAATTGCAAAATGTTGGTTGATATAAATTACACCACTTCTTTCAACGCTACTTTCTAAATAAATAGGGTGTGACTAAAATTAGATGGAATATATTTGAATCTAAAATGTTCCTGTATACCGTAAACTTACCATCAAATGGTTATTTTTCAATAGTAACCTGTGAAGTCAGTCAGCAGCCAGCAGTATGTTGCTTCTTTTTAGGAGCATAACTTAAACAACAAGACCACTAAATCGGGCCTACTTTATCATCGGTGAATTTAAAAAACTATTTTATTTTCGATGAAACTGTCAGTAGCTGAATATGAAAGAGTTTTTCGCTCTAAATGTACTAGAAACTGTTTTTTCCTCTTTATTATTTTTTAAGATTAGCTTAAGAAAATCAACTGTGTGGAATAATAAAACTAACAATTCATCATCGTAATTTTAAAGATCTAAACCTATGGTTAGTTTATTTGCTGCTGATATAGGACTTTGCGGAACATATATACAGTGGCGTACAAAAGTTTCCGGCCAGTGACATTTTGTACTCTAATTTATTAAAAAAAAAGATTAATGATTTTTAATCATTATGAGATGTGAGTATGAGATATAGGAAACAAAATAATATAGCAAAAGAATATTATGTATGTTTGTGAATATATTTATAATTATTATTCTTATATTTACATGTGCAAAAGTTTCCGGCCACTTTGTGCTACGAGAAAAATCATTAGTCCATATGCTCTATAATAGACTTAAATTATATTTTTATGTTAATATTTTGTAGCCATACCCTTTACAGCGATAACAGCCGCACAACGATGTGGTATTGACTCAATTAATCGATTAATACAAGCAGGTCAAATTTTATCCCATTCTTCCTTCAATGATTTGAATAATGCGGCGTTATTTGAATATGTACGCTTTCGAACTTGACTATTTAGCGTTTCCCATAAGTGTTCTATTGGGTTCAAGTCCGGTGATTGAGATGGCCAGCTTAAAACTCTCACATTTGAAGCAGAAAACCACTTTTTTAACAACTTGGATGTATGTTTGGGGTCATTATCCTGCTGAAATATCCAATTCTGCGGCAATGTTTCTTCAGCATAGGATAACAAATTGTTTTCTAAAATGTCCTTGTAAATATCAGCGTTCATATTTTCGTTGATCTCGATTAATGGACCGACTCCTTATGCAGAGAAAATTCCCCAAACCATCACACTTCCTCCACCGTGTTTTACAGTAGGAATTTGGTACCGAATATCATTTCTCGTACCAATACGACGTCGTACATGTTGTCTACCATCGCTTCCAAAAAGATTAAATTTAGATTCGTCTGAGAAAGCTACTTTTTTTTCCAATCTTTGATTGTCCAATTTAGGTGATCTTTGGCAAATTGTAATCGGGCCTCCTTATTCTTTTTACTGATTAATGGTTTTTTTAATACCTATACGGCCAGAAAATTCCACATCATGTAGTCTTCGTGTCACAGTACTACGACTAACATTAGCTAGGTTTTCATCCTTTAGCTCGCGTGCAATTTCGGCAGCAGTTTTCTTGACAGTTGATTTGCGTTTAATGATACGATCTACTTTTTTAGACGTTTTTCTTGGTCTTCCACTATGCGGACGATCTTTTAAACCATATCCACGATATTTTACAATAATATCGTTCACGGTTGATTTACCTATCGATAATAATGAAGCAATATCACAAGAAGACTTTCCTTTTTTTGAAAATTTTATTACTCTCTCACGAATTTAGATTTGCATATGCCGAGCCATGTTTATGCTCCCACGACCTTTTATGAACATTCAACGCGCTATTTTTCGTAAATACGTCTTTGAACGTCCTACTGCGTAAATGTATATTATGTGGCCGGAAACTTTTGCACATATAAATATAAGAATAATAATAATAAATATATTCACAAACATAAATAATATTCTTTTACTATATTATTTTGTTTCCTATATCTTATACTCACATCTCATAATGATCAAACATCATTAGTCTTTTTTTTTAATAAATTAGAGTACGAAATGCCACTGCGCGGAAACATTTGCACGCCACTGTATATATATATATATATATATATATATATATATATATATATATATATATATATATATATATATATATAAATCTTTTTGATATATCTTGGGTTTTGGTTCATCAAATGAATATCTTTGAATTCTTTTAAAAAATTTTTATTATTTTGACGTTTCACGCCTGGTTTTGGGCATTTTCAAAAAACTGCCATGTCTGGAATTAAAATTAAAAGTACATCACAGTCTTGCTTTAAATTATAACAATAACATTGGTTTACAAACATAACACTTACACTTATATAAATACAAGAAAATACAAACTGTTTTAAAATTTTACATAACTTAGTTTAAAAATAACTTTTATTTACAAATTTTATATTTTTGGTATCTCGAAAATAAGTGACCGTGATTGATGTATTTCAGTCGAAGGTTAGTATTAAGACTGGCGAAAAATATGTGTGTGTATGCTGGCGGACGAACTATATTTTTGTATGATACCATTTTTGATGGTTTTTTTATGTTAATTTTGAAATGTTTTTTATTTACTTTTTTTTATTTGTTAATTTTTACTATTATTATTAAGTTTAAAAAGATTAGCACTAAAGGTACTTCTTTAATCGTTTCATCCTATTTCGTTGCCGGGTCATTTTCATAGTGATCTGTCTGTTGATAAAATCCAATGAACGAAACCTCAATAAAAATCTGTCTTTTTATATTATAAAAATAACCACGAATAAATTTATATCCAAGAATAAATAACCAAGAATATATATATATATATATATATATATATATATATATATATATATATATATATATATATATATATATATAAAGTCAATATAATAAACTAAGAAAATGATTTTTCTCCGTATAATTTTTTGTTGTTGTTTAATTTCCCAGCATGTTTTATTATCGAACTAGCCGTGCCCGCGGCTCCGCTCGCGTGGACTTGATTCACTGTCGTCACTGCTTATTCCTTATGTTACCTAACGTAATAAAATATCTGCCTTTATTTCCCCTTATCTCCCATTATTTTTCCTTATCTCCCATTATCTCTCCATAATTTCCATTATCTAGGCTTATCTCTGCTCATCTCCCATTATTTCTCCTTATCTCCCCCATTATTTTTCCTTATCTCCCATTATCTAGGCTTATCTCGACTTATCTCGCAATATTTCTTCTTATCTCCCATTATTTCTCCTTGTCTCCCATTATCTCACCATAACTCCCATTATCTAGACTTATCTCCGCTTATCTCCCATTATTTCTCCTTATGTCCCATTATTTATTCTTATCTCCCATTATCTCACCTTATCTCCCGTTATCTAGGCTTATATCGAATTATATAGAACATATGTATAAATTTATAAAAACACGTAAATCGAATAAGTGGTTCTCAAGTGATAAACGCACTAACGGACAGACAGACAGACAGAGAGACGTTGCATTTTATATACATTATATTCTTTGCAACATGATACTTTCCATATTTAATGGTTTAGGCAGTGTATTGCAAGAGAACGCGCTAACGGTAATCTTTTTTCCGACTTGATTCACTATTATTGTCACTGCTTATTCTTTATGTTACCTAACGCAATAAAATATATCCTATAACTTGGCCAGAGAACATTTGTGTGTTTTAAAAAAAGCACGTTACGCACTAACGAACAGAGAGACAGATAGACAGACAGACGTTGCATTTTATATATATTATAGATAGATAACCTGGTCAGAGAACATATGTATGTTTTAAAAAAAAAGCACGTAAATCGGATAAGTGGTTCTCCAGTGATAAGCGCACTAACGGACAGACAGACAGACAGAGATACGTTTCATTTTATATATATTATAGATGTAATAAAATATATATCTATAACCTGGTCAGAGAACATATGTATGAATTTAAAAAATTACGTATATCAGATAAGTGGTTCTCGAGGGATAAGCTCACTAACGGATAGACAGACAGACAGACAGACGTTGCATTTTATATATATTATAGATATAGATTATTATTATT
Source organism: Pachyrhynchus sulphureomaculatus (assembly GCA_019049505.1). Taxonomy (NCBI): domain Eukaryota; kingdom Metazoa; phylum Arthropoda; class Insecta; order Coleoptera; family Curculionidae; genus Pachyrhynchus; species Pachyrhynchus sulphureomaculatus. The sequence continues at coordinate 17,907,727 of CM032447.1, forward strand.
ATTATATAACCTGGCCGAAGAATATATGCATGAATTTAAAAAAAAACACGTAAATCGGATAAGTGGTTCTCACGTGATAAACGCACTAATGGACAGATAGACAGACAGAGAGACATTGTATTTTATATATATTATAGATTATAGATTATAGATATTCTCTGCTACATAATATTGTTCCATATTTAATGGTTTAGGCTGTGTATTGCAAAGGAACGCGCTAGCGGCAAACTTTTTTCCGACTCCATTCACTATTATCGTCACTGCTCATTCGTTATGCTACCTATCGTAATAAAATATAGCCTATAACCTGGCCAGAGAATATATGTATGTTTTTTAAAAAAAAGTACGTGAATCGGATAAGTGGTTCTCCAGTGATAAGCGCACTAACGGACAGACAGACAGACAGGCAGACAGACAGACATCCTAGGTACATTCCTTAACCCTTGAATTGTTGTGGCTATTACTTGATGGAAATTCATAACGAATGTAATGAAAGACTGATTTTGTCAAATTTCCACTTTATTTAGTTTCACTGAAACTGTATGACTACTATAGCTTCTTCTGATACAAAAATTTTTGTATCAGAAGAAGCTATAGTATAGCGAAACGCGTCATACAGTTTCAGTGAAACTAAATAAAGTGGAAATTTGACAAAATCAGTCTTACATTCCTTAATCTTGCTAATAGTTAATTTTAAAAACTCACTATTAACTGTAAATGTTTTTTGTATAATTCAAAACATATTTCCTAAAAATACACAGTCAATCATTCAACTCACCAAGCAACAAACAATCACCGGATTTCCAACATTTTTGCATCGCCTATTTATCTTGAAGGGTAAAAAATGGCTCGGTCCGTGTAAAAAAATCCGCTCATTGATCGACAGCAACAAAAAGTATTTACCGAGTAATCAATAACTGTTTGTATATCGAACGTAAATGATCAACAAATTTATTGTGTGGAATAAATAAACGACCGATTGATTATTTAATATTTTCGTATTATTTATATAGAAGGTCACAGATTCATTTATTATTTATATTGAATTTTCAAGAATCTAAGCTATGAAGCAGATAAATACGAGTGTATTAACAAAAATGCTGTTTAAAAATTGACACATTTTTTGCAAAAATAAATTATAACAATGAAATAATATTTTCGAAAATTATTTGTGAACTCTATTTATGCAAAAGTTTAAATATACTGTTTAAGCTTTAGGTAAAAATGTCTCTACAATATATCGTGAAGTCAGCTGAAAATGGCGAGGTTTTAGAACATTTTCCATATCTTAAGTAGGCATTACAAATCAGTTTTTCTATAAAATTGTTCCTTTATTTTGCGTTGTTTTTCTTTATGGGTCTAGCACACGTGCTGCAGGGAAGAAGTCCCTAAAGCGCTACAGGAGCGACACGTGTGCGGAAAAAGCGATTCACGTTGTTCTTGAATCACTGTAAATTGTACTCGGTGGGAAACACAGTCCTGGGCAAATGATTCCAAAGGGATGATGTTCTCCATATAAAAGACTGCTTGAAAAGCGTTGTACGAGGAGTAACAAGCTGAACCTCATACGGATGTGAAGTATTAGCGCGACGTGTACTTCTAACGTGCACCGCTCTGGGAGGAATTAAGCGGGCCACATCCTTCGAACACTTTCCATGAAAATACTTGTAGAATAGACTCAAGTCGCCAACCGTTCTTCGATGTTCCAGCGGATCAAGGCCGCCCGGTCATTTCCGGGTCTCCAGTCAGACGAACAGCTCTTCTCTGAATAGAATCCAACAAATGCAGTGTAGATTTGGGAGCGGAGCCCCAAACATGGTAGCAGTATTCCATAGTTGGTCGAATTTGAGCTTTGTAAAGAATTAACAGTTGTTGTGAAGTGTAAAGCTTTCTGGTTCGAAATAATATTCCCAACTTTTGAGAAGCTCTCCTTGCTATGCCTGCAACATGTTCATGCCAGGACATATTTGATCTCAAATTAACGCCCAACAAATTGAGTGACGATGTTAGAGGAATAGAGTGCCCCGACATAACTATGTCGGGTTCAGCAACGTTAGCTTTTTTAGAAAGTGGAATGGAAAACAAAGATTTCGTACCTCAGTAAAGATATAATGTTCATCGTAACATAGTCAGTAATGAGGTAAAACATTACCAAGTGCATCATAATGTGATGAGGTATGTTGCTGAATGATAAAAGAAAGTTTCAGTATTCTAACAAGTGTTAGGGCGCAATATTTATGCAAAAAAAAATACAAAAATAAATAGGAAGCTGTATAATAGCTCATCGTGAAGTTCCGAGACAGCCTCATCTAGTGCATTTACTTAAAGACACTCATCCTTCTACAGATTGTAATTTATAGTATGTCGTAAAAACAAAATTCCTACCTGTTCCACCTATATATATACACGTCTTCTTTTAACTAAAAATATCATCCATCGTCACATATTTCAACATTTATTGGACAGTGAACATATATTTCCACTAAAAATTGCTTTCGGCTCTGTCTCTTTCGGTATTTGCATTTAAATAAAAACATTTGCGAGTGGAAATAAAAATAGATATATAAAATAAAACGTGATATTTTTATGAGTAAATGAACTTAAAATAGTCTCAGTTATTGAAACTTGAAACAGTGGTATTTAAGTATACTGTATAGTTCTTCTACGAAGTAGTCGTGAATTTGAGTGGTTTTTTAATAGATTTTCATTTTAATTTTTACCACAATAATAATGTTTATTTAATATTAAGAAAATATACTAATTTATATTATATTGTTATAAAAACATTTATATTTATACTAATTATTAACAAAACACTTCGTGATCATGACAATATTAAACAAGTTTATTATCATTGTTTGAGTTTATATTAAGGGCTTACGCCGGTTTGGCGCCCGAAAAAATAGGGATAAAATAAAAAAAAAAAAATTAACGCAACTTTTGTATATATAATACGTGGGCTGAAAATGTTTGGTCTGACACATAGATATCGCCCTTTTCAAAAAAATCCGTATGATTTTTAGGAAGTACCAACCTTCTAACGATACGTGTCAAAATTTCATGACATTTCAACGATTAGTTTACAAGTTACAGTGTTTTTAGTGACGCTACTTTTGATATTTTCAAAGCAATGGAAAAAATTGAATTTCGTGTGTTGATTAAACACTGTTTTAGTAATGGCTTGATAACTGTTACGGGGACTCTGTCCCTGGAAAATTACTCATCATTTACTGGTATGCTAAATTTAAACGAGGTCGTATAGATACAAATGATGCTGAACGTTCTGGACTCCCAAATGAGGTCGTTACACCACAAAATTGTTTTGGATGACCGTAAAGTGAAATTGCGTGAGATAGCTGACATCCTAAAGATATCAAAAGAACATGTTGGTCATATTTTGCATGAACATTTGAGCATGAGAAAGCGCTATTCGAAATGGATACCACGTTTGCTCACAGTGGACCAAAAACAACAACGTGTTGATGATTCTGAGCGCTGTTTAGACCTATATATTTAAGCGCAATAAAAAGGATTTTTTCATGCGATATGTGACCATGGATGAAACATGGATCCACCACTACACATCGGAATCAAATCGGCAGTCAGCTGAATGGACAGTAGCCGGTAAAAGCCGCCCAAAGCGACCAAAGACACAAGAGTCGGCTGTGAAGGTTTCGGCCTCTGTGTCTTGGGATGCGCATGGAATAATTTTCATCGAGTATGCTGAGAAGAGAAAAACCATCAATAGTGAAAATTATGTAAAGTTATTGGTGTATTAGAAGGCAAAAATCGCAAAGAAACGGCACAAAATAATCAAGAAAAAAGTACTTTTTCATCAGGACAATGCACCGTGTCACAAGTCAATGGTTACGATGGCAGTTGCATAAATTAAAGTTCGAATTGCTTTCTCATCCTCCGTATTCTCCAGATTTGGCCCCCAGCAACTATTATCTATTCGCAGACTTCAAAAAAATGCTTGTGGGAAAAATATTTGGCTGCAGTGAAGAAGTTATCCCCGAAACTGAAGCCTATTTTGAAGGCAAAGACAATTCCTTCTAGAAGAAATGTATAGAAATGTTAGAAAAGTGTTGGACTGATTGTATCGCTCTTGAAGGAGACTATGTTGATGAATAAAGTCGAATTTTTTTTAAAAAAAACTTGTTTTAAGTAGCTAGACCAAAAGCTTTTCAGTCTACGTGTTTAATATAATTTTTATTTTTCACAAATACGTTATAGTTTTAATAACAAATTTTAAAAAAAATATATATTCAAAAAAAATTTTAAAATGGTGGAGTTATGAACCATCTTGTGGGACCCTCTTTTAAAAATCCTTGCCACCGGCGAAATTTTTCTTTCAGTCAGGAATCGTCCAAAAACTAAACAAATCATTTTTTATTGTTAAGAAAGGTCATAGTTAAGTCGCGACATATAGAAAAAATTTTAATTTTTTTTTTGTAGAAGTGACAGATTTTTCACAAAAATTTTGTGCTTTAAAAATTAATAAAAAATGAACTGTGCATTAAATCGAAAAAAAACAGTATGTCAAGATCAAGATAATATTATAAAGTGTGGTATAAATTTTATCAAAATCGGTTCAGTAGATCTCGAGATATTTTGTCCACCAGTTTGGAAAAAGTAGTTTTGAGAAAAATGCAAAAGAAAAAAAGTACCGTGTCCGTGCCGTCTATAACTTTTTTTACATTAGCGATTTTATTTTGTAAAGCTTGAAATATTTTTAAAAGTATAAATAATAAATCTAACCAAAAAAAAAAAAAAATCGATTTTTTGAAAATTTCAAGGTGGCGTAACCCCTTAAGAAATTGATTGGAAATTAATAATTTTTCGACTAATAAGCAAAATAAAAAATAATATAACACGATTCAAAATTGTAAATGTTTCCGCATTTGTTCTAGTGTCTTAAGAAATAATTAATAAGTATAACTAGATAAAAAAAAACCTAAATTATTAAATATCTGGAATTATTTCTAAAATAATAGCTGTTTCAGTCTCTTTTCCAACACATTTCGGATTGCCTAGATATGAAGTGAAATTTTAATAAATACAATGGTGTTTTTTAAGTACTTTCAAGAAATTTCGTAAGAATTCATTGCATTTTAAAAATTTTACATTTTTTTTTTCAAAAAATGGGTATTTTTTCAAAAAATTTAGAACATCGTGCAGGAATAAAGTTTCTCACTAAATAGGGAAATTGATCAATGGTTATTCACAAACGAAGGTTTCAAGTGTACGGTAATGACGAATCATCTTCTTTTGAAATCAAATGTTTGTCTTTATAGTTCCGATGCGGCTAAAATTCAAAACATTATGGCCTCAGATGAGAATGTCCGATCGAAGCAAACACTGAAGAAACCATTTGGCTTGTTGAGAATTTGTTGATGTCTAATCAATGAAAGAACATCTCAGTACTTACTAAAGAGGCTGAAGTATCCGAAACTACAATTTTTAGGAGTGTGAATGAAGATGATAAACATTTGATCCCCCACTACTTACACTGAAACAGAAATTGACAGGGAAAGAAATTTGGCCGTTTTAGAGAATTAGGAGAGTTATTTTTCGCAAATTGTTATAGGTGACGAAATTTGGGTGTCCTATTAGGATTCTTTCACAGTGAAGGAGGCGATGCAATAGGCTCATAAGAGCCTTTCACCTTCAGGGAAGACAAGAACTCTCTCGTCTTCAAGAAATTTGATGGATATGCGGAACAATTTTGCTTATTAAATATTTGCACAGTACGAAAGGACAATTCAAAACTTCAAACAGATTATTAGAGAAAAACACCCGAATTCACGAAGAACCAAAATTTTGCTTTTACACGACAACGGTTGGGTTCATAAAACAGTTCCAGCCATTACTAGAATCTGTGAATTCACCGAGTTATAGCATCCATCCTGACTGGACCTCCTGTGACGTCTTTTGGTTCAAACATCTAAAGAAAAAATTAAGGGGTCGAAGATTTTAGTCAGATGATGAATTGAATGCGGTATTTTTGGGTCGCAAGGAGAACTTTTTTTTGGTCATGTAAACGGTAGTATATATATATATATATATATATATATATATATATATATATATATATATATATATCCTGTGGCAAATATGTCTCTATTCTTTGCTATATGTATCAGGACGTTTCCGTCGGTGTTTGTCCAGTCACTTATGTTTCTTAACCATGATTTCTTCTTTCTACCCAAGCCTCGCCTTCCGTCTATTTTTCCTTCCAATATAAGTTGGAGTTGTTCGTCTTCTGTGTGACGCATTATGTGTCCGAGGTAGATTGTTTTTCTTATTTTAATTGTCTGGATTTGTCATCTTGTTTAGCACTTCTGCATTGGTCGTTCTGCTAGCCCAGCTGATTCTTAGCATTCGTCTGTATAGCTACATTTCGAACGCCTGGAGCTTATTTTATGTTTTCCTGTTTAAGAGTCCGTGCTTCCCACCCGGAGAATATTTATAATTTTGTATGGATGGATAACTTCGAGTGACACAAGAACTTTCGCATATTGTTGAAATCGACTAACTCATTGCGCCTCCTAATCTCTTTTGAATGATCTAACTTGGTGCTGTCTTCTCTACCTAGGTATATGTAACTGTAAACGTTTTGGATTATATCATCGTCGATGGCTATTTGAGCATTGTTCTACAAATCGGCCAAAAACAGGAGTTTTGGTTTTCGTGGAGTTTATTTCTAATGCCAACCGGGCACTTGATTCTGACAGGACATTTAACAGCATTTGTAAATCTTCCTCAGACTCTGTCAGAACCACTGTGTCATCTGTGTATCTTAGATTGTTGACTACACTTCCATTGATTTTGGCACCTTTTGAACATTCTTCTAACAATGACTTAATTATATATTCCGCATACACGATAAAAAGGAGTAGAGATAAAAGGCGTCATTTTTATGTTGATATAATTTATGGTTCGAATATATATTGGGAATAATTAACATATCTCGTCCATCCAGCCCCACTTGTTGCAAAATATTAATTAGTTTGTCATGTTTGATGCTGTCGAATTCCTTTTTGTAGTCAACGAAGTACGTGTATAGCTTTTTTCTCCGCTTCTAGGTATCTTTCAGCCATCAGGGTCAACCCCAGAATTGCTTCCCTGGTGCCTGTTCCTCATCTAAATCCATACTGGGATTGACTGAGGTATGCCTCACATTTACTGCCGATTCCATTGTAGATTATTCGCATAAATGAGTTTTTGCTGCATGATTCATCAGGCATCCGTACGGTGGTCTTCGCATCTTCTGGCCTTATGTTTTCTTGGGAAGAGCTATATATGTTGATGTCAGCCAGTTCTGTGGGAATGTTCCTGATTCATATATTTTGTTGAATAGTTTGGTTAGTTTGTATACTATTGCTTCGCTCAGGTGTTTAAAGTGTTCAGCTAGTGTAGAGTCCTCTCCGTTCGTTTCCTTTGTGGCACTTGTGACTTCTATTGTTAGAATGGTAAGGTTGTCCCTTCTTCGATCAGTTGACCGTCTTCTGGTTTATTATCTCCAAACAATTCTAATATGTGTATATATATATATATATATATATATATATATATATATATATATATATATATATATATATATATACTATCGTTCATGACTAAGTAGATAACTTAAAAACACTCTCATATTATTAATCCGAATATTTAACTATTTACTCTTGCCCTGGAAGACATATTTAAGTACCTAAATTGGAACGAGAAAGGCGTAAAAATTGACGACAGATATGTAACTCATCTTCGTTTTGCGGACGACATCGTGCTGATCAGTCAAGGCATAAATAAGCTAGGAGTTATACTTCAAGAACTTCAAAGGGACCCAATAAGAGTTAGCCACTCTATGAACCTGGAAAAAACTTAAATCATGACGTCAGAAGATAGAGAAGTACATACAGGTGATCAGGTTATAGAAAAAGTAGACGAATATGTTTACTTGGGACATAACATCAAACTAAGTAGAGAGAATCAAACTGGTTAAAACCACTCTAACGAATCAATCAGCACATAAACTTAAAGTAACATAAAGAGCCATTCAACAGATATTAGGACTAATACTCAGAAATCACATCACAAACACACAGATAAGACAAAGAAAAGTCAGAGACGTAATACCTCGTATAGCCCAATCAAAATGGACCTGGGTAAAATATATTGCCTGTCAAGACAACACTCGGTTGTCAACACATATTATACAAATGGAGAGTTGGCAGACCAACAAAACCTTGGCTATACGACATTAAACAAAAAGTTGGAAAAAATTGGTAACAACGAGCCCAGAATAAAGAACTATGGAAGGAGTTGGGGGAGGCCTATGTCCAGGAGTGGAGCATGAAAAAAAGATTAGTATACTAGTTCATAATTTTTTTAATTCTTATTCGGATTAACTTATAGAACAAAGATTTTGAATTTACTACAATATTTAACTTTTAAAGTATTTTGGCTCCTTCTAGAATATTATCGATTAAACATTATAGAAAAAAATTATTATAAGTTATAGGGATTAAAATATATCCCACTTTTTTGCCCTACCCGGTATTTTATTGATTATTTTAAAAAATTCTTTTTACTTTAAACAAGTGAAATACCATTTAAAAGAAATGAAGACAACATAAAAGTAAAAGAGTATCAGTTGTAGTGCTGAATCGGATTTGGTGCGCAAGAGAATTGCAATCGGGTTAGGACGATTAAAACAAATGGAACAAACAAAGCGGTAAAGGTCCCGTTAATAAAGGACTCCGTTGAGTCCGTATACATTTCACAAAGCTTCGTAATTTCTCCGTCCTTTTATCCATTACAAAGAGACGGATCTGCAAGGATTTCAAATTAAATTAAAGAATAATTATTTATTTCGTGGGATTTACTGAGTTAAGGCATACCGGTATTAGGTAGGATTAAATCAGATTTGATCTGATCAAAGGGTTGTTAATTTTATTAAGAAAGTAGCAGGAACTTTATTGGGATTCATATTTGAATTTTCTTTCGTAAATTCGAAGCCAGTGCTGAGAATATCATGATGGTCATCTGTTGGGACTGCTCCGTACTCATTGTGTTTCAGAGCTTACTACGGCGACGGCTGCATTCCACGAGCCTGTTTTGAGGATAAAGCTCTTATTAGCGTGACAGGCGCGCATGCTTTTCATTTAAGACAACGTTCTTGCTCATCAGGAGTTTCTTCGTAACAACGTTAAAGTGGTGCTCGACACTTTCCTGACATTGCTGTAAACGATTGTTGATTTTTTTCAACGATTTTCCAGTGGGCAAGAAAAGGCTCCTACAGAATCGTTCTTAACGGCCATGGACTCATGGCGTCGACGCGACGTTGTGAAAAACGTAAACAAAAAAATTACATTGAGAAGTAACAGAAGTTTCAATTTTTTAATATAAGAATTTTGTTAGCAAAAAATTAGGACACCTTAGAACTTGAACGCATCTCGTTTAAATGTCTGCTGAGTTGACTTGGCCAATAAGTTGGACCCAACATATCAGACTCATTTGAGCATATCTGTGATACGTCGAGCTTGTATAGTGTTTTATTAGGTTAAACATGTTAGGCCGAAACAGTAGGCTAACTTGTTGGACCATCTGTACGCCGTTTTACATGAAAACTCTCTTTTGATGTATAAACTGTTTATTATAACTTATAAAAATGTCGGCATTATTTACAAAAAAAAAATAAATAAATAAACCAGAGAAATCACAAAGAAACCACTTTCCTATGTCTCGTAGACTTTACTTTTGCATTTAAAATATTTAAGAGTATAAAAATAGTAAATATTTATCGTTCGTGGAAATATAAAGAAAAGAGAAAGACCTTTGCTCTGGCATCAAAAGTACGTACTTATCAAAGCTATGGACTGTACGTGCGTGCCATCTATGAATCACCAAACTAGAACATGCATATTTTTTTCATATCAGTGCTCGTCAGTCAGCCTAGGTGACGAAGCAAATTGCAAAGACACAGTAACAGCAGGAGAGATTAGAAAAGCATACACATAAAAATGTCAGTAGCCAATATAACTCAACGCCATGCGATGGGAGACTGCCACAACTTTTAAGTCAAGAACAAAACATTTGGTACCTTTGTTATTATAAGCGACTAGGGTACTAATGTTGCCATTGAATGGACAACAGTAACTGTAAAAAGTGAAGAACTAATTCCATTATTTAGATATTTAGCGATAACTCTAAAAATACCCATTAATCACGGACCTTAAATATACATTGCTTTGCTTAAAATTGTTAGCTACGAGTTGCACGATCCCCGGGGGAACAGAACAGCGATCCTTTGAAAAAGACGCAAAATCGGAAAGATAGTGGGCGACGTTCTAAAACGATCTTTATACCGCGGTCAGCAGCTCGTTTATAGTGATCTGAATTTTTTGAGTTATAGCTAAAACTCTAATCAATAATGGTACTACTCAGTATATATCACTACTACACCAAACACTTTATTTTTGCACTCGACGCGCGTTTGGCTAACCATGTTAGCTTCATCAGGAGCGATGATTGACTAAAGCTAAACTACAAATCTACCCTATTTATACTTAGCCTAAACCTCGAATTACTCAAGCGGAACTAATCACATAGGCAAGGCCATCAGTTCCGGTCAAGTAACCAGTAGAGGGGACTATAAGGAATAGGCCCTCTGTCTTTATTTAAACTACTTTTACATTTTATGATTTCCATACTTTCGTATGCGTTCAACAATCTCCTATCAGATACATTTTTTATTAATCTTAGATTATTTAATGGTACAGTATGATCAGCTTCAAGGGCATGTTTGGCAATGCTAGACTTTTCTGTTCTACTGTATTTTAAGTGTGCTGAATGTTCTTTAAATCGTGTTTTAATTGACCTTTTAGTTTGCCCAACATACTTTTTGTCACAATCATTACAACTAATTTCATAAATTCCACTTTTCTCACAATTAGGAATCTTATCTTTGGTATTTCCTAAGATATTCCTCAGATTGTCTGATGACTTATAGACTAAGGTGAGGCCTACTTTATTAAATACCGTATTGAGTCCCTTGCTGTATTTCGGATTATATGGTATGGAGGCATACTTGGTGTTATTTTCTTCGCGTGTAAAAAAGGTGGAATTCTGAATATTAAATCTAAACTTATGTCTATTTATTAGCTCTATATTAATTAATAATTATAATGGTACTAATACCCTATTCACTTATAACAAAAAAGGTACTAAATGTCATTTCATGATATGTTTTGCTATTGAATTAAAAGTCGTAGCGGTTTCACACCAGACGGCGCTCAGGATCGTTGTGCTACTTAATGCTTTTTAAATCTCTCCTGCTGATCCTAGGTGTTTGCAATTTGCCTCTTTACCTAGGTTGGCTGATGAACTTTGATATGGACTGAAACATGCATGTCCTAACTTGGTGATTCATATATATACAGCAAAATATTTACTAGTGGCTCTATGTCTTAATTTGGTGATTCACGCTGATAAATACATTTTCTTTTCATTCAGAGTTTACTCATGACTACAGAATTGTGGAAGTATGTCAACCCACTGGGAATATACTCTTCACCAGCCTCTTGTAGCAAGTTCATCGAAAATGGCCAGTTATTTGCAATTTCTTTACGACCACGACTTTTTAAATCTCTATAAGAGATCGACAGTGTACCTATGGTATATTGTTAGTGGTTTAACTTACTTTTAACTATACACTCAGAACCCAAACTTAACAGACTTCTTTGGCTCATTCTTCTTCTTCAGGTGTTATTTCTGCTACGGAGTTTGGCAATCATCATTGCTATTTTTGAAGCTGCTGCTCTAATTGAGTAGACGTATACCCAAACTACTCTCTCAGGTTCCGAAACCAAGAGATACGCCGTCGTCCTACACTTCTTCTATCCTGAACCTTTCCCTGCATTATCAACTTCAATAGATGATTTTTTTGCCCCATTATAGATGAGAATTCTTCCAGTTATTCTTTGATTTTTTGATATCATAAATTTGGTTTTCCTTACATTAGGTGTAAATCCTCTTTGTTCAACTACCCTGTCCAAAATTCTTTGCAACTCTTACAAAGTTTCCGTGATTACGACAGTGTCTGCATATCTAATATTGTCGACTCTTCCTCTTCTAGGGCTTTCTTCATGATCTCCTCTGAATATAGATTAACAGCGTATCTCTACGAGTTGATCGTGTTTAACTTTGTCGAAAGCCTTATTGTAATCCACAAAACAGGCATAAACATCGTGGTTTACATTGAGACAGCTCTGAGTCAGAATGTTGAAGGCAAACAATGCTGCCCGAGTTCTAAGGTCATTTCGGAATCCAAACTGTGTTTCTCCTATTTCTGTTTCTAGTTTCCTATAGATTCTGTTCTGGATTATTTTGAGAAATATTTTTAGCGTATGACCCACCAAGGTGATTGTGCGATGTTCATTTCATTGTTTTGTTCCTGTCTTTTTGGAAAGGGTCAGAAACGTGGAAACTAGCTAATCTTGTGGGGTAATTCCTTGTGTGTATAATTCTATCTGTATCAATTTTAGGATCTCTGTTGGTTTTCCATCTAGACCAGGTAATTTTTCTATTTTTTGACGATTTGTATGACTCTTCTTTTATAATATCTAGGCTTGTTTTCTGTTGCAAGTTGTCATTGTAGGCAATTTGTCATTCATCCTTAAACTGATTTTCTACATACATACAGTCATAATGTTTCCTTGTTGGTCCAAGAGTACATTTGTTGCTTTCTGTACCTGTTATTTGTCATTTCTTTGATCTTGTTATGGAGATTAAAGGAGTCATATTTGTTCTCCAGAACCTCGATTTGTCTTCGAGCCATTATCTTTTCGCCTTTCGGATTTCATTCTTAATCTTGATATTGACTTTTTATACTGTTCTTCATTTTTACAGTTAGCTGCCCTTTTAACATCCATCAGTAATAAATATCCTGTCATCCATTCCCTTTCTTTCCGTGGTTTTTCTTTTTGTAGAATATCTCTGGCTGGTTTTAACAGGGCTTTCTTAACTAAGCTCCATATTTGTCGATATCGAGTTTCTCCTTCTTTTTGGATTTCTTCTTCTTAAATTTGACTGGATGTTACCTTCTACTTAACGTTTAACTGTTTTGGTTGCTCAAACGATTGACATCTATTAATTGTTTTTGTATTGGCTTTTGTGCTCTCTTGAGGTTTACTCGGCATTGAGCGATTTCTGGATTGTAGTCGGACCCAATATCTACTCCTGTGTATGTTTTCAGATGTGTTTTTGTACCTGTCATTTATAATTATGTAGTGATTGATTTTGTGTGACGTTGTGTTTTGCGTCTCCAGGCGCTTTCAAGTGTACAGTCGTCTTTTGCGAATTTGTAAAATGTATTCTTAAGGTAGTTCACTCGTAAATCCACTTTTCTTAAGAATTTGATGAAATTGAAATATGATGTTAATTTAATGTTTTTCATTTAATTAAAAAAACCGATTGCGAAGCGAGATATTCATAATTAAAGTGCACATAATTAACACGCAATAGGCCAATGAATTATGAAAAAAAAGCTTAGTTCCGTGTATATCTTAAGAACTTTTCTTACGAATTTTTTAAAAAAAACTGATATTTAGTAAAAAAAATTAGAAAAATTTTGAAATAAGAATCACTTTTTTATCGATTTGTTAAAAAGATATAAATATTTAAAGTTGATATTTGTTTAAAAGAATAACCGCGTACTGAGGGACAAATATCACAATTTGACAACGCTGTATGTCGTCATATTTTATGCGCCAACATTCAAACAGCATTTAAAATGGTTAACTTTTAAACACAAATTCATTTGTATGTTAAATAATTTATTGAATAAACACAATACATTTATCAACTTTATCTATAATCATCAAATTAAAATATTAAATGTATTAATTAAAAATTTAAATTTGTATCTTGATATTTATTATTTTTTCTTTAGTATTTAAAAGATTTATATTTAACAAAAATATGTTTGTAGGTTCAATAATTTTTCAAATATTTTAAGTTAATATTATATTTATTTAACACTGTTACACAGCAGATGATAACAATATTAAATATATATGAAAAAAAACGGTCAAGTGCAAGTTAAACTTGCGCAATTAGTGTTCCGTACGTTGATTGCTTTTAAAATAAAAAAAAATTGTTACACAGGTATAAAATGATCAGTGACTTCACAAAATACACCCCAAATGAGTTTTCAACAAAGTTTGTTTTCAATCTTTACTGAAATCTGATGACCTTGAAATTTTTGTTTTTTTATATACCATATAAATTATTAAAGGTAATGCACTCGTGATAATTTTCGTTCAATCTACACCCCTTGGAGAATATTCCAGAATTTTTTCGAAATTTTTTGATAAGTACTTTTCGAGATAAGGCCTGGGACAGAAAGAAAAGTGCGCGCAAGTATAATATTATATATATATTTTTTACTCGTGTTTTCACAAGCTTTCATTTGACACCACACTCGATGACCTAGTAAAAAAAATTTTTTTTCACTTCCGACTTCACCCCCAAAAACTAACCCCTTAAATTTAATTCTCAAAACTACATGGCTCTGATCGATCAGGCCATCAATTCCTGTATTATTACCAAATTTCACCTTTCTATGTCAAATAATTTCGGAGAAAATCGGGTGTGACAGACAGACAGACAGACAGACAGACAGACAGACACCGAAGTGATCTTATAAGTGTTTCCGTACAGAACACTAAAAACGGTTTTATAAATCTTCTCCGTAAAGCTAAATAAATAATTAATAATACTAGTGATAAATAAAGTACTATAAACTATTTGTAAACTAACTTTATTTACTACTCTCGCGTATCTTTGGTTACACCTGGTTTGCCATTGTCTTTTCGACTAGATATTAATGGCACTATTCCTGTAGAACCCAATTTATTATAAGAACTTTTTAGATCTTTCAAAGTTATGCACTCAGATGCAATTCTTTTAATCATAAGATCTGAAATAACACTCTTTAAACGCATTAAGGATGGCAATATTAATTTTTCCATGACGCACTCTTTATACGATACGTAATTTGTAATTAAATCTTCTCTCTTCAAAAAACCATTTGCCAAATTTCTCAAGGATTATATCGCCTCATGGAATTTTTCGTTTGGTGCTATGTGCAATAAATCATGCACTAACTTTCCGAGCTTAAACGTTTCTAAGCCTTTTCGGTCAGGAAAGCGTTTTTTAAAAAAACTTACTGTGTCTGCCAAACCAGTAATATTGAATTGAATGGGACAAATCGAAACGTGCACTATGGGCAACAAGTACACAAGGTTTTGAAGAAAAATTTAAAAACTGTTGGAATGAAATTAATGCTTCCTTTAGAGTGATTGTTTTGATAGGTTTACCATGTAAATACACGTCGCCATTAATATGTTCTAAACTCGTAACTTTGAAAGCGTGGTAATTAATCGGTAGCGTAGGCCTAATATAAACACGCTATGCTACGCCGCTATTTGCCAAATATCAGTTGTACTTGAAAATCTCGATGTCTCTAAATCGAAATGCCCTAAGCTACAGCCCACGGATGTAATTGAAACATTATTCAATATATTAGTTAACGCTTGAGGATTAATAATGTCACCAGTATGATAAACGTCCATCTGCTGTCCACAGTTTAATTGAAACTGTACCCCTTTATATTTTTCTTTATTTTTTTCCCTCGTGGCCTCTTTATTTCTAACCAATAAATTTCTGAGTTTTTTCATTGCAGACAAATTAGCTCTTGATGCTCTTTGTTTTCTTATTTCATATTTTCTTGCCATATAAGATCTTGTATGTTTCCCAGGGAGTTTATTGATAAACCCTCCTTTTCAAATTTGCCTTTATGTTGCGATTGATTATAATCATTTTTTATTTTAAATTATACATATTTTTTTATTTTAAATAAAAGTAATACGGTCTAAACAGTAAACATTCACAAAGTATAATAAATAACCTATATAAACGTCATTCTATAGAGAATTCGGTATGCTCATTGGCAGCGTTGCCACATTTATTTTCATTAAAAGTGTGTATCTGCATATGAAAGTTTCCATGTATCGAATACTGTCTCCGACAAAAATAAAATACTCTGCCACTGAGTATTTTAAACTGTTTGTATTTATTATCGGACTATACTTTTGGCTCCGATTGTGACGAGTGAACGACCTTAATTATGAAATCGTGTTCATGACAAAGTTGTAAAAGTAAGTCTTCGGCTATTTATATGAAAATAAATAATTACTTTCTCTCTTCTACAAAACTCATACGCGTTTATTTAACTTTCTAATATCGGTGTAAGTTGACTAGATGTGATTGTTTAATCTGTGAAATTAAGAATCTTATTTCTCTTATTTCCTTTAATCAAAGCAAATCTGATTAAACTCGTACGTCACCCAGTTGGCCTTATCCTTGAAAAGATATAATTATTCTTTAGTTAATTTAGAATGTCTTCGAAATCTATCTTTCTAGTTTGAGCAAAAGAGACGGTGAAAATCGCGGGCTTTGTGAAATATACGCCCATTTATGAAGTTCTTTATTAACGTGATCGCCACTTCTGAGTTTGTTTCATTTATTTAAATTGTCTTCATTTAATTGTAATCATTTGGAATACTAAATTCGATTGTTTTCTGTATGGCAGTAAAAATACCCTTATTTTCTCCTTTTTGTTGAATAACAATTTATTACAAATGCAAGCTAATTTTACGAGGCTGGTTTGAAAAGTCCGTGCAAAGTCCGAGAGATGGCACCACCGAGGTCATGTTTAGTTAGTAGCATCTCTTGAATGAACGCACACCAAGTTTCAGCCATATTGGTCTATTTCTTTGTGTTTGGCATTCGTGTGAATCAAGGAAGTCGAGTGATTTTCAAGAAATGGACGAATATGAATTTCGTGTGGTTATTAAACATTACTTTATAAAAGGCAAAATGCCTCAGGAGACTAAAGAGAAGCTTGATAAACATTATGGTGACTCTGCACCTTCGATTAGAACAGTTTATAAGTGGTTTCAAAATTTTCGGACTGGCCATATGGGCACAAGTGACGCTGAACGTTCTGGACGGCCTGTGGAGGTTACGACTCCAGAAATCATTGATCAAATCCATGATATGGTGATGGATGACAGAAGAGTTAAGGTGCGTGAGATTGCTAGTGCTGTGGGCATCTCGACTGAACGGGTACATAATATTTTGCATAAGCATTTGGACATGAGAAAGCTATCCGCAAGATGGGTGCCGCGATTACTCACTATTACAGGTGAATATTATTCATCGTTATTGGACCGTTTGAAAACCGAGCTGCAAGAAAAACGCCCGCGATTGGCCCACAAGAAAGTCCTTTTCCATCATGACAACGCACCAGCACACACCTCAGCAGTTGTGGTCGCAAAATTAATGGAAATAGGATTCCAACTCGTTTCACATCCCCCCTATTCTCCAGACTTGGCTCCCTTGGACTACTATTTGTTCCCCAATTTGAAGAAATGGCTGGCGGGACAAAGATTTTATTCAAACGAGGAGGTGATTGCAGACACTAATGGATATTTTGCAGACTTGGACAAATCCTATTATTCGGAAGGGAGCAACAAACTAGAACATCGTTGGACGAAGTGTATAAGCCTAAAAGGAGACTATGTCGAAAAATAAAAAAGGTTTACCCCCAAAGACATAAGTAGTTTTTATTTTTGCACGGACTTTTCAAACCAGCCTCGTATTTAGAAATGTAAAATTTTTGTCCGGAAAATGATCTTTACCGGACTGATCCGAAAATCATTTTTTCAAAACGATTTGTACTAAATAATTACGTAAGCGAAGGAACCATGATGTGTAGAAAGTTTCTGGTGCATTATAACACTACATTACTGGTCACCAAAAATTTTTAGTACGGCACTGTATAGAGCGGAAGAAAGGCGCGTCAGACAATAGTAACGATTTTGCGACACCCCGATCAATCTGTCAATCAGGGTCCGAGTCGTTTCTTTTTGCGTGCTTCGCGTTAACTGAGTGAACGAATCATTATTTTTAGGTGTGACAAAAGGAAAAAGAAATGAGGGCTAGGATGGATTAGTTTGTTAATGAATCGATTGCTGTGTTTGGTGGAGAATCAGATAATAATAGTTATTTGCATGTCAAGTGTAATATAAGTTGTATTTCTCAGGACGACTAAGCGAGTAACTAAGACACATTAGGCGAAGTCGCATAATGCACGCACAGTTTCCGCAAGAATGTAATAAAACTATTAAAAAAGATTAAGAGGTAATGCCACTCTAGAAATTTGAAAAAAATCAACATTTTTTTGGCTTAAATTATGCTTTAGGGACTTAGAAATAAGGTACAAAGGCCTTTATGAGGGTAAGATGGTTATAAGTGTATATTTTATCAAGTGCGCATAATTGTCTCGCAGCGCCCTCCGAACTCTCCGAGAGTTTTTATGCTTCACGCTGCTTAAATGACTGTACTTTTCTGAATATTAAAGAAATCTAATTATCTATAGAATTTAAGTTCATCTAGATGTCACTAGGTGGCATCAGTAGTATAGAATCCCTATAGTATTTGCATAGTATTAGTATAAACCTTTAAACAAATGCTGTTTACACGAGATTTTTTTCGTTATTGAACTATTGTTAATCTGGACAACATTGTATCATAAACTTTCGACCCATGATAAGCCACAGCACGATAAATGCCCGCCTGACCAAAAATCATGGTGCTCTTGGCCAAGAGCGGAGACTACCAATTCCTTAGCTACTTATTTGCATAAGCCAACTTTTCCGCAGCTCATTTTCAATTCAATTAAGCCAATTTATGAAGAACTCAGCAGAGATGAACTCCTTGAACACTGCATTGGTTGATTCACGCAATAAACGTTTCAGTGCGACAGTCTCGTCGATAGCTCCTAAACCTGTTATGAATATTTTGGATATTGCAGCAAATATAGCTGTATGTATTTACAACCATGGTTTTGGTAATGTCATGAAAATTATGAAACTGTTAGGCATGAAAATTGGGTTGCACTGTTACAATTTCTGTATGCGGGCTGATGCTCGTCATATCAAGATTTCAGAGCGATCGCTAACTAACGCAGCAAAAGAAGCTTAACTGTCTTTGAAATTTGACAAAAAGGAGGAAAACGTCAATTTAGAAGGCCAATTATATGGCGCAGGAATCGCAGATCAGAGGTATCTAGAAAATTTATATAAAAAAATTGTGCGTGAAACATTTAAACGTGTTTAAACGTTTTTCTCAAAACTACATTTTTCAGACTGGCCGGAAACATAACTTCTTCAAATTATCACCGATTTATTTGAAATTTTAACTGTACCTTCAAAATTACATTATCTAGCGAAGTACTTCCGGATTTTACAATTGAATCGTTCATTTCAAAAACCACATAAGTCAAAATTTAGCAAAATTGAGTTTTTGCTAGGAAACGTCTCCTCAAGGGTACCTACATATTATATGCAAAAGCCACGTAAGTCGTATTTACGGTTAACGAATTGCCGCCTATCCACTTCCACCGTTTGTTGCAAAAACCACATTAGTCACAGACTTATGTTGTTTTTGCACGGATTTTCTAGCGAGGGTTTGAGTTGAGTGCGAGATAAAAAGTGTTATCTCTGTTCAGATACCAGTCAAATTGATGGCAAACCGATCCCAAACTATCCAATGGTGGACCATATATTATAAAAGAACATGTTTATCCAATGAAAGTTTTGGAAAAAAAAAAAATATACCTAAGGAACGCAAAATATCATTCTCACCATGTTCTTATATGGCATTCCACTATGACCACAATAAAAAAGGAGTTGTAGTTACTGAAGAATATATTGACGGTTTAACTTGCCACACATTTAATCTAGCTCGAAATAGAGCTATCGATATATCCCTACCGACCGTAAAGGCTTATCCCAGTGGCAATGTTCCTATAAACCCCAAAAAAATAGAAAATATTAAGCAAGTTAGAAATAGTATCCTTGAACAGCATATTCCATTTTATGACGGGATTTTCCACTGGCCTACCGCGGAAGGACAGAACCAGGAAGAATATTATGTCGAAAATGACCACGAGTTTGATTATGTGCCTTAATTAATTATTAAAATCAGGAATATTATTGTTTGTTTGTATTTTGAAGCATTTTTAATAAAACCCTTTTGACAGTTTGTTGACTTGTTTTCTTTTAAAGAAGGAAAATGTTAACTTCAAAATTATATTCAGTGCAAAAACCACCTAAGTCTCAAGAAAAAAAATTTTTTTTTTCTTAATAACAACGAAAATAAACTACATGTATTATGTGATAAACAATGTAACTACTTAAATAATTTGAATTAAATTAAATTTTTTTCCTCTTATAAAGGATAGTTTTAGTTTAATAAAGTTTTTTTCGCCTACTGAAAATTTTACTTTTTTGACTTATGTGGTTTTTGAAATGAACGATTCAATTAGTTTTGAACTTTTTTTTTTATAAATGATAAGTACCACTTGATACCGTTCTCTCTTGTTTATCAATCCTAGCCTGACTGACGAGCCGTGATACGGCGAAACGCGTCTCAGGATGGATTTGACAGACAAGAGAACAGCTAATAAGCTGCTGGAATATGGACTTCTGTCTATTTTCAGTTGCTTTACAATAATTATATATACTTGAGGAAGGATCCCTCGAAAAAGCGCTACCTGCTTTTAAAGCGTTGACTGTGTCAACCACTCTGTCGGTTCGAAAGCTGCTGTGTCAGCTTTCGATGGAGTAATGGGTATGCGTACTTAATACAATTCGTTGTATCCTACCATCGTGCCCCGTAACTTCTGGGATAGGTACCACTTGATACCGTTCTCTTGTTTGTCAATCCTAGCCTGACTGACGAGCCGTGATACGGCGAAACGCGTCTCAGGATGGATTTGACAAACAAGAGAACAGCTAGTAAGCTGCTGGAATATGGACTTCTGTCTATTTTCAGTTGCTTTACAATAATTAAATGATTTTTTGCTTGATTTTTTACTGAAAAATGAGACACTTTCTTCAAATATATATTATTCATAAAAAAATCAATATTTTTTAATTTTTTTTAATGTACTCCCCCCGAGAAAATCTTATGTAGAACTCAAAAAGCTTTGCACTTTGTTCCAGGTAAATTGGAGGAGGAATCTTTCCTACCGCAAAGTACTATTTATAAGATGAATGTTCTTTTACTCAGTACAGGCGCCGCAATTTTTTTTAAAAAATTGTTTAAAAACTTGTAGATGTACTTTAATAATAATAAAAGCAATTAAGTAAATTTTGGTTTGCGTTCACTATATTTAAAAAAAAAATTGTCAAAATTAGGCTTTTTTCCTTAGCTCTAGAGTGGCATTACCCCTTAAGAAATAGATGCTTTAGACGCAGCTAGAATACCTCATTTTCGTAATGCAACGTTTTGACTGCGGGAATTATGTGTCAGTAGATCAGTGGACTACTTAGTTATATTGTTTTCTGTGTGAAAACCTTTTCAGATTCTTTCTCAAATAAACTCTACCAGTGTCAATTGTATGTTTCTGCACTGAAACATATTAAATTACTAGGTTAAGATTTAAGTAGAAAATCCGTGTTTTCGAACTAACCTGCGGTTTCATTTTTACTAAAAACCTGCAAAACTAAAGTAAACCTATATAAAATCTTTTTAAAGCCGATCTTGACATTTGGTGCTTCATCATGGTGAACCATTACCAAGACCGAGCTTAAAAGATATCAGATAATACAGAATAGAGCCCTGAAATTAATTCTGTACATACCAAGATATACTTTAAATAGAATCATGTAACAATATCTACAGAGATACACAGTATTTGAATATTTAAACAAAATTATTAGTGATTATTTTGAAAAGGCTGATAACTCAATATTTTAACAATTTAATCTCATATTCGTAGTATTCATAGTAAATATAGTTGATATAAAGATTTCTTAAATGTTAACTTTTATTATTACACAAAAATTAAACGGCATCTTACTTTTCTCTGATCTTTCTTTATTCTCTTGACTTTAAATAGCAAATGCTAGTCTTAGACATTCAAAATTGTACAAGACACTTTTTGTGGTCTATAAACAAAAATAAATCAGTTGATATGAAACGTGACTTGAAAACCACAGAAGATCAAAACCTATAGCTGAAGATTTCACCTTATGAGAATATCACTGTTTTTGTTTAATTAAATTAACTGTTAGAAAATCTAATTGTTACTAATCTTGAGGAACATCAGTGCCTTATTTAGGGTACTTTTTTGCAGTATTAATTTACAATATTTCAGGAAAAAAGGTTTATTTTTGCAAAACATTTCCAGACATAAACCACTGCAGTCTATAAAATTAACCAAATAACTGTATATAATGCACGCTGAAAGTCCGATTCATCATGCTATATTAGATGGTTAAAAACATACATACACAGTATTAATTTATGGTATTACAGTATACTTTGTCCAAGTTGTTTTTTGTAAAATATGACTAATTTCAAGAAACAAACGTTTTTTGTAATTAGATTCACGCCTCAATACATCTACACTGATGTCCCCCCGCCTTCAAATGCTGATCCACTGCAGTACAATACCAGTAATATGTTGCCGGTCAGACAGTCGTTTTGAAGTTAATCTCTTTGACCCTAAAGAAATGACGTCATGAATATTATGTTCACTCCGCCTCTGGTATATCATATAACTGCATATAGCTGAGCGATAACCAGAAAGTCAAATTTAAATTTAAAAAAGCTCATGAATACTTAATAAAGTTTTCAAGATTGGTTTACAGTTTTTGAATTGAGTGGATACAGTGTGCTTTTTAGTGTATTCATCCACTGTAAGACCTTGCAGCTTACTGGGGTTCTTTATAGTTGGTCTACCAGTCCTTATGTACCCCATAATCTTTCAGTCATTTCCGGATGTTTATTCTTTAATAACTATTATTATTTGTATGTTTTGTAAAAGTACTTTGACTATTGTTATTAAAATTAGGATAATTTTTTAATTTAGTTTACTGTGAAAAATGTATATATATATATATATATATATATATATATATATATATATATATATATATATATATATGTATGTATATATATATATATATATATATATATATATATATATATATATATATATATGTATATATATATATATATATATATATATATATATATATATATATATATATATATATATATGTATGTATGTATATATTTGTGGGTCAGGTACACGTGCTGCAGGGAAGTCCCTAAAGCGACACGTGTGCGGAAAAAAGCGATTCACGCTGTTCTTGAATCGCTGGAAATTGTACTCGGTGGGAAATACAGTCCTGAGCAAATCATTCCAAAAGGGTGATGTTCTCCATATAAAAGACTGCTTGAAAAGCGTTGTACGAGGAGTAACAAGCTGGACCTCATCGGATGTGAAGTATTAGCGCGACGTGTATTTCTGACATGCACCGCTCTGGGAAGAATTAAGCGGTCTACATCCTTCGAACACTTTCCATGAAAATACTTGTAAAATAGGCTCAAGTCGCCAACCGTTCTTCGATGTTACAGCGAATCAAGGTCGCCGGTCAGTTCCGGGTCTCCAATCAGGCGAATAGCTTTTCTCTGAATAGAATCCAACAAATGCAATGTATGTTTGGGAGCGGAGCTCCAAACAGGGGAGCAGTATTCCATAGTTAATCGAATGTGAGCTTTGTAAAGAATTAATAGTTGTTGTGGAGTGTAAAGCTTTCTGGTTCGAAATAATATTCCCAACTTTTGAGAAGCTCTCCTTGCTATGTCTGCGACATGTTCATGCCAGGACATATTTGCTCCCAATCAACGCCCAACAAATTGAGTGACGATGTTAGAGAAATGGAGTGCCCCACCATAACTATATCGGGTATATCGGGTTCAGCAACGTTAACTTTCTTAGAAATAACCGCCGCCTGGGTTTTTGTAGCGTTAAATTCCACTTGGTTACTGTCACCCCAAGATAGAATTTTTGTTAAGTTGAACGACTTCCCGCTGTCCGAGCGTTCAAAGTGAATGAAGAGATAAGCGTACTGTCATCTGCAAAGCTGTAGATTGGGTTTCCGGTCTTTTCCAGCAGATCGTTAATGTAAATGAGAAAGAGAATAGGAGATAGTATGGAGCCTTGGAGCATACCGGCGTTGATAGTGAAGGTGTTAGAAAGAAATCCGTCGACTGCCACTCGTAAAGAACGCTCTCTGAGGAAACATGAGAGTCACAAACAGACTTTTCAGACATACCCTATGAGTGTAGCTTAGCCAACAGTCCATCATTCCAAACACGGTCGAATGCGTTGGATATATCAAGAGCAACCGCTCGAGATTCTCTAAACTGTTCAATTGCGTATATATATATATATATATATATATATATATATATATATATATATATATATATATATATATATATATATATAAATATATTATATATAGAGAGAAGGTCTCAAAGTAAACACGACTTTTTCACAATGAAAACAAAAACTTATTATTTTGGCTTAATTTATTCATTTTGTTCAAAATAGTCCTCTTCGGATTCGATACAGCGTTTTGCACGGTAACTAAACATGTTGGATGAGTTTTTTAACTTATCTGTTGAAATGTCCTTCATTATCCTGTCGGCATAACGCTTTTTTTTCATCGTCAAGTGTAATTTTGGGAAGAGACAAGGTCGCACGGTACCAAATCAGGCGAATATGGTGAATAGTTGATGGTTAAAATGCCGAACAGGCAAACCTTTTAACACAGGTTTTATTTAAAAAAAATATATTGGCACAATAAAAACGTCAAAATACATAGATGTCTAAAACCCAAAACAACCGGCTGAAACAAACAACTTCTTTATTAAGATTTATTTATTTACCATAAATTTTAAATAAATCTTCAAATACTTCGTTTCTGAAACTGACATTCCCATCTTTTTTCTTATTCGTCTTACGTCAGCATAAATTCGAGTTTCCTTCTATAAATCAGCGTTGTCAGATTTATTAAGATTTGTCGAAGTTTTTGTTTGTCTTTGTAAACTTCCCCGTGTTATTATAAAATTGGATGTATTTAACGAAAAATTGTCTTATCTCTACACGTTTGCATGTCGGGCGGTATTTTTTATACTTGTTTTGAAAAGATAAAACTTTTTATAAAAAAAGAGAACTTTTAGAATAAGCCCATAGCTAAACGCAGTGTCGAGATGATAATAAGAACTAATCTATGACAACTATGAAAATTTAAATGAATCACATTTTATTTAAGTTTTGCTCAGAACTACAAACATTTTTAGTGTTCCGTATGGAACACTTATAAGATGACTTCGGTGTCTGTCCGTCTGTCTGTCTGTCACACTGGATTTTTCTGCGAAACTATTTGTCATAGAGAGTTGAAATTTGGTAATAATATAGAAATTGATGGCCTCATCAGAGCTATGTAGTTTTGAAAGTTAAATTTTGACTTAAGGGGTTAGTTTTGGGGGTGAAATCGGAAGTGAAAAAAAAAATGGTTTTACTAGATCATCGAGTGTGGTGTCAAATGAAAGCTTGTGAAAACACGAGTAAAAAATATATATATATATGTAATTTTTGCGCACACTTTTGTTTGTATTATTTTTAAAAAAAATCGCAAAAAAAATCGCTGTCCCCTCCTTTATCTCGAAAAGTACTGATCAAAAAAATTTTAAAAAAATTCTGGAATATTCTCCACGGGTGTAGATTGAACGAAAATGATCACGAGTGCATTACCTTTATCTGGTATATAAAAAAAACAAAAATTTCAAGGTCATCAGTTTTCAGTAAAGATTGGAAACCAACTTTGTTGAAAACTCATTTGGGGTGTGTTTTGTGAAGTCACTGATCATTTTATACCTCCGTAACAAATTTTTTTATTTTAAAAGCAATCAACGTACGGAATACTAATTGCGCAAGTTCAACTTGCACTTGACCGGTTATTTTTTTTTTGCATTTACAATAGAACAGAACGAAATATAAATAATTTGTTATCATATCTAAATTCAATAGACAAAATCATCCTGTTTACAATGGAAATAGAAGAAAACATGGAGATAAACTATTTAGACATCACAGCATCGTTATTTTCAGCAATACGTTTACTTTTTTGGCGAGCTGAATTCTTAACTTCCTAAACACTACCATTTAACTCGAATTTTTCAATTAAATTAGGAATAGTAAGCTCTGTAGGTCGATTATGTTGACCATAAATTTCACGTAATGCGCGAAGTGTAGCCCGAATATATTCTTTATTTTTAGAATAAATTTTAACAATTTCTGTGTGCTGTACAACTGTGTATCTTTCCATGGTGATTTGTCAAATAATAGTGAATCGAAAGGTCAGTTTTAGTGAGAATCAGAAAAAGAAACATGGCCGCCATGATGTTTTAAAAATATATAGTACTAGTTTGATAGCATTATAATTTTTTAAAGTTGTAAAACACAAAAGTGGCAACATGGCATTTAAAAGATTATTTGCAAGAAGTTCCGGGTTTAAAGTGGAACCCATAATTATCTTGATTTATTTTCTGTTCGCATGCCGGTAGTAACCGGTATTAATGCCTGCCGTACAGGCAAAGCATCTTAAATTTAATATTAAGTTAATATCACTGGTAGTTTATTTTCCAACGAAATTAACAAAATATAAATTTTCGTTGACATTGTATAAATATATGGTTTTAATATCAAACTAATATACATAATTTTGCCTTTTATATATTTGTATTCCCAGGTTAAAAACATTTTCCCGAACTATGAACAGTTTTACCATTAGTTATCAAGTAGTTCTTTTAACACTCGACGCCGACTTCTCCAGCTGGATCGGCATTTTGAGCATTCTCTGAAGATAGAGGTATTTTTATGTTCATAAGAGCCCAAAAGTTTACCTAAAGTAAGACTTTCCTGAAAATTTTTGCTGGGTAATTACTTTTCATATTTCTGTCTTTCCCTAACAAGACATGTTTAGGTACAGCAAAAAAAAACATCATCAAATAATAAAGAACAATGAAACTCTGGAGATGACATGTCCTATTCTTTTCCCTGTGCTATTATCTTCTTGCAATGTCTTATCTAAAGATCAAAATCTTTATTATTTCTTTTGAAAAGGTTAGGATGTCACCAGACGAGAAAAATGAAAAGGAAAAAATCTTTTATTCTTTTGTGTGCATTTTATAATCTCGCATAAAAAATCTTATTTATACTTGTTTATTTAATAATTTAGCCTCTGCTTCCAGGATTATTTTTTTTAAATTTTGATTTTTCATTTTTTCACTAAAATGCGAAAAACGAGCGCGATCGTGATTGGAGCATAAGGCTGCTATTCTATATTGGGTATTAAAGCTGGCTACTTACCGAACTATTTCAAATAAATTGTACGGAGGCTTTTATTGGACTCACCCGATAGAATGAACAACTAGGCAGGTCAGCTCAGTCGATAGGTCAAGATTTCAGGTCGCCTTCTTAGTCTATAAGTCTATAAGAATCCAATGACAGATTTGAAAAATTTTAAATGGCAGATCCAATATGACTGCCACCTGAATGTTTAAACGAAATATAAATACTTTGTACTTAACGTTTAGACTTTTATCTTTTATTTCCCACCTTCAATTTTTTTTTATTATTTTAAATTTAAGTTGTATGGGTATTAATACGTTTATTATGAACACTTATTTAAGAGAAAAATTACAAGAAAGTTTCTTAAACTTTTTAATATATATATATATATATATATATATATATATATATATATATATATATATATATATATATATGTATATTAGGGTGACCGCAAAAAATCGATGTCGGAATTTTATTCGTCTGGACCCCACAAAACGATTCCCCTTTCCAGATATTGAGATAGCCGAAATTTGAGCTCGATTAAACGACGTTAACCCGTGCCGCTCGTCGCTCAACGTTTGAAAAAATCCAAATTTTTGGCCAAAAAGCTGACATATGGAGCCATAACTCCAGAACGGTAAATAATAGAAACACGCTTAATATCTCAAAAGAAAGCTTATGTTGTTCTTCAAAATTTATATTCTATACATAATTGTTGTTATTTTTAGTCAAACCGAGTTTACAACAGCCTTTAGCCCCAAAAACGTGACCTGGTACCAGTAGGAGCCAGTTTGGGAGTATTCTAAGAATTTTACGGGTTTTTACATAATGTGTCTCGGAATTAACATTTTTTTGTTAAAAAGTATTTTGGAACTCAATTTTCAAACATAAAGAGCCTTTTGTTCAAATTTAATCTTTTATTATATGGGGATTCCCTGACTAGTTTACCAAAGAAAGACCCGTTTGACAGGTAAAAAGGGGGGGGTGAATCTAATTTCTATTTTAGGGATGGTGATTTTACTTCAGCGATATATCTATCGTCTGCCATCTCTGTGTCCATTCCTTGTGACCGCATGGCATGTCTCATATCTTCATTCCAGGATCTACGTGG
Source organism: Pachyrhynchus sulphureomaculatus (assembly GCA_019049505.1). Taxonomy (NCBI): domain Eukaryota; kingdom Metazoa; phylum Arthropoda; class Insecta; order Coleoptera; family Curculionidae; genus Pachyrhynchus; species Pachyrhynchus sulphureomaculatus. The sequence goes on from CM032447.1 coordinate 17,936,184, forward strand.
TCGTTCTTTTTTATTTGTTCCCGGTGGTTTCCATGTCAAGAGCCTTTTGAGCCATCTTGTATCGTTCATTCTGAGTAGGTGTCCAAACCATTTTAATCCTCTATTTTCTATTCTTTGTATAATTGTTTCTGTTGCTGCTGTTCTGTTGCGTATTTCTTGGTTTGTTATGTGTTGGAATTTGGACACTCCGGCGCTTCTTTTCAGGTAATCCATCTCTATCGCCGTTATTTTATTCTCTTCTTTCATTACCCACAGTTCACTACCATAACTTAAAACCGATTCTAACATTGTTCTTCCAATTCTCTTTTTGTTTTGTGTAGTTTTTGTATTTTATTCTGTATTTCCTTTTTAACTATACCATTTTTGTTGTCAGTCAGTACTCCTAGATATTTAAATTCCTTGATTTGTTTGACATGTGTATCGTTGTTAATTAAGACATCAAATTCTAGTCTTTTCAAGGCTCACCTCCAGTACCCATTCCTTGTAGTCTGTGTATAATGTCTTCAATACATATTCCATATCGAATGCATCTTGTGTCATTATTACTTGGTCGTCTGCAAAGTTTAACGATAATAGGTGTTTATCACTAATGGGGATGCCCATGCTTTGGCAAGTGCGGTTCCATTTATTTAGAGCGTTGTCTACAAATATATTAAATAAGATTGGTGAAAGGCAACACCCTTGTCTTAGACCTTTTGTAATGTGGATAGCTTCCGAGAGATAGCGTCCCTGTTTCACATATCCTATATTTTCATTATATAGCTCTTTTATTGTTGTTACCATCCCTTCTTTTATCCCTACTGTTCTCAAGACATGCAAAAGTTTATTTCTCGGTACAGTATCGTATGCCTTCTTAAGATCTATAAAGGTCCTATGTATTTCGTGATCTTTTTGGATCTTCTTTTCTATCAATTGTTGTAAAGTAAACAAGTTGTCTATACACGACCGGCCCGGAGTAAATCCGCTTTGGTTTTCGGATATCTTTCCTTTAATTGATTCTCTTATTCTATTCTGCAATATTTTACCGAACAGTCTGCTCATCGTGCTTGTAACGCATATACCTCTATAATTATTAAGGTCGTTTCTATTTCCTTTCTTATAGGTTGATGAAATCTGACTTTTTTTCCATTCGGTAGGTGTTATTCCTTGTGATAAACAATTATTAATTAAGCTAGTTAATGTTCTCCACATGGTTATACCTCCATTTTTAATCATTTCTGCAGGGATATCACCTGATCCGGCCGCTCTTCCATTCTTCATCGTTTTTAGATTTGCTTGTACTTCCTTCATGTTTATTTCATCCCAGTCCTTTCCCTCTGTGTCTTCTGATTCATTGTCCTCTATACTAAGGAATTCTTGTCTGTTTTCAGTTAGTAATATTTCGTAATAATTTTTTTCCATCCTTCCAGACGTATTAAATTTACGGCCCTCTTTTTGTTGTTCGTTTTCATATTTTTGATGGTTTGCCACACTTCTATCGATTGTGCTCCTCCAATATACGTGTTAATCTGTGCACATTTCCGTTCCCAGTATTCATTTTTTTCTTTTTTTATTTTCTTACGTACCTCTCTATTTTTTTCTTTGTATTCTGCCCGGGTAGCTTCTGACTTGTATGTCATATTTTTCCTCTATTAGTTCTTTTAATTCTTCTGTTATGTAATACCTGCATGTTTTTTTTCTTCCCACTTATACTCTCTTAAAGTTTCTTGTACCACCTTGTGGATCACTTTTTTAATGCGTTCATATTCTTGCTCTATATCTTCGTTTGGTTTCAGTGTAAGTAATTCATTGTGTAATCTTCTTTGATAAAGCTCTTTAATACTTTCGTGTTGAAATAGATAAGTTTTGTATCTTTTCATTTTTATTTCTATTTTGTCTTCGTCTGTGGGATAAGTTTGTAAATTTTTATTGTTTTTTGATGAAAAAGGGTACACTATTTTAGTAATCGATAGATGGTGATCTGTGTCACAGTTGGCTCCTATCTTAACTCTGGTGTCGTATATCTTGAATATGGATTGAGCTTTAGTTATAATATAATCTATTATGGATTTCTACTCAGTATATATCACCACTACACCAAACACTTTATTTTTGCACTCGACGCGCGTTTCGCTAACCATGTTAGCTTCATCAGGAGCGATGATTGACTAAAGCTAAACTACAAATCTACCTATTTATACTTAGCCTAACCCTTGAATTACTCAAGCGGAACTAATGAGATAGGCAAGGCCGTCAGTTCCGGTCAAGTAACCAGTAGAGGGGACTATAAGGAATAGGCCCTCTGTCTTTATTTAAACTACTTTTACATTTTATGATTTCCATACTTTCGTATGCGTTCAACAATCTCCTATCAGATACATCCTTTATTAATCTTAGATTATCTAATGTTACAGTATGATTAGCTTCAAGGGCATGTTCGGCAATGCTAGACTTTTCTGTTCTATTGTATTTTAAGTGTGCTAAGTGTTCTTTAAATCTTGTGTTAATTGACCTTTTAGTTTGCCCAACATACTTTTTGTCACAATCATTACAACTAATTTCATAAATTCCACTTTTCTCACCATTAGGAATCTTATCTTTGGGATTTCCTAAGATATTCCTCAGATTGTCTGATGACTTATAGACTAAGGTGAGGCCTACCTCATTAAATACCTTATTGAGTCCTTTGCTATATTTCGGATTATATGGTATGGAGACATACATTAATCTAAGATTAATAAAGGATGTATCTGATAGGAGATTGTTGAACGCATACGAAAGTATGGAAATCATAAAATGTAAAAGTAGTTTAAATAAAGACAGAGGACCTATTCCTTATAGTCCCCTCTACTGGTTACTTGACCGGAACTGACGGCCTTGCCTATCTCATTAGTTCCGCTTGAGTAATTCAAGGGTTAGGCTAAGTATAAATAGGTAGATTTGTAGTTTAGCTTTAGTCAATCATCGCTCCTGATGAAGCTAACATGGTTAGCGAAACGCGCGTCGAGTGCAAAAATAAAGTGTTTGGTGTAGTGGTGATATATACTGAGTAGTATCATTGTGCCAAGATTCCACATTCCCAACTTAGATGGATTTCTGATTTAATGATGGTCTCTCTCAAGTAAAACGATGAATATCCTTGTGGGGGAAGAAAGTATTTGTTAATTTCAGATCAGAAGTTTTTAATGATTTTCTAATATCAAGTATACTTTTAACTCTAACTAAAAATTAATTTTCCGACTACTGCTTTGAACGTAAAATTGCCGGCGGCAAATTTTCATATTTTAAAACTCAATTTAAATAATAGTTATAATGTGGGTATTTTTAATTATTCGTATATTGAAACTTAAAGTATGATAATGATATGTGTACAGAGATTTTTTTTAATACTGTATTTTATTAAATATTTGTAATTTACTGTATGTCCGTTAAAATCATGCAAACGAAAATTTCGTTTAAGTTTTACAAATTATAAAGCAACAAAAATAAAAACTACACAGGGGAACAGCTGTTTTGGTGTCGAGGTTTTTTGAGCTGATTCTATATCAAGTTGATGTCCTGAATTCAAATAACGTATTCATTTGTACCTAGGAGCTCAAATTTTTAAGATATACAATTTTAGAGAAATATAAGTTACATTATTGTAACTCAAATCCGTAAGTGTAGTAAACAAAAGTAGATACGAAATTTTTATTTTAGTTATAAAAAATACAATATTATGTCGTACTTACAAACAAAAAAAAAACATTGAAGACATGAAATAGTCACTCAACACTTGGAAAGCTTCTTTTCCGCGACATTCTTGAATGTTTTTTAAACAGTCCCTTTTTAAACTCCAGCAGTAATCTGCCATCATGTGCATGTCCCATCTTCCTTGGTAGCGGTCCTCCATAACTTTAATATCTTGGTGAAATCTTTCACCTTGTTCCTCACTCATGTCTCCTAAATTTTCTGGAAAACGGTCTAAGTGGCTGTGTAAATAGTGTATTTTAATACTCATATTGCACCCTAAGGATTTGAAACTATTAAGCATCTTGTTAACCATTACAACATAGTTTTGAGCTTTATGTTTGCCTAGAAAATTTTCTACAACTGCAACAAATGATGTCCAAGCTTCTCGTTCAACTTGATTCATTGAATTTATGAAGGCAGGATCCTTAATTAATTGTCTTATTTGTGGGCCGTCAAATATCCCTGCTTTGAGTTTTTCTGTGCTCAACTGATGCATTTTTACCCCCATATATGCAAAACAAGACCCATTCTTATCAAGAGCCTTTACAAATTGCTTCATTAAGCCCAACTTTATATGTAACGGAGGAAGTATGATTTTTTCTCTTTCAACCAAAGCGTCGTTAATGACATTCTTTTCCCCAACGTCCATGTTTTCTCTCTGAGGCCAATCTTTTCTAACCCAGTGGTGTGTTTTGTCCCTACTATCCCAGAGGCACAAGAAACACGGATATTTCGTGTAACCACTTTGCTGCCCAAGAAGAAAGTTTACCATTTTTAAGTCTACACAAATCATCCATTGATGTTCGTAATACTTTATCTTCTGCAAGACCAAAGCTATGGTATTATATTCTTCTTTCAATTTCGTTGAGTGAGCTAGTGGTATTGAACCATATTTATTCCCATTATGTAGAAGGACACATTTTAAACTTCGCTTTGAACTGTCAATAAATAGGCGCCAATCATCTGGAATATATTCAGAAAGTCCCATTTCTTTCATGAGTCCCCTAATTTCGTGACAAAATACAAGATTGTCTTCTTGAGAAAAGAATGGTGGCAGATCTTTTTCCCTTGTACGGTAAAAGGTAATTTTGATTCCTTGTTCCAGTAAATTTTTGTCGTTCAACCTAGAAGCCAGTACTTCAGAAGCTTTTTTTCGATAAATTGAGATCCCTGGTGAGATCATTTAGTTCATTTTGATTGAAGCGTTGAGGAACTGATGACGTCCCCTCATAGTCACTGTTAGTTTCATTAGCATCAGAACTTTTATTAGCATGAGAAGAGCGATCAGAGGGAAAATATTCGTCATCAGAGATATGTGGTAGCTGATGAAATGTTGGAATCGGTATTTCATCTGAGTGCGGGATAGGGCGAATTGCCGAGTCTAAATTGGGATAAGTCCACTTAATGCGGTTATTTCGATTGATTCTATTAGTATTTACTAAACAGAAATAACAATCATTGAAGTGGTTTTTTGGTTCTCTCCAAACCATTGGTACGCCGAATTTTAGACATTTTCTTTTCCCGGTAGTCCACTGCCGTAAATGCTCTGTACAAGTTTTACATACGAGATGCGGGGCCCACGTTTGGTCCTGATCACCAAGCTTAACTCCAAAGTATCCAAGATACGCTCGCTTTACAAAGTCAGTAATAGTTTGTCTGTTTTGTTGAAACATGTATTCTCCGCATATATAGCAAAACATCAGGTTGATTTACACAACTTCTTCTTGAACTGGAACCTGAACTCATTTTAATTCTGTTCAATAACACAAAAACACTCTTTTCTTAACATAAAATAACACGCCGAATTCGATCTACTCTCATTAGTAAGAACGCACAAACTGACGACACTTACCCGAGTTAGGTGATTAAAAGGGTCAGTTCAGGTACCTGATAGGCAATGGTTCCACTATTTATAGATTTACCTGGAATTTACTCAATTACAGACTGACAATAAAACCATTGTACCTACATTAATGAATATATAATAATTTTAGAACTCTCATAAATGAATATACTGAATAAAAACCACATTGGTAGATAAGTTGATGTATCTAAAAAAGTAGAGCTGATAGAGAAAAACGGATTGCATGTATAGATTTAGCGTCCCAAATATAGTTAAAATCAGCTCTAAAATCCCAGGCACCAAAACAAAAATATTTTTTGTTGCCCTGTGCTATTAGTACCATCGGAAAGCTGAAAGTCTCCTCTCCAAAAGGCTATCTTTTAAATTTTTTTACACTCTGAAAACAAGTAATATCCGTTAACATTCGAGCGATGCGCGTAGACTTTCATATTAACCTGTTTGGCGTGCTACACTTTTTGCATCACCTATCCGAATTTTTAATAAATTCTCGCCCTTTCAAGTGATGTTATTAGTTTTTCGATATCTTTTTTGTTTTTTTTTCGAGATCTTACCGAAAAAAAAAAAAACGAATTTTTGATTTTGTTTTGGATTTTGTGGGCTTAGCGTAGATCAAAGCATACCTTTTTTTATCGTATTGTACGTCCAAAAAACTACCCGTATGCCAAACAGCAATCTGTCAACATTTAATGAGAGCTCAAAACCCCTGGCGACTGGGCTACATCTTAATCACCGCTATTTATCTCGAAGTATAACATTACTTATTAGACTTCCAACATAAATACTCATTTGGGGATAATGTAGTTATCTCATTTAGGGTTTTTTCTTTGCTCGATTTCATTGATACTGCAATAATTTCAGATAATTTAGTGTCTTTTATTTTTACGAGTTCATGGATTGTCAGTCTATCTGTATATTTATCGTTTTATTTTCTTTCTTTCCAGGTAAGCAACATACTTGTAACGCTGCCGACACAAAATCGCTGTGCCAAAAAGTTTCGGTAAGTGCATTTGCGTTTTGTTTAGAAAATTTATGTGAACGTTTTCCTGTATTATTGTGAAACGTTTTAGGGAATGTAACCGAAAGGGAAAAAGTAGGTCGCAATTTATAACGAAATATTGTAGATTCGTGACTACAGAAAGTTGGAGAATATAAATTGTCAGTTTTTATGGCGTCATATTGAACCTTTATATATTATTTACTAGGAACTAAAATAATTTACAATTTCAACAGGTTACAGGGGAGAAACGCATTTTTTTTAAATTGCTTCTTGACGAAGCAAACTCTGTATGTTAGTATGCATTGTTAAAGTTATCTTGTTGCTAAATTGGTAGATCCTATAAATATAAAATTTAAATTAGAGATAAAATATTTCTCTGATACTCTTTTTACTTTGTCTTTCAATATGCCTAAATTAACATGGGAACTGCCAAATTCCTATGTTCAACAAATTAATATTTAATCGTCTTCTTCCTGTGCCGTCTTCTCTATTGAAGATTGGCGATAACTGCAGCAAAATCTTTCCTATTCTCAGCTGTTCTTATTAGGATGTCTAAATTCATGCTTGTCCATCCCTAATATTTTTATCATCTTCCTGGGACTCATTTCCCTTCCACTTTGCCTTTGATGATAGATGTAATAACCAGTATTTACTGCTTCTGAGTATATCATATGTCGAAAGTATGAAGTCTTTCTTAACTTAACAGTATTTAGAAGTTTACATTCTCTGTTAACTCCATTTAGAACGAATTTATTGGTTACGTGTTCAGTCCAAGAAATTCGGCGAAACACCCACATTTCAATGGCCTCAGTTTTTCTTATATTTGTAAGTTTCAAGATTGCTATGCCATATAACAGAGCTAAGTAAATGTAGCACTTTACTATGCGGTAGCGTGTATTTAACGTAAATTCCCTATTACAGAAAAATTGCTTCATTCTAGAGAAAATATTCCGGACATATTTTCTCCTCGATCTTACCTCTACGTCTGGATCCAAGTTTTCGGTAATCCAGCATCCTAGATATTTGAACTTGTTAACTTTTTCTATTTGTATAGTATTTATCGTTATGTTCATCTGTTTATGACCTGATTGAGAAATTGCCATAACTTTAGTTTTACGACCATTGATGTTTAATCGATATTCATTTCCTATTTGGGAGATCTTATTTCATAAACGCTGCAGAGATTTTTGACTCTCAGGAATTATGACAGTCGTCAGCTTATCTAATATTGTTCACGGTCTCGCCATTAATCTTTATACCTTCTGTACAGTCACAGCTTTAACAAAAACTTCTTCTGAATATAAATTAAACAAGAGCGGGGGTAGAATCCAGACCTATCTAACTCCTCTTAGTATTTTTACTTGTTCCATATTTTATTTTCAATTTCAATCAAAAATTTAATTCACATTTAATGTATATCCGAAATGGATAATTTTTAGAAATATTTTGAGTACGTATATTTGATAATTAACCTTAACGTTTTATGATAAATGCTGCTAATTATTTAGAATGATATGATTACTTAGAAAAGCTTATAGTAATTTGCAAACATTTGCAAAACAATCTTTTTCTATAACCTCATTTTCATTGCTAGGTAAATCATCATTATCATTAGCTTATTCTATCCATAGTCGGATGTAAGTCTCTCCAAGTTCTCTTCACTGAGCTCTGTTGTTTGCTTTTTGCATATAATCGTGTCCCGCTAATATTTTTTTGTCGTCCTCCCGTTTTGTCTGTGGTCTACCTCTGCGTCTTGTATGTTCTCTAGGCCCCCATTCAACCATTCGGCGTGTCCATCTGTTATCATTCATCCTTGCGAGATGCCTTGTCTAATTCCACCTTAATATACATATTCATTGTTTTACAACTGTTTTGATTTGCTTCGTTTCTCAATATTAGAAATACGACTTTGGAGTCTCATATTTAGCAATCTCCTTTCCGTTGCTCTTTGAGTTACCTGGAGTTTACTATTTTATATATATATATATATATATATATATATATATATATATATATATATATATATATATACATATCAATCGGTTTTATAACGTCTTCCGTCTTCCGATGCCTAATTTCCACTCTTCCCAGTTTCTCCATCCCTCCTCCTCCAGATCTCTCTCTAGTACTGCCTTGTTGATTCCTGCTCTCCAGCTTTGGAGTGTCTTCCTCGCTTTCTTCTGCCATGAGGGTTCCAATTTAAGATCTTTTTAGGTAGTCGGTCTTGTGGCATTCTCTGTACATGTCCGTACCATACCAACTGTTGGGTTCTGATTTCGTCCACTATATCGTGCTTTATTTCTAAGGCTCATCTTATCATGTCATTTGGTATGCGGTCTTTTCTGGATTTTCTGGCTGCTCGTCTCCAGAAATCCATTTCTGTAGCTTTTAGTATTTTTTCTGTTCTTTCCTTCAATGGCCACACCTGGGAGCTATAAGTTATTATACTTTTCACTATTGAGTTGTAAAGTCTCTTCTTATTTTCAGTGGTTATGTTTTTGTCCCATAGTATACTATTAAGCATTGCAATCGCTTTTCGTCCTTGGATATTCCTCTCGAATATTGCTTCTTCCAGTGTCCCGTCCCCAAATACTTATAATTGGCACAGTGTTTGATGGTGTGTCCTGTGGCCAGTTTCAGGTCCTGCTGTTGTCCTCCGACGTACATGTACTCGGTCTTTTTAATATTGACTTCTAGGCTCCATTTTTCATATTCCTCCATAAGTTTTCGTGTCATGTATTCTATATCATCGATGTCCTGAGCGACTACTACTTGGTCGTCCGCGAAAGCGTGTATAATGTAGTATCGTCATCCAGTGGTAATCCCATACTGCTGCATTTCCTTTTCCAGTTCTTCAGTGCACTCTCCAAATAGATTTTAAACAGCGTTGGGGATATACAGCAGCCCTGTTTGAGACCCTTTGTGACCTGGAACCCTGTTGTTATACCATATTTGGTTTTCACTCTGCTTCTTCTGTCTTGGTATGAGGATTATACGGCTTTAATTATTTCGGTTCTTAAATTACTCTGTTGTAGTGTTTCCCACAATCTCATTAAGGGCACGCTGTCTTCGGCCTTTTTTAAATCAACAAACAAGACATGGACTTCCTGATCAAATGCGGTTTTCTTTTCTAGGATGGTCTATTGTGGATCTTCCTGCTCTAAAGCCTGCCTGTTCTTCAGCTTCTACGTCCGCGTCTTCCGTTTCTATTCTATTTTTAAGTATTTTTCCGTATATTCCGCTAATAGATCCTGTAACCGTTATTCCCCGATAGTTATCGCAATTATTTTTGTCTCCTTTCTTATGAATTTTTGATATGTATGATATTTTCCATTCCTCAGGTACTTCTGATGTGTTAATGCATCTTTGGAATAAGTTCCTCAAAGCGCTAAATAGCTTTTCAGTTCCGTATTTTACTATCTCTCCTAGAATGTTTCCTGGTCCTGGGGCTCTATCATTTTTTAGCGTTTTACATACTTCTTTAACTTCTGATGTTATTATCCTTATTGGGGATCCTCGTATAACTATATTTGGGTTTCCATGTTGGGTACTTTTAAACTCTGATCTATCTTCTGTTAGCATATTTGTAAAGTATTGGTTCCATTTTTCTGGTGTTATTGGTGAGAAGATTTCTCTTTTCCGTTCTGTTCTCATATTTTTAAGAAGTCTCCAGCTTTCTGTGCTTTTCCTTCCTCCTTTACCTATTATGCTTTTATTTAAAGTCCACGTTTCAGTGCCATATGTTAATACCGGCAGTACATATTGATCTCCCACTCTGTATTCGCGAGGCCCAATTTAAATATGGATTGTAACCTTCCGAACTTACACCAAGCGAATGATACTATCCAAGTCAGCCTTTAAATTATTTTTACTATTTCAATTTTTTGTCCTAAATATATGAATGTTTGTACCTTTCCTATTCTTTCACCTTCTATTAACAGGTTGACTGCCGATCTATATTTTTGAGTTTGTGGTTGACGCCGGTAAGATTTTTCCAAATATTTTTATTTTATTGTGGTAAATATGAATTAAAATGAGTCTTGGATGTGTTTTTTTTTATGTGCCATTCAAAATATTAGAAAAAAAAAAATTTCACTCCGATCGGAGTAATCGACATTGCAAGTGAAAATTTTTACTAGATGCCGAACACTCCGATCGGAGTGTCCAATTAAATAAGTAAAGAAATAATAAATCGAACTCATGAACTCAAAACATTTATTTCTAAATCGTTTTTGTACATTTTTATGGTCATCCTCAAAGCAATCAAGGCAAAAACCTGGTTGTCCAGGGCACATTTTGCATTCATACACTGTTTGCTTTCTTATTTTATTTTTCCTGCATTCTTTGCATTCCTTTCTGCTTACCCGTTTTGTTTCTTTAGTTCCTTTTTTTTCACTAACAATTTTTTCTACTTTGCTAATGCTGTGGACATTTATTTGGCCTGGAGGAATTTGCGTCAAATTAGTAATTGGTCGTCTGGCTAGTAAATTTCTTATGACATCCAATCGGAAGTCATATAATCGTAACTGGTCAGACCACGAATATTTATTGTACAAAAAATAGGCGTTTATCATGCTCATTTGCAGCACATGCATGAATAACTTTTTGTACCACCGAATGGTTTTACGGCTGCAAGGATAATATGCCATCATTTGATCCTGTCTATCTATACCGGACATAAAAGCATTATATCCAATGATTGCGAAAGATTTTTCAGATTCTTGATTTCTTTTGTTTTTAAAAATGCCCATTTCGCTTCCAAATTATGTTGAAATGTATTGAACATTGCGTTTATCTCGCCATTTTCCGACATGCACTCCATTGCAAAACATAGATTTATTCTCACCACGTTTTAAGTTTGCACTCATTACCTCTTTCGGATTATCTTTCCTCTCAGCTCTCAGCGTACCAGTGCAGTATGTATTTTGTTGAAGTAATTTCCTAGCTAAATTAACACTATTGTAAAAATTGTCTAGATAAACAGCATGTCCCACACCCAATTTTTCCTCCAATAAATGTAAAACAATCTTTTCAGTATGTCCGCTTCCACCATAAACATCTGTCGCACCTTCGTAGACACGAAATTTCAAAATAAGTCCATTAGGCTCTGTCAGCATGTATAACTTCATACCATACTTATGACGCTTATTCTTGATATACTGTTTAAACTGGAGACGACCCCGATAAAGTACCATAGCTTCATCCAAAGACAACTCTCTTCCAGGATAGTAAATTTCTCCCATCTTGTTGTTAAAAAAATCTGCCACAAATCTAATCTTTCCTAGCCGATCTGCCGGATCCATATCTGGAGATGTAAAATGCAAACACCTCAAGATAAGCAAAAATCTATTCCTTGACGTATATTTTCTAAAAACAGGTAGATTAAATAGCGGATCAGTTTTCCAATAATCGTTAAGACGGCTCAAGGATATTTTTGCCAGTGTGAAGTAACAGGGCCAAAAAAATTTTTAGTTCGTCAAGAGTAAGATCTTTAAAATTAGTAATACGTGATTTTGTACTTGTTTCTGGGCCCAGCCAAACCTCGACTGCGTAAGAGTTCGTTCGTTCTACAATAGTTTGTAAAAAATCATCATCAATGATCATTTCGAAAAAATCGATAGGTGCACCCTGTCCTGGAATTTGCACCAATAATTCCTGGATTTTCCGGAACAAAATTTGTTTTAAAAAACACCTCTGTCGTTCCATTTTATCTCATCAAGGCTAGGAAGTGTTTGATGTGGCCGAATAGGGTCTATAAAATTCTCTTCTTAGGACTCGGAGCTTGAATTTACATCACTATCGTCTGTGTCTGGTACGTAATGTTCGTCACTACTACCTCCGCTTTCTTCCAATAGCTGCAATAATTCAGTGTCAGTTAGCTTCTTTTTCTTATCATATACCTTTTTTTCATCACTACAAAGTCTTTTTTTAATACCAGAAGGCCCAGGTTGATTGTCCATATTGTACGGCAGATTACAACCAAACCAAAAGCAAATCCGCGGAACCACTTAAGCACCTGTTAGAACTTGCGTTTTTAAGCAACGCCACCACTAGAAACACGTTTCATATACAACGCTGATGGAATACTAAAACGTTTCCTAAGAACGTATGTCGAACTCCGATCGGAGTAGACGGCGTTGGCGAAGAGACCCGACGCACTCCGATCGGAGTGGTCGGCAGTCAACCTGTTAATAGTTCCTGGCTGTTATCTTCACTTTCGTTGTTCAAATATTTGGTTTTGGGGAAGTTTATTTTTAAACCTATTTTTCGAGAGTTTTTATTTAATTCCATCAGCATTTCTTGTAATTCTTCTTTTGTGTTGGCGATCGGAGTGACATCATCTACGAACCTTAATTGATTTAATCGTTCACCGTTTATTAGTATTCCTTTAGGTAAATAGTTAAATTAAAAATAAAAATATTATCATTATATTTTAAACAATATGCCTTTTTAATATGACCTATAAGATAGAGATAGAAGTGATTTATACTTCCAATTTAGCTTAGAGATACATAGACAAAATGTCAGGAAAAGATGACCAAAGACTGATTTTAGTGGCAGTTAGTAATGTGACTTTCGCTATGGTGAACCATTTCTAGTCATAACTAAGTTAAACAAAGAGTAGTATAGACTTCCTAAGATATCCAAAATCAGGCCTCATAAAAGAGATTTGAGGTGTTGTGGCTTAAATTTTCGTACAAGCGAAATTGAATTTAGGAAAAACTATCTATAGTTTCAAACTTATTACGAAATTGCAATAGGTTAATATAACATTTTCGTTTAAAGAACTCTACTTTTTTACCTTTAGTATTCCTGTTTTTTTAGCATGTTAGTTTAGGTTTAATTACTCTAGTAATTCTCAAATATTCGCTGATTAACTCAATTTACCAAATACCGGCTGGATAATTTTTAAAATCCTGTTACGAAAAAAATGTCACTACTTATTATGCACATTGAACCTCTAGGTAAGCCTATATATGTAAATATGTAAATATATATATATATATATATATATATATATATATATATTTATGTGTATATATATATATATATATATATATATATATATATATATATATATATATATATATATATATATATATATATATATATATATATATATATATATATATATATATATATATATATATATATTATATTATATATATATATATATATATATATACATATATATATATATATATATATATATATATATATATATATATATATATATATACACATAAATATATATATATATATATATATATATATATATATATATATATATATATATATATATATAATATATATATATATATATATATATATATATATATATATATATATATATATATATATATATATATATATATATATATATATATATATATATATATATATATATATATATATATATATATATATATATATATATAAAAACACATATTTTACTTATTTATTTATTAATCAAATACCACCATACCACCACTCGCACGGCCAGATAATTCCATTGTAGCCACACCTGTTGAGAGAGCGAACTTGTTGGCTGAACTCTTTGCTTCACATTCTACTGTCGATTTCCAAGGAAAAACACCACCTACTATTCCCATATTGCAAGAAGGCTTCTGGCACTGACGGAATACCTGCCATAGTTCTCAAAAACTGTGCAAGGGAACTAACACCAGTTTTCTATAGACTTTTTAACCTATCCTACAGAAAGGGAATATTTCCGTCCTGCTGGAAATGTGCCACGGTTCAGCCGATACCTAAAAAAGGCAAGAAGACCTTGCCAAATAACTACCGACCAGTCGCACTGCTTTCAATAATATCCAAAGTCATGGAAAAGGTTATCAATGAGCATCTTCTAAAATATCTTGAAAGATTCAATATTATTAGCGATCACCAATATGGTTTTCGTAAACATAGATCAACAGGAGATCTTCTGACTTATGTAACACATGTTTGGAACAACGCAATTGAACACTTTGGAGAATCTCGAGCGGTTGCTCTTGACATATCCAAGGCATTCGACCGTGTTTGGCAGGATGGACTGTGGGCTAAGTTACGCTCTTATGGTATGTCTGAAAGGTTCTGTTTGTGGCTCTCATGTTTCCTCGGAGAGCGTTCTTTACGAGTGGCGGTCGACGGATTTCTTTCACCCTCACTATCAACGCCGGTGTGCCCCAGGGCTCCATACTCTCTCCTACTCTCTTTCTCATTTACATTAACGCAAAAGACCGGGATTCCAATCTACAGCTTTGCAGATGACAGTGCGCTTGTCTCTTCATTCACCTTGAACGCTCGGACATCGGCTGCTCAGGCGAATATCCGCAGACAGCAGGAGGTCATTCAACTTAACAAAGACCTGGAAGAAATTTTATCTTGGGGTGACAGTAACCAAGTGGAATTTAACGCTACAAAAACCCAGGCGGTAGTTTTTTCTAAAAAAAGTTAACGTTGCTGAACCCGACATAGTTATGTCGGGGCACTCCATTCTCGTAGCATCGTCGCTCAATTTGTTGGACGTTAGTTTGGGAGCAAATATCTCCTGGCATGAACATGTTGCAGGCATAGCAAGGAGAGCTTCTCAAAAGTTGGGAATATTATGTAGAACCAGAAAGCTTTACACCCCACAACAACTGTTAATTCTTTACAAAGCCCAAATTCGACCAACTATGGAATACTGCTCCCACGTTTGGGGCCCCGCTCCCAAACATACACTGCATTTGTTGGATTCTGTTCTGAGAAGAGCGGTCCGTCTGATTGGGGACCCGGAATTGACCGGCGGCCTTGATTCGCTGGAACATCGAAGAACGGTTGGCGACTTGAGTCTGTTCTACAAGTATTTTCATGGAAAGTGTTCGAAGGATGTAGCCCGCTTAATTCCTCCCAAATACACGTTGCGCTGGTGCTTCACATCCGTATGAGGTTCAGCTTGTTACTCCGCGTACAACGCTTTTCGAGCAGTCTTTTATATGGAGAACGTCATCCCTTTAGAATAATTTGCCCAGCGCTGTGTTTCCCACCGAGTACAATTTACAGCGATTCAAGAACAACGTGAATCGCTTTTTTCCGCGCACATACTGCTCCTGGAGCGCTTTAGGGACTTCCCTGCAGTACGTGTGCTAGACCCATAAAAAAAAAACCTTGATGTACCGTTAGGTGTCAAGATGTACACTTTCATGTTAAATACATTCTATCTAAAAATTGTATACAAATTATGCCCATTCCTTCTGGTTTTTATCCCTTTCCTTCCTTTCAGGTCGTTTACCGTTCCTTCAGATTTTTAGCTACTTCAGTTTCCCAAGTTTTGGCTAGTCTACTCCTTAGTCTTTTCTGCATCGTTCGAGTTTCTCATACTACTTTTGCTTGTTGACTTTCCTTCATTCTCACTAAGTGGCCAAACCATCTCAGTTGGTTCCTTTTTATCGTTGTCGTTAGCAATTCTGTCTGCAATTGTTTTCTTACCTCGGTGTTTCTAATTTTATCTCTTCTTGTTATGCCTATTACTACTCTAAGATACTTCATCTCAATTGCTTGAAGTTTACTGCTCGTTCTTTTTGTGAGTATCCAGCTCTCGCTGCCATGTATGAGGATAGGTCTAAATATAGTTTCATAGACTACCATTTTTATATTTATGGAGACCTCTTTTTTACGTATGAATGTATTGTTGAGACTGAAGAATACTTTTAGTGCACTTTCTGTTCTATCGTTTATTTCCGCATCGTTCTTTCCTGGTTTATATATTTTCGTTCCTAGATATTTAAAAGATTCTACTTGTTTTATCTCTTTGCCGTCAATTTTTTTTGTTATCGTCTTTACCTATTATCATTGTCTTGGTCTTGTCTATATTTATTCTTAGATTTCTTTTGCGCAGTGCTGCCTTCCATACTGTAAGTCTCTCCCGTTCTTTGCGTAAATTACTAGATCATCTGCATAGGCGCTTTCAGATATTTCTGTCAGTATCATGTTTCTATAACCGACCCTGTATTTTTTAACTTTTGTTTTTACTTCTTTTATTACACCGTCCATTATTATGTTGAACAAGGTTGGGCTTAAAACTCCCCCTTGTCTAAGTCTCTCTTTTGTTGTAAACTCCTCGGACACATATTTTTTCGTTCTTACATTACTTACAACATTCGTTCTACATAGCTGTGTTTATTTCTCTTGCTATTAAGCTGTTCCATATAAGTTGCCTTGGTACCTATTCAACTTCAGTCAATCAGATCTATCATAAGAAAGCCCAAAGAGAAAATCAAGCTGCAAAATCAGGGTGTATCATATAATATTTGCCTAAAAATTATGAATATATTACAGCAAATTGCAAAAAGTATTTATATCACATCTGCCTAACATCACACCACCAAGGGTAAACTGTTCTATCAGTAAATACTGCCAGTTCTGACATATGGTACAGAAACGTGGGCCATGAATAACAACATAAAAGAAAGGTTGCAGATTGCACAAAGGACCACGGAAAGGTGAATGTTGGGATTAAAACTAACAGATCACATAAGAAATGAGGAGATAAGAAAAAGATCAAAAGTATCAGACGTAATCGAGCGGGTTTGTAGGTTAAGATGGAACTGAGCAGGACATGTAGCCCGCATGTAAGACAATCGGTGGACCAAGAGGTTTGTGGAATGGACACCGCGAAAACACAGAAGATTTGACGGAAGACCACAAACTCATCAGACAGATGATATTAAGCATTGCGTAGGCAATGATTGGATGAGACAAGCTCAAGACAGACAACATTGCAGAAGCCTGGGGGAGGCCCACATCCGACGATGGATGAACGGCTGATGATAATGATGATCATATAATATGGAACTTGCATCAAATCATGCGATGGGTAACCCAACAGAAGATTAGTTAGTATTTATGGTTCCGGGAACATCAACTGTAGTAATAGTTTAGCGCCCCTTAGAGGCTTAAATTGTGTTGTACAAGTTAATTTCCTTAAGATAAGAGATAATTTTGTCGATGTTAGTCTTAATTTGGTCAGCTGAAAGTACTTGACTTAAGTGATGGGGAATTCCGTGATCGGTTCTAGCTTGATGATGTTTAGGGGATTCAAAAATTCGTTTGAAGAGCGGATTGTTACAAATATGAGTGTCCCACAGCAAGCCTTCTCAAGACAGTACTTTCTCTTCTGCTATAATATGAAACTTGCATCAAATCATGCGATGGGCAACCCAACAGAAGA
The DNA here is from genome assembly GCA_019049505.1 of Pachyrhynchus sulphureomaculatus. NCBI lineage: Eukaryota > Metazoa > Arthropoda > Insecta > Coleoptera > Curculionidae > Pachyrhynchus > Pachyrhynchus sulphureomaculatus. The sequence continues at coordinate 17,953,968 of CM032447.1, forward strand.
TTAGTTAGTATTTATGGTTCCGGGAGCATCAACTGCAGTAATAATTTAGCGCCCCTTAGAGGCTTAAATTGTGTTGTATAAGTTAATTTCCTTAAGATAAGAGATAATTTTGTCGATGTTAGTCTTAATTTGGTCAGCTGAAAGTACTTGACTTAAGTGATGGGGAATTCCGTGATCGGTTCTAGCTTGATGATGTTTAGGGGATTCAAAAATTCGTTTGAAGAGCGGATTGTTACAAATATGAGTGTCCCACAGCAAGCCTTCTCAAGACAGTACTTTCTCTTCTGCTATAATATGAAACTTGCATCAAATCATGCGATGGGCAACCCAACAGAAGATTAGTTAGTATTTATGGTTCCGGGAGCATCAACTGCAGTAATAATTTAGCGCCCCTTAGAGGCTTAAATTGTGTTGTATAAGTTAATTTCCTTAAGATAAGAGATAATTTTGTTGATGTTAGTCTTAATTTGGTCAGCTGAAAGTACTTGACTTAAGTGATGGGGAATTCCGTGATCGGTTCTAGCTTGATGATGTTCAGGGGATTCAAAAATTTGTTTGAAGAGCGGATTGTTTCAAATATGAGTGTCCCACAGCAAGCCTTCTCAAAACAGTACTTTCTCTTCTGCTATAATATGGAACTTGCATCAAATCATGCGATGGGCAACCCAACAGAAGATTAGTTAGTATTTATGGTTCCGGGAGCATTAACTGCAGTGATCATTTAGCGCCCCTTAGAGGGTTAAATTGTGTTGTACAAGTTAATTTCCTTGAGGTAAGAGATAATTTTGTTGATGTTAGTCTTAATTTGGAAAGTACTTAACTTAATTGATGGGGAATTCCGTGATCGGTTCTAGCTTGATGACGTTCAGGGGATTCAAAAATTTGTTTGGAGAGCGGATTGTTACAAATATGAGTGTCCCACAGCAAGCCTTCTCAAGACAGTACTTTCTCTTCATCTCATTGAGGGGTGGTGAAATGGAGGAAACACTAGAGGTTTCACCTTCCAGAGTTTGTTTAGATTGTCGTCTAGGTCCCACTGTAACTAGAAACCAACAGAAGAATATCTGTTGGAGCAGAAGAGCATAAATTAGCTATCAAAAACAAACAAATCACGTCTGTACTTTTTCGACACCAACTTCAGACAGGTCTCAGAATAGCTTTTACCAGCTGCAAACAAATAGCCAACATAGAAAACTATAAGACATGAACTGTCCAAGAGGCTATCGAAATCGAAAAAATGGGGCATTTGAACAGAAGAGATGATACTCTAAACTTGCCCAATATTCGGAACACAACAATTAAAAAAAACTTATCGACCGACAGACAGAGCACAAATGAATGGAATGGAAGCCTCTGAAACGACAGCCAGAGGAACGGAGCCATAACCTCCGTCGCAGATATAAACATCCGGCTTGTTGTCTCAAGAAAATCTTTATTGAAGAAAGAAATATAAACAAAACTGAAAGGGTAAACATGTTAACACTACTTAGATTTGTCATAGAGAATGACTCATTCAAGCTGATAAAATATTCAGATTTTTCTGGTCCGAAATTAAGAACGTAAAAAATTTTTAAAAGGCTTTATTTTGTTTAAAAAATATTTGGAGAAGTGATGTATTTTCTGAAGCACTTAGATAGATAAAGACACGAGTGACAGGTGGCCAAAATACTGGTTATTTCAGGGTTGCAAATGAACAGAGTACTATAACCTGCTAAATAAATGTTTATAATTTAGAAGGAACTCAATAGAACAAAGTAAACCAAAAAATATAAAAACACAAACTAAGAATAAAGAATAATAAGTTATAATTCAAGGGTATTCAAAATTAAGCAATTTACCAACTATCCACCGACTGCCATTTTTCACAGAATTAAAAGTAAACTAAACACTACTTTTCACAAACATTAATAAAGTTTTTGACAGCGTGTGGCTCCGGAGTCTTTTATACAAATTAAAACAGGCAGAACGTCCTAAATTATACATATTAAACACGCTTAGATAAACTACTGCTTTATGGCTTGCAGAGGAAATGGGCAAATATAATGTTTCTCTAAAAGATTTATTCTAAACAGGTTTCGCTATATTTTTCAGTACAGATTAGAGTCCTGCACGAGTAACTATGCTTATTTCGGATCGTATAATCATGTACGTATGTGGCGACGGTCAATCGGCATCGTTATATAGTAATCAATAATCGGCATCGCCATCATTTAGGTAATAAGTATACAAAACATCTCGACGAAGATCATCATTCGTATATGATCGTCCACGTCGAAATGAATTTTTTCTTATCCTGTAAATGCAGGTTCAAGATACGGTTGTAAATACATAGTCTTGGGGCCCCGTTAAAATTACAATAAAAGAGGAATAGCCCAGTCGCCAGGGGTTTTGAGCTCTCATTAAATGATAGCAGGCTGCATTTTGACACAAAGGTAGTTTGATGTACGTTAAGCCCACAAAATCCAAAATAAAATCAAAAATTCTGCTTTTCGGTAATATCTCGAAAACTAAAAAAAATGTCAAAATCTAATAGCACCATGGAAAGGAGCGCAAAATTTTGCAAAAAAATAGCATAAGATTTTTTTTATTATCGTCACAATTTATTAAAAATCCGGATAGGTGATTCTTGTTTTCAGAGTGTAAAAAAAATTAAAAGATAAGTTTTTTTGAAGACGAGACTTTCAACTTTCCAATGATATTAATAGTCTTTATTTTTATTGCTTTATAATTTGTAAAACTTAAAACGAAATATTTGTTTGCATGTTTTTAACGGGTTTCCGTAAATTACAAATATGTAATAAAATATAGTATTAAAAAAATCCTTGTGCATTCTTTACTGCATTTCATTGCATATCATTATTATACCTTAAATTATAATAATAAGAATAATTAACTACTACTGTGGGACCAAAGAGCATGATGAGGCGCCTGGATGCAAGAAGTTCCGGAGGTAGAATGGCCCCCCGTTCGGATCTCCGGGTGGGGGCTGGTTCGGAGGCGTCGACTTGCAGACATCGTAATTTTAAGATAGATTTTTGCAATATACGAGGTATAAACTCGAACATAAATTCAGTGCATCAACACCTGCAATCAGATAAACCTCATGTACTCGCTCTATGTGAAACCAAGGTCAGTCCATCGACCAGCACGGTCAACTATCTTTATCCTGGGTACGACTTCTATTCCCGATTTAGGCGTAACTTTGGAATCTGTCTTTTTGTCAGAAGCGACCTCTCTTGTCAACGAGAAGAAGCTCTGGAGCCCCCAAACTTTGATGTTATGTGGTTAAAAATAACGACTCAGCAAACCACAAGGTTTATCTGTATCCTGTATCGACCACCAAGTGATACCAATTTTCGAACACTTTTCGCTTCTCTTGCAGACACCATCGATCATTTACAAAGTAACTATCCAAGTGCCGAAATTGCCATCCTGGGCGACTTTAATGTCCACAATATCAACTGACTCAAATATTCAAATTCTACCGACTAACAAGGTCGTGAAGCTGAATCATTCTCAATCAGTTGTGGCTTAACTCATCTTATTGACGAACCAACACGGATCCCTGATCGAGACGGGGAGTTCGCCAGTCTTCTTGATCTGTTTTTAACCACCAATCCGGAGATTTACACGGTCACCGTAAATCCGCCGTTAGGTTCTTCCGACCATAAACTGCTTTCGACACCGAGTATCCTGCCAATCAGTGACAGAGAGGCGCCTAGGCCGCGCAAGATTTGGCACTACAAATCTGCTAAATGGGAAGATCTCATGGAATACTTTCGAACTTTCCTTGGATGGACGTTTGTTTTCGATTCGATAACCCATCTGACTGCGCCAGGGAGGTCTTCGATGTTATTTTGGCTGGTATGGAAGCTTACATCCCTTTTTCGAAGAAATGCTCCTCCAACGGCAAGCCTTGGTTCGACCGAAAATGCAAAGAAGCTGTTGCTTCTAAACATATTGCCTACCGACAATGGCGTGAAAATCCTAACACCGTAAATCGAAACATCTTTGTTCATGCCCGGAACAGATGCAAGGGAATTATCGAATATTATACTAAGGAGGCACATAATCAACGAATTAGAAACAAACTTCTCGCTTGTCCCAACAATTCCAGGTCCTTTTGGGCAGTCGCTAAGGCAGTTAGTCAAAATTTTACCAAATCCACCATACCACCACTCACACGGCCAGATAATTCCATTGCAACCACACCTGTTGAGAGAGCGAACTTGTTGGCTAAACTCTTTGCTTCACGTTCTACTGTCGATTTCCAAGGAAAAACACCACCTACTATTCCCATATTGCAGTCAAGGATGCCCGATGTTGTCTTCAGACAGCGCATCATAAAGCGTATTTTAATGAAGCTAGACACCAAGAAGGCTTCTGGCGCTGACGGGTTACCTGCCATAGTTCTCAAAAACTGTGCAAGGGAACTAACACCAGTTTTCTGTAGACTTTTTAACCTATCCTACAGAAAGGGAATATTTCCGTCCTGCTGGAAATGTGCCACGGTTCAGCCGATACCTAAAAAAGGTAAGAAGACCTTGCCAAATAACTACCGACCAGTTGCACTGCTTTCAATAATATCGAAAGTCATGGAAAAGGTTATCAATGAGCATCTTCTAAAATATCTTGAACGATTCAATATTATTAGCGATCACCAATATGGTTTTCGTAAACATATATCAACAGGAGATCTTCTGACTTATGTAACACATGTTTGGAACAACGCAATTGAACACTTTGGAGAATCTCGAGCGGTTGCTCTTGACATATCCAAGGCATTCGACCGTGTTTAGCACGATGGACTGTTGGCTAAGTTGCGCTCTTATGGTATGTCTGAAAGGTTCTGTTTGTGGCTCTCATGTTTCCTCAGAGAGCGTTCTTTACGAGTGGCGGTCGCCGGATTTCTTTCTAACACCCTCACTATCAACGCTGGTGTGCCCCAGGGCTCCATACTGTCTCCTACTATCTTTCTCATTTACATTAACGATCTGCTGGAAACGACCAGAAATCCAATCTATAGCTTTGCAGATGACAGTACGCTTGTCTCTTCGTTCACCTTGAACGCTCGGACATCGGCTGCTCAGGCGAATATCCGCAGACAGCAGGAGGTCGTTCAACTTAACAAAGACCTGGAAGAAATTCTATCTTGGGGTGACAGTAACCAAGTGGAATTTAACGCTACAAAAACCCAAGCGGCAGTTTTTTCTAAAAAAGTTAACGTTGCTGAACCCGACATAGTTATGTCGGGGCACTCCATTCCCCTAGCATCGTCGCTCAATTTGTTGGGCGTTAGTTTGGGAGCAAATATGTCTTGGCATGAACATGTTGCAGGCATAGCAAGGAGAGCTTCTCAAAAGTTGGGAATATTATTTAGAACCAGAAAGCTTTACACCCCACAACAACTGTTAATTCTTTACAAAGCCCAAATTCGACCAACTATGGAATACTGCTCCCACGTTTGGGGCTCCGCTCCCAAACATACACTGCATTTGTTGGATTCTGTTCAGAGAAGAGCGGTCCGTCTGATTGGGGACCCGGAATTGACCAGCGGCCTTGATTCGCTGGAACATCGAAGAACGGTTGGCGACTTGAGTCTGTTCTACAAGTATTTTCATGGAAAGTGTTCGAAGGATGTAGCCCGCTTAATTCCTCCCAAAGCGGTGCATGTTAGAAATACACGTCGCGCTGGTGCTTCGCATCCGTATGAGGTTCAGCTTGTTACTCCGCGTACAACGCTTTTCAAGCAATCTTTTATATGGAGAACGTCATCCCTTTGGAATAATTTGCCCAGCGCTGTGTTTCCCACCGAGTACAATTTACAGCGATTCAAGAACAACGTGAATCGCTTTTTCCGCACTCGTGCCGCTCCTGGAGCGCTTTAGGGACTTCCCTGCAGCACGTGTGCTAGACCAATAAAAAAAAAAAAAATACCCACATTGTCTGTGATATTTAAAAATTGAGTTTTAAAATATGAAAATTTGCCTACTCTAGTGCGCCGCCGGCAATTTTACGTTCAAAGAAGTACGAAATGGTCAAAAAAATCATACAGTTTTTTTTAGTTACATTTAGAGTATACTTGATATTAGAAAATCATTAAAAACTTTAAAAAAACTGTCTCTTTTTTTTATAATTTTGCTCTTAAAAAAGTGTTAATGATAAACGTACTTTTTGCTTATTTTTAATCATATAACTTAAAATAAAAAAAAAAATTAATGGTGTTAAATGGAAAATAAAAGTCTAAGCTTTACGTATAAAGTATTTATCTTTCATTTAAACATCCAAGTACAAAGAAAACAGTTATTGAAAACACAAAAACTCTAAATTATTTGAAGAAATTAAATGAAGTACGTACTCTCTGGCCGTCATATTGGATCTGCCCTTTTTAATTTTTCAAATCTGTCATCGGATTCTAAATCTGCACCCCGAGTAACCCCTTACCAGGCAATTTCAAAATATTTAACGGTATACAGAAACGTTAATTTAATCATAAATGAGGTTGGAAGCATGATTCCCACTACAACTCTTCTTCTTCTTCTTCTTCGACTTATTTTTAGGTCCAAGACCTGTTTTTTGGTATCGTCTATTATTCAGCCGTATTCTTGTGAGGTTGACTGCCAGCTGTCTCTCCAGCGTTTTAGTGGTCTGCCTGGTGATCTTCTGGTCTCCGGTTTTCCATTCCGTGCGATCTTGACTAGTCTACCATCTGTCATTCGGTTTATGTGTTCGTTTTACATCCTACGTCTTTTTCTTGTCCATCTTACAATGTCGTCTGTTTCGCATTCCGTTCTTATTGTTTTATTCCGTATCCTGTCGAGTAGTGTTTTTCCACATATAGTTCTTAAAATTCTCATTTCACTGATTCGTAATGCACTTTTTGTCTTTGTGTTGTCAGGTCTAGTTTCGGCTGTGTAAGTCAGTCTGATGCAGGTTTTATAGATGCGTGATTTGTGTAATGTGTAATTTGTGTAGAGGGGAGTGTGGGCCCTTTGTACTGCGACCATCATTGATCTATTGTGCTTCCCCTTATCCCTCACGGGTTTAATACATCCAGGAACAGGACCAGCTCCTTCAATGGGAGCGTTAGCAGATCCTGTTCACCCAGCGTATAGGCATGTAGTATCCTATGTCTCCTGTGTCCCAATGCCGCACAGTTGGTAATCAAGTGTTCCATGGACTCCTCTTCCTCACCGCAGAATCTGCAGGTGTACGTGGTTGATAGGCCTATTCTGTATAGGTGCTTATTGCAGGTATGGTGGCCTGTGAGTGCCCCCGCCAGTAATCTTAGGCTTTTCCTATCCATTTTTAGGGCGAGATCCGCCCTCCTTGCATCAAAGCTCAGAAACTTTTTAGAATGTTCCAGACCGTTAGTGTCGTTCCAATGTTTCTCTACTATGGATTTTTTCCATTTCATCATCTCCTCTTTAAGGAGACCCCTGCTGAATCCAAAGGATGGAGAGGGTCCAATGAAGGTCCCCTCAACCCCTTTTTTTGCATAGATGTCTGCCATCTCATTTCCTCTATGCCCCTCATGTCCTGGAACCCAGATCAGAGTAATCTGATTCTGAATTGCCAGGGCATTAAGCATGTTATGACATTCCAGTACTAGCCTGGACGTGATTGTACAGCTATTCAGGGCCTTTACGACTGAATGGCAGTCCGAGAGTATTTTGATACTTACTCCCATGTATCCCCTTTCGGATAGGATCCCTACAGCTTCCAATATTGCGTATAGTTCCGCCTGGAATATTGTGGTGTCCTTGCTCAATGTTATTGTTCTGTGTGCTCTAGGCCCCACTATTCCTGCTCCCACCCCTTGGAGAGTTTTGGATCCATCCGTGTACCACTTTTGTGAGCCATCCTGTAGCCACCTTAGGTTTGCGCACCACTCTTCCCTTGTCGGGAAGTAGACCCCATGCTTCCTAACGAAGCACTGTATAGGATCAATGGTGTCGTTGGCCGTTGACATATTAAGTATGTCTCCGATCCCCTTCAGGATCGTGAGATGACCGATAAGGTTGCCCTCCTTAAATTTTTCCCTTCTGTGGATGGAGATAGCCTGGAAAGTTGCCTCCTCTTGAACAGCCACGTTAAGCGGTGTAAGGTTCAGAAGAGCTTCCATGCCCGCCGTTGGAGTGGATCTCATAGCTCCTGTAACGCATAGGCATGCAAGTCTTTGCACCCTACATAGCCGCCGTATTGCTGTTTTTTGTTTGGTCTTGCCCCACCATACCAGAGATCCATATAGTATTTTTGGTTTGACCAGTTGAGTATATCCAGTAGGTCATTTTAGGGCTAAGGCCCCAGGACCTACCGAGTAGTTGTTTGGCAGTCCAAAGGTGTTTTGTAGCCTTTTTCAGCACCGATTCGAGGTGTGGCTCCCAAGTGAGTTTCCTATCCAGTACGATACCCAGATATTTTACCTCTTCCTTGGGAACGACCTCAATATCGTTTATTTTTAAGATGGGGATCTCTAACACCCTCTTTTTAGTAAATGGTACGATGGTTGTCTTCGTTGGGTTAATCGACAGCCCCTCCGTCCTGCACCATTCCCATGTTGTGTACAGAGCATCCTGCATCAGTTCACCAACCGTCCCAGGATGATTGCCTCTGATTATCACTGAGATATCGTCCGCGTATCCGATGGTTTTGTATCCCTTCCGGTTAAGGATCCTAATCAGGTCGTCGACTAGAACAGACCATAGAAGGGGGATAGTACCCCACCCTGAGGGCATCCCTTAACCGCAGTGACACTAAGGTCTGTGGAACCAAGTGAGGCTCTAATCAGCCTTTGATTCAGCATGTTGCTGATCCATTTTACCACCGCCGGATCAGCTCCTCTGCTGGAGAGTGCTGTTTCCATTGCGAGGAAGTTCGCGTTATCGAAGGCGCCCTCAATGTCCATAAATGCACATAGGGCAATCTCTTTAGAGTCCAGAGCCTTTTCGATATCTAGAACAAGTTTATGTAGTGCCGTGACAGTTGACTTGCCCTTCTGATAGGCAAATTGCAGTCCATGCAGCGGACTCATAGTAAGTACCTCCGCTCTGAGGTACTGGTCTAGTATCTTCCCTAGTGTCTTCAACATAAAAGAAGATAGACTTATAGGTCTGTAGGATTTAGGAGATTCTGGGGGTTTGTTCCCTCCCTTGGGTATGAATATGACTTTTACCTCTCTCCAAATCTCTGGAACATATCCCAGTGTTAGGCTCGATCTAAAAATGTTGACCATCGTCCGAAAGAGGGAAGCATTTCCCTTTGCGTGATTTACTTTTTGTTGTCATGTTTTTCCCACACAATATCTCGTAGGCATCCGGATATTTGATTTGCTTTTGTTACTTGATCTCCTACTTCTGTTAGGTTTCCAAAGCTTAAGATCGTCGCTCCTTAGTAATTAAACAACATTACTTGTTCTATAGGCTGGTTGTCTATTATTAACTTACATCTAGTCGGTTGTCTAGAGATTGTAATGCATTTTGTCTTTTTTACGGAGATCTTCATGTTGTATATTTCTGCGACTCTTCTGAAACTTTGCAACTGCCTTTGTAAGTTGTCTTCGGATTCATCAATTAGCGCGACATCGTCGGCTTAACATACCATACTAATTATTTTCTTTTCTAAGCGGTATCCATGACTGCCGTCTTTTGTTAGGTTTATTATCTTGTCCATTATTATACTAAAGAGTCTAGGACTCAGATTGTCAGCTTGTCTTATGCCACATGAGATATATACTTCTTCTGATAATTCTTTATTCACTTTTATTATTGTTGTGTTGTTGGTGTTTAACTTCCGAATGATGCATATTATTTTTTCAGTGACTCCTTTTTCTATTAGTATATCTATGTCTTCTAATTTTACCTTGTCGAATACTTTCGTTAGGTCTACGAAACAGATGTATGCTACTTTGTTGTATTCTATTGCTTTCTCTGCAATTTGTCTTATTATGAATCTCGCGTCTGTTGTAGATCTGGGGGCACGGCAGTGCCCCCGCCAAGCGGAGCAGAAAGCACAGCCGTACCATCCTTTTCTCGAAGTCACTCACGGCACTTTCGACCCCCCTATAACTGCGTTGTGGATAAAGCTAGAAGCTTGAATTTTCAGTGACCAAGGGGATATACTATACTAGCTATATTCCTAAATTACCTACTATTTATACCTTATAGTTTATGAACTATCGCCGGTCGAAGTTCTTTAATTTTGTCACTGGCACACTCACCGATCATCAAAATTCTAAGGTACTTCTAGCAGACACACAAACTACAAATTTTGAATTTAGTTAGCCACTTAAGCCAATAAAGAGGGTCAACCTCGGAATGAGAGATAATAAGATGTAAACTCGTATAAACCTTTATTTTGGCATTCTAAAAGTCTCATAAAATCTCGTGACCGCGTCTTAAGATATTCAAGGTCAAAGGTCACAAAAATCGTTTTTTTGCAAATATCTCGCTTCCTATGGTTTCAATGATATTTGCATCTATTATGAAAATTGTAGAACATAAAATTTTCTACAAATTTTGTTCTAAACATTTTTTTATACGCTTAACCGGTTTTGAGATAGAGCGCGGAGAGCGCGCAGCACTCAGCCATAAATAGTATAATGCAAGATCACCCGTGAGTCCTGGTAAATAATACGTCGCAAAAATCCATAATTATGTATAATTTGTATTATTTATTAATTAATATATTATATTTAATAATATTTTTCATTTATCAAATATATTCGTTAAATAATACTTACCTACTTCGTGTAATTAAAAAATTGTTAAGTGAAATACTTTAAGTATATTTTAATTATAAAAAAGTATGAATATGATGCTTCCATGACAGCAGGGCTAGAAGAGAATATAGTTATTAAAAATAGGAGCAAAAGTCATGTTAAGACGAAATATTGACGTGAGTCTTGGCTTAGTCAACGGTTCTATCGGTAGTATCGGTAGGAGTAAAAGTTGATCCTGAAAATACAAATAAAATAAAAAAAAATACATATTACATTTAATAATGAACATCTTCACGAGCTTGGTCCAGTCAAAACTAAATTTGAAATTATTAATAGAGCTTATGTTATAGCGAACAGTTTCCGATATGTATAGCCTATGCTATTACCATACACAAAAGTCAGGGGCTAAGTCTAAACAGTGCACTAATGGCCATCGGTTCTTCAGTGTTCACATGCGGTCAAACATACATGGCACTTTCGAGAGTGACAAGTCTGGGCGGATTACATCTAATTAATGTCGACTTCAGTAGTATCAAAGCTCAGGAGTCCGCAATCGTTGAATATAATCGACTTAGAAGCACTTATCGTCCAGACTTGGCAAAAATTGTTACATGATAGCCTTTGAGGAAAACCAATAGACACAGGGAGTGGGCTGTAAGAAAATCCATAGCTGACGTACAAGAAATATTACCCGAGAAGAAAGAAAAACAGGACTACCTACAAAAAGAAATGAGATCCCATCAAAAACATAAAATGTAAAAAAATGCCAAGTCTCGCAAGGCAGTCCTTCCACCACAAAAAGTTGTGAGATCTCATGTAAAACCAAGTCAGTTATTTTAGTATCTATGGAAGCACCTGTTCAACAACTTTCTCATAAATTATTATCTAATTAGTTACCTACCAACATTTATAGTGACCGTATCAATATTAGACATCTTTACTTCTATAATAAATATAATGACTTGGCAATCGCACGGCAACATAATCACATAAGAATAATCTACTATTTCGATTGCTAAGTAAGTCTAAACAGTACACTTAAGAATAAAGTATTTTAATAGTACATTATTCTTCTGTGATTATGTTGCCTGCAAAGTCATTATATTTATTATAGAAGTAAAGATGTCTAATATTGATACGGTCACTCTAAATGTTGGTAGGTAACTAATTAGATAACAATTTATGACAAAGTTGTTGAACAGGTGCTTCCATAGGTACTAACTAAAATAACTGACTTGGTTTTACATTAGATCTCACAACTTTTCGTGGTGGAAGGACTGCGTTGCGAGACTTGGCATTTTTTATTTTTTGCATATTATGTTTTTGATAGCATCTGTTTTTTCTAAAACCCCTCATTAGTGGATGTGGTCATACTTATATGCTCTGCTATTGTACTTGTGAATAACTTCATTATAGAGTTAAGCTATGTTATGCCGCGATAATTTGTTGGTTCTTTTTACTACCTTTTTTAAAAATCGGCACAGTTATGCTTTGGTTACATTCTTTGTGTACTTCCATTCTATTCTAAATCATTTCAAATAGTTTGTGTATTTTGATGTTTAATGTTTGCTCTCCATATTTTAGCAGCTCATTACGAATTTCATCTTCCCCCTGGTATCTTTCGATTCGATACAACTGAGGGGGGTTAAACCAGCCATTTTATTTAAAATTTTTTTTTTAAATTACGATAAAACTAAAAAAAAAATAATCTATGTACTACTTTTTTGTAAAATTTCCCATTCTTTCACGTGGTGCTATTAGTTTTTTTTTTCGATATCGTTTTTTATTTTTTTCGAGATATTTGCGAAAAACCGAATTTTTCATTTTATTTTCAATTTTGTGGGATTACCGTACACTGTATAGCAGAAAACGTCTTTTATTGTATTCTACGCCCAAAAAACTACCTGTATGCCAAAATGCAGCCTGTTAACATTTAATGAAAGTTTTTCGTCAAAATTTGTGTCTGACGACTGGGCTAATACTGATTAACTAGAAAAAATCCTCAACGACCAATTGGATATAGGTGGGTCTCCTGTATTGAACTTGTTTTTAGGTATTATGGTGAATATTATTAATTAATTTAGCCCTTATAACCAGGTAACTTATATTTTTTGTAACATACTTTGTAGTTAATTTACATCTTGCTCCAGAAGAGGACACAATGTGTTGAAACAATTGTCAGCTCCAATACAATAACCATAAGAGGTGATCATAGACAATAGACAATTTATTCATCTTTTCAGCTACAAAAGTTGTAGATAAGAGATGTCATCAAAGGGATGTATGATCCCATTTTAGGTAATATCAAAAATAATAAATAGAAGGAAAAAAAAATAAGAAATCTTACCATTAAACACATTAATACACAGTAAATACAAGATATAACAAAAAACATAACATACATATTTATAACAAACAAATTTATAACAAACAAAATACATACTGAAGATGCTTTAATTAAGTAAGGATGTTATAAAGAATAACAGTTTCACTCTGCCCAGCAGATAACTTTCAAATTCAGTTACAGAATAATAAGTTTTACTTAATAGTATAGTTTTTATTTGTTTTTTTTAAAACGTGCCATAGATTCAATCCTTTTTACATTTTCCGGCAGTAAGTTAAACAGTCTGCAACCTAAGTAATGGCTAGTTTTTTTAACATATTCATGATTGTGTTTTTCAATATAAAAATTTTCTCTGTTTCGAGTCGGATAACGATGAAAAGATCTATGCGACATGAAGCTATCTTGATTTTGATAGATATACATTAAGAGTTTATATATATATATATATATATATATATATATATATATATATATATATATATATACGAGGCTGGTTTGAAAAGTCCGTGCAAAGTCCGAGAGATGGCACCACCGGCGCGTATCGAGGTCATGTTTAGTTAGTAGCATCTCTTGAATGAACGCACACCAAGTTTCAGCCATATTGGTATATTTCTTTGTGTTTGGCATTCGTGTGAATCAAGGAAGTCCAGTGATTTTCAAGAAATGGACAAAAAAGAATTTCGTGTGGTGATTAAACATTACTTTATGAAAGGCAAAACACCTCAGGAGACTAAAGAGAAGCTTGATAAACATTATGGTGACTCTGCACCTTCGATTAGAACAGTTTATAAGTGGTTTCAAAATGTTCGGACTGCCCATATGGGCACAAGTGACGCTGAACGTTCTGGACGGCCTGTGGAGGTTACGACTCCAGAAATCATTGATCAAATCCATGATATGGTGATGGATGACAGAAGAGTTAAGGTGCGCGAGATTGCTAGTGCTGTGGGCATCTCGACTGAACGGGTACATAATATTTTGCATAAACATTTGGACATGAGAAAGCTATCCGCAAGATGGGTGCCGCGATTGCTCACGCTTGACCAAAAACGGAATCGTGTGAAGTGTTGCAAGGATGGTTTGCAGCTGTTCCAGAAGAATCCGGAGGACTTTAAGCGTCGTTTCGTCACTGTGGATGAAACATGGATACATTACTATACTCCTGAGACCAAACAACAATCTAAACAATGGGTTACCAAGGGGGAATCTGCACCAAAAAAAGCGAAGACCGTTCCTTCGGCCGGAAAGGTTATGGCGACTGTCTTTTGGGATTCGCAAGGGATAATCCTCATTGACTATCTGAAAAAGGGTAAAACTATTACAGGTGAATATTATTCATCGTTATTGGACCTTTTGAAAACCGAACTGCAAGAAAAACGCCCGCGGTTGGCCCACAAGAAAGTGCTTTTCCATCACGACAACGCACCAGCACACACCTCAGCAGTTGTGGTCGCAAAATTAATGGAAATAGGATTCCAACTCGTTTCACATCCCCCCTATTCTCCAGACTTGACTCCCTCGGACTACTATTTGTTCCCCAATTTGAAGAAATGGCTGGCGGGACAAAGATTTTATTCAAATGAGGAGGTGATTGCAGACACTAATGGATATTTTGCAGACTTGGACAAATCCTATTATTCGGAAGGGATCAACAAACTAGAACATCGTTGGACGAAGTGTATAAGCCTAAAAGGAGCCTATGTCGAAAAATAAAAAAGGTTTACCATAAACCCATAAGTAGTTTTTATTTTTGCACGGACTTTTCAAACCAGCCTCGTATATATATATATATATATATATATATATATATATATATATATATATATATATATATATATATACATATATATATATATGTATATATATATATATATATATATATATATATATATGTATATATATATATATATATATATATATATATATATATATATATATGTATATATATATATATATATATATATATATGTATATATATATATATATATATATATATATATATATATATATATATATATATAAATACTTGTAACTGTTAATATTTTTCTATTCTTAAAGACTTCCCTACAGGATGCGTTATATGGCATACTAAAAATTAGTCTCATGATTCGTTTTTGCATTACCAGCACTCTGTCCAGTTCCTGCGCACTTCCCCAAACCGCCAGACCATACGACATGGCTGGGTACGTATTAGCGTAATAGACAGTTATGAGATTGGGAACACTTAATGAGTTTTTTTAAAGATTTTATCATAAAACATTTATTTAGTCTTGAGCAAACGTCATATATGTGCAAACTCCATTCGAGGTTAGAATCTGTTATGATTCCTAAAAACTTTGAACTATGGCTAACAGGCAAATTCATATTACTAAATACAATATTTAGGTTTATTGGCTTGCGCATTTTTGTCTTAAATTCTATAGACACGGTCTTTGATAGATTTATTATAAGGTTATTCTTTTTACACCAGTTTGAGAACTCAGTCAATATTATTTTAATTTTTTTCTCCAAAAATTTCTCATCTTTAGCTGAGATGACTATGGTCGTATCGTCAGCGAACATAAAAACGATTCCACATGAAATGTATTCAGGTAAGTTGTTTATGAACATAAATAGTTGTTTAAATTTTCGTTCCTACTTAAGAGCGTAATGTATTTCTTATGCGTATATTCTCTAATTTTCTACCATTATCATGACTTTTTATCATATATTATACCTCAAAATTAGTAAAATATATCGTTTTTTACGTTCACAAATCACGCGGTATGTACCCCTTAATTCCAAAAAAATGCATTTTTTATGCAGTATCGAAATTAAAAAAAAAAGAATTTTTATTAATTTATTAATTATTATAAAATTATTTTATTTATTAATTATTACAAAATTATTTTGTGTCGGTACCTATTCGTTGGTCACCAGTCATCATGGAAATTTATTTTATCTATGATTGGCCAAATGCTTAAAGCAGTAATGTACTGAAAAGTATATGAGTATATTATTAATTTCACTGAATGCGTAGAAGACATTTCGCAGCTCTCAGTTCCGTTTAAATTCACAAGTTTCTACAAAAAAACCTCCACCATATTGCCAAAACAGTTTTTTTTTTATATATCCGATAAGTTATCAAACATAATGCACTCGTGATAATTTTCGTTCAATCTACACTTTATGGAGAATATTCTAGAGATTTTTCAGAATTTTTTGATTAGTACTTTTCGAGATAGGGGGGGCAGAAATTTTTGGCCTATTTTTTAGTGTTCCGTACGGAACACTTATAAGATCACTTCGGTGTCTGTCCGTCTGTCTGTCCGTCTGTCCGTCTGTCACACCCGATTTTCTCCGAAACTATTTGTCATAGAAAGTTGAAATTTGGTAGTAATATAGGAATTGATGGCCTCATCAGAGCCATGTAGTTTTGAAAGTTAAATTTTGACTTAAGGAGTTAGTTTTGGGGGGTGAAATCGGAAGTGAAAAAAAATTTTTTTTTACTAGGTAATCGAGTGTGGTGTCAAATGAAAGCTTGTGAAAACACGAGTAAAAAATATATATATAATATAATACTTGCGTGCACTTTTCTTTGTATTATTTTTAAAAAATCGCGAAAAATCGCTGTCCACCCGCCTTATCTCGGAAAGAACTTATCAAAAAATTTTGAAAAAATTCTGGAATATTCCCCACGGGGTGTAGATTGAACGAAAATTATCACGAGTGCATTACCTGTAATAATTTATCTGGTATATAAAAAAAAACAGAAATTTCAAGGTCATCAATTTTCAGTAAAGATTGGAAATAAACTTTGTTGAAAACTTATTTGGGGTGTGTTTTGTGAAGTCACTGATCATTTTATATCACCGTAACATAAATTTTGACTTAAGGGATTCGTTTGTGAGGGTGAAATCGGAAGTGAAAAAAAATTTTTTTTTACTAGGTCATCGAGTGTGGTGTCAAATGAAAGCTTGTGAAAACACGAGTAAAAAATATATATATAATGTAATACTTGCGCACACTTTTCTTCGTATTACTTTTAAAGAATCGTGAAAAATAGCTGTCCCCTACCTTATCTCGAAAAGCACTGATCAAAAAAATTTGAAAAAACCCTGGAATATTCTCCACGGGGTATAGATTGAACGAAAATTATCATTACCTTTAATAATTTATCTGGTATAGAAAAAAAAACAAAATTTCAAGGTCACCAGTTTTCAGTAAAGATTGGAAACAAACTTTGTTGAAAACTCATTTGGGGTGTGTTTTGTGAAGTCACTGATCATTTTATACCACCCTAACAAAATTTTTTATTTTAAAAAACAATCAACGTACGGAACACTAATTGCGCAAGTTCAACTTGCACTTGACCGGTTATTAAAAATAATATAAAGAAAAGTTTGCACGAATATTACAGCATATATACTTTTGAACTCGTATTTTTACAAGCTTTTATTTAACACCTCACTCGATGACTTTCGAATTTGTTTTTGACTTTCCCCACAAGCTATCCCCTTAAGTCAAAATTTGACTTTCAAAACTGGACGATTCTGATTGGTCCATCAATTCTCTCTGTATCAACATCGGAGTATAAAATTCACGAAAAATAAAATTTATTTAATTCTACTATTAAATTTTCACTTAGAATTTTATTGAATTTATTTGAATAGTCGCATTAAAAAAAAAATGTGACAAATTTTAAGTTAAAAAAAAATAACCGGTCAGGTGCAAGTTGGACTTGCGCAGTTAGTGTTCCGTACGTTGATTGCTTTTCAAATAATTTATAATTTTTTTTACGGAGGTATAAAATGATCAATGACTTCACAAAACACATCCTAAATGAGTTTTCAACAAAGTTTTTTTTTGGTCTTTAATGAAAACTGATGACCTTGAATTTTCTTTTTTTTATGTACTAGATAAATTATTAAAGGTAATGCACTCGTGATAATTTTCGTTCAATCTACACCCTGTGGAGAATATTCCAGAATTTTTTAAAAATTTTTTAACCAGTACTTTTCGAGATAAGAGGGAACAGCGATTTTTTGCATTTTTTTTTTAAAAATAATACAAGGAAAAGCGTACGCTAGTATTACAATATGTATATATATATATATATATATATATATATATATATATATATATATATATATGTATATATATATATATATATATATATATATATATATATATATATATATATATATATATATATATATATATATATATATATATATATATTTAACTTGTGTTTTTACCAGCTTTTATTTGACACCCCACTTGATGACCTGGTAATATTTTTTTCACTTTCGATTTCACCCCCCAAAACCAATCCCTTAAGTCAAAATTTAACTGTCAAAACTACATAGCTCTGATAAGGCCATCAATTCCTATATTAGCGTCAAATTTCAACTTTCTATGTCAAGTAGTTTCGGAGAAAATCGGCTGTGACGGACAGACAGATAGACAGAGGGACACCGAAGTGATCTTATAAGTACGAAACACTAAAAAGCAGAAGTGTTTATTTTACATTTTGCGATTCGCCCCATAGTGCGCCGTAGAAAACTTTGTTCAAGGACTTTAGATATTCTGCCATTATCGACTTTAATACCCGAGCAATTTTCAAAACCGTATCGATCATTCTTTATTTCCCCCTCAATTGTGAAAACCTCGGGCCTAAATAACGTTTAAATTAATAGCAGCTTCTCATATTTCCTCCTATAAATCTCCCTTCCGTCGCGTCGAAAAACTTGTGTAATTTAACCCGAAAACTTTGTCAACTCTCGAAAGTTAACTTTCAAACCGACGACTGTCGCGATTTCTAATAAAACAAGAAAATAAAAGTCACAGGAGAGAGAGTCCTTTGAAACGCAGAAACTCCATACCGAAGTCAAAGAGGGAGCTTAGTATCAAAAAGGAACCGGAACATTTCTAATAAGGCAACAACTCTGTTCAACACCCGTAAATAAGAAAATTATTCGAGATAGTTGAACAAATCAAAAGAGCATAAATTATTTCGTGAAAGTTTGTTAGAGTGCAGTGGCGAGCTAGATTTATTTTATTTTTTTTTATTTAACATAACAACTGTTAAGCTAAAATAAGCGTTATTACAAGACAAACAGTACTTTAAAATTGTAAAAAAGTAAGTCAAAAAATATAAAAACAAAAACTAAGAATAAATAATCATAGGTTATAATTCAAAGGTACTATTGAAAATTAGACAATTTACGAACCATCCTCCGACTACCATTTTTCACAGAATTAAACTAAGTAAACTAAACACTACTTTTCACAAACATTAATAAAGTTTTTGACAGCGTGTGGCTCCGGAGTCTTTTATACAAATTAAAACAGGCAGAACGTCCTAAATTATACATATTATACACGCTTAGATAAACTACTGCTATATGGCTTGCAGAGGAAATGGGCAAATATGATGTTTCTCTAAAAGATTTAGTCCAAACAGGCTTTACCATATTTTTCAGTACAGATTAGAGTCCTACACGAGTAACTATGCTTATTTCGGATCGTATAATCATGTACGTATATGGCGATTATCAGTCGACATCGTTATCATCAATAATCTGCATTATCATTTATGTTAGGTCATAAGTATAAAAAGTATCTCGACGGAGATCATCATTCGTATATGATCGTCTACATCGAGATGAACCTACCTACCTTATTTATGGTTAAATAATACACTATCCATTTCTCGTTCAAGACTGAACCAAGATATTTAAATTTGGAAACTCGTTGGATTAAATTATTATGATTGATGAGTGAGTCGTTAGCATGTTCCTAATGTTTATTCTTAGACCATACTGTTCTCCAGTTTATCCAGTCAACGATATATTGCAATCTTCCAGATTATTAGCCACGATTACAGTGTCTATATATATATATATATATATATATATATATATATATATATATATATATATATATATATATATTTATATATATATATATATATATATATATATATATATATATACCAGGTGTACAAGTATGAAATGCGGATTTCAGATAACAGATGGTGATCCAATGCAGTTTGTGCTATAAAGATTTGACACTGCGCCATTTTGTTGTGTCATCAACAAGTGTCAGACGAGCATGAGTGATAAATTGGAAAAGTGTGTGCATAGTGTTGTGTTGTTGTGTTCAATATGTCGAAATTTATACCGAACAAAGAGCATTCGCGGATAGCATTAATTTTTTGTTTTCATTTGAAGAAAACTGCTGTTGAATCATACCGATTACTTCGAGAAGCTTATGGTGAATATGCTCCATCGCAAGATACGTGTCAACGATGGTTTCGGCGTTTCAAAAGTGGTAACTTCGATGTTGCAGACGAGGAACGTGGGAAACAGCCAAAAAATACGAAGATGTGGAATTGCAAGCATTATTAGACAAAGATGATTCGCAAACACAAAAAAACAACTCGGCGAGCAATTGGGCTTTAGTCAACAAGCTGTTTCCAATCGGCTACGAGAGATGGCAAAGATTCAAAAGACCGATAGCTGGGTACCACATGAGTTGAACGACAGGCAAATGGAAAAGCGCAAAAAAACACGTGTGACATTTTGCTCACTCGTATAGTTACAGGGGATGAAAAGTGGATTTATTTTGAGAATCCCAAGCGCAAAAAATCATGGGTAGACCCAGGCGCACCATCCACATCGACCGCAAGACAGAATCGCTTTTGCAGAAAGACGATGCTGTGTTTGGTGGGACCAGAGGGGCGTGGTCTATTATGAGCTGTTAAAGCTTGGGGAAACGGTTAATACTAAACGTTACCAACAACAATTGACCGGTTTGAACCGTTCGCTGCTTGAAAAAAGGCCAGAATACCGAAAGAGGCAACACAAAGTCTATTTTCTTCATGACAATGCTCAATCACATACGGCAAAACCAGTTCGCGACACGTTGGAAGCACTCAGCTGGGAAGTTCTACCCCATGCGACTTGGCTCTTTCCGATTACCACTTGTTTGCATCGATGGGTCACGCACTTACTGAGCAGAGCTTTGGTTCGTACGAAGATGTGAAAAAATGGCTCGATGAATGGTTCGCAGCAAAAGGGGAAGATTTTTACTGGCGTGGTATTCACAAATTGCCCGAAAGATGGGAAAAATGTATAACAAGCGATGGAGCATACTTTAAATAAAGCACTTTTTATCATTCTTCCGAATTTAACATGTTTTTTTTAGAAAAAAATCCGCATTTCGTACTTGTACACCCTGGTATATATATATATATATATATATATATATATATATATATATATATATATATATATATATATATATATTGTAACATTTATTTTTTCCTAGATTTTAAGACCATATAATGTTACTGATTTTTCTCTTAATAATGTACTTCTTTTCATTTTTGTATCGAGCGGTATATTAATCAGAAATTCTTAGCCGCTCGCTATATAGTGTGCTGTGCGGGTTTGCGACTGAATCTATCGATACGCCGGGATTGGTCAAATGTTTGTATCCGGAGTTCTGGTTCCGGCGTCGCCATATTACAGACAGAGTGCCCACGGTTTATTTAAGGGTCCGGAGGACAGGAATCTGGGCTTAGTACCATCAAACCGCAGAGAGGCTTAGAACACCGAGCCGCCGCCAGGCAGTACCATCGAGCCGCCGCCAGGCTTAGTAACATCAAGCCGCAGAGGCTAATTTCCACCGAGCAGCAGTAGAGGCTCACGACAATATCTACGAGAGCCAAGTTAAGCACGAGTTTTTTTATCGTAAAGCCGTAGTGGGCGTTGTGTGTTTTTCTAAATGGAGTAGCTAAAGTAGGCTCTTCTCAAAAGTGTGAAATCGGTTTTGTGTTACATTGAAGGCCTAGAAGCCCATAGGAAGACCGTAAGTTACCAGAACATACATCAATAAATATATTCCCCGCAAAAGTGTTTTAACAGCAATTTGAACTGAAAAATCGCGAAGTGAAAATCACGACTCTTCGATTTCGGGTGTAGTCAAGATTTAGAAGTAAAATCTCTGATTTAGGGACTCTAATTTATAAAAACTACTTTTAGGCTAGAATTTTTTTTGTATTCCTTAAAACTGCAAAGGTTGGAACTTTTATTTTAAATCATGAATAAATTCTCTTTTTTTGTTGATTAAAGCTAGTGTCTCACTGAATACCTATTTTTCTTTTCAGGATAAGAAAAATTGTACTAGTATAATTCTTTTTAGTAATATCCGTAAAACACTTCAGTATTTTTTCATTTTTTTAACTGAAGTTAGATCCTTTCTATTTTAAAATGAATGGTGCCCAAAAATTTGTACGACTGAAGCTTTTTTAAAAAATAGAAAATAATTCCAAAAAGACGTATAACAATTATCTCTTACCCATATTTCTCTACCAAGGAAAACTGAGCTAGTGTTTGTTTAATTTCTTTAGTTCTTTTAAAAGCATTATTCACTCAATTCATTCTCAGAAATTAAAAAGAGGTTGCAAGAAAATTGTGCCCAAGCGTGGGAAAAACACATTTTCACAGGGTACAAAATGACGCCGCAAAAAGCGACCAATTAATATACACGGTACAAAATAACGCCTCAAAAATCGGGCAAGTTTTAATAGTTACAATATATATATATATATATATATATATATATATATATATATATATATATATATATATATATATATATATATATATATTTTATATATATATATATATATATATATATATATATATATATATATATATATATATATATATATATATATATATATATGCCAAAAAAAAAATTTTCATAATACTATTGAAACGATATAATAACCTTGACCCCTTGTACCTCTCTCCCTATATTAACAATGAAAATAATGAAAAAACGTTTCGAGTACTTGACCGAAAGAACTCCGAAAAATACGAAATTACTTTTCTAGCTCCCTTCTCAACCCTTTTGACACCCTATATGTTTTATTATGAATAATTTGAAAATTTGCCATTTTCAAATCATATATATATATATATATATATATATATATATATATATATATATATATATATATATATATATTCAACCTGAATGATATTTTCTATTTGCCTATGCAATTTTGCGATCTATAAATTTTATAATAAATAAAAATTGAAACACTGTTATTCAAAAACGAAGATAGCTATCAAATTCTCTGAACTGTACGTGATAAAGAATGCCCTTTTTTACAATCCTATCAAGACGGAAGGTCGATATCTGCCAAGGAAAGTTTTTTACATGATAAAAACCATCGCATTATGGCCGAAAACCTCGAAATTTTATAATAAATAAAAATTTAAACACTCTTATTCAAAAACGAAGAGAGCTATCAAATTCTCTGCACTGTACGTGGTAAAGAATGCTCTTTTTTACAATCTTATCAAGACGGAATGTCGATATCTGCTAAGGAAAATTTTATACATGTTAAAAACCAAATTTTATAATGAATCGCATTATGGCCGAAAATTTTATACATGTTAAAAACATCGAAATTTTATAATAAATAAAAATTGAAACACTGTTATTCAAAAACGAAAATAGCTATCAAATTCTCTGCACTGTACGTGGTAATGAATGCCCTTTTTTACAATCCTATCAAGACGGAATGTCGATATCTGCTAAGGAAAGTTTTTTACATGATAAAAACCATCGCATTATGGCCGAAAACGTCGAAATTTTATAATAAATAAAAATTGAAACACTCTTATTCAAAAACGAAGATAGCTATCAAATTCTCTGCACTGTACGTGGTAAAGAATGCTCTTTTTTATAATCCTATCAAGACGGAATGTCGATATCTGCTGCGGAAAGTTTTTTACATGATAAAAACCATCGCATTATGGCCGAAAACGTCGAAATTTTATAATGAATAAAAATTGAAACACTCTTATTCAAAAACGAAGATAGCTATCAAATTTTCTGAACTGTATATATATATATATATATATATATATATATATATATATATATATATATATATATATATATATATATATATATATATATATATTCAACCTGAATGATATTTTCTATTTGCCTATGCAATTTTACGTTCTATTCCATACAAACTAGTATATGATTTGAAAATGGCAAATTTTCAAATTATTCATAATAAAACATATAGGGTGTCAAAAGGGTTGAGAAGGGAGCTAGAAAAGTAATTTCATATTTTTCGGAGTCTTTCGGTCAAGTACTCGAAACGTTTTTTTCATTATTTTCATTGTTAATATAGGGAGAGAGGTACCAGGGGTCAAGGTTATTATATCGTTTCAATAGTATTATGAAAATATTTTTTTTGGCATATTGGATATTTAATATAAAATAATTTTTCAATAATAAAATATGTACGGGGTCAACGGGATGAAGTAGAGGACTAAAAAAGTAATTGCGTGTATGTCGTAAAATATTTCAATTTCAGTGTTCTTGTGGGACTGACATGTGATTGCAGAGTAAGGTAAAAAAATATTGAACTGAATATAGAACAAGCTTTAGAAATAGAAATGGTTAAGTTGGTGGAAATATACATATGAAACGGCAAATAAATTACTGTATAACGGGAAGGACTGTATTGATTTTTTTTCTTCAGGTTTTAGATCTGAAAAAATAGATTCATAATAAATAATATTAAATATCGCAACAAATAATAATCTAGCCAAACATCAGTTTTATTTTTATTTACACATCGAGCACACTTGACAATTTTTTTAAATGTGTTCACATTTGAGTTTTATTCTTTAATACAACATTGTTCGATGTGATTTTAAAAACTTTTTGGATTTTTAATGATTACATTTTTTTTTGATTATTTAAGTATTTTATGGACATAGTACTGTTGTACTGTTGCAGGGAAATCCCTAAAGCACTACAGGAGTGACGCGCTGTAAATTTTACTCGATGGGACACACAGTCCTGAACAAATTATTGCAAAGGGATGGAGTTCTCTGTATAAAATACTGCTTGAAAAGGATTGTACGAGGTCTGACAAGCTGAATTTCATGTAGGTGTAAAGTATTAGCACGACGTGCATTCCTAGGTGATCTATTATTGGTGTATCCTTATCATTTACTCCGAGTTTCGCAAGTCTCTTCATCAAGAGGTCATGTTTAACATTATCAAATGCACGTTGGTAGTCTATAAAGCAGATGAATACGTCTCGACGTTGATCATAGATTACTGAACCTCGTTAAAAGAAGAAAGGTGTCGTATCTGGGTCACATACTCAAAGGGCCCCGATATTACATCCCTAAATTAATTCTTCAGAGAAAAATTGAGGGTAGACGTGGGCCTGGAAGAAAACAGCAGTCTTGGCGCCGGAATATTAGAGACTGATATGGAATACCTGATGTGGCCACAATCTTCCGGCAAGCACAGGAAAATAAGCTGTTAATATTACATAAGAGAATGGGACATGACCCCAAGGTGCTGTGTGCACATGGGACTGGAAGAAGGAGAATACACTATCGGACATGCGTGCTGAATACGCTTCGAGCTTCGAGGCTGTATTTCGATGTAATCATCCAAAAGGCCAGAAAATGACGCAATATTATGATTTTATCCGCTCTAGGGTTTCACCAGGAGTATTCTCTGAGTTTTGGGACCTCGAAAAACTTGTGCTATTTTGTTTATAAACAATTTAAATTTTCAAAATCCGTTTTTTGAGCTTAAAATGTGAATAACTCCGGTTAGATAATTCGGATTAAGACAAAAAAAAAAGCAGACTCTTCGTAATGAAATTTCCAACAAATCTTCGCTGGTTTCAGGGCGCTCAAGTACGTACATAACCTACAAAATGAAAGAACCGGCAGAAAACTGTTTTCTTTTTTTTTTTCATTTCTTGTACAGGTCGACTAAGTAAACCGATCGACTTGAAACTTTCAGAAAATATGCATTTTATTATAGCATAAATACCCTGAAATTTTGGTACAAAAATATTGAATCCAGTAGACACAATTAAATTCGTTATTTCAAATTTAAATTACCCGCCATTTTATGCTATTTGGTCCAAAATGTCAAAATTTAAGCCTCGACGCCAGCCTTCCGATGCCATTAAAAACATTTTTTTTTTGGAGTCATTTTAACCCTTTTTTTTACACTTGTTTATTAATCAAATAACAACAAATGCGTTTTTTCGGTCATTTTCACGTTCACGAAAATGATTTTTTTAAAAAAATAAAGGTCTCGCGATTTTCTATTAGATCTGATAAAAAAATTTCAGTTTTTTTTTCAAAATAACCGAAAAAACGCATTTGTTGCTACTTGATTAATAAAAAAATAAATGGTTTAAAATTACTCCAAAAAGATTTTTTTAATGGCATCGGAAAGCCGGCATCGAGACCTAAATTTTGAAAAAAAAGATCTATTTTGGACCAAATGGCATGAACAAATTCAATTGTGCCCTCTGACTTCAATATTTTTTTATCAGAATTTCAGGGTATTTTTGCTATAACGAAAGGCATATTGTCTGAAAGTTTCAAGCCGATCGGTTCACTTAGTCGATCTGTACAATTAAATGAAAAAAAAAAACAGTTTTTTGCCTATTTTTTTAATTTTGTAGGTTATATACTACTCCAAACACTTCAAGACCATGATTTCGAATGACGAGTAAACTTTTGTACCACCATGAATGGAGCAATAGAGACCGATCCAAATTTTTTATCCAAAATAATGTTTTCTGATGAAGCTACTTTTCACAGTAATGGAGCAGTTAACAGCCATAACATGCATTATTATTCAACAGTTATTCCATCTTGGGTCCGGGAAGTTCAAAACCAAAACCATTGGTCGCTTAATGTATGGTGTGGATTTTTGAAGAAGTTGATAACTTTGAAAGGGAACAAATGTGGATTCAACAAGACGGAGCTCCTGCTTATTACCACTGGGAAGTTCGGGAATTTTTAAACGGTCGTTACCCACAAAAATGGATCTGTAGGGATGGATTCATTCAGTGGCCCCCTCGATCATGTGACTTAACACCTTTAGCCTTTTTTTTGTGGGGCTACACATCAAAAAAAATAGGATATTCCATTTAACAAAACATATGTTATATTGGCCACACTTTTTTGAAGTACCCTGTATACTTAAAAATAATTTTAAACCGTGCACCTTAACATTCCCTAAAACTATTTAACATTTTTTCGTCATTCCCGAAACAAATGAGATAATGAACTTTACTCTATCGTTGACTCACCCTGTACAGATGATAATAATATATTGCCAATATTGTTGTTTCAGATTCTATTAGACGCTGTCACCATTAATTGTTCGTTTGTATAGTATAAACTCTTATTTAAATTTTGGGTAAGTGCCTCGTTAATGCGCCCTTTCGAGGTCTGCGCCCCTGGCAACCATCCCTGTTGCCAGGCCCTAGCTACGACACTCTATGGGTGACATAAGTTAGAAGATCTCCTGTTCTTTGGTAACATAAGTCGTATTAATGGTTGCCCCTTCCTTCCCAATATTTTAAAAGATGCAAACTGATTGTTTTTCTTTATTTTTAAATATGACTAAAATAATGCGACTCACCAGTGCGGGGTTGTTTGACAAGGCCTATTTCGTCCATCCGCGTATCTCAAGTCAATATTGAGATCTAAATATTTTGGTTAATGGTGATGGTTGAATTTTATTGTTTCATTTTTATTTTGGTCTTAAGTAATGAAGATCAATGCATCCTTTCGAGGTCTGTTCCCCTGGCAGCCATCCCTGTTGCCAGGCCCTAGCTACGACACTTTATGGATGACATAAGTTAGAAGATCTCCTGTTGTTCTTTGGTAACATAAGTCGTATTAATGGTTGCCCCTTCCTTTCCGATATTTTAAAAGATGCAAACTGATTGTTTTTCTTTATTTTTAAGTATGACTAAAATAATGCGACTCACCAATGCGGGGTTGTTTGGCAAGACCTATTTCGTCCATCCCCGTATCTCAAGTCAATATTAAGATCTAAATATTTTGGTTAAGGGTGATGGTTGAATTTTATTGTTTCATTTTTATTTTGGTCTTAAGTAATGAAGATCAATGCATCCTTTCGAGGTCTGTTCCCCTGACAACCATCCCTGTTGCCAGGCCCTAGCTACGACACTTTATGGGTGACATAAGTTAGAAGATCTCCTGTTGTTCTTTGGTAACATAAGTCGTATTAATGGTTGCCCCTTCCTTCCCGATATTTTAAAAGATGCAAACTGATTGTTTTTCTTTATTTTTAAGTATGACTAAAATAATGCGACTCACCAATGCGGGGTTGATTGACAAGACCTATTTCGTCCATCCCCGTATCTCAAGTCAATATTAAGATCTAAATATTTTGGTTAAGGGTGATGGTTGAATTTTATTGTTTCATTTTTATTTTGGTCTTAAGTAATGAAGATCAATGCATCCTTTCGAGGTCTGTTCCCCTGACAACCATCCCTGTTGCCAGGCCCTAGCTACGACACTTTATGGGTGACATAAGTTAAAAGATCTCCTGTTGTTCTTTGGTAACATAAGTCGTATTAATGGTTGCCCCTTCCTTCCCAATATTTTAAAAGATGCAAACTGATTGTTTTTCTTTATTTTTAAATATGACTAAAATAATGCGACTCACCAGTGCGGGGTTGTTTGACAAGACCTATTTCGTCCATCCGCGTATCTCAAGTCAATATTGAGATCTAAATATTTTGGTTAATGGTGATGGTTGAATTTTATTGTTTCATTTTTATTTTGGTCTTAAGTAATGAAGATCAATGCATCCTTTCGAGGTCTGTTCCCCTGGCAGCCATCCCTGTTGCCAGGCCCTAGCTACGACACTTTATGGATGACATAAGTTAGAAGATCTCCTGTTGTTCTTTGGTAACATAAGTCGTATTAATGGTTGCCCCTTCCTTTCCGATATTTTAAAAGATGCAAACTGATTGTTTTTCTTTCTTTTTAAGTATGACTAAAATAATGCGACTCACCAATGCGGGGTTGTTTGGCAAGACCTATTTCGTCCATCCCCGTATCTCAAGTCAATATTAAGATCTAAATATTTTGGTTAAGGGTGATGGTTGAATTTTATTGTTTCATTTTTATTTTGGTGTTAAGTAATGAAGATCAATGCATCCTTTCGAGGTCTGTTCCCCTGACAACCATCCCTGTTGCCAGGCCCTAGCTACGACACTTTATGGGTGACATAAGTTAGAAGATCTCCTGTTGTTCTTTGGTAACATAAGTCGTATTAATGGTTGCCCCTTCCTTCCCGATATTTTAAAAGAGGCAAACTGATTGTTTTTCCTTATTTTTAAGTATGACTAAAATAATGCGACTCACCAATGCGGGGTTGTTTGACAAGACCTATTTCGTCCATCCCCGTATCTCAAGTCAATATTAAGATCTAAATATTTTGGTTAATGGTGATGGTTGAATATTATTGTTTCATTTTTTATTTTGGTCTTAAGTAATGAAGATCAATGTATCCTTTCGAGGTCTGTTCCCCTGGCAGCCATCCCTGTTGCCAGGCCCTAGCTACGACACTTTATGGGTGACATAAGTTAGAAGACCTCCTGTTGTTCTTTGGTAACATAAGTCGTATTAATGGTTGCCCCTTCCTTCCCGATATTTTAAAAGATGCAAACTGATTGTTTTTCTTTATTTGTAAATATGACTAAAATAATGCGACTCGCTAGTGCGGGGTTGTTTGACAAGACCTATTTCGTCCATCCGCGTATCTCAAGTCAATATTGAGATCTAAATATTTTGGTTAATGGTGATGGTTGAATTTTATTGTTTCATTTTTATTTTGGTCTTAAGTAATGAAGATCAATGCATCCTTTCGAGGTCTGTTCCCCTGGCAGCCATCCCTGTTGCCAGGCCCTAGCTACGACACTTTATGGGTGACATAAGTTAGAAGATCTCCTGTTGTTCTTTGGTAACATAAGTCGTATTAATGGTTGCCCCTTCCTTCCCGATATTTTAAAAGATGCAAACTGATTGTTTTTCTTTATTTGTAAATATGACTAAAATAATGCGACTCACCAGTGTGGGGTTGTTTGACAAGACCTATTTCGTCCATCCGCGTATCTCAAGTCAATATTGAGATCTAAATATTTTGGTTAATGGTGATGATTGAATTTTATTGTTTCATTTTTATTTTGGTCTTAAGTAATGAAGATCAATGCATCCTTTCGAGGTCTGTTCCCCTGACAACCATCCCTGTTGCCAGGCCCTAGCTACGACACTTTATGGATGACATAAGTTAGAAGATCTCCTGTTGTTCTTTGGTAACATAAGTCGTATTAACGGTTGCCCCTTCCTTCCCGATATTTTAAAAGATGCAAACTGATTGTTTTTCTTTATTTTTAAGTATGACTAAAATAATGCGACTCACCAGTGCGGTGTTGTTTGACAAGACCTATTTCGTCCATCCCCGTATCTCAAGTCAATATTAAGATCTAAATATTTTGGTTAAGGGTGATGGTTGAATTTTATTGTTTCATTTTTATTTTGGTCTTAAGTAATGAAGAGCAAATGCTTTTAGCTATTATTAGATATCAAAAAGATCTTTATATTTGAAGGGTCCGATTTTAACTTGTTTAAACCTCAACTATCTCTCCATAAAGTAAATGCTGTTTATTGGGCCCTATTGCAAACTAAGTTTTCCAGTTTAACGCTGTCCAACTTTTTCAATATTGCTTAGTAAACCGAGAAATTTTAATTTTGCATAAACTTAGCCAAAACTTTTCTTCGGAAAACCCAATTAGCCCGAATTATAAATTAGCCGTTATTAAATAAGTTGCATCTTTGCTGTGGCGCGGTGACGGCAATGAGCTCATCTTGTCTTCGAAAACTTTAACAAAATAAAGAAGTTTTGTACTTTTGGAAAATTAACGAGATTCTGTAAACATAGTAATGCTAACACGGCTTAAAACCATAGAGTATTCTTTAAACTAAAAAGAAGTTTAAAAAGTGTCATTTTTAAAACATAGATATTACTACTTAAAACATTGTAAAAATATACAAGAAATATCTTAATTTTTACAAATTTATATGCCCAATGTATTACGAGACAAACAGTTCTTTAAAATTGGTTAAGAGGTTTTTAACTCTTCATCATGATTTTTAGTGTTCCGTCGGAACACTTATAAGATCACTTCGGTGTCTGTCCGTCTGTCTGTCCGTCTGTCTGTCCGTCTGTCCGTCTGTCACACCCCGATTTTCTCCGAAACTATTTATCATAGAAAATTGAAATTTGGTAATAATATAGGAATTGCTGGCCTCATCAGAGCCATGTAGTTTTGAATGTTAAATTTTGACTTAAGGGGTTAGTTTTGGGGGGTGAAATCGGAAGTGAAAGAAAAAATTTTTTTACTAGGTAATCGAGTGTGGTGTCAAATGAAAGCTTGTGAAAACGCGAGTAAAAAATATATATAAGGTAGTACTTGCGCGCACTTTTCTTTGTATTATTTTTAAAAAATCGCGAAAAATCGCTGTCCACCTGCCTTATCTCGAAAAGTACTTATCAAAAAATTTTGAAAAAATTCTGCACGGGGTGTAGATTGAACGAAAATTATTACGAGTGCATTACCTTTAATAATTTATCTGGTATATAAAAAAAAAAAAAAAATTTCAAGGTCATCAGATTTCAGTAAAGATTGGAAACAAACTTTGTTGAAAACTCATTTGGGGTGTGTTTTGTGAATTCACTGATCATTTTATACCTCTGTAACAAAATTTTTTATTTGAGAAGCAATCAACGTATGGAACAGTAATTGCGCAAGTTCAACTTGCACTTGACCGGTTATTTTTTAAAGTTACACCTGAAGTTATAGAGGCAGACATCATTTCTTCAAAATTTCCTGCTTTCCCTACCTAGATTTTTATAGAGTTTTTTCTATTCATTTTCTATAGATATTACTATTGAAGCGTTGACCATTGTCATACATAACAGGAATCCCTCTCTGATACGCATTTGTCAAGTAAGAGTATGAAAGAGAAAGAAAAAAATTCCAATTTTACTTTCGTTTCTAGCCTGAGTTTTGGTTTTTGTTTTATGAAGCATAAAGCTTTTTTATCGTGCAGGGGGCTGTTTGCAGATCATAACTTAAAGTGATTAGTACCAAATGTAAACAGAAATTAACCAAATAGCAACCGGGCCACATGTAAATTAAGCAGTTTAGGATATATAATTTTAGTATACAGTTGATATTAAAATAAAGATACGAAAAAAATTACTTGCAAACCTTCTTTACGTAAAGAACGCCTAAGCAATTGGGCAATATTGTCTATGAAGCGCTCGGGAGACGTGCTTTCCGTTCGTTTTGAACCATCACATCATAAAAAAAAATAGATTATCTGACAAACGAAACAGCGTAAACAGTTGTAAGTACTTATTTGTAATGCGTAAACAGTTGTAAGTACGAGTGTCGGTCGACGGATTTCTTTCTAACGCCTTCACTATCAACGCCGGTGTGCCCCAAGGCTCCATACTGTCTCCTACTCTCTTTCTCATTTACATTAACGATCTGCTGGAAAAGACCGGGAATCCAATCTACAGCTTTGCAGATGACAGTACGCTTATCACCTCATTCGCTTTGAACACTCGGACATCGGCTACTCAGGCGAATATCCGCACCCAGCAGAAGGTCGTTCAACTTAACAAAGACCTGGAAGAAATTCTATCTTGGGGTGACTGTAACCAAGTGGAATTTAACGCTACAAAAACTCAGGCGGCAGTTTTTTCTAAAAAAGTTAACGTTGCTGAACCCGACATAGTTATGTCGGGGCACTCCGTTCCCCTAGCATTGCTACTCAATTTGTTGGGCGTTAATTTGGGAGCAAATATGTCCTAGCCTGAACATGTTGCAGGCATAGCAAGGAGAGCTTCTCAAAAGTTGGGAATATTATTTCGAACCAGAAAGCTTTACACTCCACAACAACTGTTAATTCTTTACAAAGTTCAAATTCGACCAACTATGGAATACTGCTCCCATGTTTGGGACTCCGGTCCCAAATATACACTGCGTGTGTTGAATTCTGTTCTGAGAAGAGCTGTTCGTCTGATTGGAGACCCGAAACTGACCGGCGGCCTTGATTCGCTGGAGCATCGAAGAACGGTTGGCGACTTGAGTCTGTTCTACAAGTATTTTCGTGGAAAGTGTTCGAAGGATGTAGCCCGCTTAATTTCTCTCGGAGCGGTGCATGTTAGAAAATACACGTCGCGCAAATACTTCACATCCGTATGAAGTTCAGCTTGTTACTCCCGCGTACAACGCTTTTCAAGCAGTCTTTTATATGGAGAACATCATCCCTTTGGAATAATTTGCCCAGAGTTGGGTTTCCCACTGAGTACAATTTACAACTATTCAAGAACAACGTGAATTGCTTTTTCCGCACACGTGTCGCTCCTGGAGCGCTTTAGGGACTTCCCTGCAGCACGTGTGCTAGACCCGTAAAAAAAATACATAATAATTAATTTTAAGTGAATGTTCCAGTTAAAAATTTTTGTAATAAGGGGACTTTACTCCTTGCAAACTCAGAAGGTATAAAAATTAGATTTGAGTTAAAACTGATTTACTGAGATTTAAATCGTCGGCAACTGCTTTAAAAGATTACGAGAAGGGATACCTCAAATTGATGTTGCCAGATTTTGCAAATATTACGCATAAATATGAATTCGAATCCTTGCCACATAAGGTAGACGACGAAATTCTTACCACCCCACTTATAACTAAATAAAAAATTATTACTTCGCCAGCATATTTTTCTTTATTATTTTTCTCAAAATTGAGTTACGCTTAAACTGAATATACAGACAAAAGGTTTCGCTTTGTAAGTATTTTACAATTTCTTAAGAAAAAGTGAAGGAACAAAATTCTTCGCACTTCGACTACTGCTATCTTATTAACTTAAGGGATTACATCTACTTAACAGTCAGGAAAAATAGGCTCTTTTTGAGAATTTTTTTCAATTCTACTATACAAGCAACAAAAAATCTGTTTTGAGGTTTTAATATATGCATATTAAAATGTGCAAAATAATTTTTTATTTTATGGTATCGGACCACATGTTTGAAAAGAATTTTCATTTTTGTCCTAAAAATCGGTCTTTATTTGTTTATAAAGAAAAGGTAATTGATTAATCCTAATAATCGTGTGTACTTCCCTAGAAAATTTTATTAAAAAGCTATAGTTAAAAGCTCAAGTTAGTAGTAGTAGTAGTAGTAAAATGAGTGGGTGTTACCTTGAGTCCCTGGTGTCACCTAGATCTAAAAGTTCTTCTGAGACTCCCCATTGAGTCGAGTCAGGGTCGCAGTCCTAGCCCGGCATTTTCTGCCAAGAGACATAGGCTACTTACCCTGACCTCTTGTAGGTCTTTGGGTTCACAGAATAGTTGACCCCAGTATCTGTATCTCTTGACCATTAGTGCAGGACATTCGCACAGAATGTGTATACTGTTCTCGCTTTCTCCCTCACACAGCCGACATGTTTTCCGCTCAGCCAGTTTGAGGTTATATAGATGGGCCTGAACTGCCACATGTCCCGTAAATAGTCCTATGCTCAGACGTAACCTTTGTTTTGACATCGACAAGAGTTCCTTTGTTCTGCCTGTCGTAGTTTGTTTCATAAGGAGTTTGGCTTGACGATACTCCGCTCCTGTACTCCAAGAAAGTTGGTGTTCTTTAGCTAACCATTCCCTGATTTTGTTTTTACCAAAAGCGAATGGAACTCCTACAACCTCTTCAGGTGGAACCTCCAAGGTGCCTCTTTTGGCGAGTTCATCCGCTTTCATTTCCAGAAATGCCTTGGTGGCCTGGTACCCACATTAAGGTAACTTCGTTGTTACCTCCTAATGTGTTTAGCTCTTGTACACATTCCCTGATGAGCAAGCTGTCTGTGGTAGATTTGGCAAAGGCTTGTATAGCTGCTTTACTGTCGCAGCAGATTAAAATTTTCATATTATTTGTCCCTTTCGAGATTTGTATTTTTACACATCTGAAGATGGCTAACACCTCAGCTTGAAAAACCGTAGCCATATTGCCCATGGCTATACTTTCCCTGTGGTTTAATTTATGGCAAAAGATTCCCGCCCCAAAGCGGCCATTAGCTCCCGAACCGCCAGTTTACCAAATTTCGGTATTCGGCCTGTTCAGGAGGATACAAAAAGACTTAATCACTTGTCTTGTTTTCGTAATTTTTTCTTGTTTTAAGACGATGGGCGTTCGTGGAGGAATTTCAGACCTGAATGTCCTCGGTCCCCATTCCTCCATTCGCCTTGACATTTCAGTCTGTACGCTGCTAATCTCGCCGTGTAGTTGATGAACTGGTTCAGTGGTGGGACACAGAGTGCTACTTCTACCGCCTCCGTTGGTGTCGTTCTCACAGCCCCCACTGCCGCCCTAACGTAGTTCCCCTGTAAGCTGCGCAGTAGGTTCTTTGACTCCACCGTGCTCACTCTGGGCCACCAAATCACTGCTCAAACTCAAATTAATCAGATGTAAATTGTTGGAGTTACACTGCCGGTCGATTTAAAAAACGTAGTTTTGAGAAAAACGAGTTTAAAATTTCAAAATGTTTTTTTACCGTTATGATGCCAACTATACTTAATTTAAAAAAGTATTAGCCGTTAGTGATAGATTAAATGTACCAAGCCAAATCACTCCAATAGGCTGCGCGCAAAGTAAACGCCTTTTCGTGCGCTACTTCTTTCAGTAATTAAGTACTAGAAGCTAAAAAAAATGTTCAATCTAAAATATTTTTTCAAAAATTGCAGGTAGATAAAACCCCTTAAAAAAACTTATTGTGTGCTCTGTACGCTCGGAACTATATATTTTTTTAAATCTCTGACTTCATAACACTTGATAATACGGACACAAATCGTATTCGTACAGTTAGAAACATCCGGGGGCGTCGTTTCTAATCATAAAATCGGAACTTTCGGGCACAAAAAGCGTCCCGTGAATACCTCTATTCCAACTTAAGAGCCTGCCTGACAATAAAATTTCCATATCATTTGCTGTCATGAGCAACCGGGTTTCGGAGGATCCTCATTGCACGGAGCCATTTTGAAATGATATAACCAGTTTACTACTCGGATTGTTAAATTAGATAAGATTTTTTGGTAGTTTAAGTTGAAAAATTACAAGGGATGAAAATTTGAACAATTTATGCTTTTTATGAGCTCATAAAATAAAGATTCTTGTAGCCAAAAGTATACTTATTTGAATTCAATAGAGTGTAAATGGGAGAAAACGAGTATTTAAAGAATAATTAGGTTGTCTTAAGTAACGAATTTTTAGATCAAAACAAGAAACTTCTTAAGGTAATCACTATAACTCAGAAAAAAGTGGCAGTGAAAGGTACATTCTTATCAATACTTTGTAGCCATACCCTTCGAAGCTAATACGACGGTACATCGTTGAGGCATCGATTCGATTAATTGAGAATTCTATCTTTGGTGATATTGGCCCACTCTTCTCGAACTTTTTTCCAGGGAGCACCTTTATTGGAACAATTCTGAGTTCCCAGTTTCATTTTCAACTCTTCTCATAAATGTTCTATGGAGTTCAAGTCCGGCGATTGACTTGGCCATTCTAAAACTCGAAAATTTTTCTTTCTGAAAAATTCTTGCAAAAGCTTAGATCAATGTTTCGAATTATTATCTTGTTGAAAAATCTGTCCTCGTGGTATATTTCGACGTCCATAAGGAAGAATATGTTCTGATACATTATCTCTGTACATAACAGCGACCATAGTACCTTCAATTTTAACTATTAGATCGACGCCTTGCCCCCCCAAATCATAATACTACCACCACCATGCTTAACAGTCGGTATTTGATACCAAGAATCATGTCTAGTACCTTTTGGTCGTTGAACATATCTTCTTCCATCATTTCCAAATAAATTAACTTTAGTTTCGTCCCATAACAGCACTTTTTTCCAGTCTTCAACTGTCCAGTTGTAGTGTATTTTTGCAAATTCTAATCTGGCCTTCTTATTTTTTTTATTGATGAACGGTTTTTTTACTCCAGCACGTCCAACTTGTGTTAGTCTACGAGAAACCGTACTCCTACTGATGTCAGCTAAATTTTCTTCACGTAATTCACATGCAATAATTGCAGCATGCTTTTTTACGTCTGCAGCTACTTCTTTCAATTACTTTGTCGACACGAATAGTTGTTTTCCTTGGTCTTCCAGAACATGATTTATCATTCAAAGTACTTGTAGTTTTCCACTTTTTAATTATATTGTTAATCGTTGCCTAGGCGCATAAACGCTGTCATCCGAAGTAGAGGAGGCAACACACGCTACTAGTGTCCCAGTTACACCATTAATTTTGCTACTAGTGTCCCAGTTTATTTTTTTCATTATTACATAATTTCAACGATTTTGTTATTAGGTCTAAGAATAATTTTAATTCGAATCTTATAGAGAAATTTGGTAGCTAATTCACTTTTAAAACATCCGAATAAGTTTTTTCTAACTTTTAGTAACCAATGTTCATAAAAAATTATTAAAATTAATTCATTATAGAGATTTGTATGATTTAATATATTGTTGCGTTAATTTTGTCCAGGAGTGTATATGGGTGTTAATCCATTCGTCTAACGATGAATTTGCACGACGTTTCGCCGTAATCTCATTTGGCATTTTCAAGTGTTCTTGCTGCTGTTGCTAGTCGATACTGTGATCTTGCGGTTGCTGCCGCTCGAACCTAACTGAGGAACGTCGTGCAAATTCATCGTTAGACGAACGGATTGACACCCGGAATTTTAATGTATTGCATTCCACCATCCCACAGTGTGTCGCGTAGAACATGCTAGGTGGACAAAATTCATGTTATGATTTCCAGGAAATCTTATTTGCAAAACGTAAATAACACCACCAAACCCCGAATTCCGAGAAAAGGTTGTTTATCAAATGTGCAAGTGGCGAGCCATAAGCGTCAGAAGACAGGTAATGAGTTTAATGCAGCTCTTTCCATCAATCAGTTGCAATTTAGCGACACTTTCGTGCACATCTTATAGTGACATATTGTAATATTGTGAAAGTTTTTGTGATGAATATTAATACTGAGGGTAAGTACTATTTTTTAATGTATTTTTTTAATCAGAATCTATTAATTTGAATTTTTAGTATTTTTTTTAAATAGCCTATATATTTTTAGCGTGTTTTTTTTAAAAAAAAAAAAACTTTGAAAGTTCAGAATATACAGACATTCACCTCTATCCGGGCTAGTTTTTAGATATTACACAGAAATAACTTTATTCTTCGTAAAAATACACATATTGTTTAGCACACTTCAGTACAACATGTTTTTTTTTCTTTTTTTCCAGAACACGTTTACTCTATTTCAAGGGTAGCCTTTTTTGAGGAGTGGTTGAAACACACGAAGAATGAAAAAAACTCGCGTGTATATGACTTTCTTTCTTCAAAATTTCACTTTGGTGACATTACTCAAAGCAGCCAAAAAGAAATAAAGTTGAAGATATCCAACTTGTCTAATAAGTTTGGTGCCAAATGGTTGGCTTCAGGAAAGTCGAAGGAGCGTTTTTTAATTAAAAATAAGAATTGGTTGGATGAAGCAGACATACAGTTTACTTCGAGTTCTTTTGCGCCACAACCTTCAACATCAAGTGAGAATGTGACTCCTGCAGGAAGACCTCGCAAAGATTTCGAGGAATCGTCGTTTAAGACGAAGAAACGTCGCGTCGTGGATCTCGTAGAATCCCGAAGTGTCAGTGAATTGGTGACTGCTGCCGAAATTGCTGTGCGTTCAGCAGGGCAAAGGAAAATTGTCAATGTGATTAGAGACATTAGTGAGAGCCCAGATAATATTATTAAGTCTAAAAATACCAGTTCCGTTAATCCTAGGCAATTAAGTAGTGACGAAGCCTTAGCTTACTATATAGATTCTAAGTCAACAACGCATTCTTACAAACAAACTAGGAAGTGGTCCATGAAGGCGGGGCATAATGTGTTTCCGTCATATTTTAGTTTAAAACAGTCCAAACAGGCCTGTTACCCTGCAGAGGAGCACATTGTTATAACAGAAACTCGTGCTGAAATAAATTTGCAAGCCTTATTAAATAAAACAGTGGAACGTCTAGTATTAGCACAGAATGAAGTTATCAGCAGTGTGCTCCCAACAAGTTCATCGTTTACACTTGTTAGTAAATGGGGATGTGATGGAAGTTCTGGGCACAGCACATACAAACAGAGATTTGAGAACACTGAATATACGGACGAGTTTCTTTTCGCATTTTCTTTAGTTCCCCTTAAGTTATATGATGGGTCCAAAATTATTTGGCAAAATCCTCGGTCTTCATCAACTTTGTATTGTCGCCCAATCAAATTTATATTTGCCAAAGAAACGAAAACGACTTCACGTTAGTGGAGACAAATAGATTGTGGGAAGAAGTTAATGCTCTTCTTCCAACACTTATCAACTTTGGTAATTATCAAATCTCTGTAAAACACGAACTTTTGCTGACAATGACAGACGGAAAGGTGTGTAACGCCTTAACGGAAACTAGTTCATCCCAAAAGTGTTTCATCTGTGGCGCCACCCCCCCAAGACGATGAACGATGACCCCGCGATGTTTAACAGCAATCAAGAACATTTTGGCTTTGGTTTATCTACACTTCATGCTTGGATTCGTTGCTTCGAATGTCTTTTACATATCAGTTACAAGTTGAATATTAAGAAATGGCAGTCTAGAAGCAACGAAGACAAAGCAGATATCAAGGTTCGTTCCGAGGAAATCAAATTGAAATTTAAGAACGAGATGGGACTCATTGTAGATAAACCAAAGCCAGGATTTGGTTCTTCAAATGATGGAAATACAGCCCGTCGCTTTTTTTAAGAATGCTGAGATGAGTGCTCAGATCACAGGGTTGGATGTTGCAATTATAAAAAAGTTTGATGTTATTTTGAGAACATTGTCTTCTGGATTCGAGATAAACTTAGTTGAATTCAAAAAATTTTGTCTTGAAACCAGAAAACATTATCTTAGTCTCTATTCGTGGTACTGTATGCCTGCTACTGTGCATAAAATATTAATTCACAGCACAGAAGTCATCAAAGCGGCATTGCTTCCAATTGGGCAGCTTTCCGAAGAGGCTCAAGAAGCACGAAACAAAGATTGCCGCAGATTTAGGGAGTACAACACCCGCAAGTGCTCGCGTGTTGCCACGAATAGAGACTTACTGTGCATGTTAATTATAACATCTGATCCTTTGATCAATAGCCTTCGAGAGATTCCCAAAAAAAAGCCGGAAAAAATATGTACGTACAGATGTATTAAAGTTAATTGTAAGCCCTAACATAGAAGAGTCAAGATTGGAATCGTCATCATATTGTCGCACAATGCCACAAAATGATGACGATTATACAGTAAACGACTCATCAGAAGACTCTGATGATGATTATTAGGTTCAGCAACTATTTTTAGTTATGTAGTGCTTGTACTAAGTATGTAAACCTTGACTTGTAAATTTTTCTTTATCAATAAATGAGTATTTTTATTTTACATA
Source organism: Pachyrhynchus sulphureomaculatus (assembly GCA_019049505.1). Taxonomy (NCBI): domain Eukaryota; kingdom Metazoa; phylum Arthropoda; class Insecta; order Coleoptera; family Curculionidae; genus Pachyrhynchus; species Pachyrhynchus sulphureomaculatus. Next base: position 17,994,494 of record CM032447.1, read on the forward strand.
TAATTACAGTCAGTGTCATTATGCTAAATTTATTACAGAGCATTTATAACATTTATTTTAAAATTAAACAAAAACAATTTTTGACTGGAATTTTCAAAAACAATTTTTTTTTGAACCGAACAGCAAGAAATATGTACCTTAAAAAAATCAAAACATTTTAAAATACTAACTACTTATGTATGTATAATGCACAAGTTACCTACCTGAAAGGCAGGTATTATTTGAGTTTATCCTTTTTGTGTCAATAAAACTAAGTAATATGGATTAATTGTTTTATTTTTAATTGACAAATGCAATAAATGATTTTTCATCTGGTTATTATTAAAAATAATAATACAGTGTCTTTCATTTAGTTGCAGATTCAAGTTTGTAGAAAAATTCGTGCACATACGCAGAATATTTTGTTTTTGTTATACAATGTTTTGTGCAGCTGGACAAAAAATACACGTAAGCGAAATGCAGCTAAATGAAAGACACTGTATTATAATTTTTAATTCTAATAACCATACAAAATACCCTTGCCCTTTAGTTCCGTTATCTACCTGCTAAGCTGATGCAATCCTACCGCGATATGCAAGGGTGGCTGTATTACACAAATTTTATCGATATTGAGTACCTGCGGTAAATTGTGAATAAAACCCACATTTATTAACCGATTTTCATGATTAATACCTTATTTTATTTTCCAGATACGCAGCTGTCAGAAAAATGTATAATATTTTGTTTTTCTTTTGTTTTGCTTTTTTACCGAAAAAAATAATGAATTTTACACGAAAAAAATTTTTTTCTCTCCATTAATTTCTAAATAACTCCAAAACGATAAAAGATAGAATAAAATAATATTCAATCAACTTTAATAAAATTTTGTTACACATTTTTTAATGTTTTATTTATAAAAATCTGACAAGTTGTTCCCGAGTTATCGTTAAATATGTCTGCGTAGCTGACTAATTTAGAGGAAAAAATTAGCCACGCCCATAAAAAAAACCAACGCGATGAATTTTTTCTTAAAATAACTTAATATGCCTAGAATATACATAAACAATTGAAATAAGTGAAAAAATAATTTTGTCCAGCTAACTTGTAATAGTCGACACACTGTGCATCCGTGAAAACCTCTATTGTAACATATATATGTATATATATATATATATATATATATATATATATATATATATATATATATATATATATATATATATACATATATATATATATATATATATATATATATATATATATATATATATATAAATATATATATACATATATATACGAGGCTGGTTTGAAAAGTCCGTGCAAAGTCCGAGAGATGGCACCACCGGCGCGTATCGAGGTCATGTTTAGTTAGTAGCATCTCTTGAATGAACGCACACCAAGTTTCAGCCATATTGGTCTATTTCTTTGTGTTTGGCATTCGTGTGAATCAAGGAAGTCGAGTGATTTTCAAGAAATGGACGAAAAAGAATTTCGTGTGGTGATTAAATATTACTTTATGAAAGGCAAAACGCCTCAGGAGACTAAAGAGAAGCTTGATAAACATTATGGTGACTCTGCACCTTCGATTAGAACAGTTTATAAGTGGTTTCAAAATTTTCGGACTGGCCATATGGTCACAAGTGACGCTGAACGTTCTGGACGGCCTGTGGAGGTTACGACTCCAGAAATCATTGATCAAATCCATGATATTTTGCATAAACATTTGGACATGAGAAAGCTATCCGCAAGATGGGTGCCGCGATTGCTCACGCTTGACCAAAAAACGGAATCGTGTGAAGTGTTGCAAGGATGGTTTGCAGCTGTTCCAGAAGAATCCGGAGGACTTTAAGCGTCGTTTCGTCACTGTGGATGAAACATGGATACATTACTATACTCCTGAGACCAAACAACAATCTAAACAATGGGTTACCAAGGGGGAATCTGCGAAGACCGTTCCTTCGGCCGGAAAGGTTATGGCGACTGTCTTTTGGGATTCGCAAGGGATAATCCTCATCGACTATCTGGAAAAGGGTAAAAACTATTACAGGTGAATATTATTCATCGTTATTGGACCGTTTGAAAACCGAGCTGCAAGAAAAACGCCCGCGATTGGCCCACAAGAAAATCCTTTTCCATCACGACAACGCACCAGCACACACCTCAGCAGTTGTGGTCGCAAAATTAATGGAAATAGGATTCCAACTCGTTTCACATCCCCCCTATTCTAAAGACTTGGCTCCCTCGGACTACTATTTGTTCCCCAATTTGAAGAAATGGCTGGCGGGACAAACGAGGAGGTGATTGCAGACACTAATGGATATTTTGCAGACTTGGACAAATCCTATTATTCGGAAGGGATCAACAAACTAGAACATCGTTGGACGAAGTGTATAAGCCTAAAAGGAGACTATGTCGAAAAATAAAAAAGGTTTACCCCAAACACAGTTTTTATTTTTGCACGGACTTTTCAAACCAGCCTCGTACATATATACATATACACATATATATACCTTCCAAGTTACTTAAAATTTTAAATTCAATTTAATTGTATTTCATAGAATTTGGAATAATGTTTCAACGCAACGTTGCCGTCTAGCTAAATAGGTATAAAAAGGCAATGTAGTGATTAAAATATTTTGAGGCAGCCTTGGAGTTTAATTAAATTTCTTAAACGTAAATAAGTTAAATATTCTGGAGCCACTTTGGGATGCGAAATACGTTACAACTTAACCTCGCGTATACGCGCCTATTTTAAGGAGGCTTTTGGAAGTTTCTCTCGCGAGCCGGGATATGACTGCTAATTTAGGAGTTTTAGGGAGAATTTAAAGCAGTTTTGTCATGGAAATTGTGCCGCCGTATGAATTTTAAGATTAGACCAGGTGGATGGTTTATATTGTCTCCTTGTACTGTAGTTAGTGTAACGTCAAGAAAAAATACGCTGTTAAGAAGCCGGCACTTATTCTTTATTTTAATTAAAACTGCTAGAAATTGATTAATAACTTTTAATTGTTAAACTTATGTGTAAAGAAAGCACCGAAAATAAAGATCCACGCCAGACTGAAAAACGGTGATGGGCTTTGCATCCCTGTTAGAACTCATCGTACTATAATCTTCTATAACCAGTAACTGCGTCCTTTTTAAATCTTCATTTTAATGGATAACATCACTAAACTGTACATCTTGTAGAAGCGCCTTATTAGTGTTCCGTACGGAACACTTATTTATTTATTTATTTACGGTTCATTAGAACCTAATTTAACTATCGGATAGGCATATTCTTACAATGTTGATATAATAGTTGCTTAAACTTATTTATGGTTTCACAATTTTTAATATTATTTGGTAGGTCATTAAAATGTTTAAGTCCTTTATAATAAAGATTTGCTCGATCAGCTTCATTTGTAATTGCCACTACTAGGAAGTCATTTCGTCCTCTGGTGTTGTAGTTGTGTATCTGATTGACGTATCTAATTTTCTCGGTCAAATATGTGGGACAATTTTCTATCTTTATATTATAGATGAATTTCATTGCGTAATAAAATAAGCTCTGCTTTACACTCAGCCAATTTAATCGATCTAACATATCTTTTATGTGCGTATCTCTAGGCTTCCGCAATATAAATCTCATTGCCTTGTTTTGAAGTTTTTGCAGTAGTTCTATTTGTGTATCCTTAGCAAGAAATAATACCGAAGAACAATAAATAAAATGTGGCTCAATTATGCTTCTATATATTAATATTTTATGGTATTCACTTATGATGTGGCAAGTTCATGAGATAAAGTTTTTGGTTTATTTTATTCACTAAATATTGAAAATGTGCATCAAATTTAAGTTTACAATCTATTATTATTATTCCCAAGTATTTAATTTCGTTTACTTTTTCTATTTCACGATTATTTATGTATAATTTATGATTATTATTATAGTTATTGTGTGATATTATCATATATTTAGTTTTTTCTGTATTTAGTTTCAACATATTTATACACATCCACTTGTAAAGAATATTCATATCAGACTGCATTTTATTAATAGCCACATCCAAACTAACATCACTAATTGCAATCAGTGCATCGTCTGCAAATAGTCTAACATCCCCGTACTTTAAACCGTCTTTAATGTCATTTATGTATATGAGAAACAGTACCGGCGCAAGGACAGAACCTTGTGGTAGACCAATATTCACTGGTATCGCTGATGATGTCGTGTTTCCAATTTTTGTTTGTTGCTTTCTGTTCTTCTGTTCTCTTATGGGATAACTTCGGTGCCCGCTTGGGAGCCGATTTTCTCGGAAACAATTTGACATATAAAGTTGAAATTTGGCACTAATATAGAAATTGATGATTCAATCAGAGCCGTGTAGTTTCGAAAGTTAAATTTTGACTTAAGAGGTTAGCCTGTAGGGATAAGTAAAACAATATAGTTGCTCTTGGCTTAGCGCTATGTCCGAAATTTCACTAAATTCCAAAACGCTTTAGCGGCTAAACCATTTGAGTGACAAGAAAATCTATAGAACATAATTTGTAGAAAATGTAATGTACTTTATATATAGTAGAAATATTTTTCTCGAAAAGGGCGCAGTTTTCAAGTTATAAGCGAAACACTAAAAAAAATAATTTTTTTTGGCCGTTTTTTTGCATTTTACTCAAAACGCACAGACAATTACGAGGTGGCAACGTTATAATTCGGATTCGGCACTCCAAAAAACATAAAGAAGAGTTGAGAAAAAATTCCTTTTTGTCCCCTGTTTACTGGACTATCAATAGAAGTCGCATTCGGTGATATTCGGTGGCGTTCTTTGCCAGAAATCGATTCTCATAGTACTTACTATCTAAGCAAACAAGAGGTTCTTTGGAGGCGAGTGGAGCTGGTCCTCAAAACTCAAGGCATATGAAAACTATCATCATACTTCCCTTTTCGTGGAAGTAAAAATCGATAATAAATAAAATAAAATAAATAAACTTTTATTTCATGAGACTTGATACAAGGTATGGAAAAAGTCAAGTCAAGTCACAAAATGTATACATCCTGGGAAAATAAGGATCTAAAAAGCTTCACAGTTGCACGTACTGTAGCTAACATACAAATATTTATGATATAAAGATCCAAAAAGTTACAATTACACACGTACTCTAGCTTACATACGAACATTTATAATGTAAAGTCCTCAATCTGAAAAAAAATCCTGAGTGCTATAAGGGACATTCTCAATTAACAATCTTGATATTAGTTTCTTATACATACTTAAATTTAAAGATTTAATACTAGTAGGCAGACTATTAAAAAGCTTTATGCCGCTGTAATAGGGACTCTTTTCAAATAGAGATAATGTGTGTTCTGGTATAAACTAAATTTTTGTTATATCTTGTGTAGTAATTATGCATGTCGGCCATGGCTACAAATTTATTCAAATTACTCTTAACATAAATCAGAACCTCCAATATGTACATAGCAGGCAGAGTGAGTATAGCAAATTTTTTGAAAAGTTCACGGCATGAATGTCTTGATCTAACACCTGCAATATTTCGAACTACTCTTTTTTGCATTCTAAATACTCTGACCATATTAGGGGAAGCACCCCAAAATATTAAGCCATATTTCAATCGAGACACAAAGTGTGCATAGTAATAAGACATTATTGTATTAAAGTTAACGACACTTTTTAATCGAAAAATGGCAAAACACACCGATGAAAGCCTTTTGCACAATTCATTTATATGACATCCCCAATTTAAACTGTTGTCTATATAGACACCTAACAATTTAGTCTCCGTTACCTGAGCAATGGAATGTCCATTTACATTAGTCCTAATCAGAAAACTTTCAACAAATTGGGATGCCCTAGGCACAAAATTTATAAAAACAGTCTTTTCAGCATTAAGACTTAACATATTAGTTTTGAACCACTGTTCAAAAACTCTTAACATATTCTGAAGTTTATCTAGAGCCAAAGTAGTGGTTCTGTCACAGCATAAATAACTGTTATCGTCTGCAAACATGGTTAAATTACTTTGGTCATTAACGATATTCGGTAAATCGTTTACAAAAATTGAAAAAAGCAGCGGTCCGAGAATGGACCCCTGTGGAACACCCGTAGAAACTTTCATTCCATTCGACCTCACTCCATCAATATCCACAACTTGATCTCTACCATTTAGATATGACTGTAACCAGTCACTCACATTACCTCTTAGTCCATATCTGTTCATCTTTGATATTAATAGATTATGATTGATCAAATCAAAAGCCTTACTTAGGTCCATGAAAAGTCCAAAGCACTTTTTACTATTATCCAGCTGCTCATAAAGCCTTTCAACCAACTGCAGTATTGCAGAAAATGTATTTGTGCCCTTCCTAAATCCATGCTGACAATCGGTAAGAATTCGAAATACTATTAGGAAATTACTTATTTGTTCAAAAACAACCCTTTCCAGTACCTTAGAAATTGAACTTAATAAAGATATAGGCCGATAATTCTCACACAACATACTATCGCCTTTTTTAAATAAAGGTATTATTCTAGCAGTTTTAAACACATCTGGAAATGTTGCACGTTCCAGAGATATGTTTATTAAGTACGAAAGTGGTTTCACTATAAAGTCAGTAATTGACTTTAATACATTATTGGAAATCTCGCCAATTCAAAACGAATTTGATTTTTTTAAAGATCTTATTATCCTTAATATATCTTGTTCTAGGACAGGTGAGAAAAACATGGTACTGTTATTCATTGGAAAATTCAAGTATGCCTCATCAGCATTTCGATTCAACATAAATTTTTGAGGTGCGTTAACAAAATATGTATTGAAACCATTAGAAATTTGGAGTTTATCATCCGTTGCTTTACTATTAAATATCATACTAGAAATTCTGTTCGTATTGTTGCAAGATAATGTGTCTGTGATAATATTCCAGACGGCTTTACTTTTATTAGTAGAGGCGGTATATGACTTATCGTTATATACTTTCTTAGCAGTCCCTATAACATTCTTGTATATTTTTTTATATACTCTATAATGGTTTTTGATTATGACACTATTTGAATCAACGACCAACTTATAAAGTAATTTCAAATTTTTCGAGGACGTACGGATGCCCCGAGTAATCCAAGGCTTTTTTCTATTTCTATCCAGGAAAATCTTTTTTAAAGGAAATGCTATATTTATATAGGTTGACAATAGTTCTATAAAAACCCTAAATGCATCATGGACATCGCACGCTTCATACACTGACATCCAAGTCTCTTTGCGCAAGTAATGGTAAAGCTCATTATAGTTGGCCGCACTAAAAAAACGTTTATAAACAAAACGTGTGCCGCACACCTCAAGAGGTCTTAAATTAATTTCAAATAATTGATAGGAATGATCAGATAGACCATTATCATCAACTACAGCCTTATGATCATCATTACAAAAGTTGGTACAAATGTAGTCCAGGGAAGCATTAAGTCTTGTAGGTGAATCAACATGGCATGCAAAGCCGTATGCAGCCAACAAATTAATTAATTCGTTTCGTTCGATAGAGTTACTAAGAGAATCAATATTTAAGTCCCCACATATGATGATATGTTCATGCTTATTGTTTTTTACGTTGGTTTCTAGGAAATTTGCAAACTCCTCAAGAAAATTATTTACATTAATAGATGGGGATCGATAAATACAAAATATCCCAATAGGTACATTATTCTGCAAGGAGATGCTGACTCCACAAACTTCAAAAATTTTTTCAATACTAGTCAAATTATTTAACTCGCTACTTACAGAAAGAAGATCTGACCTGCAAAACACCGCAACACCACCATGAATATTCTCCGATCGACAAAAACTCGCGATTAAAACTAAAATCTTTAAGGCCTACTTTATTAAACTTATCTTGCGTCATCCAATACTCAGAAATGCACAATATATCAACAAGACCTTGCGCCAAACTAACTTCCAGAACATCAAACTTATTTCCTAAACCCTGAACATTCTGGTGACACAATCTAACAACACTATGTGCTTTCGTCTCACTCGACGTACATTGCTCTAGTTGCTATTCGCTATCCAACTTAATTTTTAGTTTTGCTGAATTCAGGTGTCGTTGCAATGTTTGACAGTTTTGCGCATCAAATGCAGAGTGACAGATGTCAAGAGATAGATTTAGTTTTCGGTTTGAGTCCAGACAGTTTACACATTTTAGTTCCTTACACTGACAGTCACCTTGTACGTGATCACGTTCACCACACTTTATGCAAACAATACCCACCTTACAGTCTTCCGCCTTATGACCAAAACCCGCACACTTATAGCATCTGAACAACCTTACGTAATCAAACACTCTACATGACGCCGACCAGCCAATACTCAGCCTTCCCTCCTGCAAAGCAAGTTTCCAGGTGGAAGGATCACATTCAATTATAGCCATATAACGAGTCTTCATTTTTTTAAAAGCTAATGTTTTCAAGTAAGTTTCACTATGACAAATAAAACTATTTTGACTTTTTATAGACCTAAACAAGTCTGCATCACTTAAATTTTCCTCAATGTCACATATTTTGAAACACGGATTTTTTAAAGATGGTGTATTTACTTTGTAGTTTCTGCCCAGAGATTTTTCAGCTTCATTCTTTATTTTTTCAATTTCTTCTTTTGTCTTGCATTTAATAAGTATGCCTCCATCTTTGACGGGCTTCAAGTCTGTGATACCCACCTCCATATTTAAAGGGTTTAGTCTTTTTGTAACCACTTCTCTTGTTTTATTGCTGTCTTGCTTAGTTTTTGGCTTAATAACTATTACTTCACCCCTTTTTTCTTCGCCATATCTGCATAAGAAACATCATTGTTTTTCGGCATTTCAGCTGTACTCTTTGTTCCAATTGAGTTTTTCATACTTTCCAGTTCAGATAAGATTGACTCTTTGAGAGATAAGAATTCTTTTCTAATATCCATACAGAATTCAATAATACCCAGACAGCCGTCGCAAAACCATTTGAGTCCTGGCACATTTTTAACAGCATTATACTCTTTAGCGTTCAAATTTAGACACTTTATGTGGCTTAAACCCTTACAAGTTCCCTTGCAACATACATGTGTATCTCTGCCAATTTTCTGTGTGCAGACAGTACAAAGCTGATTTTCCACATCCATTTTTCACAATTATTATATAATATATATGGTTCATGTTCATGGTTCATGTTCGCTGATTACTGAAAATACGTTAAAAATTGCTATATATAATAAAAGACTGTTTTTTAGTCAATTTCCGCTGGTTTATTTAAATTGCGATGACGCGTTTCGCTGTCGATGCAGCTTCTTCAGATCTACATTTTACACTGTCAAGTTAGGTTTAATGTTCACATTTTATATAATTTCTTAATTATAATATTACACCTAATTTAAATTAGATTGATAGTATTGGAAAACCCACAGAGATTTGGAATTAGGAGAACAAATTCAATAATGGTGAATTGCTTAAATCTACCTGGTCATTGAGTAAAGTACCTGTAGTCCTTAATCGATTTATTTGCATTGTCTCTAAAAGGTTTAGTTTTAAACCTTTTTGTTGGGTGTGTAAAATTTTGAAATTTCTGTTAAATGTGTCATTTTCTGTTAAAAGATGATTAGCGTATGTTGAATTAGATTTTCTATGGATGAAACATTTTTTGGTGTTCTGTAATTCTTTGTATAAATGTACGTCCAGTTTGTCCAATGTATGTTTTAGGACATGACCCACATGTTAATTGATAAACCCCTGATTTATTGTCTGTATTGATTTGTGGTTTGTAGTTTTTAAGATATTTCCCTATAGTATTGTTAGTCTTGTGAGCTATGTTGATATTTTTTTTGATTTAAAAATTTCCCCAGTTTTTCCGTTGATTTGCCGAAATAGGTTAAGCATTTAAATGTGGTATTTCTGTCCTTAAAACGTGGGTATATTTCTGAGATTGCCTTGTTTTTAAGTTTTTTCCTAACGATATTATTGATTAAAGTAACCGAATAACCGTTGTTAACGGCTATTTGTTTTATGTAGTTTAATTCTTTAGTAAAATTTTCCTCTGATAAGGGGATATTAGTTAGTCTATGTATAAAACTATGATAAGCTGCGAGTTTATGATGGTTAGGGTGGTGAGAACTATTGTGAATTAAGCTATCTGTATGACAAGGTTTGTGATATATTGCAAATTCATGTTTTTTCATGGTTTTACTGATTGTTAAGTCTAGGAAGTTGATTTTCCCTTCAACTTCTTCTTCCATTGTAAAACTGATATTTCTATGTAAAGAATTAATATACTGTAAAAAGTGAGTTAATTGTCTATCCGTACCTGTAAAGCATACAATTATATCGTCTACGTATCGATACCAGTATAGACAATTATTATTGTTATTATGGTTGTTAAATACCATTGTTTCAACACTGTCCATGAAAATTTCGGCAAGGAATGGGCTCCCCATAATTAACCCTTCCTTACTATTGTAGAATGTATTGTTAAATGAAAAATAATTTTGTCTTAGGCAAGTTCTTAATAAATTAATTATGTCCATTTTTATAACTTCATTTACTTTGTTTTTTGTTAATAGGTTCTCTATTAAAATTATTGTTTCGTCTGGGGGAACACTTGGAAATAAGTTTTTGACATCGAAAGAGACAAATTTAGAATTATCTGGTATTGTTATATTCTTAACTTTATTCACGAGTTCGTATGAGTTTTTGATACTATATTTAGGTTCAAATTTGGTATGATATTTGATCAAATCAATTAAAAAGGATGACGTCTTACATGCTGGAGCAGACATATAGGAAACAACTGGTCTGATTGGGTGGTCAAGTTTGTGTAGTTTTATGAGTGAATAAAGTTGTTGGATTTGGGGATTCATATTTATCAATTTTAAATTTATCTTTATCGTGAATGATACTTTTAGCCTGTCAAATTTGTTGTTTTATTTCTTTTTGAAAAATATTTGTTGGATCATTATTTAAAATTTCGTACTTTCCTGTTTTAAAAAAATCTAACGTTTTATTAATATAGTCGATTTTGTCTCTTGCTATTACTGTGTTACCTTTATCTGCTTTGGTAAAGAGCTACAATCATCCAAAAGTTAAAAATTGCACTAATTATTCAGAAATATCACGTTTTGTGGGATATAAATTGGCATAGCATGCAGCCAGTTGGTCCTATCGATTTAAGAGTTGTTCTATTCGATTCAGTACGATAAAATACATTGGAAATGGCACCACGAATAAGTAACTGATATTACTAAAGTACTTCAGGAGGTTCTTTTCCATTTTTCAGGTGTTTTGCCCTAGTGTGCGACGCCAGTTAGTCCCCTGATAGCTACGGCACTGCAAGTAATAGCCATTTTTAAAATCTCCTACACTTACAAAGTTGTAAAATTCCTTACTTATCCTTTGTGTCTTCAAAAAATTGGATATACGCATAAAAACTTCCTATTTTCCACACCACTGGTCGCATATTATACTACTGTCGCTGTGTATAACCTCGATCCAATCTTTTTTTGATTTAATATCGGCATGAAGGAAAGAGAAAATTTATCATGTTTTTTAGCGATGTTTTAAAACATATAAAATTTCAGGGTTAGTTGCGGGTCAAAGCGATTTTAGTGCCGAGAGACGAAAACTGCCTCGTAACGTCGGTTATCGCCCGACTTTCGTCCTTTTTGTTAAAAACGATTTCACTGTTTTTACTATAGGACAGTTTCTTTCTATGGGCGATCCTTCTTGTGAACTATGAGAAATTGCTTGTTTTAAGGATCGACTGGTCAGTAATATTACATGGGATGAAAAGTTCCGAGATTTTGTTTTTGCCAAAGCTCGATTTTATTCTTCAACATAGTTTGCTTCAAGAACGATACACCTATTTCAGCGGTGTTCCAACATTTAGATACCTTTCATATAGAACGATTTGTCGAGCACTCTAAACTAAGCCTATGTTTCCCATTCGATTTCTTCATTTGAGTCATTTTTCCCTGGAGCCACCTTTTCCAATTTGGAAAGTGGTAATAATCGTTGGGGGCTAGATCTGATGAATACGTTAGATGAGAAAGCAATTCATAGCCTAATTGGCCCAATTTCACCATCGATTTTATGGAGTCGTGAACTGGAGCATTATCTTGGTGAAGCAACACTTTTTCTTCGCTAAATGCGGCCTTTTTTGCTTTATTTCACCATTCAAGCGGTCCAGTAACCCAACGTAATAGTCTCTAGTGATTGTTCGCTCTCTTCTCAAGATAATCGATCACTATTATTCCATCTACATCTCAAGAAATACTTGCCAAAATCTTTCAAGCTGATGTTGGTGTTTTTGGACGCTTCGGTCGGTTTTCATACGTTCCAGTCACTCTGCCGAGTGCCTGTTGGACGTAGGCGTGTAGTGGTGGATCCATGTTTCGTCCATTGTTACGAATCGATCTAAAAACTCCTTTGGATTAGGCCGAAACAGTGTCAAGTAGCGTTTTAAATCTTGAACAGTTTGCTGTTTTTGATCAATTGGGGTTTTGAAAAAAAAATTTTTGTCATAAGTGGAAAAATCATATATAAGTTTTATAACAAAACTATTTTTATTTATTTTTTTTATTCGTTATAATTAGAAAGTTATATCGAACTGAAAATAAATTTTTAAACTTATTACCGATGACGCACCGAAAAAATCCGAGCGCGTATGACGTCACAATGTTTATTTTTCCTCAACATCACAGACAGCTGATACGAGTGTTTTAGTTTTCAATCAATTTATTCTTGTTATAGTCATCAATGTATTGATAAATTTATTGAAAATGTCTAATCTCAAAAATTATCGTATCTGTTTCGTACCATTTTGTACGAATACTACAAAAACAAGTTGAACATAACCTATAGCCTTGTCACCGTAACTTTCGCGTGACACCGTACAAATAATTTATTTATATTTAATAAAAATATTTTGTTTCTTATTTACATTTACAATGTTATTTTTTTAAAAACTCATATTGATGCTTTAGCACCTCGAACTTCAGCTGAATTGAACCGAATGTCATTTTTAAGAAAATCTGTGATCATAAAAATATCCACAACTGGTATATTACCAGAATTGGCCTTTATGAACCCTTTGTCACTCATTACTGAATTAAATTAGTAACCAACAATAATTTTTCTTGCACTAAACGTCAATAATTTTGATAGTATATACACAGGTAGAAGCTGTTGACAGTATTTACGTAAAAACACTTAAACATAATGACGTCACAAACATGGCGTACTCGCGTGATTTTTTTTAAATTTTATAAATTATAATTTATTTATAATTAATTGTAAAAACATTTTAAACAGTTTTTCGCATCGATTATTAATATTATTTATGATAAAACTTTAAAAGAAAGTAAAAAAATATTTTTTATTCCTAAAAACCCAATTGTGAGAGTGTGCGGCACCCATCGTGAACATAGATTTTTCATATGGAAATATTCATGCAAAATATGCCTCACGAGTTCTGTTGATACCTTCACGATGTCAGCTATTTTTCTCACTTTCATCTTGTGGTCATTCAGTACAATATGATGGATTTTTTTGGGTTTTTTGGAGTGACTGCCTCATTTGGACGTCCGGAACATGGTGCAGCATCGCTGCTTGTACTATATCGTCAACATATAATTGCTTTCGACGCAGCAGATGTGCCATGACAGTTTTTAAGCCATTCTTGGGTTCTGGCTGTATTTTTCCCACCAAAAAGCAATGTTTGATGAACACACAAAATTCTTTTTGTTCCATCGTTTTGCAAAAATCAATCTTCTGAGAGTTGACACTAAGTGAAAATTATATAGTATTTTGTTTGTGCTGCCACACAAAAGTCGATTTTGACAATTTTTTTTTGAAATATAGTGTATGCAATCCAAAATATATTCAAATGCTTTTATTACATATACTTTAAAGTATATTTACAAATTTTAAACAATTTTTTTACAAAATAGCGGCACCATTACTCAGTAAAGGAAGATGCATCTTACAAATAGTACTTTGGGAAGATTTCTCCTCGAGTTTTTTACCTGAAACAAAGTGCAAAGATTTTCCCGTGAAAAATTTAAAAATATTAATTTTTTTATGAATGATACATGTTTGAAGAAAGTGTTTCATTTTTCGATATAAAAATCACGTAAATAATCATTTATAAAAAAAGTTCAAAACGAATTGCAAAATCCGTACGTACTTTGCTAGATAATTTAATTTTGAAGGTACAGTTAAAATTTCAAATAAATCGGTTTGATGTAGTTTTGAGAAAAACGTGTTTTAAAGTTATAAAAATTTTCTAGATACTTCCAATCTGCGATGGCTGCGCCATATAATTGGCCTTCTAAATTGATATTTTGTTGATAGATTCTAGATGAACTTAAATTCTGTAGATAAATAGATTTCTTCAATATTCAGAAGGGTACAGTCATTTAAGCAGCGCGGAGCATAAAAACTACCGGAGAGTTTAGAGAGCGCTGCGAGACAATTACACGCACTTGATAAAATACACTTATAACATTCATACCCTCATAAAATCCTTTGTGCCTTATTTCTAAGTCCCTAAAGCATCATTTAAGCCAAAAAAATTTTTTTTTTAAATTTCTAGAGTGGCATTACCCCTTAATTGTGTGTTTTTTAAACTTAACTCAATCATTCGATTTCATAAAATTATCACTTTGAGGCAAGCAAGAGGTGTCCTAAGACACTAAAACAAAAATTATGTGTTATGAAGTCCAACGTTTGTTGTAATATTTGGGATGACTCGGAGTATTTACGAAATAAAAATAACCAAAACAATGTTTAAGCATCTGAATAAAACACTGTGCATTTTTGTTATTTTTGATAATAAAGAAAAAGCGAGCGAGAAACTTTTTCTCGTTATATCCTCGAATTTTTGTTTAAAGTTAAAATGTGTTTTCTCGAAAACAGATGCAAAGTTTATCTTAAATAAATAGGCAGTTGCTGAAAGTTATTTTAAACTAGTATTATTCGTAGGAAAAATGAAAAACATTACTTATCGTTGCAGAGGAAAACTAGGGAAAATGGTAGTTTTTTTTTTTTTTCAATGTACGTTTATTAACAATTTTACTCCGGGTACAGTCTGGAAAATAACGTTCAAAACTTTTAACATTGAAACTTGAACGTATATTGAAAAATAATTTTTCAATTTTATTTAACATTTTGGCCGAACGTATTCGTACGAAATCGGTAAAGTGATTTACCCATTATTTTCGTTTTAAATATATACAGGGTGAGTCAACGATAGAGTAAATTTCATTATTTACAAAGTTGCTGAATATGTTTTTTATTTCGACTTGTAAATGGTCAAATAGACTGCTCCGATCTTCTGAGTTTGATAAATTTCCGTGTTCCACCGAGATCAACAAGAGACCACTCACTCCTCGCCCCGAAGTACCATAGATGGAACTATGGCCTATTCTCGCCGATCACTGTAATCACTAATGGCGCCAGTGAAACAGAACTTGATTTTTTTAATATCTCTTTAAAAGAATGGTTGATAGTCCACTGATTTCTGTAAGGATATTTGCTGGTGTTGTTGTATTGTTATAATTGTTGTATTATTATAATTTCTGTAGAAACTATGTAAAAAATGGGTCTGCTTGTAAATAAATAAATAAACAAATATATATATATATATATATATATATATATATATATATATATATATATATATATATATATATATATATATGTACATGGTATCTGAGAGCAATGGAACGCCAGATACTGAATATAAGATTACAAGACAGAATAAGAAATAAAAGTATAAGACAGAAAATCAAAATGATAGATGTCACAATTTGACAACAAAAGGAAAGATAGAATAAAAAAGTACAAGAATTGGGCCGTGGTTGGGATAAAAATCTAGAGGAAGGCCCCAAACAAGATAGAAAGATGACCCGAAAAGAGCGACTGGTTTAGAATGAATTGGAAAGACGTAGAATTGAGAGTGATGGGATGGAAGATATATATATATATATATATATATATATATATATATATATATATATATATATATATAATACATTAAAATTTCAGGTTTCAATCCGTTCGTCTAACAATGAATTTGCACGACGTTTCGCCAAAATTTCATTTGGCATTTTCAAGTGCTCCCGCTGCTGCTGCTACTCGATACTGTGATCTTACTGCTGCTGTCGCTCGAAGCTAACTCGCGGCGGCGGAGCGGGGGCAGCAGCAAGATGACAGTACATACATATATATATATATATATATATATATATATATATATATATATATATATATATATATATATATATATATATTTATATATAAATATATATATATTCGAATGTAAATGTATATATATATATATATATTCGAAATGTAAAAGTAGTTTAAATAAAGACAGAGGGCCTATTCCTTATAGTCCCCTCTACTGGTTACTAGACCGGAACTGATGGCCTTGCCTATGTCATTAGTTCCGCTTGAGTAATTCTAGGGTTAGGCTAAGTATAAATAGGGTAGATATGTAGTTTACCTTTAGTCAATCATCGCTCCTGATGAAGCTAACATGGTTAGCGAAACGCGCGTCGAGTGCAAAAATAAAGTGTTTGGTGTAGTGGTGATATATACTGAGTAGTGTCATTGTGCCAAAGATTCCACATTCCCAACTTAGTATTCGAGGCTGGTTTGAAAAGTCCGTGCAAAGTCCGAGAGATGGCACCACCGGCGCGTATCGAGGTCATGTTTAGTTAGTAGCATCCCTTGAATGAACGCACACCAAGTTTCAGCCATATTGGTCTATTTCTTTGTGTTTGGCATTCGTGTGAATCAAGGAAGTCGAGGGATTTTCAAGAAATGGACGAAAAAGAATTTCGTGTGGTGATTAAACATTACTTTATGAAAGGCAAAACGCCTCAGGAGACTAAAGAGAAGCTTGATAAACATTATGGTGACTCTGCACCTTCGATTAGAACAGTTTATAAGTGGTTTTAAAATTTTCGGACTGGCCATATGGGCACAAGTGACGCTGAACGTTCTGGACGGCCTGTGGAGGTTACGACTCCAGAAATCATTGATCAAATCCATGATATGGTGATGGATGACAGAAGAGTTAAGGTGCGTGAGATTGCTAGTGCTGTGGGCATCTGGACTGAACAGGTACATAATATTTTGCATAAACATTTGGACATGAGAAAGCTATCCGCAAGATGGGTGCCGCGATTGCTAACGCTTGACCAAAAACGGAATCGTGTGAAGTGTTGCAAGGATGGTTTGCAGCTGTTCCAGAAGAATCCGGAGGACTTTAAGCGTCATTTCGTCACTGTGGATGAAACATGGATACATTACTATACTCCTGAGACCAAACAACAATCTAAACAATGGGTTATCAAGGGGGAATCTGCACCAAAGGTCGGAAAGGTTATGGCGACTGTCTTTTGGGATTCGCAAGGGATAATTCTCATCGACTATCTGGAAAAGGGTAAAACTATTACAGGTGAATATTATTCATCGTTATTGGACCATTTGAAAACCGAGCTGCAAGAAAAACGCCCGCGATTGGCCCACAAGAAAGTCCTTTTCCATCACGACAACGCACCAGCATACACCTCAGCAGTTGTGGTCGCAAAACTAATGGAAATAAGATTCCAACTCGTTTCAGATCCCCCCTGTTCTCTAGACTTGGCTCCCTCGGACTACTATTTGTTCCCCAATTTGAAGAAATGGCTGGCGGGACAAAGATTTTATTCTAACGAGGAGGTGATTGCAGACACTAATGGATATTTTGCAGACTTGGACAAATCCTATTATTCGGAAGGGATCAACAAACTAGAACATCGTTGGACGAAGTGTATAAGCCTAAAAGGAGACTATGACGAAAAATAAAAAAGGTTTACCCCAAACACATAAGTAGTTTTTTATTTTTGCACGGACTTTTCAAACCAGCCTCGTATATATATATATATATATATATATATATATAATATATATATATATATATATATACATATATATCTATATATATATATATATATATATATATATATATATATATAAATATAAATATATATATATATATATATATATATATATATATAAATATAAATATATATATATATATAAAATATAAATATATATATATATATATATATATATATATATATAAATATAAATATATATATATATATAAATATATATATATATATATATATATATATATATATATATATATATATATAAATATAAATAAATATAAAGCTCTCTTTCATCCCATCCTTCGCGATTTTGCTTCTTTCCAATTCATTCTAAACCAGCTGCTCTTTTCAGGTAATCTTTCTATCTTGTTTGGGACCTTCCTCTGGATTTTTGTCCCAGCCACGGCCTCCATTCTTGTACTTTTCTATCTTTCCTCTTGTTGTCAAATTGTAACATTTATCATTTTGATTTTCTGTCTTATACTTTCGTTTCTCATTCTGTTTTGTAATCTTATATCTTATATTCAGTATCTGGCATTTCATTGCTCTCAGATATATATATATATATATATATATATATATATATATATATATATATATATATATATATATATATATATGTATATATATATATATATATATATATATATATATATATATATATATATATATATGTATATATATATATATATATATATATATATATATATATATATATATATATATATATATATGTATATATATATATATATATATATATATATATCTATATATATATATATATATATATATATATATATATATATATACAAGGTACGGCGCCAAAATCCGGACAAATTAAACATTTTTTTGAAACATAATTTTTTTTTACTAAATTGTTTGTTGGGTCATAAAGAACATATTTACTCAATATAGGCCCCTTCTGCTTGAATGATCGCCTCCATTCTTGGTCTGAAGCGGTCGCAGTCCCGTTTTAATAGGTTACGGTCCATATCGGCGAATGCCGTTTCAATAGCGGCTCTCACTGATGCGACGTTCGGATTCTGAACTTCTTAGTGACCCTTTCAACCACATAGAAGTCGAAAGGATTTAAATCTGGGCTGTTGGGAGGCCAAAATTCTTTGGACCAAAATATGTCGACGTTGTCCGACAACCAATTTTTTCCTTGCCGGTGTTGCAAAACCTTCGTCGGACTTCTCCGACTCGTTGTACTTCGCGACAACGCACTGTGTTTCAACATTATGACTGTTTCAAGGTTATGAATGTTTAGTACATGCATCAAGCTATTTGGATGCCAATCGCGACCTCTCAAAGTGGTATAGAACGGCGGGAAATTCAAATTGAATTTTGTCCGGATTTTGGCGCCGCACCCTATATATATATATATATATATATATATATATATATATATATATATATATATATATATATATATATAAAATATATATATATATATATATATATATATATATATATATATATATATATATATATACAAATATAAGTCCAGTTTCAGTAGCAATATCGAAGGCAACAATGTTCATATTTATTGAAACTGACGCCTGTGTATTCAGTGTTCTTTAAAATTATTAGGCATCAAAAAAAACAATGTTAAAAATTTCCATTTACATTACTTTTATTTAAATTTAAATTGGAAAAACGTCTTTTTTCCATGGGCTTTGATTTCATTGTGCATGGCTGTAAACATTTGCCCACGTAAAATGATTACATTGATACTAATTTTTTTTTGTTAAATTTTTGATCGATTTCATATTTATTTATTTTGAATTAAGTTTGAAATCTTCGTTCTATTAGTCAGATCTTGTATTTTAACCTTGCATTTTGTTCACTAGTATATTAGTATACCTATTGCAGAGAAACTTCAAAATTGTCTCAAAAGCAGGATATATACGGAAATGATTGTTCCCACTTTAAATCGCTGCACTGACTGAGAAACACGATTTAGTTCTAAATAACGAAATTATCAATAATGCAGGTATACACACTACATGTAACAACAGATATACACACTACATGTAACAACAATTAAAATATCTTTTTTATTATTCTATTAGCTTTCAGTTAATGAATCAACCATCGGAAATAGCCTTGGACGTCACATTTTTGTGTTTCAGTACAATAGTTATTGTTTGTATACTATATATCGATTCCTCAAAATATAGCCTAAAAGCTGCCCTACTTCACAACGGTAATACAAAACCATCAATACCAGGTGCTTATTCCGTATTGAGAAAAAAAACATACGCTAACATGGCTGCTATATTAAATGCTATAAGTACGAGGAGTCGAAGTGACAAATATGTGCTGATTTAAAGGTGGTTGCTATGCTAATGGGTCTACAAGGAGGTTACACGAAATTCTGCTGCTTTTTATGTCTTTGGGATCGTAGAGCAACCAAAAAACATTTTTTGCAGAAAGTCTGGCTGAAGAGATCATCTTACGATCCGGGAGATAAAAACGTCCTAAACACACCCTTAATAAACTTTGAATTGTTGTGGCTGTTACTTGATGGAAATTCATAACGAATGTAATGAAAGACTGATTTTGTCAAATTTCCACTTTATTTAGTTTCACTGAAACTGTATGACGCGTTTCGCTATACTATAGCTTCTTCTGATACAAAATGATATTTGAATATTAGTGTTGTTACATTTATACAAATACCCTAAGGTAGATAGGTAATAAAATTAATACTATATGCTAATGAATATTGCTGGGAAATCCGTTCTGAATATTAATTGTATAAATTGAGTAAAGGGGAGTTACCATGGGCCAGACAGGTATCTTTTTGTTCGTTTAAAATGTCTGAATTTTTAATTCTATTTATTTCTAAATTTTCAAATAGGTTTAATTTTACGCCTTTGTTTTGTAGTGTGTAGAATTTTAAATTTATCGTCAAAAAGATGATTTGATTCTGTTAAATGATTACTGTACGCTGAGTTAGTTTTGTTTTTTAAATAGCTTCTTTTATGTTCTAAAATCCGAGTTTCGAATGAGCGACCTGTCTGACCTATGTAACTTTTATGACAAGAACCACAATTCAGCTGATACACTCCAGATTTTTTTATCTATTTTGTTTTCCCTTTGCGTTTTTAATGAATTTTCCTAACGAATTGTTTGTTCTAAAAGCTATGTTGATATTATATTTGTTTAAGTGGTTTTTGAATTTTCTCTGACGTGTTACCAAAATAGGTTAAAACATTATATTTTTTCCCTGTGTTTTCTTTCTTGGGGTATACTAAAGAAATAGTTTTATTTTTTAATTTTTGTTTAGAATTGAGTCTATGGTGTCAGGAGAATGTCCGTTGTTAACAGCAATTTGTTTTATTAGATTTAATTCTTTATTAAAATCATCTACAGATAAGGGGACACTTACAAGTCTATGCAACATACTGTGGTAAGCTGCCAATTTGTGTTGTAGGGGGTGAGCTGATTTTATGTTTATTGTAGTATCTGTATGTGAGGGTTTGTGAAAAATGAAGAATTTGTGTTTGTCGTAATGTCTGGATATCGTTAAGTCAAGAAAATTAATTTTATTGTCGACTTCTAGTTCCATAGTGAATTTAATATTTTTATGTATTGAGTTTATATAGTTAAAAACATTGTCAAGTTGACGCTCTGTACCATTAAAACAAGCAAAGATGTCGTCTACATATCGGTACCAATACAAAAATGATTTGCTAAATTATTGTCTATGTATTTGTTTTTCTAGGTTATCCATGAATATTTCTGCTAAAAGCGGGCTAAGTGGACTACCCATTATGAGACCCTCAGAACGTATTATTAAAGTAAAAATAATTTTGATTGAGGCTCGTGTTTAATAAATTTAGTATGTCTTATTGTATAACGATATTAACTTTATTTTTGATGAGGAATGTTTTTATGATTTTTACTGTTTCATCCGGGGTATGCTAGGGAAAAGGGAATTATCTGGTAGAAAGACGTTGGAAATTTTTTCCGTTAATTCTAACGAATTTTTTATTGTGTAAGTTGGGGTGAAGTTAATGTTCGTTAAAATACAAATTGGCAGCTTACCACAGTATGTTGGATAGATTTGTAAGTGTCCCCTTATCTGTAGATGATTTTAATAAAGACTTAAATCTAATAAAACAAATTGCTGTTAACAACGGATATTCTCCTGACACCACAGACTCAATTCTAAACAAAAAAATAAAAAATAAAGCTATTTCTTTAGTATACCCCAAGAAAGAAAACACAGGGGAAAAAATATAATGTTTTAACCTATTTTGGTAACACGTCAGAGAAAATTAAAAACCACTTAAACAAATATAATATCAACATAGCTTTTAGAATAAACAACTCGTTAGGAAAATTCATTAAAAACGCAAAGGGAAAACAAAATAGATCAAAACAATCTGGAGTGTATCAGCTGAATTGTGGTTCTTGTCATAAAAGTTACATAGGTCAGACAGGTCGCTCATTCGAAAGTCGGATTTCAGAACATAAAAGAAGCTATTCAAAAAACAAAACTGACTCAGCGTACAGTAATCATTTAACAGAATCAAATCATCTTTTTGACGATAAATTTAAAATTCTAGACATACAAAACAAAGGCGTAAAATTAAACCTATTAGAAAATTTAGAAATAAATAGAATTAAAAATTCAGACTTCATCTTAAACGAAAAAAAAGATACCTGTCTGGCCCACGGTAACTCCCCTTTACTCAATTTTTACAATTAATATTCAGAATGGATTTCCCAGCAATATTCATTAGCATATAGTATTAATTTTATTACCTATCTACCTTAGGGTATTTGTATAAATGTAACAACACTAATATTCAAATATCATTTTGTATCAGAAGAAGCTATAGTATAGCGAAACGCGTCATACAGTTTCAGTGAAACTAAATAAAGTGGAAATTGGACAAAATCAGTCTTTTATTACACACCCTTAATAGATTCTGAGAAAATCCTTCTTCCTCCGTTGCACATCAAAGTAGGACTAATGAAGAATTTTATGAAAGTCATGGATAGGGAAGGATATAGGTTTGGTTATATACCCAACCTCTTACCTCGTCTGAGTGAAGCTAAGATCAAAGAAGGAATTTTTACTGGTCTTGACATAAGAAAAGTCATTAACGACCGTAATTTCGAAAACGTGCTCAACCCGAAAGAACTGGCAGCATGAACGGCGTTTGTTAAAGTAGTACAAGGTTTTCTGGACAACAAAAAAGAAATTAACCACAAAACTTTGATTATACATCTTCTGAAAGCCTATTAAGCCGTGTGTTACCGAATGTCACTGAAAATTCACTTTCTTCACATATGGATTTTTTCCCGGAGAACTTGGAGGCAGTAAGTAACGAGCAAGGCGAGAGATTCAATCAGGATATCAGAACCAGTGAAACAAGATATCAAGGTTGCTGGGGCCTTGCAATGTAGGGCGTTTTTTTTTTTATGGGTCTAGCACACGTGCTACAGGGAAGTCCCTAAAGCGCTACAGGAGCGACACGTGTGTGGAGAAAGCGATTCATGTTGTTCTTGAATCGCTGTAAATGGTACTCGGTGGCAAATTATTCCAAAGGGATGATGTTCTCCATATAAATGACTGCTTGAAAAGCGTTGTACGAGGAGTAACAAGCTGAACCTCATACGGATGTGAAGTATTAGCGCGACGTGTACTTCTAACATGCACCACTCTGGGAGGAATTAAGCGGGCTACATCCTTCGAACACTTTCCATGAAAATACTTGTAGAATAGGCTCAAGTCGCCAACCGTTCTTCGATGTTCCAGCGAATCAAGGCCTCCTTTCAGTTCCGGGTCTCCAATCAGACGAACAGCTCTTCTCTGAACAGAATCCAACAACTGCAGTGTGTGTTTGGGAGCGGTTTGGGAGGTTCTTGAAGAGAGGAGATTTTACTCTACATAAGTGAATGAAAAAATTAACTAAACGTCAAACCAAGTTGCAAAAGTATCTTGTTATTCAATATTTTTTATTATGTGCATGTTTAATAATTTTCCTTCAATCATAACACAGCCCCACAAAAAAAAAAGTGGGGTATACTTTTGATGCGATATATCAGATCCGTAGTATTTTTGCCCGCTGATCACGAATCTGACGTCAGAATATCGCCATCACATCTCAATTTTTTTCTAACCTCAAAAAATAGGTAAAAATTAGTAAAAATTAAGAAAAATATACTCCTAAAAAATTGATTCAAGCTTTTTCATGAATCCAAAGATGTATTAATATGTATTCGGACACGCTAAGCTAATATTCATCGGTTGGATTAAGCCATACAGTTCGGTTTTCTTTCTAACCTCAATAAATCAGACAGATATAGTGCTTCTCGAATGCAAAAACGAATTCAAATTAAAATTCAACCGATTCTTACCAAATTTGGTACACGGGGGTTTTTTGGGTTGCTGATCATGAATCTGAGGTCGGATTTGCAAAATTCAAAATGGCGGATCCAAGATGGCGGACAAAATTTTTGAAAACCAACCGATTCCTACCAAATTTGGTATACAGTTGGGGAATCCTCAAACCTGATACTCTTAAAACCCTAAACCCTGAATCCTTAGACTCCCACACCCTGTAACCTGAAAAAAATAGACCTCAATAACCCTGTAACTTTAAAAATGAGACCCAATAAACTCAAAACCAGGACTTTTAAACCATATACTCTCAAATAGTAGACCCTTAAGCCCTAGAATTGCGAAGGTTTGACCCGCGCCGAACTTTCCTTTTTTTGGCTGTATCTTGTTCTTTTTTCCGCGAATGACCTATTCAAAGGCTTTCTGCCCAAACGCTTTTGAGGACTTGTTTCTCTTTTTAGCGACCAGCAATAGTCCGCTAGCATATGATCATCCCATCGTCCTTGATACCGATTTTCTATGATTTTCAGATCTTGGTGAAAACGTTCCCCTTGCTCCTCACTGTAGTCACCAAGATTATAATCTTGGTTTAAAAGTCCTGGTTTTGAGTTTATTGGGTCTCATTTTTAAAGTTACAGGGTTATTGAGGTCTATTTTTTGAGGTTACAGGGTGTGGGAGTCTAAGGTTTCAGGGTTTAGGGTTTAAGAGTATCAAGTTTGAGGATTCCCCAACTGTATACCAAATTTGGTAGGAATCGGTTGGTTTTCAAAAATTTTGTCCGCCATCTTGGATCCGCCATTTTGAATTTTGCAAATCCGACCTCAGATTCATGATCAGCAACCCAAAAAACCCCCGTGTACCAAATTTGGTAAGAATCGGTTGAATTTTAATTTAGATTCGTTTTTTTGCATTCGAGAAGCACTCATATCTGTCTGATTTATGGAGGTTAGAAAGAAAACAGAACTGTATGGCTTAATCCAACCGATGAATATTAGCTTAGCGTGTCCGAATACATATTAATACATCTTTGGATTCATGAAAAAGCTTGAATCAATTTTTTAGGAGTATATTTTTCTTAATTTTTACTAATTTTTACCTATTTTTTGAGGTTAGAAAAAAATTGAGATGTGATGGCGATATTCTGACGTTAGATTCGTGATCAGCGGGCAAAAATACTACTGATCTGATATATCGCATCAAAAGTATACCCCACTTTTGTGGGGCTGTGTAATTATACATTTTGTTCGTAAATTAAAGGAGATTTTATTTTCCCAGTAATTCATTTTAAAATGTCATATAACAAAAAAATCTTACGTCCTACATATTTTATGTTATTTTTTTCAGATTCAGCAGTATAAAATACATACACAACACCTATTTTAATTTATGTTACACACAAAAAAAAATTGTAGACCTGTGTAATGTAATAATAATTTAAACCTTGTGTGAATGAACTAAATTGCCGTAATTTTCATTTCTAGTGTAGATATTTCTGAAACGAAACAAGCGGGTTATGTCGATTGAGTATTAGTGTAAAAATACGAATACCAACTCTCAATCTCTGCCCCATGTGTTACTAATAAATGAAATAACTCTATTGGATAGAGTTTAAAGATCTGTAAAATCGGAATGATATTGTTTAGTAACTAAGAATACTTTCTCAATAGTGAGTAATTTAGAGATGATTGTTGACTTGTAAAATTGGTTAAAGGACTTATTTTATAATAAACCCGAACATAATGGTTGAAAGCGCTATACTTATTTTCTCAAAAAATGTCTTAAAAGCCTGTATACCTTTACATCTGCTTAGCCTCTATTATGTGCTAATGCAATAAAGCAATTTGTAGGAAAAAGGATCTCGGTTATAGGAAAGTGCCCTAGTTCATATCATAGACGTATAAAACCACTAAAATGACGAAGCGACGGTTTCTGAAAAAATGGCTCAGCCAGGCATGGTTGAAGGTACAATTTTTTAATTAGGACTTTTCTTATGAGCATAGCACTCGTGCTGCAAAGAAATCCCAAATCGACACAGGAGCGATGTGTGTGCGATAAAAGCTATTCACGTTAGTCTTGAATCGATGCAAATTGTACTCGGTTAAGAACACAGTTTTGGGCAAATCATTCCAAAGGGATGAGGTAGGGTTGTACGAGGATTGGCAAGTTGAAGCTCATACGCATGTGAAATATAGTGGTACGTGTATTCCTAACATGCAGCGCTCTTGGAGAAATTCTCGCTTCTCCCAACAATTCCAGGTTCTTTTGGTCAGTCGCTAAGGCAGTTAGTCAAAATTTCAACAAATCCACCATACCACCACTCACACGGCCAGATAATTCTATTGCAACGACACCTGTTGACAAAGTGAACTTGTTGGCTGAACTCTTTACTTCACATTCTACTCTCAATTTCCAAGGAAAAACACCACCTAATATTGCCATAGTGCAGTCAACGATGCCCGATATTGTCTTCAGGCAGCGTATCATAAAACGTATTTTGATGAAGCTAGACACCAAAAAGGCTTCTGGCGCTGACGGAATACCTGCCATAGTTCTCAAAAACTGTGCGAGGGAACTAACACCAGTTTCCTGGAGACTTTTCAACCTAGCTTACAGAAAGGGAATATTTCCTTCCTGCTGGAAATGTGCCACAGCTCAGCCAATACCTAAAAAAGGCAAGAAGACCTTGCCAAATAACTACCGACCTATCGCACTGCTTTCAATAATATCGAAAGTCATGGAAAAGGCTATCAATCAGCATCTTCTAAAACATCTTGAAGGATTCAACATTATTAGCGATCACCAATATGGCTTTCGTAAAAATAGATCAACAGGAGATCTCCTGACTTATGTAACACATGTTTGGAACAACGCAATTGAACACTTTGGAGAATCTCGAGCGTTTGCTCTTGACATATCCAAGGCATTCGACCGTGTTTGGCACGATGGGCTGTTGGCTAAGCTACGTTCTTATGGTATGTCTGAAATTTTGCGACCACAACTGCTGAGATGTGTGCTGGTGCGTTGTCGTGATGGAAAAGGACTCTCTTGTGGACCAATCGCGGGCGTTTTTCTTGCAGCTCGGTTTTCAAACGGTCGAATAACGATAAATAATATTCACCTGTAATAGTTTTACCCTTTTCCAGATAGTCGATGAGGATTATCCTTTGCGAATCCCAAAAGACAGTCGCCATAACCTTTCCGGCCGAAGGAGCGATCTTCGCCTTTTTTGGTGCAGATTCCCCCTTGATAACCCATTGTTTATATTGTTGTTTGGTCTCAGGAGTATAGTAATGTATCCATGTTTCATCCACAGTGACGAAACGACGCTTAAAGTCCTCCGGATTCTTCTGAAACAGCTGCAAACCATCCTTGCAACACTTCACACGATTCCGTTTCTGGTCAAGCGTGAGCAATCGCGGCACCCATCTTGCGGATAGCTTTCTCATGTCCAAATGTTTATGCAAAATATTATGTACCCGTTCAGTCGAGATGCCCACAGCACTAGCAATCTCACGCACCTTAACTCTTCTGTCATCCATCACCATATCATGGATTTGATCAATGATTTCTGGAGTCGTAACCCCTACAGGCCGTCCAGAACGTTCAGCGTCACTTGTGCCCATATGGCCAGTCCAAAAATTTTGAAACCACTTATAAACTGTTCTAATCGAAGGTGCAGAGTCACCATAATGTTTATCAAGCTTCTCTTTAGTCTCCTGAGGCGTTTTGCCTTTCATAAAGTAATGTTTAATCACCACACGAAATTCTTTTTCGTCCATTTCTTGAAAATCACGCGACTTCCTTGATTCACACGAATGCCAAACACAAAGAAATAGACCCATATGGCTGAAACTTGGTGTGCGTTCATTCAAGAGATGCTACTAACTAAACACGACCTCGATACGCGCCGGTGGTGTCATCTCTCGGACTTTGCACGAACTTTTCACACCAGCCTCGTACACAAACCTTTTCAGACATTCCATAAGAGCGTAACTTAACCAACAACACGTTATGCCAAACACGGTCAAATGCCTTGAGATTCTCCAAAGTGTTCAATAGCGTGGTTCCAAACATGTGTTACATAAGTTAAAAGATCTCCTGTTGATCTTTGCTTATGAAAGCCATATTCCTTGCACTTAGTCATCTTCTGGAAACTCGATGGCAACTGTTTTTTTTTTGGGCTGCAAGGGGATTTTACTTATTGATTATATGAAAAAGAGCCCACAATTAATGAGTGGTTTACGAAAGAATGATTTAGAACTTAAAGCAGAGAGTTACTTCGAGAAAAACTTCCGAATTCATAACGAACCAAAACTGTCTCACAACTACAACGGTAATGGTTTGAATTATACAAGCCATTACCGAAAATTACGTATTCATCGAATTATAACATTCACCCTCTAGCCCTGATTTAGGACTCCGTGATTTCTCGTTGCTCGTTTGAAAAAGAATTTCAGTGACTACACATTTTCCTCAGATGTTGTGTTGAAAGCCGCTGTAGCGTTTTTCTTTATGGCACAAACAAAAGTTTTTTTTGGATGAAATGAAAGAATTTGAGAAACGCGGCAACAAATGTATTAATGTAGATGATAATTATCTAAAACAGTACTGCAAGTTTCCTTTATAACTACATAGATAACTTCAAAAAAATCCTTGTACTAATATACAGGGTGTCCCAGTGTTCCGTGTACATAGAGGATTTCTGGTATGAAAATATTACCATTTAACCCACTTACCTTAGTCCAAAAATTCGTATTTTTTCAGATACAGGGTGTCAAAGTTATACTTTTATTTTAGTTTTTCTTAAGTAGCTTTCTTAATAATTGTATTATTTGTATAAGATTCTATGCTAAGCGGTTTTCTGAGATAAGAAATCAAATTCAGCTCACAGTTGTGTTGTAAATTGTAGGGGATGCCACTTATTGCACTGGGTATACTTTTAAATTATCACAACTTTTTTATACCACTCCGTATGATATTTTTAATTAAATATTCGTATTCTCCACCTTCTCCAGCCTAAAAAAGTCCTCTTGGTAAATGTTGCTACGAGCAATAGTTTCTGAGATAGTGGGATCTTTGTTTCCATTTTTTAATTCCACTGTCAAATTCGCAAATGCGTTCCTGCACACATTTCTTTACATTGTATAGTTACTGGGTAACGCTCAAAAATCACTCTGGTAATGATGTATGACTTAACTGGCTTGTAGTAATACTGACAAAAAGGAATTTTTGACAGGTATCAAACAAGTTTTGCGGGTATTAACAAGAATTAATTCCTTTTCAAGCTCAACAGTGTTTTAAATCTAGATTATTACGGAGTACACTTTTGGTGAGCAAACTGATATGATTTTAGTGATTGGTTTTCTTTAGGCAACTGTCGCAAAAGTGCTCGCGTATATCACGAATGATTTCCGCATCGTCGGACTCCTAACCATCAGACTTTTGCCAATATTGAGAGACGACTTCGAGAAATTGGACAATTTAAGCCGATCAGGAATAATGCTGGGCGGTCTTCACAAGCTAGAGCATCCGATGTTGAAGAGGAAATCCTTGAAAATTGTACACGATAATCCTGGAATCAGCATTCGTTTAATTGAATATCAAAAGTACAACTAACCAGATCATTAGACGACAAATTATTCACCCCTTTCATATACAGTCCGTCCAGGAACTCTTACCTTCAGCTCTTGGTTCCCGTTTGCACTTTTCACTGATTATTCGAGCACGCATAGCGACTGTTCCAGCTTTTGACACTAAAATCCTGTTTACAGACGAAGCACGCTTCACTCGACGAGGTATAATAAATGCATAATAATCGTATTTACGCTGAAGAAAACTCACATGCTGTGCAACAAAGACAGTTTCAACGCGAATTCAGTATTAAGGTCTGGATGGAATTTGTCACGAACTATTTGATAGCGCCGTTTAGATTACCAGATCGACTTGATGGTGACATTTCCTCCATGAAATACTCCTGTATTATTGGAAAGCTTACCCATTAATTTACGTCACGACATGTTTGTCATGCACGATGGTGCACCACCCTATTTTACTCGTAATATGAGAATTTTTTTGAGCCAAAGTTACCCAGATAAATGGATCGGAAGAGGTGAAGATGCTCCTATTAACTGGTCACCTCGTTCCTTAGACTTAAATCCATGCGAGAAATCGAAAGTTTATCAACTTCAAATCAACAACATTGAGCAATTGTGGAATAGGAATCAAAGTGCTGCTAACGCTTTCCGAGATGAAGACATTTTAAGAAGAGTACATTTAAATTGCGAGGAGCTGGAGACTTCTTAAAAATATGAGAGCAGAACGGAAAAGAGAAATAACCAATAACACCAGAAAAATGGAACCAATATTTTACAAATATGCTAACAGAAGATAGACCAGAGTTCAAAAGTACCCAACATGGAAACCCAAATATAGTTATACGAGGATCCCCAATAAGGAAACAACATCAGAAGTTAAAGAAGTATGTAAAACGCTAAAAAATGGTAGAGCTCCAGGACCAGGAAACATCCCAGGAGAGATAGTAAAATACGGAACTGAAAAGCTATTTAGCGCTTTGAGGAACTTATTCCAAAGATGGATTAACACATCAGAAGTACCCGAGGAATGGAAAATATCATACATATCAACAATTCATAAGAAAGGAGACAAAAATAATTGCGATAACTATAGGGGAATAACGGTTACAGGATCTATTAGCAGAATATACGGAAAAATACTTAAAAATAGAATAGAAACGGAATACGCGGACGTAGAAGCTGAAGAACAGGCAGACTTTAGAGCAGGAAGATCCACAATAGACCATCTCTTCTCACTGACACAAATCCTAGAAAAGAAAACCGCATTTGATCAGGAAGTCCATGTCTTGTTTGTTGATCTAAAAAAGGCCTACGACAGCGTGCCCCTAATGAGATTGTGGGAAACACTACAACAGAGTAATGTAAGTACCGAAATAATTAAAGCCGTAAAATCCTTATACCAAGACGCAAGAAGTAGTGTGAAAACCAAATATATGGTATAACAACAGGGTTCCCGGTCACAAAGGGTCTCAAACAGGGCTGCTGTATATCCCCAACGCTATTTAAAATCTATTTGGAGAGTGCACTGAAGAACTGGAAAAGGAAATGCAGCAGTATGGGATTACCACTGGATGACGATACTACATTGTACACGCTATCATTCGCAGATGACCAGGTAGTAGTCGCTCAGGACATCGATGATATGGAATACATGACACGAAAACTTATGGATGAATATGAAAAATGGGGCCTAGAAGTCAATATTAAAAAGACCGAGTACATGTGCGTCGGAGGACAACAGCAGGACTTGAAACTGGCCACAGGACACACCATCAAACACTGTGCCAGTTATAAGTATTTGGGAACGAGAATATCTAGGGACGGAACACTGGAAGAAGCAATATTTGAGAGGAATATCCAAGGAAGAAAAGCGATTGCAATGCTTAATAGTATACTATGGGACAAAAACATAACCATTGAAAATAAGAAGAGAATTTACAACTCAATAGTGAAAAGTGTAATAACTTACAGCTCCCAGGTGTGGCCATTAAAGAAAAGAACAGAAAAAATACTAAAAGCTACAGAAATGGATTTCTGGAGACGAGCAGCCAGAAAATCCAGAAAAGACCGCACACCAAATGACACGATAAGGCGAGCTTTAGAAATAAAGCACGATATAGTGGACGAAATCAGAACCCAACAGTTGGTATGGTACGGACATGTACAGAGAATGTCACAAGACCGACTGCCTAAAAAGATTTTAAATTGGAACCCTCATGGAAAAAGAAAGCGAGGAAGACCACGCCAAAGCTGGAGAGCAGGAATCAACAAGGAAGTACTAGAGAGAGATCTGAAGGAGGAGGGATGGAGAAACCGGGAGGAGTGGAAATTAGGCATCGGAAGACGGAAGACGTTATAAAACCGATTGATATATATATATATATATATATATATATATATATATATATATATATATATATATATATATATATATATATATATGTATATATATATATATATATATATATATATATATATACATTTAAATTTCCTGCAACGTATTAATTTATGCATTAACGAGGGTGGCGGCCATATTGAACATCTCAGTTGAGCGATTAAACTTTTTTCGAATTTATCAATTTGTGGCTAATCCTTTATGCCCTTAGCCAGTTGGTTTTCACATACTTACTGTTGTTGGCCCGTTGGTATTTAAATTTATTATTGTTGTTAGCCTTTTTGCCTCTAAGCATGCACCGAATCTTATACAAATAGTACAATTATTGAGAAAGCTACTTAAGGAAAACCAAAATAAAAGTATAACTTTGACGCCCTGTATCTGAAAAATTACGAATTTTTGGACTAAAGTAATGGTCATATTTTCATCCCAGAAATCCACAATAACTCTATGTATACGGAATACTGGGACACCCTGTATATTAGTAAATATAACCTCAAATTATAACCATGGCATATTCTACAATTAACAATGTTATTTTTAAAGAAAAACACTAAGCGGCGTTTAATGCAGTTGGAGACCATTTTCAGTTGAACAAATCTTATGGAGCAAAGTGATTCTTCATGTTTTATATATCCATAGTTAAAATTTGACACTGTAAAAGCGTCGTCGTCCTCCGTCCTTGTGTACCAAACAAAAGTGATTGAAACCGTCACCTAACGTGATAAGAACGTCTGTATGACTAATGATCCGGCGCGACGTCTTATATAATTAATATGAACGATCTGTAGGGTCGCTGAGGTCATTAAAAACGGCCGTGTTTAGTCAAGAGCATACACCTGTTACGCAAAATGAAAAATTATGCTCGAATTTCGGACAGTTTTTTTTTTAATAAATTAATAATTAATGTTTATTTTTCTTTTCTTTCCTTAAAAGTCACTTCTCTACTCCAAAGGGCAATTCGTCAATTTATTTGTGGAAAACCCAGCGACGCCAGTTTCGGCTTCTGGCTTTTAATCTAATCTATAATATATATAAAATGCAACGTCTCTCTGTCTGTCTG
The DNA here is from genome assembly GCA_019049505.1 of Pachyrhynchus sulphureomaculatus. Lineage (NCBI taxonomy): Eukaryota > Metazoa > Arthropoda > Insecta > Coleoptera > Curculionidae > Pachyrhynchus > Pachyrhynchus sulphureomaculatus. Next base: position 18,027,830 of record CM032447.1, read on the forward strand.
TCTGTCCGTTAGTGCGCTTATCACTGGAGAACCACTTATCCGATTTACGTACTTTTTTTTTTTAAACATACATATGTTCTCTGGCCAGGTTATAGGCTATATTTTATTATGATATGTAGCATAAGGAATGAGCAGTGACGATAATAGTGAACGAAGTCGGAAAAAAAGTTTGCCGCTAGCGCGTTCCCTTGCAATACCCAGCCTAAACCATTAAATATGGAACAATATTATGGAGCAGAGAATATCTATAATCTATAATCTATAATATATATAAAATGCAATGTCTCTCTGTCTGTCTGTCTGTCCATTAGTGCGTTTATCACGCGAGAACCACTTATCCAATTTACGTGTCTTTTTTTTAATCCATACATATATTCTTTGGCCAGGTTATATAATAATAATAATAATCTATATCTACAATATATATAAAATGCAGCGTCTCTCTGTCTGTCTGTCCGTTAGTGCGCTTATCACTGGAGAACCACTTATCCGATTTACGTGCTTTTTTTTAAAACATACCTATGTATGTTCTCTGGCCGGTTATCTATCTATAATATATATAAAATGCAACGTCTCTCTGTCTGTGTGTCTGTCTGTCTGTTTGTCCGTTAGTGCGTTACGTACTTTTTTTTTAAAACATACATATGTTCTCTGGCCAGGTTATAGGATATATTTTATTGCATTAGGTAACATAAAGAATAAGCAGTGACGATAATAGTGAATCAAGTCGGAAAAAAGGTTACCGTTAGCGCGTTCTTTTGCAATACACTGCCTAAACCATTAAATATGGAACAATATCATGTTGCAAAGAATATAATGTATATAAAATGCAATGTCTCTCTGTCTGTCTGTCCGTTAGTGCGCTTATCACTTGAGAACCACTTATCCGATTTACGTGTTTTTATAAATTTATACATACTCGTATATGTTCTATATAATTCAATATAAGCCTAGATGGGAGATAAGGAGAAATAATAGGAGATAAGCAGAGATAAGTCTAGGTAATGGGAGTTATGGTGAGATAATAGGAGATAAGGAGAAATAATGGGAGATAAGGAGAAATATTGCGAGATAAGTCCAGATAAGCCTAGATAAGGTGAGATAATGGGAGATAAGTATAAATAATGGGAGTTAAGGAGAAATAATGGGAGATAAGCAGAGATAAGCCTAGATAATGGAAATTGTGTAGAGATAATGGGAGATAAGGAGAAATAATGGGAGATAAGGGGAAATAATGGTAGATATTTTATTACGTTAAGAAACATAAGGTATAAGCAATGACAATAGTATTGAATCAAATCCACGCGAGAGGAGCCGCGGGCATGGCTAGTATTATATATTTATGGATGTTTTTTTCGAAACTATTTGACGTAGGAAATTAAAATTTGTCACAAATATAGCAATTGATGGCCCAATCACATCCGTTTAGTTTTAAAAGTTAAATTTTGACTTAAGGAATTAGCTTTGGAGAGTTAAATCGGAAGTGAATTTTTTTTTTTCAAGGTGATCGAATGGGGTGCCAAATGAAAGCTTGCGAAAACACGAGTTCAATGATATATATGATGTAATACTCATGCAAACTTTTTTTTATATTGTTTTTAAAAAATTGTCTAACGTCACTGTCCCCACACCCTATCTCTAAGAGTACTCATCAAAAAATTTCGAAAAAGTTTTGAAACATTGTCCATAAGGCGTAGATTGAATGAAAATTATCGAATTGAATGCACCTTTGATATTTTATCTGGTATATAACAACAAAGATCGGAAATAAACTTTGTTTGATATATATTTCGTACTTACATATATGTGTACAAGCCCCTCGTTTAATAAAATATGTTATTTACTGTGTACATAAAAGTTTAAACACACTCGCACAGCAAGGATCTAAGATAATTATTGTGGGTGATTTTAACATCAATTTTTTCGATTGTGTTGATAATAGTCTATCCACCTATTTGAATAAATAGCATTGGGCTTATAGAAGTCATAATATGTACTAGTTATCCTAGAGACAGAACCTTGATAGACAATTGTATTTTGCAATTTTCCTAATGATATAGAAAGTTTTTTAAGCCATCACAAGCAAGTTTGTGTCGGAATCCGACATATTGATTTTTGAAAACTCATTTGGGGTGTACTTTGTGATCGCTGACCATTTTATACCTCTCTTACAAAAATTGTAGCGTTAAATTATACTTGGTTGCTGTCACCCCAAGATAGAATTTCTTCTAGGTCGCTGTTAAAGCCTTAGGCCACTGTAGACTCATAAAAATGAACCAACCTTTAAAAATTTTTTTTGGAATTGAAACAAATTATTATTCAAAAAATGGACTATACCACATGGTTACATATGTTTTGAGGTACAAAAATATATTTTTTGATATAATATATTTTACAAAATGGCGGCATAGTGCAGCTTTTTAAATGACATTTTTTAAAAAAGGGCTCCGGGGCTTGCAGCATATCTTGAGTAAGTTTGTTCCCGTAACAAAAAAAAAATTTCTGCTTGATCTACACGTAAATAGCTAGAGCAGTACGAAGGACATTTTTACAATATTGATTTTTTAAAAAATGGCGAGCTTTTGTAAAAGAATCTTTTCGCGGAAAAATTGACAGAAATTTGTTAATAACTTTTGCAATTTTTAACATTTCGTAAAAATCCTGCTTACTTCTCTTTTTTTTTTTTTTTTTTTTTTTTTTTTTATGGGTCTAGCACACGTGCTACAGGGAAGTCTCTAAAGCGCTACAGGAGTGACACGTGTGCGGAGAAAGCGATTCACGTTGTTCTTGAATCGCTGTAGATTGTACTCGATGGGAAACACAGTCCTGGGTAAACCATTCCAAAGGTATGATGTTCTCCATATAAAAGACTGCTTGAAAAGCGTTGTACGAGGAGTAACAAGCTGAACCTCATACGGATGTGAAGCATTACCGCGACGTGTACTTCTAATATGCACCGCTCTGGGAGGAATTAAACGGGCCACATCTTTCGAACACTTTCCATGAAAGTACTTGTAGAATAGGCTCAAGTCGCCAACCGTTCTTCGATGTTCCAGCGAATCAAGGCCGTCGGTCAGTTCCGGGTGTCCAATCAGACGAACAGCTCTTCTCTGGATAGAATCCAACAAATGCAGTGTATGTTTGGGAGCGGAGCTCCAAACATGGGAGCAGTATTCCATAGTTGGTCGAATTTGAGCTTTGTAAAGAATTAACAGTTGTTGTGGAGTGTAGCGTTAAATTCCACTTGGTTACTGTCACCCCAAGATAGAATTTCTTCCAGGTCTTTGTTAAGTTGAATGACTTCCTGCTGTCTGCGGATATTTGTCTGAGTAGTCGATGTCCGAGCGTTTAAAGTGAATGAAGAGATAAGTGTACTGTCATCTGCAAAGCTGTAGATTGGATTCTCGGTCTTTTCCAGCAGATCGTTAATATAGATGAGGAAGAGAGTAGGAGACAGTATGGAACCTTGGGGCACACCGGCGTTGATAGTGAAGGTGTTAGAAAGAAATCCGTCAACCGCCACTCGTAAAGAACGCTCTCTGAGGAAACATGAGAGCCACAAACAGAACTTTTCCGACATACCATAAGAACGTAGCTTAGCCAACAGCCCATCGTGCCAAACACGGTCAAATGCCTTGGATATGTCAAGAGCAACCGCTCGAGATTCTCCAAAGTGTTCAATTGCGTTGTTCCAAACATGTGTTACATAAGTCAGAAGATCTCCTGTTGATCTATTTTTACGAAAGCCATATTGGTGATCACTAATAATGTTGAATCCTTCAAGATATTTTAGAAGATGCTGATTGATAGCCTTTTCCATGACTTTCGATATTATTGAGAGTAGTGCGATTGGTCGGTAGTTATTTGGCAAGGTCTTCTTGCCTTTTTTAGGTATCGGCTGAACTGTGGCACATTTCCAGCAGGAAGGAAATATTCCCTTTCTGTAGGATAAGTTGAAAAGTCTACAGAAAACTGGTGTTAGTTCCCTCGCACAGTTCTTGAGAACTATGGCAGGTATTCCGTCAGCGCCTGAAGCCTTTTTGGTGTCTAGCTTCATCAAAATACGTTTTATGATACGCTGTCTGAAGACAATATCGGGCATCCTTGACTGCACTATGGGAATAGTAGGTGGTGTTTTTCCTTGGAAATCGACAGTAGAATGTGAAGCAAAGAGTTCAGCCAACAAGTTCGCTTTCTCAACAGGTGTCGTTGCAATCGAATTATCTGGCCGTGTGAGTGGCGGTATGGTGGCGGTATTCTTCAGAATCAAATACAAAAACTACAGTTAAAATTTGAAGTCAATTGGATAAAAATTGTTTAAGTTATGCTGCAAGCAAGATTTGAAAAACATAGTTTTGAGATAAATGCGCTTTCAGTTTCAACTGCGGATTTTTAGCTTTTAAAATTGAAAATTGCTATAATAAATTTTTTTTTTACTGTTAGTCTGCGATCCCAGGCACCATATAAGTGACCTAAATTGATATTTTCTTCGTCTTCTGTCTTGCTCGTGGATTTGGAGGCCGAGCGTGCCTCTGTAGCTATTGTTATTGTCCCTACAAGCGAGTCAGAAAATGAGTGAAAAATCTGAGCTGGCATATCCATGGAAGCACAGAAGTTCTTCATTCTATGTAAGCCAATGCCTAGTAATTTCATTATAAAACAAAATCGTCTGTTCATTTCGTAGCCTTTTTTTTATGAATGGAGAGACTGGATAGGATTTCGCCTCACATTTTCCACAGGAAACAATCACTTTGAAATCTAACCATCGCTTACTGGTCTCCGAAAATTACACGTCTGTGCCGCAGCTCTTGCACACTACACACGCCGAAATGGCACTCACGAGGGCTGCAAAATTTATTATTCAGTAACCGAACGTATTATCTCCGACTCCGTCTCCGCCTCGTGGCTATTCAGCAGCCGCCTCTTTGAAACGTTGCTCCTTCTTACGGATCACGTGGAACTTCTATCTTATTATTATCTTGCTAAACTTGCCATAGAAAGGGGCAGTATGAACATGGGAGAGAATCACTACTCTGATTTTAACATCTTCATAAAACACCTACACAGCTCTCTCTTCCAACTCAAATGGGACTTGGAAGATCCCAACAACAAATTATGGTCCATCAAAACCAATGTATTTCCTCCCCTTAACTCCACAGAATTGAACCGAAGACATAATGTAATAATGAGAGGACTGGCATTGGGACACACCTACTCCACGCATGTACATCTATTAAAGAGAGATCCCCCTCCACTCTGTCCCAAATGTGTCTCCCCCTTATCAGTGTTACATCTAATCGAATCCATTCAACATCAAAACTTGAGAGACACCCACGGCATCCCATCCAACATCATCATCCTCATAAAATCTTTTGTCCCACTTAAAGAAAACATAACCAATAACTTAAAAGAATTCAACTTCATAGTCTAATCTATTTATACCAAACTAACTCTAGTGGGCGCTAAATGATCTTAGCTGTCGATGCGCCCTGCCCAACAGAAACAAACAAACAAAACAAACGTGGAACTTTTCGTGCCTTTTTTTGCCACGATAAACTCTATTTTCACTCATAATTCACTTGCTTATTATAAAAACAAAACTGAATTCTTAAAAAAATTGCAAAATTTCTTTTTTACAGCGCGTGCGTCGAAAGAACTGCAAACCGCGTGGTTTCAACGATCGTACTAACACTATGGTGAAAAACTTGAATATAGAATAATTACAGGCGCCCTCTATTATCACGTTCTAAAAGCACATCTTAAATATAGGTCTCATTTTTACTATGATAGTTAAAAATCCGAAGCGCGCAAATACGTAATTTCATACGTTCCCATTCGACATAACTTTCTTGACGTAAAGTGTTTAAAAATATTTTTAAAAAATTGTTTTCACTATAAAACGATTTCTGTTATATTTTTGAGATGCTAAGCATCGATTAAGCAAATGAAAAAAATGATTTTTTTAAAAAATTACAGTGGCCTAAGGCCTTAAGTTGAACGACTTCATGCTGTCCGTGGATGTGCTTGTGTGCTATGTCCATAAAAAAAGATTTTTGGAGTTTTATTAGGACCCTTTCTGGTAATGGATTGAGATAAAACTCCATGTAGTATTTTATTTCAAATAAGCAGTGGTATTGTTCTTCTATTTGTTGTGCGTATTTACAATAATACATACAGTCCCTGGCCAAATTATTAGACGCACTGTATTTTTTTTAGTAATTTTATGTTTCTTAAGAGTTTTTATGCAATAATGGTATATTTAAACTACAATATTATTGATTTTTATTTAAAAGAATTGTTGTAGACTACATATTTGTATTTATTTTTAACATATGGCAACACTGTGTTGACAAAGTGATACATGAACGTAAACAAGTACAAACCTGTATCAGTCGCGATCGGAATCGAGTCAGGTACGGACGTGTTTCTGTGGCTTTATGGACTGTGATTGTTTGTTTAACAGTTTTATACTACTCAGTTATTAGTTTATTTTGTATGCAATGTTTTAAAAAAAAGTAATTGGACTATTTTCATTATGGGTAGAAAAGGCGATCTTTCACCACGTAAAAAAGCTGAAGTGAAGGCCCTTGTGATTGCGAAAACATTTACAAACCGAGAAATATCACGAAGATTGGAGGTTTCTGAAGCTAGTGTACGACGCATAAAAAGAAAATTGAGTCAGGGAAGGAATTAAGCCCGAAAAGAAAGAAAAGATGCGGTAGAAAACCAATTTTCACTCCACGGTCAGAGAGATGTTTGAAGAAAATTTGTGTTGAAAACAGATTTGTTACCACAAAGGTAATAAAATCACAACTCCAGGATGCTAGCGTAAATGCTTCTGAGCGCACTGTTCGAAGAAAATTGAAAGAATTAGATTTTAAGGCCTGTCGCCCCCCGCCAGGAAGCCCAAGTTAACAGCTGCAATGAAAGCAAAGCGCCTGAAGTGGGCCAAACAATGGCAAGACAAAGATGTGGACTTCTGGAGATCGGTAAGATACAGCAATTTAATCAATAATTGATACATTATTATCATTTTCAGTTAAATAAAGCAAATAAACATGGAAGTTTATATATTTTTCCTATTTTTGACAGGTCTGCTTCAGTGACGAAAGCACATTCGAAATTTTGCAGAATAAAGCTCAGTATGTGCGTCGTCGTCATGGAGAAAAGTTTCATCCTGATTGTGTCGTCCCGACGGTTAAACATCCCACCAAAGTGATGATTTGGTCAGTCATCAGCGGCAAGGGCACTGGACGTCTGTACGTTGTCAAAGGAATAATGAGGCAAGATCAGTACAAAGAAGTATTACAAAATCGGTTGATTCCGCAGCTCAGAGAATGGTTTCCAAATGGGGAACCATTCACTTTCATGCAAGATGGAGCTCCCTGCCACACTGCTCGGTCTGTTAAAGCTTTTTTTTTGGCAGAAAAAAATATCCCTCTGTTGGATTGGCCGGGTAATAGCCCCCATTGAAAATGTGTGGGAGCTGATGAAAAGAGAAGTGGCTAAAGATGTGATTACCAACAAAACCCAGCTCCTAGAAAAGATTATTCAAGTGTGGAATCATCATCCTCAAATGCAGGAGACAGTACAATCTTGCATTGATAGCATGCCGCGCAGAATTAAAGCTTTGATAGCGGCTAAAGGTGGCTCAACTAAATATTGACTTTTACTAACATTAATTTCACTTTTCTTTAAAACTTAATAAACTTATGCTTTTCTAAATTAATGCTGTTTTATTTATGTCAAATAAATAGGTAATTGATTGGATAATATAAACATAAAAAACAAATCAATTTAAAATAATAAAACGGTACAATATCACTCGGTAATTAATATTTTACATGAAATCTTGCAGTGCGTCTAATAATTTGGCCAGGGACTGTATACAGAAAATGGGTAAAAAGAAGTGAAAGCTTTCTAAAATAAAAATGAGAATCTTTCAGAGGGTAGACCAGACATGAATAATAATAGAACTGAAATTTGAAGCACTCTGTATATTTAGGATTTTGTATAGGCCAAGACTGCCTGCTCCCCTAACCATTTTACATAATTTAGAGAAACCCGGCAAGCATTTAAATGCAGCAGACAAAAGGGAATAACAAAGAAAACGGACACAACAAATAATAAAAGAACAGAACAGAAGTAAATAATACTCCTTCATTAATTTTGTTTTTTTTTCTTTTTTAAAACAATAAAGTGGAAGAAGAACAAACTGTATTCGGTGCTCGTTAAGACTTATCTTCTTGGGGCTTTTGTTTATTAGGGAGATAAAGTCGACCCGGTTATTTCTACTGTACTGTAAATGTAGCTATAAATTGGGGCTCGGGAGCACTAAATACGTTTTTATTATTTTATATATGTTGTGTTATAAAAATTTAATTATGTTTATGGGGTTTTACTATTTTGTGTTTTGTAAGTTGTAGCAAGACGTTTATTAATTATATATATATATATATATATATATATATATATATATATACGTGGGATAAAGAGTCTTTCCGAAAGATAAAAACAAAAAACCATATGATTTTCAGTTAGTGTCAACTCTCAGAAGGTTCGTGTAAAATGTTCAGGTTAGTTACAGCTGTTTGAGTGGCGCCACTTTTGATGTTTACAAAACGATGGACCAAAAAGAATCTTGTCTGTTGATTAAACATTGCTTTTTCATCGACAAAAATTCAGCTAGAACGCAAGAATGGCTTGAGGCGTGTTATGGCACATCTGCTCCATCGAAAGCAACTATATATCCACCATATTGTTCTGAATGACCACAAAATGAAAGTGAGAGAGATAGCTGACATCATGAAGATATCAACAGAACACGTGAGGCATAATTTGCATGAATATTTGCATGTGAAAAAGCCCGATTCCGCACACATGCCGCTCCCGGAGCACTTTAATGACTTCCCTGTAGCATGTGTGCTAGACCTATAAAAAAAAAATGGTGCCGCGCACACTTACGATTGATCAAAAATAGCAACGTGTCGAGGTTTCCGAACGCTGTTTGGCACTGTTTCAGCGTAATCCAGAGGAGTTTTTACGTCGATTCGTAACAATGGACGAGACATGGATCCACCACTGTAATAGTGAAATCAGGAAAAATTAGGCCACATTTAACGAAGAAAAAAAGTGTTGTTTTACCAGCTCATAAGTCCATAAAATCGATGAGGAAATTGGACAAATTGGGCTATGAGTTGCTTCCTCATCCGTCGTATTCTCGAGATCTGCCCCCCAGCGATTATTACCTGTTTCCATATTTGAAAAAGTGACTCCAGGGAAAAATGATTTGGCACAAATGAAGAAATCGAATGGGAAACCTAGCCTTGTTTTAGAGAGCTCGACAAATCATACTATATGAAAGGTATCCCATGTAGATCTGGCTTGAATTCAAAGAGAGAATACGAGTGTATGGTTTAGAAGGCCTATTAATAGAAGTAGCTTACCAAGATGCTACGATGTGCATACATAACACGTAGGCTAAAAAATTCTTTGTCTAGCTACTTAAAACACATTTTTTTTGCAAAATTCGACTTTATCCATTAACATACTGTCCTTCAAGAGCGATACAGTCAATCCAACGTTTTTCTAACGTTTCTATACCTTTCTTGTAAAAGGATTTGTCTTTGCTTTCAAAATAGGCCTCAGTCTCGGCGATAACTTCTTCATTGGAACCAAATCTCTTTCCCGTGAGCATTTTCTTGAGGTCTGCGAATAGATAATAGTCGCTAGGGGCCAAATCTGGAGAATACGGTGGATGAGGAACCAATTCGAACTTCAGTTCATGCAATTTTGCCATCGTAACCATTGACTTGTGTCACGGTGCATTGTCTTGATAAAAGAGCACATTTTTCTTGTTCATTTGGTTCCGTTTCTTTGCGATTTCTGCCTTCAAACGCACCAATAACTTTATATAATATTTGCTATTGATGGTTTTTGCCTTCTTAGCATAATCGATAAAAATTATTCCATGCGCATCCCAAAATACAGAGGCCAAAACCTTCCCAGCCGACTGTTGTGTCTTTGGTCGCTTCGGGCGGCTTTCACTGGCTGCTGTCTACTCAGCTGAGTGCTGATTTGATCCCGGTGTATAGTGATAGATCCATGTTTCATCCATTGTCACATATCGCATGAAAAAATCCTTTTTATTGCGCTTAAAACAGGTCCAAACAGCGCTCAGAATCATCAACACGTTGTTGTTTTTAGTCCACCATGAGCGAACGCAGTACCCATTTCGAACAGAGCTTTTTCATGCCCAAATGTTCATGCAAAATATGACCAACATGTTCTTTTAATATCTTTAGGGCGTCAGCTATCTCAAGCAATTTCACTTTACGGTTATCAAAAAGAATTTTGTGGATTTTTTTATGTTTTCCAGTGAAATCACCTCATTTGGGCGTCCAGAGCGTTCATCATCATTTGTATCTGTACGACCGCGTTTTTTCAGCATACCAGTAAATGATGAGTGATTTTCCAGGGGCAGAGTCCCCGTTACACTTATCAAGTCATTGCTTTGCTTGAACGGTATATTTTCCCATCAAAGAACAGTGTTTAATCAACATACGAAATTCGATTATTTCCATTGTTTTGAAAATATAAAAAGTAGCTTCATTAAAACCATTGTAACTTGTAAACTACTCGTCGAAATGTCATTAAATTTTGACACGTATCGTTTGAAGGTTGGTACTTCCTAAAAATCATATGGATTTTTTGAAAAGGGCGACATCTATGTGTCAGACCAAAAACTCTTCAGCCTACGTTTTAGTGCAGTAAAACAAAATCAAAATAATGATGAGATAGGCATACTTTAGATATAACAGTATTATGATTTTATCCTCTCTGGAGTATCAACAGGAGTATTGTCCTGAGTTTTGGACCTCCAAAAACTTGTGCTTTGTTTATAAACAACTTAAATTTTCAAAACGCGTTTTTTAAGCTTAAAATGTGAATAACTTCGGCTATATAAATCGGATCGAGACAAGCAAACAACTAAACTTTTCGTAAGGAAATTTGCCACAAATCCTCGTTGGATTTAAATCGCTCAAGTGTGTACATAACCTACAAAATTGAAAAAACAGGTAAAAAAAGAAAAGTTTTTTTTAATTTTATTGTACAGGTTGACTAAGTGAACCGATCGGCTTGGAACTTTCAGAAAATGTGCCTTTTGTTATAGCAACCCCGAGAAACCCCTTAATAGCCAATTTCAAAATATTTAACGATATACAGAAACGGTATTTAATCATAAATGAGGTTGGAAGCATGATTCTCATTACAACAAATATTTTTTTAAATTACGGTAAAACTAAAAAAATAATCTATGTATATACCATTTTTTTTGCTAAAATTTCCCGTTCTTTCACGTGGTGCTATTAGTTTTTCCATGTCTTTTTAGTGTTTCGTACGGAACACTTATAAGATGACTTCGGTGTCTGTCTGTCCGTCTGTCACACCCGATTTTCTCCGAAACTGTTTGTCATAGAAAGTTGAAATTTGGTAATAATATAGGAATTGATGGCCTCATCAGAGTCATGTAGTTTTGAAAGTTAAATTTTGACTTAAGGGGTTAGTTTTGGGGGGTGAAATCGGAAGTGAAAAAAAAAAATTTACTAGGTACACGAGTAAAAAATATATATATCGTAATACTTGCGCGCACTTTTCTTTGTATTATTTTTAAAAAATCGCGAAAAATCGCTGTCCACCCGCCTTATCTCGAAAAACACTTATCAAAAAATTTTGAAAAAACTCTGGAATATTCTCCAAGGGGTGTAGATTGAACGAAAATTATCACGAGTGCATTACCTTTAATAATTTATCTGGTATATAAAAAAACAAAAATTTCAAGGTCATCAATTTTCAGTAAAGATTGGACACAAACTTTGTTAAAAACTAATTTGGTGTGTGTTTTGTGAAGTCACTGATCATTTTATACTTCCGTTACAAAATTTTTTATTTTAAAAGCAATCAACGTACGGAACACTAATTGCGCAAGTTCAACTTGCACTTGAGCGGTTATTTTTTTATTTTTAGAGATATTGGCGAAAAACAGAATTTTTCATTTTATTTTCGAATTTGTAGGCTTAGCGTACACTTTAGAAAAGCAAACTTTTTTATCGTATTCTACGCCCAAAAAACTACCTGTATGCCAAAATGCAGCCTGTTAACATTTAATGAGAGTTTTTCGTTAAAATTTGCTTCTGACTACTGGGCTATAAGATTTAGCACCTTTTTTTTATGGGTCTCGCATACGCGCAGCAGAGAAGTCCCTAATGCACTACAGGAGCCACACGTGCGCGGAAAAAGCGATTCACGTTGTTCTTGAATTGCTCTAAATTGTACTCGGTGGGAACCACAGTCCTGGGCAAATTATTCCAAAGGGATAATGTTTTCCATATAAGAGACTGCTTGAAAAACGTTGTACAAGGAGTAACAAGCTCCTCATACAGATGTGAAGTATTAGCGCGACAGCATTAAATAATATTTTAAAATGTGTATCTCATTTCATTCGAGAGTTATCGTGCCAACAGACTGCCAGACAGACAGACAGACCGACGGAAATGAGTGACAATGTTTTTCGTGATCTAGGAACCCTAAACCGTGAAGCAAAGCAAACATCTCGAATGTAATTTTTACAAGAATACAATACTTTCTTTTAGCAGTTACAGTAAAAAGAGACAAGATTTCTGATTTAAGAAGGAATCTCCCAGACAACGCAACAGCTTTCTGAATTTCTTTTGAAGCTTTGAAATGCTACTAACCAGAAAAAGATCATCAATCATCCCTCACAGAGACCGGGATGTTATAAATGCACTCGAAGGTCGCACAATCTATTTATATTAAAAGTGAAAATAAAACTCCAATTTATTTTCATGTTCACTGTATTTTATATACGAGGATGGATTGAAAACTTCGCGGCCTAGTCAAGGAAACAAAATAAATTAAGTACAAAAATATTTTTATTTTTCGACGTAATCTCCACCAAGCTTTATGCACTTCTTCCACCTGCTTTCCACTTCCACACCTGTTTGAAAAAATATTTCTCAAGGTCTTCAAAATACTGGTTAACTGCAGCTTCGACTTTCTCATTTCATCAGTGTATACAGCCGAATTATTAGCTATTAGAGAAGCTATTAAAACAGCTTTAAGATCAAATATAAATAGTAGTATTCTCATCATAACAGATTCTCTTAGCTCCCTGAAATCCATAAATTCTTTAAAAACATTCATCCCATTAGTGTTAGACATAATAGACCTTTTACATATAAGTGATATCCGGAAGAACAACATAGTATTGTTGTGGACCCCTAGCCATATTAACATAAGGGGAAATGATCTGGCGGATAATAATGCCAAATTGGCAATCACCTCTGGAAAAATCTTAAATCTAATCTTATCACCAAAAGACTTGATAAATCATTTCAAGGATATCATCAAAAATTTATTTCAACTATCTTGGGACTTGCAAGAGGATAACAAATTATGGGAAGTAAAGCCTTCGGTTTATCCACTTTTTCACCTTTCAAGTTTGACACGAAAAGAGAATATCTTGTGGAGAAGAATATCCGTAGGTCATACGAATCTAACCCATTCTTATCTATTAAAAGGGGAACCCCCTCCATTATGTCAACAATGTAATACAGCCCTCTCGATAAAACATATCCTTTCGCATGATTATCTCCCTCAAAGAACAAAACATAATTTACTGAGACCCCTACATCAAATAGTTGCACCAAACACAAATAACATAAAATGTTTTTTAAAGGAATCGGATCTTTACTCTAAATTATAATATCAACATAATCTGGCGCTAAATGATCTTAGCTATCGATACGCTACACCTAAACATACATACATACATACATCTCATTTGATGAAAATTTCTGGTCACTTGGTATTTTTTTAGGTTTGAAAACATATAAAAGTCCGAAGGTGCCAAATCAGGAGAATAAACCGGGTGGGGCAGCAATTCGAAACCACAATCACGAATTTGAGCCATAGACTCAACAGACCTGTAAACGCGAGCGTCGTTCTGATGGAACAAAACTTTCTTTCTCAGTAATCCTGGGCGTTTCTCTTTAATTTCTTGACGTAAACGACGCAAAAGGGTGCAATAGTAAGTCGAGTTTGTTTCGCCTTTCTTAAGGTAGTCCACCATAATAATACCTTTAGCATCCCAAAAAATTGACGCCATCACTTTTCCATCCGACAGAATTGCCTTCGCTTTCTTTGGGGTCGGTTCACCAGATTTTTTCCACTGGTTGGATTGTTGTTTTGACTCTAGAGTATAGTGGTGAACCCAAGTTTCGTCCATTGTCACAAAGCTATTAAGAAAATCTTGCGGATCAGCCTCAAACATCTCCAAACAGTCGCTAGAAATCGTGAGTCGAATTCGTTTTTGTTCAACTGAAACCAATCTGGGGACTCACCTAGCGGAAACCTTAAGCCGGATTTCCACCAAACGGACAGTTTAAAAAAACAGTTCTGTTTTCAATAAACAAAACAAAACACGTTCTGTTTTTTTCCAACAACTCCTGTAGACCGTTCCAAAAGTTTTGTTGCTAGTGTTTGTTCTCTTTTTCCCATTTTGTTTAGTCCCGCAAGAATGTCCTTCTCCGACGACGATTTTTTTTATAATTAGCTGTGGTTATCGCCAAAACAGAAAAAAACCAAGGTATTGGGTCAGTTCTCTATTAAAAAAAGAGAGTTAATTACGGCACAGAAGAATTATTGGCTGATTTAAGCAATGACAATGTTGGGTTAAATGGAGAATTGAGATCTTCCTGCCACAATTCTATCAGAATGTCAAGTACCGATTTTGAATTGTCAATTAATTTGTTAGGACCTAAAATCGCCATGAAAAATACAAATTAGCGGGACGCAATTTCGGTGAAGGATCGCCTAGCAGTAACTCTGAGGTACTTAGCCACTGGGGACAGTTTTCAATCATTAAAATATTTATTCAAAATTTCAAATTCTTCTGTATCACGAATCATACCGGATGTATGTGAGGCCCTGTTCAACATTATATCAGGGTAAGCCTTCCTTTCCTCGGTTTATTCTTGTCACACAAAAAACTCATGACATCATATCCAAACCATTTTGAAACAAACAGGTGTCCAGCCCCAGACTTTTTCATGCTTTTATACTTCCTTCTTTCCCTGTTATACTGACTGAACAAATTTTTGATTTTTTGCTCGATTTCATCACTACTAGTTTCAAAAGTATTACCAGTTTCCTTGAGTGAATCTTGTTTTTTATTTTTATTCTTATAACCTATACTTTTTAAGTCCCACAGTTTTGGTAAATCTGTTTTACAGTCAACTCTTAATCGTAGCAACATTGTAACTAAATGCATGTATATAATTGAATAAAAAGTATTTTAAATGTCGACAAACTCTTCATAAATCGTACACAGTTGATAAAAACTTGATAACCAGTTGAAAGAGTAGAGTACAAATGTCACAAAGAACAAAACTACAACATTCAGGTGTTCCAACCAAATCGACTAAAAAACACGAACAAATTTGTTTTCTTTTGATGTACCGACTCGAGACGGGAAAGTGTTTTGTTTACTAAAAACACTGTTCTCCGACAAACATGTTTTCGGAACTGTTCATTTTTTTTTACAAAACACGGCTCTTTTTGTTGAGAAAAAAAACAGTTTTTGTTTGTGTTTCGTGCTATGTCCGTTTGGTGGAAACCCGGCTTTAGAAAATCCTAGTTCGTTGGCAATGATGTTTTGTGTTCGTTCATACGAGATGCTTATAGTGTCTGCAATCTCCCGGATAGTTAATCTACGGTCTTTCAATATGAGATCACACACTTTGCCGATGTTTTCTTCAGTCGTAGACGTCGTGGCCGGCCGGAGCGAGGGTCATCTTCGATGCTTTCTCGCCCACGTTTAAATTCTGCAACTCATTTTTTCACAGTGGTATATGACGGAGCAGATTCCCCTAGTGTTGTTTTCATATCATCATGGATCTCCTTTGGTGTTAATCGTTTTTTTAAACAGGTACTTGATGACCGCACGTTGTTCAATTTTTTCCATTTTTCCAAAAACGCTGCACTTGGTCTCGCTAAATTCGTTCTAACCTAAAAACCACAAATTCTACAGCAACAAAATTTTACACTGTAACAACCAAAGAAAGTGTGAACTTATTGAGGGTACTATAATAAAAATATTATAATTATTTTTTGGTGAGGCCGAGAACTTTTCATTCCATCCTCGTATTATTGGGTAATTGCAAAAGTTCGTGCCCGATTTTCATAGATGGCAGAAGCATGCACTTTTGATTGTGCAGATGTTTCTTTTATAAACATATTATTAACTGACAGTTATCTTAATGCGTCGTGAGTTAACAGAACCTTAAAAAAAGTTTATTTAAATTAATTTGTGTGCAAGGTTAAGATTCAAAATGGAAAATATAAAGTTACATTTTCGTCATGTCATGTTATATGAATTTAAAAAGGTAGTGAGTGTTGGAACTGCAACAAAAATTATTCAAGACTTTTATTTGGATCGTGGTCCTGCTCTTACGACAGTTAAATTGATAATGACTTTAACCGTGACTTAGTGAATAATAATCCACGGATTATCACTGAAAATATTGCTGAGAGACTAAATATTGACAGTTCGACTGCATTTCGTCATTTAAAGCAACATGGATACACTTCGAAACTCGATATCTGAGTTCCGTACGTTTTGACAGAACTGAACAAACTGAACCGTGTTTCCACAGCCATTGTCGTATTCTGTTCCGAAACTCGTATTACCAAAGAAATAATTGACAGTGAAATCAATATCCCAACATATAAGAGTGTAATTTGTAACTCACACAGTCGACATACAGGAGGAGTTATGATATATGTACATAATGAGTTAGAGCACAAAACAAAATATAATGAAGCAATAAGTGAAAATCTTTGGTGCATTATTATCAGGCTTAAAAATAATATTAAATTCAATTAGGTGTTCTTTATCATTCGCCAAACAGCAATCACATGGAGTTTATACAATATGTGCACAATATTGAAGATAAAAGAAAAAAAAATACTCAAACAACATTATGGTTGGTGATTTTAATATAGATTTAAATAGAAACTCTATACATGGCAAAGAACTGGAAAATGTATTTAGCTCTGCAGCAATGAAACAAATTATAACATTTGATACAAGAGTGAGTGAAAATTCTAGTACGAAAATAGATCATCTATACACAGATATAAACAACGCAACAAGTGCTAAACTAGAAAACGATCAAATATCAGATCATGAAACAATATTATTCAAAATACCAACTGTGAAAAAGTACAAAATGAGATTAACGAAAAAAATTATTTCCTGGGAAAACTATGACTGCGATAAAATTATCGAAATGTTACGAATGGTAAATTTCGGTGATATGTTAAACGGTGATATAGATTTTAAGGTGTTTTTCATAGACCACGCATTGAAGGATATTATGTTATCGCTAACTGAAGAAAAAACCGTAAATATAAAGTTGATGAACAAATGGTATGATTGGGAACTGACAGAAATACATAGAATAAAGTATGAAAAATACCAAATAGCCAAAAATAACTAATGATTGGGAAGATTACAAGACAGTGAAAAAATTATATAAAAATATGATTAAACAGAAGAAACTGCAATATGTACAGAATAAAATTGAAAATAATCAAAGAAACAGCAGAGAAATGTGGAGAGTTTTAAAAGAAGAAATTTGTATGTCAGAAAGTACCAGTGCAATAAACAGAATCGTAAAATGGTAAAACAATTGAAAATGAAAAAGAAATTGCTGAACTTTTAAATAAATTCTTTGTTCAGAGTGTCAATTTCAAACAGTAGATAGTAACGAAATAATTGAAATAGTTAAAAAATTTAAAAATAAAATCGGCGTTAAGAATATTTTATCTGAAGGTGTAATTAAACATTCTATAACGTACACGGCTTTTTTTTACGCCAATATCATCAATAATAGCATGCTGCAAGGAAAAGTGCTTAACGAATGGAAAATTTCCAAAATTGTGCCAATTGAAAAAATAAAATATACTATAAAACCTGAAGAGATTCGGCCAATAAATACGCTTCCAAGTGACGACAAAATCCTTGAAACAGTGATAAAAAATCAGTTACTGCAATATTTGAATGATAACAATATTATTATTTCAGAGCCATCGGGTTTTAGAAGCAAACACTCATGTGAAACTGCAATTAATTATGTTTTAAGTGAATGGCGTGAAGATTTGATGAATAAAAAATACATTGTATCAACTTTCATAGATTTAAAACATTTGAAACTATAGACAGAAAATTATTGCTTATGAAACTACACAAAATTGGAGTGCGTGGTATAGAATTAAAACGGTTTGAAGATTATCTATCGAATAGAAAGCAACAAACAAAAATTGGGAACACGACATCATCAGCGATACCAGTGAATATTGGTCTACCGCAAGACTCTGTCCTTGCGCCGGTACTGTTTCTCATATACATAAATGACATTAAAGACGGTTTAAAGTACGGGGATGTTAGACTATTTGCAGACCATGCACTGATTGCAATTAGTGATGTTAGTATGGATGTGGCTATTAATAAAAATGCAGTCTGATATGAATATTCTTTACAAGTGAATGTGTATAAATATGTTAAAACTAAATACAGATAAAACTAAATATATGATAATATCACAAATAACTATAATAATAATCATAAATTATACATAAATAATCGTGAAATAGAAAAAGTAAACGAAATTAAATACTTGGGTATAATAATAGATTGTAAACTTAAATTTGATGCACACTTTGAATATTTAGTGAATAAACTAAACCAAAATGTATAGAACTTGCCACATCATAAGTGAATACCATAAAATATTAATATATAGAAGCATAATTGAGCCACATTTTATTTATTGTCCTCCGGTATTATTTCTTGCTAAGGATACACAAATAGAACTACTGCAAAAACTTCAAAACAAGGCAATGAGATTTATATTGCGGAAGCCTAGAGATACGCACATAAAAGATATGTTAGATCGATTAAATTGGCTGAGTGTAAAGCAGAGCTTATTTTATTACGCAATGAAATTCATCTATAATATAAAGATAGACAATTGTCCCACATATTTGACCGAGAAAATTAGATACGTCAATCAGATACACAACTACAACACCAGAGGACGAAATGACTTCCGAGTAGTGGGAATTACAAATGAAGCTGATCGAGCAAATCTTTATTATAAAGGACTAAAACATTTTAATGACCTACCAAATAATATTAAAAATTATGAAAAACCATAAATAAGTTTAAGCAACTATTATATCAACATTGTAAGAATATGCCTATCCGATAGTTAAATTAGGTTCTAATGAATCGTAAATAAATAAATAAATAAAAAATAAAAATTTCTCTCTTCACCCGTCATCAAAACGAAGCTTTCTTGTATCAACTCATAACTGAAGATGAAAAATGAGCTGTGTATAACAACGTAATAAGAAAAAGAAGCTGGAAGCATGGAATGTAGCAGAATCTATGACAAAGACTGAATTGCTTCCAATGAAAATGTTGTTATGTGTCTGGTGGGATTGCAGAGGATTAATTTTTTACGAGCTTCTTCCACGTAGCCAAACAATAATTGCGAAGAAGTAATGTCCGTCCGTACATATAGTGAAGTGACTAAACTTAATCCTTAAAGGGTAAAAACCATTAATCATAAATAGACAATGAAATAAAATTTCATGGTTTTCTTTGGGCACTTCAGAAGCAGGTAAATCATGGACCGTACTTAAAAATATGATATCTGTTCGTTTTACCTGCTTGTAAACAACAAAGGTGGATTTTAAATAATTATTAATGAAAATTTAATACGATTTTATTGGTAGTTATAAAACATGGCGTTTACCGAAAATAACTTGCATCATCCATATCGGCACTTACTGTCTAGTAATATAAATACAGCCGCCACTTAGTTTAAGCTTTGTAATTATTGTCACTTCGTGTGCGATAGTGAGTCAAGTATATCTCAACAGGTTATCCCGTGCAAAAGTAGAAAACACTTATCTACTGATGCCAGGGAAATTGTAAAGAATGTTTATTCAACCCTAATGGAACGTGGTAATGTTAGCAAGCAAGCAGCGCTAGAAGAAACTGCCACATTAACGAACATTCCAACGGTATGGAAATTTGTAAACAACCCTATTCGAGTGAGGAAGAAAAGAGGTAATGCTGGCATTTTCTCAAGGATAAATGGAAGTGATCAAGATATAATACGGCGTAAAATTTACAAGATATACGAGGAACAAAGTGTGCCCACATTGGATAACACAGGTCTGCAACAAAAATGCTGTCTGGATGTTTTCAACTGATTTCTATGTATTTAGGTATTCTGAAAACTAAAAAAATACTCAAAAAATTCCAGAACGTCAGGTTATTTTGCAAAACGCAAAATTTTATTATAAAAAAAGGGTTTTTTTGGGCTAACTTGAAGTCATAAATAAGTAGGTACAGTTTTATTTTGATTACTGTTTTTAAATGTATACAGGCCATAACTATCATTACTTTCTAAATAAAGAACGCCCTGTGTGAGCTAAATTAACAAACATAAACGTTGTAACTAGAACGTGCGCGCTCCGATAATGTAGAAAGTGGCGCGGTACAATTACGTATCAACTCGTCATTGTTCTATAGATCTTGGTTCAATATAGTGCAATGTTATCTGTGCGGAAGTGTGTGAATTCGTCTGACAGTTTCTGTTGTTATATTTGTGGCGAATATATGGTATTAAAGCAACAACTTAATATTACGGACTTTGTAAAAAAAGTATACTTCACGTATTTTGACTTAAAACTGGAGATCAGGATAAAGTTTGGGCACCTCATAAAGTCTGCAAACGATGTGTTGAAGACCTTCGAAATTGGTTTAAGGGCAAGAAAAAAGCTTTCCGATATGCGATTCCTATGGTATGGCTTGAGCAGAAGAACCATAGTGATGATTGTTACTTTTGTTCGTGTTAATGTGAAAGGGTATAATTCAAAATGGAAGCAGTCCATTTCATACCCCAATCTGCAATCAGCTATTCGTCCCATCCCTCATGGGACCGAAATACCAGTGCCCAAGGCCCCTGCTACCTTGGAAGAGATTCCAAGTTCTGACGAAGATGGTGCTGTACCTGAACCCGATGACAAGTCAAGTTTTCATTTGAAGATGACAGCAGTCCGAAATTGTTTTCCCAGGGCGAGCTAAATGATTTGGTAAGAGACTTGAATCTTCCCAAAAACGCTGCTGAGTTTTGCTTGGATCAAGGCTCAAAAGCAGGAACTTACTTTTGCCGGGGGTGTCTTCCTCCTGGTTTAGATATCGTGTGAAGCAGTTCACTTCCTACTTTGCTCAAAAGGACGAGTTGGTTTATTGTACCAATATTGAAGGTTTGATGGATACATTTAAGGTCTCATACGACCCAGCACAGTGGCGTATTTTCATAGATTCTTCAAAAAGAAGCTTTTAAAGCAGTTCTGCTTCACAATGGCGGTTTCTATGCTTCCATTCCTGTCGGTCATTCCGTACACCTCAAGGAAACCTACAAGAACTTGGAATTGGTTCTTTGCAAATTAAAATATAAAGACCACGGTTGGCAAGTGTGCGGTTGGGTTTACCAAATTCCCTTGCTTTTTGTGTCTATGGGATAGTAGAGACCGAGCAAATCACTGGACCAAAAAAAAAAGTGTTGGCCTCCGAGGGAGCTTAAAGTTGACGAAAAGAACGTCCTGCATGAATCTTTGATGCCTCTTCATAGAGTTCTTCTACCACCGCTTCACATAAAGCTGGATTGATGAAGCAATTTGTAAAGTCACTTCCAATAGATGGAATTGCTTCAAATACTTAATATCAAAGTGTCCAGGCCTCCCGGAGGCAAAGGAAGGTGTTTTTCGTTGGACCAGATATTAGACGGCTTTATGGCTGATCCACTATTCATCACAACCATAACGGATCCTCAAAGAGAAGGGTGGATTGCCTTTTAAAGAGGTCATAGAGAAATTTTTAGGCAATAACAAAGACCCTAACTACAAACAAATCGTCAAAAGAATGTTAAAAGCATTTCAAGCTTTAGGTTGCCTAATGAGTTTAAAAGTACATTTTCTTCATTCCCACCTCGACTACTTTCCAGAAAGTTTAGGAGATCTGAGTGTAGAGCAAGGTGAACGATTTCACCAAGATATTAAGGAGATGGAAAAAAGATACCAGGAAGATGGGAGCGTCTCAATGATGGCAGACTACTGTTGGACGCTTCGGAGAGACCTTCCAGATGCTTCCTACAAGCGAAAATGTACCAAAAGGAGTCTCACTGGGAAAAAAAAATGTGTTTAGTGCTTACTAATGAATGTATTTTAGATAAAAAAAAATAAGGTTTGTTACGCAATTATAAATTTAAAAAAATTTTTTTAGTCTTTTATCTTTTATTTTAAGATGATAAACTTGTTTAACATAGATACCTACATTGTCAGAAAACGTGACGTTCTATGACAAAAATGAAAGTCATTTTCGGATTCAGTACACCCAAAAAACATAAGAATTATGCTAAAAAAACCAAAACAGCTCTCAATTTTTTTTTTTTTGCAGACTTGTGTAATTTAATGAAAAGTCTTGAAAGAGATGAAACCGTGATTAAATGTAGTAGGACAACATTATAGAAGTGTATTCAACATATGGGTTTCAAATTTAAAAAACTTAATAAAAGACAAGTTTTAATGGAGTCCAAGAGAATTTAGGAATGGCGACTGGAATATTTAGAAAAAATAAGGTTTTATAGAGACGATCAAAGGCCAATTATTTACTTGGATGAAACATGGTTCGAAACATACGATACTCCGGAAAGGGGTTGGGTTGACTCAAGTGATAATTGTAAAACAAAAGCACCATCAAACAGAAGTAAAAGGATTACAATTTTGCATGCTGGATCTAAAGACGGATGGATTCCGAATGGACTCTTCCTGTCTGTAAAGAACATAAAAGATTCTTCTCTAAATTACCATGGGGACACCACTGCCGAATTATTTGAAAATGGGTTCAAAAAAAAGCTAATTCCGAACATACCTCCAAATAGTGTAATTGTGGTGGTGGACAACGCAAGCTATCATGGTAGACAGTTAATCAAAGCTCCCTGCTCAAACTATACAAAAACAAGAATTCAAAACTACATGTACGATAATGACATTTATGGTACTTCCATAAAGATTATACCAAACAGCAATTGATAGAAGTTTTGAAGAGTTTAAACATAAAAAATAATAACCGGTCAGTGACTTCACAAAATACACCCCAAATGAGTTTTCAACAAAGTTTGTTTCCAATCTTTAGTGAAAACTGATGACCCTGAAATTTTTGTTTTTTTTTATATATAAAAGATAAATTATTAAAGGTAATGCACTCGTGATAATTTTGGTTCAATCTATACCCCGTGGAGAATATTCAAGAATATTTTCAAAATTTTTTTGATCAGTACTTTTCGAGATAAGGCAGAGGGACAAGCGATTTTTTCGCGATTTTTTAAAATAATACAAAGAAAAGTGTGCGCAAGTATTACGTTATATATATTTTTTACTCGTGTTTTCACAAGCTTTCATTTGATACCACACTCGATGACCTAGTAAAAAAATTTCTTTTTCACTTTCGATTTCGCCCCCCAAAACTAACCCCTTAAGTCAAGATTTAATTTTAAAAACTACACGGCTCTGATGATGCCATAAATTCCTATATTAGTACCAAATTTCAACTTTCTATATCAAATAGTTTCGGAGAATATCGGGTGTGACAGACAGACAGTCAGACAGACAGTCAGACAGACAGTCAGACAGACAGTCAGACAGACAGATAGACACCGAAGTGATCTTATAAGTGTTCCGTACGGAACACTAAAAAAGAAATACCATATGGTTGTGACAATTATGCAAATGATATGAGGCATACAGTTTTAAGGATTCCACCATTCCATTGTATATTTAATCCTATAGAGCAGAGGTTCCCAAACTTTTTTTTCTCGTAGACCACTTTCAAAATTTTACTGGTTTCGGTGGATCCCCTGCTGCCATATTTCTATCATATTCCCAAAACTCGTCAAAAAATGTGAAGATTAGATCTAACGATGGAAATTGGCGTCGTGCCTGAGTTCCAACCCTAAATTCGGAGTGGTAAAAATAAAAAGAAAAATAATATATTTTCTTGTTTTTCTATTTATTAAAAATAATATGATTACAGACATAATAGAATTAAAATTAAACATTAATAACGTACCGTAACTTCAACAATGCAAATCAACAATTAAAAAAAAAATAGTCATAATTTTAATGGGAGAGATGTACTTGATGGATTGACAGCAAATTATCAATATTTGGCTTCAGTTTTGTAAGGAATAACCGCAAATCTCCCCGTTCTGTGATGTTCAATCTGCTCCTTTTTTTTTGTTAATAGGTTTGTAACGACACTAAAACTTTTTTCGACAAGGTATGACGAGGGAAACGCTATCAAAAGTTTTCTCGCAATTTCCCACAGCCCACGATATTTTTTCGGGTATTTCTGCCTGCAGCCAAAATGTTGATAGCCTTTTTTAAATTTCACCTCAGCTCTTCATTGGTGCTAAGCTCGAGTAACTCCTCTTGTAATACCACATTCGCCACTTCCGTTTCATCAAATGGATTTATGATCCATGGTGGTATTTTCATCGTCAGAATATCTTCAAATCTATTTTTTTGAAGTCATCATGCAGGGCATTTAAATGTTGAACGTATGTCTAAAATATCCTCATCAAGACATTCTGCCTGCCACAAGTTTGGAAACTGGGAGAATTCGCGCCGACTAATATTTTGCTTCATAAATTTCAATTTTCCAAGAAAAGCCGAAGATACACCCTTTGTTTTTATTAAATTTAGGCTGTCCCTTTTGTAACTGCAAGTTAATGTCATTAAATTTTTTGAACAAATCTGTCAAATACGCGATGTCTGCTTTCAATTTGATCAGGTTTTCTTTTAAATCTGGATCTTTACTTTCCAGAAACTCTAAAAACTGATTCAAAAAGTGAGTAAAATCTTGTTAAACATGCACCTTTCGACAACCAGCGTACTTCAGTATGTAACAGCAATCGTTGGAAGTCTTCATCATTTTCGTCGCACAATTGTACAAATAAACGGGTATTCAACGCATTGCTTCTTATTTTGTTAACTGCTTTAATCACAAATTGAAGCGATTGGTGCAATGTATCACTCACATTTTTCGCTACCAAGTGTTGTCGGTGGATAACACAGTGAATTGCAGTTACTCCTGGTATAATGAGATGGCTTATAACCCACGATATCCCCCGAAGATGGCAGGAGCTCCATCTGCTGCCACCCAAATAATGTTTGTAAATGGAATTGATTTTTCCTTAAAAAAATCACTCAGGATATTAAATATTGATTCGCCTTTAGTGTCAGTCTCCAAAGTTTTCGCGAATAGCAGCTTTTCATGGATTTCTTCGTCCATAACAAATCGAACATATGCCAATAATAATGCTTCATTACCAGGTAAAGTTGACTCGTCCAGTTGAATAGAAAAATGAGTTGTTTGCAGATAATTACACAAGAAGCTTTCAATATCAGAGCTCATTTCATCAATACGTCTTTGTACAGTGTTGTTACTCAAAGGAATTCTTCTGAGTACGTCAAAAATGAAGGTTTGTGCCAAACAGTTTTTAAAACCTCTTCAACAGCGGGTAAAATTAACTGTTCTCCGATGGAGTGCGGTTTTCCAGATTTCGCTATAAAGCAGTGAGATATTGTAAGATGCCCTCAAGCCATCATCGTTACTTTGAGACGTTGAAGCGAACGTACTGTGCACGGTGGGTCTCTTTCATATTTTTCCTTCAATGTTTGAAATATTTTAAATCTTTACCTATTTTATCAGAATGACACCGTCTTATATGCTCTTCGAGCTTCCATGGTTTCATAGAGTCATTGCTCAAAACTTTGTTGCATAAAAGGCATATGGGCAATCGTTTGTCTGCCTTTGATGAAAGAAAACCAAATTTCAAATAATCAACACTGTACTGTCGATATTTCTTCTTAGATTCAGCCATGTTTCGTATCAGTTACCTACCTGTAAAGAAAAAAATGTTTGTTTTAGTAATCATAAGGCGACTTTAATAGGATATGGCTATTTTAACAGAATAAAATAGGATCAATTAATTATTGCAATGAAAAAACCAAAATGCCGGCGGCAAAACTGATTTTCATTATTAAAAGCTATAAACTGCTAAGACCCATATAGAGGTGTTTACAAAACGGCTGAAACTATTTTAATGTAATATAAAATATTTTTTGATTAATTATATTTTGATACATTTCTGTAAATTTCGAGAGAAAATACTTTTAAAGAATATTTTGACATCAAAACTCCGCGATTTTTAATGATTTATTTATTACTTTGATGTACGTTACGAGTGGTACATAAAGACACGTACAATTTATGAAAATATTTTTAGTCATTTAGCATTAGCAACTACGAGGGCACTGAAATATGTACAAACATGCAGGTCAATCATATATCTCTCCTTTAGTGAATCACCACAGTCGGGTAAATAAATAATTTTATAATAAAAAGTATTAAAAGTTTAATCTTTCTCGGCTTTCTGTTCTTTTATAGAAGTATCGAATAATGGCCCTGTTCAGTATTTAATTTTTATTACGTATCTACTACACGCAAACATAACAAATATAATATTACAATATAAAATAAAAGTATGAATAACAAATAGGCAGGTACTTACTTTTTCCGGCACTGGCAAACACTGACATCGATTCACTCACACTTTTCTTTTCAAAATTCCGGAAACAAATGAGTAACGTTTGTCCTTGGCATTCGTATTTATATTGGTGAAGAATCAAACAAGTTCATGCAAGATTGCAAGCACAGCACATGTCGTAATTTCGTCCCTTTGCACGTCTGAACGGGTTGCGTTGCGGGCTGGCGGGCGGCGCTTTGCAATCTCGATGCGCGTTGTATCAAATATGCAAGTTTTTACAAGTAACAGTCGCTGACCTTCTTAAAATACACTACTCAAAAAAATTAAGGGAGATTTTAAAACAAGGAAATTAATGCTAAATAAACAGGCTATCTGATCCATATGCCGGCCTAACTGAAAAATTTTTTTTCAATCCCGTGGACCAAAAAAAAAAAGCAAATATTTGCAATATTATTTTTTCGCGCTATCTGTTAGGATCGCATGAGAACCGTAGCTCCTAAAAAATTTTAGCCAAAAAATCTGAAAATTAGAATCTTAAAGCTTCAAAATGCTTTTTTTCATAGTCTCAATACGACCATTTTTCACCGAAATACAGCCTGTCAAAAATCACCGAAAAATTTGGAATTTTTTTGAGTAGTGTATTATCTGCCTACATTGATAGGTAAAGCCAAGCCAACATTTTTGTTCTTTACTATCGAAACCAGATAAATTTTCGTGGACCCCCACTTACAACTTGTGAACCCCCATTTTTTTTTTCACGCCAACGTAGACCCCCGTCGAGTCTCCTGTGGACCCCTGGGGTCCACCTGAACCACTTTGGGAATCACTGCTATAGAGCATATTTGGCATCAATTGAAATCTGCTATTCGTCGTAATAATATTTGCCCTACTGTTAATTCCAATGTACTGAAACTTATGGAAACCGAAGTTTTTAACAGGTTGACTGCCGATCTATATTTTTGAGTTTGTGGTTGACGCCGGTAAGATTTTTCCAAATTTTTTATTTTATTGTGGTAAATATGAATTAAAATGAGTCTTGGATGTGTTTTTTTTTTTTATGTGCCATTCAAAATATATTAGAAAAAAAAAAAAATTCACTCCGATCGGAGTAATCGGCATTGCAAGTGAAAATTTTTACTAGATGCCGAACACTCCGATCGGAGTGTCCAATTAAATAAGTAAAGAAATAATAAATCGAACTCATGAACTCAAAACATTTATTTCTAAATCATTTTTGTACATTTTTATGGTAATCCTCAAAGCAATTAAGGCAAAAAACCTGGTTGTCCAGGGCACATTTTGCATTCATACACTGTTTGCTTTCTTATTTTATTTTTCCTGCATTCTTTGCATTCCTTTCTCTTCTAGCTTACCCGTTTTGTTTCTTTAGTTTCCTTTTTTTTCACTAACAATTTTTTCTACTTTGCTAATGCTGTGGACATTTATTTGGCCTGGAGGAATTTGCGGCAAATTAGTAATTGGTCGTCTGGCTAGTAAATTTCTTATGACATCCAATCGGAAGTCATATAATCGTAACTGGTCAGACCGCGAATATTTATTGTACAAAAAATAGGCGTTTATCATGCTCATTTGCAGCACATGCATGAATAACTTTTGTACCACCGAATGGTTTTACGGCTGCAAGGATAATATGCCATCATTTGATCCTGTCTATCTATACCGGACATAAAAGCATTATATCCAATGATTGCGGAAGGTTATTCAGATTCTTGATTTCTTTTGTTTTTAAAAATGCCCATTTCGCTTCCAAATTCTGTTGAAATGTATTGAACATTGCGTTTATCGCGCCATTTTCCGACATGCACTCCATTGCAAAACATAGATTTATTCTCACCACGTTTTAAGTTTGCACTCATTACCTCTTTCGGATTATCTTTCCTCTCAGCTCTCAGCGTACCAGTGCAGTATGTATTTTGTTGAAGTAATTTCCTAGCTAAATTAACACTATTGTAAAAATTGTCTAGATAAACAGCATGTCCCACACCCAATTTTTCCTCCAATAAATGTAAAACAATCTTTTCAGTATGTCCGCTTCCACCATAAACATCTGTCGCACCTTCGTAGACACGAAATTTCAAAATAAGTCCATTAGGCTCTGTCAGCATATATAACTTCATACCATACTTATGACGCTTATTCTTGATATACTTACTACTTAAAAAAATCTGCCATAAATCTAATCTTTCCTAGCCGATCTGCCGGATCCATATCTGGAGATGTAAAATGCAAACACCTCAAGATAAGCAAAAATCTATTCCTTGGCATATAGTTTCTAAAAACAGGTAGTTTAAAATAGCGGATCAGTTTTCCAATAATCGTTAAGACGGCTCAAGGATATTGTGCCAGTGTGAAGTAACAGGGCCAAAAAAATTTTTAGTTCGTCAAGAGTAAGATCTTTAAAATTAGTAATACGTGATTTTGTACTTGTTTCTGGGCGCAGCAAAACCTCGACTGCGTAAGAGTTCGTTCGTTCTACAATAGTTTGTAAAAAATCATCATCAATGATCATTTCGAAAAAATCGATAGGTGCACCCTGTCCTGGAATTTGCACCAATAATTCCTGGGTTCCTGGAACAAAATTTGTTTTAACGCAGCTCTGTCGTTCCATTTTATCTCATCAAGGCTAGGAAGTGTTTGATGCGGCCGAATAGGGTCTATAAAAATTCTCTTCTTCGGACTCGGAGCTTGAATTTACATCACTATCGTCTGTGTCTGGTACGTAATGTTCGTCACTACTACCTCCGCTTTCTTCCAATAGCTGCAATAATTCAGTGTCAGTTAGCTTCTTTTTCTTATCATATACCTTTTTTTTCATCACTACAATGTCTTTTTTTTAATACCAGAAGGCCCAGGTTGATTGTCCATATTGTACGGCAGATTACAACCAAACCAAAAGCAAATCCGCGGAAACCACTTAAGCACCTGTTAGAACTTGCGTTTTTAAGCAACGCCACTACTAGAAACACGTTTCGTATATAACGCCGATGGAATACTAAAACGTTTCGTAAGAACGCATGTCGAACTCCGATCGGAGTAGACGGCGTTGGCGAAGAGACCTGACGCACTCCGATCGGAGTGGTCGGCAGTCAACCTGTTAATAAACCTCTACAGAGTTGGGCGAATTCTGTCATATATGTTGAAAAATCATATATCTATACTGCAAATAATATAGAAAAACTAATAATTAGAACCAATGATAATAATGGCGATAGTGTTATTATTTTAAGTGAATAATGTAATTAATTTTAATGAGTAAAGTAATAATTTGTATTTGTAATAAAAATAATTGGTAATAATAAGATGATTTGTAATAAACATAAATAAAACATAGTATAAACATTGTTTAATGTCTTTCCAAAAACCAAAATAATTAAATTCTAAGCAAAGTACGGATTTGTTCAATCATATTTGAATTTTACAGCTTGCACTAATAGGAATCAGTTAGTCACTTCGCTATATGTATGGACGGACTTTACTGTGAGGAACTCACCCAACTCAATGTTGAAATCCAAGCAAAACATCCAAATTTGGTCAATCGAAAAGGCATCATCTTTCACCATGACAACACTAGACCACATGTCGCTCAACAGACACTGCAAAAACTATTAGTTAAAATGAGAAATCCTCCAGCACCCGCCTTATTCCCCTGACGTTGCTCCTTCATATTTTCATCTGTTTCGTTCTCTGCAAAATAATTTAAATGACAAAAAATTCTATGAAAGAAGTAAAAATTACCTACAACTTTCTTTGAACAGAAACCACGCAGTTTCTACAAAGTAGGAATTCAAAAACTTGTAAAACGATGAGAGAGAGTTATAGAAAATGATGGAGAGCACGTTATCTATAATATATATAAAATGCAACGTCTCTCTGTCTGTCTGTCTGTCCGTTAGTGCGCTTATCAATGGAGAACCACTTATCCGATTTACGTACTTTTTTTCAAAAACATACATATGTTCTCTGGCCAGGTTATAGGCTATATTTTATTACGATAGGTAGCATGAGGAATGAGCAGTAACGATAATAGTGAATGAAGTCGGAAAAAAGTTGGCTGCTAACGCGTTCCCTTGCAATACACAGCCTAAACTATTAAATATGGAACAATATTATGTAGCAGAGAATATCTATAATATATAAAATGTAATGTCTCTCTGTCTGTCTGTCTGTCCATTAGTGCGTTTATCACGCGAGAACCACTTACCCGATTTACGTATCTTTTTTTAAGTTCATACATATATTCTTTGGCCAGGTTATATAATAATAATAATCTATATCTATAATATATATATAAAAATGTAACGTCTCTCTGACTGTCTGTCTGTTCGTTAGTGCGCTTATCCCTCGAGAACCTCTTATCCGATTTACGTGATTTTTTAAATTCATACATAAGTTCTCTGGCCAGGTTATAGATATATATTTTATTACATCTATAATATATATAAAATGCAACGTATCTCTGGCTGAATGTCTGTCTCTCCGTTAGTGCGCTTATCACTGGAGAACCACTTATCCGATTTACGTGCTTTTTTTTTAAATATACATATTTTCTCTGTCCAGGTTATAGGATATATTTTATTATGTTAGGTGACATAAGGAATAAGCAGTGACGATAATAGTGAATCAAGTCGGAGAAAAGTTTGCTGCTAGCTAGCGCGTTCTCTTGCAATACACTGCCTAAAGCATTAAATATGGAACAATATTATGTAGCACAGAATATAATATATATAAAATGCAACGTCTCTCTGTCTATCTGTCTGTCCGTTAGTGCGCTTATCACTCGAGAACCACTTATCCGATTTACGTGCTTTTTTTAAAATATATATATATATATATATATATATATATATATATATTATATATATATATATATATATATATATATATATATATATATGTACCCTGGCCAGGTTATAGGATATATTTTATTGTGTTAGGTGACATAAAGAATAAGCAGTGACGATAATAGTGAATCAAGTCGGAAAAAAGGTTATCGTTAGCGCGTTCTCTTGCAATACACTGCCTAAACCATTAAATATGGAACAATATCATGTTGCAAAAGAATATAATATATATAAAACGCAACGTCTCTCTGTCTGTTTGTCTGTCCGTTAGTTTGCTTATCACTTGAGAACCACTTATTCGATTTACGTGTTTTTATAAATTTATACATATGTTCTATATAATTCGATATAAGCCTAGATAATGGGAGATAAGGTGAGATAATGGGAGATAAATATAAATAATGGGAGATAAGAAGAAATAACAGGAGATAAGCAGAGATAAGTCTAAATAATGGGAGTTATGGTGAGATAATGGGAGTTAAGGAGAAATAATGGGAGATAAGGAGAAATATTGCGAGATAAGCCTATATAATGCGAGATAAGTGTAAATAATGGGAGATAAGGAGAAATAATGGGAGATGAGCAGAGATAAGCCTAGATAATGGAAATTATGTAGAGATAATGGGAGATAAGGAAAAATAATGGGAGATAGGGGAAAATAATGGCAGATATTTTATTACGTTAGGTAACATAAGGAATAAGCAGTGACGATAGTAGTGAATCAAGTCCACGCGAGCGAAGCCGCGGGCACGGCTAGTTGATTAATAAATGATATGTAAATATGTTATATTTAATTTTGTTTCTAATCGGGCACGAACTTTTGCAATCACCCAATATATATTTTATTATTTGTCTATGTCGTAGTAAATATTTGGTTGATTTTTAGGGGGTGTACGCCCCTGAATATTCTCATTTTTCATTATTATACGAACTTCTGACAAAACTGTCCGAAGTTGAAAATTTTTTCACACTCGTCGATCCATCATTTTAGCTGTTAAATTCGCCGTTCTTGTTTCTCATTATTTACAAGTGGGGCGCGCCCCTTTTTTTTCAAAGAAGATTAGCTCGAGCAATGGCTACAAAAACGAATTGACCTTTCTTTAAGAACACCAAATTTGCTTTTAAGATTTTTATAAGAGGATAAAAATGTATTTGAAACTGAGGGCATTTGAAATGTAAACTGAAAATATTTTAATGAATTTTTTTTATCGTGCAGAAGGGTTTTTTTTTTTCCCGTTTTCTTTCAATGATGCTAAGGTGTGGTGCCTCTGATGCGGTATATTTTTTACATTTTGGTTTTACGGCTATCACTAATCACCTGTTGGCACGGAAACATATATGTAATGCTGTCCTCTTCGATTCAATATTTGCCGTGGCTCTGGATAAGATACTTTGTGCGTTAACATGGTACGGATGTCTTTTATTGGGTGACGTCTTACGACGGCTCTGAGTTTTATAAAAAATAGCCGACTAAGTGAAAGTCGGACTTGCGCAATTAGTGCTCCGTACGTTGATTGCTTTTAAAATAAAAATTTTTGTTTCCGAGGTATAAAATGATCAGTAACTTCACAAAACACATCCTAAATGAGTTTTCAACAAAGTTTTTTTTCCGATTTTTACTGAAAACTGATGACCTTGAAATTTTTGGATTTATTTTTATATATCAGATCAATTATTAAAGATGCACTCGTGATAATTTTCGTTCAATCTATACTCTATGGAGAATATTTTTCCAAAATTTTTTGATCAGTACTTTTCCAAGAGACCTGAGGAATGGAAAATATCATACATATCAACAATTCATAAGAAAGGAGACAAAAATAATTGCAATAACTATCGGGGAATAACGGTTACAGGATCTATTAGCAGAATATACGGAAAAATACTTAAAAATAGAATAGAAACGGAATACCCGGACGTAGAAGCTGAAGAACAGGCAGGCATTAGAGCAGGAAGATCCACAATAGACCATCTCTTCTCACTGACACAAATCCTAGAAAAGAAAACCGCATTTGATTAGGAAGTCCATGTCTTGTTTATTGATTTAAAAAAGGCCTACGACAGCGTGCCCCTAGTGAGATTGTGGGAAACACTACAACAGAGTAATGTAAGCACCGAAATAATTAAAGCCGTAAAATCCTTATACCAAGACGCAAGAAGTAGTGTGAAAACCAAATATGGTATAACAACAGGGTTCCAGGTCACAAAGGGTCACAAACAGGGCTGCTGTATATCCCCAACGTTATTTAAAATCTATTTGGAGAGTGCACTGAAGAACTGGAAAAGGAAATGCAGCAGTATCGGATTACCACTGGATGACGATACTACATTGTACACGCTATCATTCGCGGATGACCCGGTAGTAGTCGCTTAGGACATCGATGATATGGAATACATGACACGAAAACTTATGGAGGAATATGAAAAATGAGGCCTAGAAGTCAATATTAAAAAGACCGAGTACATCTGCGTCGGAGGACAACAGCAGGACTTGAAACTGGCCACAGGATACACCATCAATTACTGTGCCAGTTATAAGTATTCGGGAACGAGAATATCTAGGGACGGAACACTGGAAGAAGCAATATTCAAGAGGAATATCCAAGAAAGAAAAGCGATTGCAATGTTTAATAGTATACTATGGGACAAAAACATAACCATTGAAAATAAGAAGAGAATTTACAACTCAGTAGTGAAAAGTATAATAACTTACAGCTCCCAGGTGTGGCCATTGAAGGAAAGAACAGAAAAAATACTAAAAGCTACAGAAATGAATTTCTGGAGAGCAGCCAGAAAATCCAGAAAAGACCCCATACCAAAAGACGAGCTTTAGAAATAAAGCACGATATAGTGGACGAAATCAGAACCCAACAGTTGGTATGGTACGGACATGTACAGAGAATGTCACAAGACCGACTACCTAAAAAGATCTTAAATTGGAACCCTCATGGAAGAAGAAAGCGAGGAAGACCACGCCAAAGCTGGAGAGCAGGAATCAACAAGGAAGTACTAGAGAGAGATCTGGAGGAGGAGGGATGGAGAAACCGGGAGGAGTGGAAATTAGGCATCGGAAGACGGAAGACGTTATAAAACCGATTGATATATATATATATATATATATATATATATATATATATATATAATATATATATATATATATATATATATATATATATATATACTTTTCAAGATAAGGGGAGACAGCGATTTTTCACAATTTTTTTAAAATAATGCAAAGAAAAGTATTACATTATATATTTTTTTGAACTCGTGTTTTTACAAGCTTTGATTTGACACTCCACTTGATGACCTAGTATTTTTTTTCACTTCCGATTTCACCCCCTTAAATCAAAATTTAATTTTCAAAACTACACGACTCTGATGAGGATATCAATTCCTATATTAGTGCCAAATTTCAACTTTCTGTGTCAAAGTATTTCGGAGAAAATCGGTGTGTGACAGACGGACAGGCAGACACCGAAGTGATCTTATGAGTGTTCCGTACGGAAAACTAAAAACCAGATAAAGAGCATTGTTTTACAAGAATATACTTCTCAATATAATCTCCGATGAGTTCAATACATTTGCTCCAGCGAGATTCCAATTTATTATTTCTTCAGAAAAACCAACTGTGTATAATACTTATTTACAGTACCAGCCTCTTTATTCGACGAAAAGTTTTTCCTCTCAAGCTAATTTGTAAGGTTAGGAAAGAAAAAAGTCACTTTGGACCAAATCTGGAGAATAGGGTGGGTGGAGAACCATTTCAAAACTTAGCTTGTGTACTTTTGTCATTGCAACTGCCGAAGGGTGAGCAGGTGCATTGTCCTGACGAAGGAGTACTTTTTTGCGCGCTAATCTTGGTCGCTTCTGTTTTAACTCACCATGCAAACGGTCCAATCACGTTGCGTAATAAGAGCCAGTCTTTGTCTTACCCTTTTCCAAATAGTCAATCGTAATGATATCACAGTAAACATAAAACACAGTAGCGACGCTCAGGAAAATATTTAGGTCCTGTGTTTTTATCACGCATGCGCCCCCTATCATACCAACAACGTGGTTGTCAGCGCAGGGGCGGGAGTCATTATATCTGGATTTCAAGAAGAATCTTCTTATAACGCGCTCCGAAATTCATAATTAATAATTTTCCAATAAGTAAATGACTCGTTTGATGTTGTAATTGAAAATAATTATAAAAAAGATGCTAAGAGGAAGTTTTTGTGGTGCGATTAGTGCTTGTAAAAATATATGTGGTATCTCCAAAGGAGTTTTTTTAGATTTCCCAATGAGCCTAAAAGGTAATATTTATTCATAATTCTTTATTTCTATTATGCAATATATTATATAAAGATTATTATCATTGTGTTTTCATATGAGAGATACATTTTATTTGTAAAACAGTTGATGTTTTATTATTATTAAATATTAGTTTATGTTATTTCACTTGTACTTTTTTTTCTGAATTCAGGGCAGAATGTTTGCTAGAGTTAAGTTATGTTATCGGCTAAAATTCGCTAACCAAACTTTCAAAACTCAATTTGGGCATGCAAAAGTAGTAATTCTCCAGCTCCGAACGAGTTTGAATAAATCAGTGCATGAATTTAATTTTTTTATATAAGTAGTATACAGAAACGAAAAGTTGTTGATTGAAAATTATTTTATTAGATTTAACTAATGATAAAATCGAGCAATGCTCACTTCATGTTTAAGTTCAGAAGAAAGACGATCCCATGATAGTTATAATTATTTTTAATCTTTAAATTGTTGTGGCTGTTACTTGATGGAAATTCATAACGAATGTAATGAAAGACTGATTTTTTGTCAAATTTCCACTTTATTTAGTTTCACTGAAACTGTATGAAGCGTTTCGCTATACTATAGCTTCGTCTGATACAAAATGATATTTGAATATTAGTGTTGTTACAATTTATACAAATACCCTAAGGTAGATAAGTAATAAAATTAATACTATATGCTAATGAATATTGCTGGGAAATCCATTGTGAATATTAATTGTATAAATTGAGTAAAGGTGAGTTACATTGGGCCAGACAGGTATCTTTTTGTTCGTTTAAGATTATGTCTGAATTTTTAATTCTATTTATTTCTAAATTTTCTAATAGGTTTAATTTTACGCCTTTGTTTTGTATGTGTAGAATTTTAAATTTATCTTCAAAAAGATGATTTGATTCTGTTAAATGATTACTGTACGCTGAGTCGTTTTTGTTTTTTAAATAGCTTCTTTTATGTTCTGAAATCCGAGTTTCGAATGAGCGACCTTAAAAACGCAAAGGGAAAACAAAATAGATCAAAAAAATCTGGAGTGTATCAGTTGAATTGTGATTATTGTCATATTGTCAGCGTACAGTAATCATTTAACAGAATCAAATCATCTTTTTGACAATAAATTTAAAATCCTACACATACAAAACAAAGGCGTAAAATTAAACATATTAGAGAAAATTTAGAAATAAATAGAATTAAAAATTCAGACATAATCTTAAACGAACAAAAAGATACCTGTCTGGCCCATGGTAACTCACCTTTACTTAATTTATACAATTAATAATCAGAATGGATTTCCCAGCAATATTCATTAGCATATAGTATTAATTTTATTACCTATCTACCTTAGGGTATTTGTATAAATGTAACACTAATATTCAAATATCATTTTGTATCAGAAGAAGCTATAGTATAGCGAAATGCGTTATACAGTTTCAGTGAAACTAAATACAGTGGAAATTTGACAAAAAATCAGTCTTTCATTACATTATTTTTAATCTCTCCAGATTACTGGGATTGGCTGAAATATAAGGAGCACGATTGTTGACATTATACGCGCGAAGCTGAAGGTGTGCAAATATATATTCTCAGAGTGAACATTTTTTTCCCCGGAAAATATATCTAACAGTTGAAAAATATAAATTCAATAAGAGATATTTAAATGAAAAACGTGCAGAAAGCGTTGAAGCCGAATGTATTTTTTTCTTTCTAGGTTTTACCTTTTTCCCTGTTTTTTTGTATCTCTGTTTTAATGAGAACTTGATAAATAAAGTTTCTAAAAAAAACTTTTCTCGTTTTTTTCTTCTTTTTAATCAGCAAAATTCGTTTTTATTGTACAGAATAGGATTTTTCTTCAAAGAAGGAATTTCAAAAACTCGCGGGCATCAAACCAGTAATATGAAGACAGGTCATGTGATCAAACTCGGACCCCTTGAGATCAGAGGTGCCGAGTCGGACTGTCGCTGCTGTATTTTATGTTTACTGTGATGATACCCTGTGAATTCAAAAAAAAAAGTTGCCATCACTTTTCTCGCCGATAAAACTGTTTTCGTTTTTTTTGGTGCACTTTCACCTTCGCCAACCCAGTGTCTTGGCTTCCATTCTGTCTTTGTGGATCCTCGTCTCCTTTACCGTCACAAAACGACGCGACGAGGAAAGTCCTTATGATTACGCTGCATCTTTTCCAAACACGATTTTGAAATGTCCTTTCTCGTGCGTTTCTGGTCTGGAGTCAACAAACGCGGCATCCATAGTGCACTCAGCTTTTTTATTTTTAGAACTTCGTGCTTGCCATTATGTCCTCGTTCATATGATATGCCAAACAATCTCAGCAATCTCACGAAGCTTAATGTGACGATTCTCCATCACGATACTGTGAATTTTATCAACCATTTCTTCAGAAAACAATTTAATCGGGCATCTTGAACGTGCATCATCTGCATGGCTCCTACAAGCACGTTTAAATTCATTTATCCAGTAATAAATGGCTTTGCGTGCTGATACAGATTCTCCATGAACTTCCTTTGGTTCAGTTTTTACCCACCTTTTTAAATAAAAATATTTTTTCACTGTACGATGCTCGGCTTTATTCACTTCCAACTGCGGATTGCATCTGTTTGAAACTTTTACCACAACCTTTACTACGAGGCTGGTTTGAAAAGTCCGTGCAAAGTCCGAGAGATGGCACCACCGGCGCGTATCGAGGTCATGTTTAGTTAGTAGCATCTCTTGAATGAACGCACACCAAGTTTCAGCCATATTGGTCTATTTCTTTGTGTTTGGCATTCGTGTGAATCAAGGAAGTCGAGTGATTTTCAAGAAATGGACGAAAAAGAATTTCGTGTGGTGATTAAACATTACTTTATGAAAGGCAAAAACGCCTCAGGAGACTAAAGAGAAGCTTGATAAACATTATGGTGACTCTGCACCTTCGATTAGAACAGTTTATAAGTGGTTTCAAAATTTTCAGACTGGCCATATGAGCACAAGTGACGCTGAACGTTCTGGACGGCCTGTGGAGGTTACGACTCCAGAAATCATTGATCAAGTCCATGATATGGTGATGGATGACAGAAGAGTTAAGGTGCGTGAGATTGCTAGTGCTGTGGGCATCTCGACTGAACGGGTACATAATATTTTGCATAAACATTTGGGCATGAGAAAGCTATTCGCAAGATGGGTGCCGCGATTGCTCACGCTTGACCAAAAAACGGAATCGTGTAAAGTGTTGCAAAGATGTTTTGCAGCTGTTCCAGAAGAATCCGGAGGACTTTAAGCGTCGTTTCGTCACTGTGGATGAAACATGGATACATTACTATACTCCTTAGACCAAACAACAATCTAAACAATGGGTTACCAAGGGAGAATCTGCACCAAAAAAGGCGAAGACCGTTCCTTCGGCCGGAAAGGTTATGGCCACTGTCTTTTGGGATTCGCAAGGGATAATCCTCATCGACTATCTGGGAAAGGGTAAAAACTATTACAGGTGAATACTATTCATCGTTATTGGACCGTTTGAAAACCGAGCTGCAAGAAAAACGCCCGCGATTGGCCCACAAGAAAGTTCTTTTCCATCACGACAACGCACCAGCACACACCTCAGCAGTTGTGGTTGCAAAATTAATGGAAATAGGATTCCAACTCGTTTCGCATCCCCCCTATTCTCCAGACTTGGCTCCCTCGGACTACTATTTGTTCCCCAATTTGAAGAAATGGCTGGCGGGACAAAGATTTTATTCAAACGAGGAGGTGATTGCAGACACTAATGGATATTTTGCAGACTTGGACAAATCCTATTATTCTGAAGGGATCAACAAACTAGAACATCGTTGGACGAAGTGTATAAGCCTAAAAGGAGACTATGTCGAAAAATAAAAAAGGTTTACCCCAAACACAT
Organism: Pachyrhynchus sulphureomaculatus; assembly: GCA_019049505.1. NCBI lineage: Eukaryota > Metazoa > Arthropoda > Insecta > Coleoptera > Curculionidae > Pachyrhynchus > Pachyrhynchus sulphureomaculatus. The sequence goes on from CM032447.1 coordinate 18,067,645, forward strand.
AAGTAGTTTTTATTTTTGCACGGACTTTTCAAACCAGCCTCGTAGAATCACACTTACCAACACTCATGTCGATAACAAAATTTATCGCCATTTCGTAGTAATTTACCAGACTTATTAATCCACCCTCATAGTTGCAAATGCTCATTCTATTTTGCCTCCTTCCAGCTGAGGAGCTCCAATCGAAGCTAAACGCATCCTAGTTTGATAGTTACGTAGCGACAGCGACTGAAGTTGTTCATTATTGTTTTATTAATTGAAGAGTAAATATTACTCACGATCTTTGGCCCCTAAGCCACTATATGTTCTTCGAAACTTTAACATTTAGCTAACTTCTAATGTAATGACTAGAGACCACAATATATGCAACATAAAAGTCTTGAAATATGCATGGAAATATGCATGAAAAATGCTTAACATATGCATGAAAAGGGTCAAAATATGCAATATTAAATAATAATAAAAGTAGTAATTTTTAGTTTTTTATTTCAAAATCAGCATAAAATTAACAAGTTATCGACGATGTTTAAATTTAATTAACAATTATTTAACATTTTTAAAATTATTTAACATTTGTATTGTAACAATAAGTTATTGTTCCAAATGTTGGGTAGTAAGATTGTGTCTTCGATCACTTAAAATATTTTTATAAGTGCAAAAAGACCGTTCCATATCCACTGAGGTAACTGGGCAGTATTTGAATTTGGGTGCTATGTTAGCACTTATTGTTTCTGGCAAAAGTTCACCCGTCCCATTAATAAAACTATCAATTTGACACAAAGGTTCAAAGCCTGGGTTATTGCACAAAATGTTTTCAAACTTTTCTTTAACTCTACGCGGAAATACATCTGGCAATGTGGAGTTTATTTGACGGATTTTATTCATTAACTGAATTGATTCGGTCAACGCCAAACCTCGAGTATCAAGCTTTTTAATACCCGCAGGTATGTGGGAAAAGTGAGTGCTAATCAAAGCTATGTTTTTTTAAATATCAGAATCGTTAAATGCTTCCTTGGATTGACGAACTGCCATAGTCTCTGCACTATCGAAGTCATTTACTACACCTTTGATGGCCTCGAAATGTTCGTTGGAAAATAGTACAGCTTCAATCCATGTTCCCCATCGAGTTACCACTGGTTCGGGAGGTAAATGCACATTTGGCAGTTTTTCTTTATAGGCGTTATTTCGAGCAGGTGCCTTAACAAACACTTTCTTTGCTGATGAAATCAGTTTATTTACATTTCCAAACGTGGATCGTACTTCTTCACGTTGGTAAATTGTTGGTATGTAATTTTTGCGCAGTGTTGATTCGTCTGGTATTTTTTAATTCAAGCAATATTTTCGCAGAAAATCTTTGAATGTAGGATTTGTAAGTTTGTGGAGAGGAATATTACTTGCAAGCAATGCTTCACATAAATCCATGCTGAAGTGTTTTTTTTTGTTTGCATATAGAAGTGGAATCACTGCTACTTGCTGCTGTTATAAGTTGTTGTCGTGGGCCTTTTTTTTGCAATCCTGCGATATGAAGACTTGTCTTGACATGCTGGTCAATTTGAAAGTTTTTTGTGCACGAAACATTTTTCTCGCAAACTCGACAATATAAAACATTTCCGTCATATGTAAATGTTCCAGGATAATCAGCTACCCACGAAGAGACACTTTTTTTTGCGGGGGGCATAGTACACGTCAAACTTTAACACAACTTTAAGACTACACTGATGCAAGCGCGTCAACAATAATGTTAAAACTGATATCTTGTTTTAAAATAAAAATTCGTCTTCGAGAAAATTGTTTATTTGATCCACGCGCAAACAAATATTCTTAGAAACTACTTATCACTTAATATCCCGACCAAGAAACAAAGGAATAAAATACCGTCGTAATTTTGGATATTCCCTCGGCACTATAACCTAATCGATGTTTAGACTATTGTAGGTAATGTCCCGGCGATAAGATCGGTTCCAGACGGCGACATTAACAATACCCTGAGCAATTCAATTGCCTAGTAATACCGAGAAATATTGTAAATATAGGGAAAATATGCATCATTAGTAGATTTTGGGTAAAATATGCAATAATCGGTGAGAATGGTCTAAATATGCAAATGCATATGAAAATATGCAAATGCATATAATCCGGTCTCTAGTAATGACAAATGCCTAACGTTAACTTATATATTATTATTGGAGTACTATATTTTGACAAAAGATACATTCATTGGATTAATTTAAGAATAGGGAAATGGTCAAATAAACCACAATATTGACAGTACAGACATACACTGTCATAATAAAATACGTTGTGTAATTCAAAAGATCCCGAACTAAGTCTATATAGCACCGTGCAATATTATCAACTCGCGTCAACAAGTGGCGCTACATACATGTCCAATAATGTTGGATGCAAGTTTCAACTTGCAAACTCCTTAAGTTTATTAAATGTGCATGTTTGCATTAAGATCCAACTATATATCTTTACGATTTTTACAATGGATATGAAAAAGAGCAGCACGTCTATCGAAATTTTGTTTTAAACTTAAGAAAGGTACTACTGAAACGAATGAATTAATTCGGAAAGTATTTGGAGGCGAAATCTTGAGCCGTGCTCAAATTTTTGAGTGGTTTTCGACATTTAATGCAGGCTGAACTTCGGTGGAAGACGACGAACGTTCCGAAAGATCTGCAACTGCAGTCACACCTCAAAACATCGCTAAAGTTCAACAAATTAATCGTATAACATTCTGAGACGTCTTCGGGAGAATATTCAAAGAAATCGGCCTAAGCTTCTGAGCAAAAAGAATATTCTTCTACATCACGACTGCAGTTCGTTCCGTAGGCAGCAATTTTGACTGTTCCTCGCACCTCCCGTGTGATTTGGTACCTGTGACATCGGGCTGTTCCCCCATATGAAGATGAAGTTAAAGAATCACGGTTTTGAACTATGATACAATCCGAATCGTAAGCTGCACAGGCGGCAATAATATTTTCTTGACTTAACGATAACCAGTCATTACAACAAAAACACAAATTCTCTATTTTTCATAAACCCTCACATACAGATACTACAATAAACATAAAATCAGCTCACCCCCTACAACACAAATTGGCAGCTTACCACAGTATGTTGCATAGACTTGTAAGTGTTCCCTTATCTGTAGATGATTTTAATAAAGAATTAAAAAATCCAATAAAACAAATTGCTGTTAACAACAGATATTCTCTTGATACCGTAGACTCAATTCTAAACCACTTAAACAAATATAATATCAACATAGCTTATAGAACAAAGAACTCGTTAGAAAAATTCATTAAAAACGCAAAGGGAAAACAAAATAGATCAAAAAAATCTGGAGTATATCAGTTGAATTGTGGTTCTTGTCATAAAAGTTACATAGGTCAGACAGGTCGCTCATTCGAAACTCGGATTGCAGAACATAAAAGAAGCTATTTAAGAAACAAAAACGACTCAGCGTACGGTAATCATTTAACAGAATCAAATCATCTTTTTGACGATAAATTTAAAATTCTACACATACAAAACAAAGGCGTAAAATTAAACCTATTAGAAAATTTAGAAATAAATAGAATTAAAAATTCAGACATCATCTTAAACGAACAAAAAGATACCTGGCTGGCCCATGGTAACTCACCTTTGCTCAATTTATACAATTAATATTCAGAATGGATTTCCCAGCAATATTCATTAGCATATAGTATTAATTTTATTACCTATCTACCTTAGGGTATTTGTATAAATGTAACAACACTAATATTCAAATATCATTTTGTATCAGAAGAAGCTATAGTATAGCGAAACGCGTCATACAGTTTCAGTGAAACTAAATAAAGTGGAAATTTGACAAAATCAGTCTTTTGGCAATAACAGCATTGTTTCACCAGTGGAAAAAACGGTGGGACCGGTGCGTTTGGGTGCAGTGGGACTACTCTGAAGGTGACGGCTGTCAATCAATGAACACACCATGCGTTGCTATAATAAAATCACAAGTCCTAACAAAGACATCACTGAGAAGTGATCCATGTTTCGTCCATTCTTACGAATGCTGCTGTTTTTGATCAGTTGTGAAAGTGCACTGCCGTCATCGGACACATAGCTTTTTCATATGTAAATATTCATGTAAAATATGCCTCACGCGTTCTGTCAAGGACGTTCCCAAGGAGCAACGTGCTCAACTTACAGAAAGATCCCTCCTATATAAACTACCATGCGTACAATAAAAAATAGTTGAGGCTCAGTACGCTCTTTCGCCCCGTCCCATATGCGCAGAAATACAAAAATAATCCCACTGCGTCGTTTTTTTTTTTTCGGATCTGACAACGTTACATTCTTACTGTGATCGGACACGAGCTGTTTATGTTGGGTTTTAATGTTTTGGAGTATTTTTCGAGGTTACGTTTATAATGGAGATTGTTAACAGTGCATAAATAATGATTTCGCGATTAAAAAATGGCAGATTCGTTAAGAAAAACTGCTGAAAAAATAAATATAGCATTAGCAAGAATGTCTGATGATCAATGAAATAGTTCAATCCAAAATTCTTGATGAGAATAGTATAGTTTCATTGAGAGAGTTAGCAGGTTCATCTGTATCCTGTATTTCATCTGTATCATGTATCGACCACCAAGTGATACCAATTTTCGAACACTTTTCGCTTCTCTTGCAGACACCATCGATCATTTACAAATTAACTATCCAAGTGCCGAAATTGCCGTCCTGGGCGACTTTAATGTCCACAATATCAACTGGCTTAAATATTCAAATACTACCGACGAACAAGGTCGTGAAGCTGAATCATTCCCAATCAGTTGTGGCTTAACTCAGCTTATTGACGAACCTACATGGATCCCTGATCGAGACGAGGAGTTCGCCAGTCTTCTTGATCTGTTTTTAACCACCAATCCGGAGATTTACACGGTCACTGTAAATCCGCCGTTGGGTTCTTCCGGCCATAAACTGCTTTCGACATGGAGTATCCTGCCAATCAATGACAGAGAGGCGCCTAGGCCCTGTAATAAATAGCTGGTGTTTTATCCAAAAAATTTCCATCGGGAAAAATTTGGTGATACTACTGGACGGATGGCACCACTGGATCCTCCTCTATTTTGATAGGGTACTCTGAAATCCCCCCCCAACAACAGTTATATAGCGGAACAATAATGCAAATAAACAATTACAAATTTTTAAAAGAAACCGTTTGCCCTTTGTCCTTATCGTTATCTCAAGCATGCGCAGTATTAATGCGAAGGAATTGCAAGGTTAGGTTAGTATTCATCTTCTGTAAACTTAGAAGATTTTTTTTCATTCATTTCATGGTTAAGCACACCGGTTATTAGTATTAAATGGGTCAACACAAGTTTCTAGATTAAAGCTGTGTCTAACAGGTTTCTATCACTTTCTTCAACATTTCCAAGGTAATGCGAATGTGCGATAAATAAAACTTGAAATTTGAAACTAGTACTACACACACTGTAATGCTATTGTGCCAAAGATTGCAAAATCCCAACATAATCTGAGCACTAATTAACTGTTATCAGTGTTAGTTGCAATAAAAGATTATCATTTCAATTTTACTGTGTTTTTTTAATGGTTTAGTGCAGGGGTCGGCAACCTTTTAACTAAGGGGTGCCAGTTTTCATCCATACAACATTTCGCGTGCCGACATAGGTACTTACTACAACTAAAATTAACAAAAATTAACTTAAATTAACTTAAAATATTGCTTTTAGAAGGTTTAATTACCAAAAAAATTTAACATTTAACAAATAATTTTATTATACTAGTCCTAGCACCTAGTGTGAACCCTGTGCTTGAAGTTCTTTAGAGAGTTTTCCTTATATCCGGTTCATGTCTGGTTATTTTCAGTGTCACACATGCTTCCGAGTTGTCTGTTGTCAGCCTGCTTCGGTACGGGTTTAAAATCACTCTCATATGGGAAAAAAGTTGTTCACAGATATAGGATGATTCGAAAGCTGTAAGCATGGCAAACTCTACTTTCTTAAGACAAATAAATTTCTCTGGTAAACTCATCCAACAACTGAGTATCTCGTTTGAATGGTTCTGACAGTCACCTTCTAATACCCTTCTTAATTCTACAAATTTCGTGTTCCATAACTCGGAGCTTTTAAATTCAATGTATTGAAGATCAAAATCATTAATGTCCATCCATGAGAAAAGAGATATGTCAAAGCAACTGCTGGAAAAATCCATTAAATCTGGTTTGATTAAAAAAGCGAACATAGGACCATATTTATCAAAATCCTGACCCCTCTCGATAAACTTCTCTTTTAAATTGGTCATATATTTAAGAATTTCGTCTATTAGTGCACCATCGTCGACACTGGATATATAAGTTTTTAAATTTGGAAAATATTTATATGTGTTTGTAGTAATATCGCTGATAAATAAATCGATTTTTAATTTGAATGATTTCCAGGATTCGTTAAATCCAGAACTGTTTTGCCTGAACCTTGTAACTTTAAGTTGAGTTCACTGAGATGGTTTGTAATATCAGTAAGAAACATTAACATACAGATCCAGTTCTTATCTTCTAGTTCAGGATAAGCATCCACTTGATTTTTTTCCAACAAGAACGATTTAATTTCGCCCAGACATTGCATAAATCTAGAGAGCACTTTACCACGGCTGAGCCAGCGCACATTATTGTGCAATGGTATATCTGAATATACACTTTCTAATTCCTGCAGAAACGCCTTAAATTGTCTATGGATTAGTGAAGAACGACCGACAATGTAGCTAACTATTTTAACCACCCTATCCATCACGGATTTTAAACTTCCAGCGGATATTTTAGCGCTTGGTGAATTATGCAATGAAAATTCAAAACTGATCAACCCATGCGTTCAATAAGAAGGGAAACAAATCCTTTATGTCTCCCAATCATAGCAGGAGCGCCATCTGTCGTTACGCGAAAAATTTTATTTAAATCAATGTTCCGCTTTTCAAAATGTTTAACAAATTCTGAAAATATATCCTCTCCTCTTGTAGTTCCCTGCAATGGGAGCAGACAAATCAGCTCTTCATACACACTGCCATCATCGAAGTATCGCGCAACGATTACCAGACGGGCAATGTCATTAATATCGACACTTTCATCCAATGCTACACTAAATACAGAACTCCGTTTTATAGCGGCTCTCTCTCATTTTGTGTCATTTCGGTAATTCGTCTCTCGATGGTCCGCGCTGATGCCGGTATATCCCTAATCCTGGCCAATATTGTATCCTTATTGAGCAAGTCGTCGAATAAAATCTCGCCAGTACTCAAAAACGTTTGCTTCATAAATTCTCCGTCCGTGAACGGCCTACCCTTTTGTGCCAACGATTGTGCAATTTTGAAACTGCATTCAGTTACCTGATTTTTTCCTTGGAAAACTTTGCTAAAGAATGTTGACTGTTTCTCGTATTGTTTACTTGCTCTTTGTATTGCCTCCCTTTTATCAGCGTTATCTTTAAATGACGATTCATGTTTTATCTGGAAATGTCGTTGAACACTAGATGTCCGGAAAACTACGCTTTCCCGACATAAGACACAAATGGCCCGATCGTTTTGCTGTACAAAACCGTAATCTGTTGTCCATGAAGTTTGAAATGATCGAACGTCTACCTTCTGTTTCTTCGCGGCCATAACGCAATCTAATTTTAATTTTTAAACTTTTCGACGACTATTGACTGGAACGGATGTTACTTCTATACTAAATGATCCAAACGTATAGCCGCTTGCTATATATAGAAAAATAATGTTTCCAGAAAATTCCAATAATTACGTTTATTAAATTTCTTAGAACAAAAATTATTATCTACAACGCGCCCATTGCAATCAAAGGGCCGCCTAGAAGTTAAATCTAACAAAAACTAAAGTTCGGCAATATAAAAAGAGTTGCGGCGCGCGTCGGAACAATTGAAGTCAAGTCAAACAAAAACCGCCTTATAGCGGCTCTTTTGATCTGAATTGAGGATGTTTATTTGTGTTTTTGCCTAGGCTTATATTTTGAGGCTTGCCGTCTTTAATTCTTGCCGAAATTAAAGCCAAACCAATGCATTCAGTAAAATTATAAATTACAAAATATATATTTTGTAGTTTTTTTGGTAATAATACCTAGTGACCTATATAATATATCGTTTTTGTTTGTATCGTTAAAGTAATACTGTCTTCGATTATTTACTTAATTTCAAAACATGTCACAGATTACAGAATTAATCTGTAAACTTTGAATAGGTACGCGTGCCATTCAAAATTGCTTGACGTGCCAGAGATTACACTCGTGCCATAGGTTGCCGACCCCTGGTTTAGTGGTTATAAGTTCCTAAATAAGGGAAATCGTTATCCTCAATAAAGGATTCTCTTATTTTGTTTCAACACTGCGCAAGCTTTAATTCGTGGGCGCATGCTTTAAATAATGATAACAGCCGAGTTCTTATATTTAATTTCTCCCCTTTACTAGTGCGCAAACGTCAAATGGTGGGCGCATGCTTCAAATAAACATAAAGACAGTGGCCTACCAAAATAAGTGTTGCAAAATCTTTCTATTGTTAAAACAAGGGTAACACTTTAATCATGACAAATTTATTTCTTATAGGTGTTTAGTTAGGTTCCAAGGCACTGGTATGTCAAAAATATGCAGCTAAAATTATAAAAATAGTGGTTTAAGATCAAAGTGAAATCCCCTTAAAAGCTGCTTCGCTAACGAAAGGGGTGGAGGATAAACAAAACGCTTATAAGTATTAACGTTATTAAAATTTTGGTTTTCGGGGCATTAGGGTGTAAATAAATAACCTTATTTCATAAATAAGGGCGGTAGATTTTGGAAGATGCTTTATAAAGTTTGGTTAATCCTTTATTATTTTACGGTTTAGATTTCGGGGTTGAAAATAAACTTGTCCTGGGGCTATTTGACAGAAATTATGATATTTTTGACCTGTTAAAATTTTATCATTATCTACACAAAGAATAAACTGTAATTGAGGTAATTCTGTTATTAGGTAATAGTTATACGAGATGCCTACCATCTCAGCAATCTCACAAAGCTTAATAGTGCAATAAAAAAAAGTACAGTGCGACCTCGATAATCCGGACTAATTAAAACCGGGGTGATCCGAATTAGTAAATAATTCGAATTACTCAAGCAGCGACATTATTTATATTAAAAAACGAATCATTTAATACGAAACAACTAAAAAGTAGTACATACATAGAATAATATTTAAAATAGAAGCATATCTTATCAAGTTTTATCTTGTTTTGTTTGCTTGACCCTTCTCTGGTTCATCAAAAAAGCAATTTCTTTTAATCTTTGAAGTATAAGAACATCACTTAGAGGGATATCATTTTCTTCTGCCCATCTCATGCACACATTGAAACTTTTATCTACCTCATCATTCTTCACAGTGTTCTTAACAGTCTGGTTAGTATTTAACTCTGATCCTTCATTATCACTCTCGTGTTGTTCGTCTGTATCATCTATGTCTTCCAGTGCTCAGTGAGAACATTCAGTATATCTGAAACATCTGTTAAATATTTACGAATTAACCAAAAAAATACTAAAAGAAAAATTTCAGGCTTTACCTTTCATTTCTTCATTCGTGGAAAGTAAATTGTGCCGCAATTCACTCAGAGGAATCAGATATTCAGCATCATATTCAGTGTCTGGGTTGGTATCTGCCATATAAGCCATAATTTTGTGCCAGCACTTTTTCAAGACTTCAGGGGAGACTTTTTCTCATGAATTGTACATACGAGGCTGGTTTGAAAAGTCCGTGCAAATATAAAAACTACTTATGTATTTGGGGTAAACCTTTTTTATTTTTCGACATAGTCTCCTTTTAGGCTTATACACTTCGTCCAACGATGTTCTAGTTTGTTGATCCCTTCCGAATAATAGGATTTGTCCAAGTCTGCAAAATATCCATTAGTGTCTGAAATCACCTCCTCGTTTGAATAAAATCTTTGTCCCGCCAGCCATTTCTTCAAATTGGGGAACAAATAGTAGTCCGAGGGAGCCAAGTCTGGAGAATAGGGGGGATGTGAAACGAGTTGGAATCCAATTTCCATTAATTTTGCGACCACAACTGCTGAGGTGTGTGCTGGTGCGTTGTCGTGATGGAAAAGGACTTTCTTGTGGGCCAATCGCGGGCGTTTTTCTTGCAGCTCGGTTTTCAAACGGTCTAATAACGATGAATAATATTCACCTGTAATAGTTTTACCCTTTTCCAGATAGTCGATGAGGATTATCCCTTGCGAATCCCAAAAGACAGTCGGCATAACCTTTCCGGCCGAAGGAACGGTCTTCGCCTTTTTTGGTGCAGATTCCCCCTTGGTAACCCATTGTTTAGATTGTTGTTTGGTCTCAGAAGTATAGTAATGTATCCATGTTTCATCCACAGTGACGAAACGACGCTTAAAGTCCTCCGGATTCTTCTGGAACAACTGCAAACCATCCTTGCAACACTTCACACGATTCCGTTTTTGGTCAAGCGTGAGCAATCGCGGCACCCATCTTGCGGATAGCTTTCTCATGTCCAAATGTTTATGCAAAATATTATGTACCCGTTCAGTCGAGATGCCCACAGCACTAGCAATCTCACGCACCTTAACTCTTCTGTCATCCATCACCATATCATGGATTTGATCAATGATTTCTGGAGTCGTAACCTCCACAGGCCGTCCAGAACGTTCAGCATCACTTGTGCCCATATGGCCAGTCCGAAAATTTTGAAACCACTTATAAACTATTCTAATTAAAGGTGCAGAGTCACCATAATGTTTATCAAGCTTCTCTTTAGTCTCCTGAGGCGTTTTGCCTTTCATAAAGTAATGTTTAATCACCACACGAAATTCTTTTTCGTCCATTTCTTGAAAATCACTCGACTTCCTTGATTCACACGAATGCCAAACACAAAGAAATAGACCAATATGGCTGAAACTTGGTGTGCGTTCATTCAAGAGATGCTACTAACTAAAGATGACCTCGGTGGTGCCATCTCTCGGACTTTGCACGGACTTTTCAAACCAGCCTCGTACAGCATCTTTTAGGTTAATGCTTTTTAATAACCTAACAAGGTTCTCTTCATTATTTGATAAAATATGAGCTAAAAGACTTTTCCGATAAAATCCGGTTTAATGGAGATTCGGATTATCGAGGTGGCACTGTATTTGAAATTGCAGCCTAGATACAGCAATATTATGATTTTATTCTCTCTCATGTATCACCAGGAGTATTGTCCTGAGTTTTGAACCTCGAAAAACTTGTGCTCTTTTGTTTATAAACCGTTTAAGTTTTCAAAACGCGGTTTTTGAGCTTAATATGTGAATAACTTCCGTTGTATGAGTCGGATCAAGACAAAAAAATCAATCTCTTCAACTTCCCTCCTTGTTGGTTTTAAGTCGCTCAAATGCGTACATAACCCACAAAATTGAAAAGATAGCCAAAAATTTTTTTAAATTTTTTTGTACAGGTACTTTCAGAAAGTATGCCTTTTGTTATAGCAAAAATACCCTGAAATTTTGGTACAAAAATATTGAACCCAGTGGGCACAATTGGATTTGTTATTTTTTTATTTAATTTGTATTGCCCGCCATTATATGCCATTTGGTCCAAAATGGATCTTTTTTTTAAAAATTTAGGTCTCAGTACCAGCTTTCCGATTCCATTTAGAAACAATTTTTTGGAGTCATTTTAACCGATTTGTTTATTAATCAAATAACAACAAATGCGTTTTTTTTGTCATTTTGAAAAAAAAATTGTTAACGAAAATGATTTTTTTAATAAAGGTCTCGCCATTCTCTACCAGATGTGATAAAGATCCGTTTTGGACCAGATTGCATAAAATGGTGGGCAATTCAAATTTTAAGTAATAAATTCAATTCTGCCCACTGGGTTCAATATTTTTGTACCAAATTTTTGTTATAACAAAAGGCATATTTTCTGAAAGTTTCAAGCCGATCGATTCACTTATTAGACTTGTACAATAAAGTGAAAAAAAAAATTTTTGCTTATTTGTTCAATTTTGTAGGTTATGGACGTACTTGAGCGATTTAAATTTCATTATGATGAGTTTGGTTTTTTTTTGTTTCGATCCGACTTATATAACCGGAATTATTCACATTTTAAATTCAAAAAACGCGTTTTGAAAATTTAAATTGCCACCCCACCCCCCCCCCCCCCCCCCCCCCCTTTATAAACAAAAAACACAAGTTTTTCGAGGTCCAAAACTCAGAACAATACGCCTGGTGATACCTCAGAGGGGATAAAAATCATAATATTGCTGTATCTAAATTATGCCTATCTCATCATTATTTTGACCTTTTTTTACTGAACTACAATGCGACGATCGTCCATCGTGATGGACGATCATGACGATTATAAATTTTATCGAATATTTCTTCAGAAAAAACTTTAATCGGGTGTCCTGAACATTCAAATTCATTGTTCCAGTAATAAATGGTCTTGAGTGCTAATGCAGAGTCCCCACTGTCTTCAGTTAAGCTTCTATCTTGGCTACTACTACTACAGTCCATTTTCTCATATAAAAATTACTATTACTGCACGATGCTCAGCTTTATGCATTTTTACGAATCGTATAACACCAATCACTTATGACAGCAGCCAACAAACAACTGCAGGTTGCACCCGTTGAAAACTTTGAACGCAACCATTACAAGAATCACGCTTATGAACAGTCCTGCCTCTTAACAAAATTTCCCGCCATTTTGTATAATAATAAATATTAACGTTATTAACATTTTGGTCGCTGCACGAAAAAAGGGTAGCAACAAACAGGGGATCACACCTTCTCTTTGTTGATCTATCCAAAGCATATGATACGATCCTCTAAATAGACGATGGCAAGTACTAGAAGGTACTAGAATAAATATTACAATAATAAAAGCCGTCCAGGAGCTATACAGAGATCAAAGAGCAAAAATAAAACTAAAAGACCAGTTGTCAGAAATCTTTCCAGTTAACAGAGGACTACGACAAGGATGTTGCCTTTCGCCTACATTATTTAATATCTACATAGACAAAGCGTTGAAAGAATGGAGATCATGCGAAGGAATGGGTATCGAGCTTAATGACGACATCACGCTGTATACGCTACACTTCGCAGATGATCAGGTACCTGTGTGTAGGAAAGGAGGAAACATCGATTCTCCAGATAGAAGACCACATTCAAATCGGACCATGCACAGAATATAGATATCTGGGTACAAAAATTACAAGCAACGAACGGACTGAACCAGAAATTGAACCCCGTTTTGTACACTGGAAAAAGGTCATTGGGTGTCTAAACTCGATTCTGTGGGGAAAACATATATCAAAACAAAACAAAAAACTCTTGTATAACACTATTTTAAGGAGTATAATATTCTACGGCAGTGAAGCATGGCAAATGAGTCAAACTACACAGCGGAAACTACGAGTATTGGAAATGGACTACTGGCGCAGATCGGCAGGAAAATCACGCCGTGACAAAGTCCCAAACAAAACGATTCTAGAAATAATGGAAGTGGAGGAGGATATAATACAAGGAATTGAAAGGAAACAACTAGAATAATATGGACACGTGGAGAGGATGAGCGATGAAAGACTCCCGAAGCTGATCAAAAACTGGTCACCACGGGAAAGAGAAAAAGAGGGCGCCCAAAAACAACATGGATAGAAGGAATAGAAAGAAGTATGTCGGCGAGGAATCTAAACCACGGAGACTGGGAAAATAGAGAGGACTGGAAAAAAAGGTCCAAAAGGCGTACAACGCTATAAAGAATGGATGATGATGATAATGAACATTTTGGTTTTGAGGGCATTAGGGTGTAAACAAATAACCCTATTTCATTAATGAGGGCGATATATTTTGGGAGATGCTTTATAAAGTGTGGTGAATCCTCTATTATTTTACGCTTACAAGAGGTAACAGATCAGTGATAGACAAAGAAATACATCAACGCCATATATTAGACGTAAGAAGCTTGGCATCACCAAACGTAGGAAGTGATCATAACCTAACTATGTCTAAACTATGATGGAACATAAGAAACACAAAGCAAAGATAAGAATAGAAAATCTACCGGAAGAATCAATGAGAGACTTGTACCAGAGAAGACTGAAAGAAAAAATTGGACTAAATCAAGTAAATGACAATGATAACATAGATGACGGTGGGTTAAGAATGAAAATAAATGTATTAGAAGCTGCAAATGAGGCATTAAAGACTAAAACTGCCGATAAAAATAAAAATGGAGACCAAAAACACCATGGTTCAGGGCAGAAATCAAAGAGAAATTCTGTGAAAAGAAAGAAAGGTATCTAGAGTACCTGATTGACAGATGAAGCTTACCAAAGATTTAAAGAATACGAACAGAAACCCACGAATTAGTAAGAAGAACAAAAACGGAATATTGAGAGAGATACACAAAAAAAATAGTATCAGAAGTCTATTGTCAACAGAAACAAATTTGGAGATTCATAAGACACCAGAGAACTGAGATGAGAGGACTAATAGAGTATACACGCGTATACGTGGATAATATATCTTACACAATTATATAAAAGGGAACAAAGTATCACACTGCCACAAATACCAGATATAACGATAAACGAAGAAACATATATGTATATCGCAAGCAGACGTAATAGCAGCACTGGAAAGATTAAAAAACCGTAAATCTCTCGGCGAAGACGAAATAGCTAAGGAACTACTAAAATATGGGCGACACTCTCTGGTTAAGCAACTCCAGACACTTATGCGGAGGATTATAAGATCGAATAGAATCCCAGACAAATAGAGAACAGCGACAGTTATACTAAGGCCCATGAAGTGAGGAAAAGAAAATCCAAATAACTATAGAGGCATAAATCTACTAAACTTTACACTGAAATTAACAGCAAAGATTATTACAACAAAAAGAAAGGCGAGAATCCAACTGGAAGAAGTACAGCAAGGTTTCAGAAGTAGGCACTCATGCACCGATGCCATATTCATCGCGGGACAGGTAAAAGAAAAATCCATAGAATACAACATTCCACCATACTTATGTCTGATGGACTTAAAAAAAGCTTTCGACAGTGTGCAAATAGAAAACGTTATTCATCTATTATATAACAGGAACATCCCCTTAAACCCAATCAAAACTTTCGAGAATATATATACAGAGAATAAGGTAGTCGCAAGATTAGCGGAAGGAATGATAGAACCAATCAACTATGAATCTGGAAACAGGCAGGCAGACTCTTTAAGTTCTTTTTGTATTTAATTTTATCATAGATGAATTTATAAAGAATGTCAAAAAAAAAGAAGGCATATAGAATGGATGACAGAGAACGTAAAATGATATGTTATGCAGATGACGCGATAATAATAGCTGAGATCGAGAACGATCTGTAAAGGTTGCTATACGAATTCTACATAGCAGCAAAACAATATAATATATCAGTTTCAACTGAAAAAACCAAGACCATAGTAATAGCAAAAGAGTCGATCAGGTGCAAGCTGGTGGTGGAAGATAAACCAATAGAAAAGGTGATGAAGGTCGATCACCTGGGCAACAAAATATCTAGTATCGGAAAAATCGAGGAAGAAGTAAAACATCAAGTCAACAAGGCTAATAGGATAGCGAGATGCCTCAATGATACCATATTTAGAAATAAATTCATCTCCGTTGAGATCAAAACAAGAATATACAAGAGCGTAATACGACCAGTAATGACTTACACATCTGAAACAAGACCTGATACCAGTATAACACAGATGATGTTAGAATCAGCTGAAATTTAGTGTAAGGTCATTAATAAACACTATGAATAACAGAGGGCCAAGATTGGACCCCTGTGGTACGCCAGACGAAGCAGTGTAAAACTCAGAATTAACTCCACTATAGGATACGTACTGTTTTCTATTGGTTAAATACGATTTAAAAAGCTCCAGTAGAGAATTACTAAACCCTATAGAATCTAGTTTAGACAGCAAAGTTGAATGATCGATCTTGTCAAAGGCCTTGGAGATGTCGGTGTATATAACATCAGCCTGTCTTCAACTTAGGAGATGTGCAAGCAAGACACTGAGGAATAGAGAAAGGAGCGAAGACATAAGACGCACATGTAATATAGAACATATCAATCAGTGGCTAAGAGGAAGAAAAGTGGAATGGGATCAACACATAGCAAGAGACAAGTCATGGAAGAAGATTAATGGGATGTCCAAGAAAGAGATGGAACGACGAAGGAAACAAAGAAAACAGACAATAGTGCCTAGCTATAAGTCAGAAGAAGAAGATTTCTGGGTTGAAAATAAACGTGGGCTATTTGATAAAAATTATAATATTTTTGACCTTGTAAAATTTTATCGTTATCTGCATAAAGAATAAACTATAATCGCAGTAATTCTATTATCCGATAATAGTCGGATGTCTTCTTCTAATAGGCAAAAGCAAGAAAAAGACTATTCCACTCAAGAACTAATAATGAAATGGATCGCAGTTTCCGAATTGGCTTTAACGGCTCCAAAAATATTTTTTAACGAATATTTTAAGAATAAATCGGGTTATCATTCCATAAGAAAAACGCCAGATTTTTCAATTTTTAAAAAATGGAACAATTATTGTAAATATGCTTTTAAAAAACCTACCAATCACCAACAGACTGCAGTCAAAAAGGAATTCGTTAAATCGTTTATTCCAATATATCCTCTTCAAAATGTCCCAGATACTTAATTCAAGACCCCCAAAAAGAAATAAGCTGCTTGCCATTAAATTTGTTGAAATAACAAACTGAAATTTTTACATTTGAATAATTTTAAATAGTCAATTTTATTTTAGCCGAAAAGTTTTTTATTTTGTTTCCTTATAAAACGAATAATTTTAATACTAAGAAAACAAGAAAAACGATTTTTATTTCTTGTTCTTTCTGTTTCTTTAATTGTTTTATATTCACTGTTTTTCTTTGTAGATTGCCTTCTAACTCATCGATATTTTTCCAATTGAATTATTATGTATTTAGTATTTAGTAATTATGGATAGCAATATTCAATTCAATTCGATGCAAAATTATCGTACAAGGGAACTAAGGAGTTATCAGTACTAGTACTATATATTTTTAAAACGGCGTAGCTGCCATGTTTTTTTCTCTGATTCCCACCAAAATTGACAGTTGTGTTCAGTATTGTTTGGCAAATCATCATGGAAAGATACACAGTTGCACAGCGTATAAAAATTGTTTCTATATGACTCAGCATCTCAAGGAATAAAGAGATCACTAAACCCTATTCAAAATCAGGCCTTGAAACTGGCTACAGGAGCATTCCGAATTGCAAGTCTTCAGTATATATCATCAACTCCACCACTCCACCTAGATAGGCAATTCTCCTTGATCAAATTCTAGGCATCCTCACTCCAGAAATCCCATACAAAAAGAACAATTAACTTCACAAATTCTCATCGCCGCAACATGATAGCTTCTAAAGATTCAATCCATAACAGAATAAACAAATTCATGTTACTGCATAACCTCTCTCCGCCAAAATTTGACTACTCATTCTGGAAAAACTTCCCACCTTGGAACTCTCCAACCCCAAACGTATACTTTCATCTCTATTCCAACAATGTTAAAGACAAAACCTCAATAGAAATTAAGTCAGAATTTCTCGAAAGAATTCATTCTAAATACCCTGATCATTCTATATTATTTACTGATGGTTCTAAATCGGATCAGGGTGTGGGTGCCGCTTATGTTCATGATAGAGTCATCAAGCGTTTTAAACTTCACCCCTACAACTCCATCTTTACAGCAGAACTGCTTGCCATCAAGGAAGCACTTAAGTCTGCCATTGCCTCAACCCAAGGGATAAATAAATTTCTCATAGCTTCCGATTCCTTGAGTTCGTTAAAATACATTATCTCCAATAAAGCCAATAGTACTTACTTAAGTCAAATCAGCGACCTCCTATATATGGCTAAATTGAGAGATATTGAAATTTCATTCCTGTGGATCCCTGGATACATGAATATTAGAGGTAATGACAAAGCTGATAAAGAGGCTAAACGGGCAGTAACTAGTGGAACTCCTTTCACGGTTGAAAACAACAGTTATGATTTTATAAAGATGCTTTACTCAATAAAAAGAGATTTATTCCAACTGGAGTGGGACCTGGAGTATAATGAAAACAAATTATGGCCTATAAAGCCTCAAGTATTCCCTTCTCTTCATAACCAAAACGATAAAAGATCAGATAATGTATTACTGAGAAGATTAGCCATAGGTCATACTTACCACACTCACTCATATCTCCTAAAAAATGAACCAGAACCAAAGTGTGATGTATGCAATGCTACCCTGACGGTCAAACACATCTTTGAGGCAAACTACTCCTTTCATCTGAGAAACAAATATAACATCCCACATTCAGTTAAACAGAACATTGATCAATTCTCATCAACCAAAGAAAAATATCTACAAATATCTAAAAGACCTAAAAATATATAACAGTTAAACACATCTAATGTGGGGCGCTGTCGATGCGCTCTGGCCAACTAAAACAACAACAACAAAAATTGTTAAAATTTATTGCCAAAATAATGAATCTATTCTGGCTACGTTTCGCGCATTACGTCAAATTCATGATAAACATAATCGACCTACAGATCTTACTATTCGTAGTTTAATCCAAGAATTCGAGTCAAATGATAGTGTTTGTGATGTTAAGAACTCAACCCGTCAAAAACGTAAACGTATTGTTGAAAATATCGATGCTGTGAATCAAAGTGTAAATGAAAATCCATAACAATCAGTTACTTGTCGTTCTCAAGAATTTGGACTCTCTTATGGCACTACATGGATGATTCTTCATAAAGATTGCAATTCAGTTGCTGTCACTTTTATATACAAAAATTAAACAATTTTTGTGTTTTATAAAATACACACATATGTTATAACATAAAAATAAAAAAAATTAATGCACATGATTACACTAATAAACAAATTCTCACGTGGCACTAATTAACATTCGACTGAAAAGCGGCCATCATTATGGGTTTCGTAAGTAAAGATCAACAGAAGATCTTCTAACTTATGTAACATATGTTTGAAACAACGTAATTGAACTCTTTGGGGAATCTCGAGCTGTTGCACTTGATATATCCAAGGCATTCAACTGTGTTTGGCACGATGAATTACACAAGTCTGAAAAAAAAAAATTGAGAGCTGTTTTGGTTTTTTTGCGTAATTCTTATGTTTTTGGGTGTACTGAATCAAAAAATGACTTTCATTTTGTCATAGAACGTCACGTTTTCTGACAATGTAGGTATCTATGTTAAACAAGTTAGCATCTTAAAATAAAAGCTAAAAGACTAAAAAATTTTTTTTTAATTTATAATTGCGTAACAAAACTTATTTTTTTATCTAAAATACATTCATTAGTAAGCACTAAACACATTTCTTTTTCCCAGTGAGACTCCTTTTGGTACATTTTCGCTTATAGGAAGCATCTGGAAGGTCTCTCTGAAGCGTCCAACAGTAGTCTGCCATCATTGAGACGCTCCATCTTCCCTGGTATCTTTTTTCCATCTCCTTAATATCTTGGTGAAATCGTTCACCTTGTTCTTCACTCAGATCTCCTAAATTTTCTGGAAAGTAGTCGAGGTGGGAATGAAGAAAATGTACTTTTAAACTCATTAGGCAACCTAAAGCTTGAAATGCTTTTAACATTCTTTTGACGATTTGTTTGTAGTTGGGGTCTTTGTTATTGCCTAAAAATTTCTCTATGACCTCTTTAAAGGCAATCCACCCTTCTCTTTGAGGATCCGTCATGGTTGTGATGAATTGTGGATCAGCCATAAGCCGTCTAATATCTGGTCCAACGAAAACACCTTCCTTCAACTTTGCCTCCGAGAGGCCTGGAAACTTTGATATTAAGTATTTGAAGCAATTTCCATCTCTTGGAAGTGACTTTACAAATTGCTTTATCAATCCCAGCTTTATGTGAAGCGGTAGTAGAAAAACTTTATGAGGAGGCACCAAAGTTTCATGCAGGACGTTCTTTTCGTCAACTTTAAGCTCCCTCGGAGGCCAACACTTTTTGGTCCAGTGATTTGCTCGGTCTCTACTATCCCATAGACACAAAAAGCAAGGGAATTTGGTAAACCCAGATTGTTGTCCGAGCAACATGCCCAAGATTTTTAAATCACCGCACACTTGCCAACCGTGGTCTTTATATTTTAATTTGCAAAGAACCAATTCCAAGTTCTTGTAGGTTTCCTTGAGGTGTACGGAATGACCGATAGGAATGGAAGCATAGAAACCGCCATTGTGAAGCAGAACTGCTTTAAGGCTTCTTTTTGAAGAATCTATGAAAATACGCCACTGTGCTGGGTGGTATGAGATCTTAAATGTATCCATCAAACCTTCAATATTGGTACAATAAACCAACTCGTCCTCTTGGGCAAAGTAGGAAGTGAACTGCTTCTCACGATATCTAAACCAGGAGGAAGATACTCCCGGCAAAAGTAAGTTCCTGCTTTTGAGCCTTGATCCAAGCAACTCAGCAGCGTTTTTGGGAAGATTCAAGTCTCTTACCAAATCATTTAGCTCGCCCTGGGAAAACAATTTCGGACTGCTGTCATCTTCAAATTGAAAACTTGACTTGTCATCGGGTTCAGGTACAGCACCATCTTCGTCAGAACTTGGAATCTCTTCCAAGGTAGCAGGGGCCTTGGGCACTGGTATTTCGGTCCCATGAGGGATGGGACGAATAGCTGATTGCAGATTGGGTTATGAAATGGACTGCTTCCATTTTGAATTATACCCTTTCACATTACACGAACAAAAGTAACAGTCATCACTATGGTTCTTTTGCTCGCACCATACCATAGGAATCGCATATCGGAAAGCCTTTTTCTTGCCCTTAAACCAATTTCGAAGGTCTTCAACACATCGTTTGCAGACTTTATGAGGTACCCAAACTTTATCCTGATCTCCAAGTTTTAAGCCAAAATAGGTGAAGTATACTTTTTTTACAAAGTCCGTAATATTAAGTTGTTGCTTTAATACCATATATTCGCCACAAATATAACAGAAACTGTCAAACGAATTCACACACTTCCGCACAGATGACATTGCACTATATTGAACCAAGATCTATAAAACAATGACGAGTTAACACGTAATTGTACCGCGCCACTTTCTACACTATCGGAGCGCGCACGTTCTGGTTACAACGTTTATGTTTGTTAATTTAGCTCACACAGGGCGTTCTTTATTTAGAAAGTAATGATAGTTATGGCCTGCATACATTTAAAAACAGTAATCAAAATAAAATTGTACCTATTTATTTATGACTTCAAGTTAGCCCAAAAAAACCCTTTTTTATAATAAAATTTTGCGTTTTGCAAAATAACCTGACGTTCTGGAATTTTTTGAGTATTTTTTTAGTTTTCAGAACACCTAAATACGTAGAAATCAGTTGAAAACATCCAGAGAGCATTTTTATTGCAGACCTGTGTTATTGGCTAAGCTACGCTCTTATAAACTTGCGTGCATAGAAATCGGCCCATTGTAAACTTTTGACTTTAACTATATTTTTTTAAAAAAATTATTCATCAGATCAAAAAAAGAAATATGCTGTTTGAAAGACAATTTAATATGCTTTAATGTGAGTATAAATTTACAAAAACTTATTTCGACTTCCTATGTTTAACATAGTGAAATTAATGCATTAAGCAAATTAAGCTTTTTTATTATTAACATAAAAGGGTTATTGACAATTTAAAACTTAAAACTTAATTTTTTAATAATGGGTATGACCTCCTCTTGCCTTAATAACATCTCTCATACGATTAGGCAAAGATCTAATCAAATTTGCTATTGTTTCTTGAGGGATGTTAAACCACTCTTCTTCTACTGCAACAATAAGCTCTGCGATCGAGTTTGGGGTATGAAGTCTAGCTCGAATTCTTCGTTTTAACTCATCCCATAAATGTTCGATCGGATTTAGATCAGGACTGTATACTGTCCACTCCATAACCCGAAAACCGACTTCTGCAATGTAATCTTGCACGATTCTTGCGGTGTGCGGCCTTGCATTGTCATGCATAAAGGTAAATTCGTCTCCAATGTAGTCGACGTAAGGTACCACATAAATTGCTAAAATCTCCTCGATATATCTAGCAGCCGTTAAACCTCTTCTTCCGTGAACACGGTCGCCCCTACGAATGAACTCAGGGTCGGTTCGTGCTCCTATAGAAATTGCACCCCAGATCATACAGGAACCACCTCCATAAGCACTCCGCTCTTCAAAGCAGCAATCTGCAAATCGCTCTCTTGGTCTGCGGTACACTTTCCTTCTTCGGTCGCTACCATGGAGGCATATTCTGGTCTCATCTGAGAACAGAACAGATCCCCATTTTTCCAACGTCCAATTCAGATGATCCCGTGCAAAACGCAGGCGGGCTTGCCGATGAGCTGGAGTAAGTTTTGGACCAATCGCAGGTGTTTTAGGGGTCAGGTTATTTTCCTGCAGTCTTCGTCTTACTGTCCACTGACTAATAGCCACTCCTCGCACCTCACGGAGCTGTCGTTGCACTTGAACGGCATTAAGGTGACGATTTCTTAATGTTGTTGACACAATAAAGCGGTCATCACGAGCGGTTGTAAATCGCCTTCTGCCTGTTCCAGGTCGCCTATGAAAGGATCCAGTCTCCTCATAACGTTTGCACACTCTTCGAACCGCTGCGCGTGTCATATTCAATTGTCTAGCAACAGCTCGCTGACTAAGTCCATTTTCGATTAAAGCAAAAACTTGGGCGGCTTTTTGTGGTGTAGTATGCATTAAACTAACACACTTAAACACTACTGAGATTATGAAAAACGAATTAATATGCAAATTTCAGTTGCAAACGCAATAATCTTAATATTTGACAAATTTGTTATTTTCGTTACAATCACCACATAAACACACATTTGTTTACCGGTTGCTACGCATATAAACGATAAGCCTTCTTGATAAATTTATACTCACATTAAATTGTATTTCAAACAGCATATTTCTTTTTTTGATCTGATGAATAATTTAAAAAAAAAAATATAGTTAAAGTCAAAAGTTTACAGTGGGCCGATTTCTATGCACGTTAGTGTAGTATGTTTGAAAAGTTCTGTTTATTGCTCTCGTATTTCCTTAGAGAGCGTTCTTTACTAGTAGCAGTCGAAGAATTTCTTTCTAATAAGATACAGTTTATTCATTCATAATAGTTTATAATATTATAATAGTTTATAATATCATAATAGTTTACAAAATTAGTTTACAACATACTAGAGTAATTGAATGTCAGAATTTTGTATTGCACCTAGGTGAGTGAACACCTGTATGTGCTAGATATAATCTAAAAAGAGAAAAGGAAAAAAAAAAAAAACAGAACTCAAAAATCATTTGAATTATATAAAAATACAATAATTAAATTGTACCCACAATATGTACATAAACATCATTACACTTTCACAAGATAATCCTATTAACTAATGGGAGATCAAAACAACTTGTAACATTCATTTTTTCCTAAATATTAAGATCATGTTACGCCACTGCTTTTCTCCCTATAATTTATATTTTTCTCTATTTTTATATTTATTGCAGGGTTTACTAACTTTTAAGTGGTCTAGTTCACTCGAATTTTTGAGCCGTTTATATTACAGTGTGCATTGCGGGTTATCTACGGGTTTTATTTAATTCGTTTCTAATGCGTCGATTGGCTAGATATTTGTATCCGGGAAGTAGCCATATTGAAGACGTGATTTTTACGGAAGGGAGAAAAATATTTAAGGGTCCGGATGACATGGATCTAGGCTCTTTCCATCATGTAGCCGCAAGAGGCTCTTTCCATCATATAGCCGCAAGAGGCTTTTTCCATCATGTAGCCGTAGCCAGGTCTTTTTTTTTTTTCGCCCAGCCGAGACGAAGTAGGGCAGATATTTTGTGAATCCAAAGTAAGGGCTTTTTCTTCAGAAAGCCGCCCAGTAGGCTTTTTTATAAAGTTGCCGTACTGATATATTACTGATGTAACATATGTTTGAAACAACGTAATTGAACTCTTTGGGGAATCTCGAGCTGTTGCACTTGATATATCCAAGGCATTCAACTGTGTTTGGCACGATGAATTATTAGCTAAGCTACGCTCTTCTAGTATGTTTGAAAAGTTCTGTTTATTGCTCTCGTATTTCCTTAGAGAGCGTTCTTTACTAGTAGCAGTCGAAGAATTTCTTTCTAATAAGATACAATTTATTCATTCATAATAGTTTATAATAGTTTATAATATCATAATAGTTTACAAAATTAGTTTACAATATACTAGAGTAATTGAATGTCAGAATTTTGTATTGCACCTAGGTGAGTGAACACCTGTATGTGCTAGATATAATCTAAAAAGAGAAAAGGAAAATACAAAACAGAACTCAAAAATCATTTGAATTATATAAAAATACAATAATTAAATTGTACCCACAATATGTACATAAACATCATTACACTTTCACAAGATAATCCTATTAACTAATGGGAGATCAAAACAACTTGTAACATTCATTTTTCCTAGATTTTAAGATCATGTTACGCCACTGCTTTTCTCCCTATAATTTATATTTTTCTCTATTTTTATATTTATTGCAGGGTTTACTAACTTTTAAGCAGTCTAGTTCACTCGAATTTTTGAGCCGTTTATATTACAGTGTGCATTGCGGGTTATCTACGGGTTTTATTTAATTCGTTTCTAATGCGTCGATTGGCTAGATATTTGTATCCGGGAAGTAGCCATATTGAAGACGTGATTTTTACGGAAGGGAGAAAAATATTTAAGGGTCCGGATGACATGGATCTAGGCTCTTTCCATCATGTAGCCGCAAGAGGCTCTTTCCATCATATAGCCGCAAGAGGCTTTTTCCATCATGTAGCCGTAGCTAGGTCTTTTTTCCCAGCCGAGACGAAGTAGGGCAGATATTTTGTGAATCCAAAGTAAGGGCTTTTTCTTCAGAAAGCCGCCCAGTAGGCTTTTTTTATAAAGTTGCCGTACTGATATATTACTGATGTAGTAGTGCAAAAACGGTTTTAGTGTACAAGTTCAGTACCTTTTTTCTTTGAAGCATCCTGCTTATTCCCAGACCTTTAGGGGCCAAGAAAAGTTTAGTAGCCGAAAGGGAACTGGGGTAGCCAAGGTGGAGACATCAGTGTTATGAATAGCTCACCAGGATATTCTGGTCGCCGTGGCGAGAGCAGCTCTGACAATGTTTGCAGAATAATAATAAATTTAAAGACAGTAAAGTTGTGCGGAATTTGACGATTTTTCGTAGAACAACAGGAGTGATTAATTGGTGTAATTTGTGGAAGCATCATTGCTAACTGTCAAGTGTGAAAAGAGGAAATTGAGTTTAAAAAAACAAAGAAAATAAGTTAACACCAGGATAACTAGGACGGTAAAAGTACTTAAATCTAGTAAAAAAACAAGATGATAAAAAGTTTTTTCTCTTTTTTGCAAAGTTGGGTCAGGCTGTGTCGGGCACAAAAGGAATATCTATAAAGTGTGGAAAATATTTTTGTGCATTGTAAATACTTTGTGCAGAATTGGAAAAGAACAAACAAATCAGTGACAAAATAAACAAGCTGCATACACAAAATGAGTGCAACGAAATGCCAAAAATGTGAAAAAACTAGGTGAAACTGGTGTAAGATATATGGGAGTCTGTGGAAGGGCATACCATTCCACTACTCGATGTTCTGGTCTTGACCAGTATTCTATGAATGTCTGGAATTTAAATACAATGCTCAGGTTTATATGCGATGACTGTATGCAATATGTACAAAATGTAGATATGGTGTTAAAAAGCGTGCAAGACACAGTGGATAAAAATGCTAGATATTTAAAAGAATATAAAAATGAATTTGATAGTTCATTAAAAAAAACGAAAGTGAAATTAAAAATTTATTATTGGCGATTGAAGATCGTAACATTAAAAGAATGGAAGAACTTGAATTGTGGCAAAAAAAATGTGAAAAGAATGCAGATGAAGTCCAAAAAATTTCGTGTTTATTGGAAGACTTAAAATCAAAAGGTGCCAATGTAAATGAGAAAGTAATAGAAGACAAAATCGACGATTTAAAAAATGAGGTTCTAAATAAAATAACAAATGAAATGAAAACAAACAGTGAAACAATTAAAGAATTATGCCAAAAAAGCAATGGAAAAATTAACCATATCTCTTACGCGGAAACTGTGAAAAATAAAATTGTTGTTACACCTAAAGTAAATCAAAACAATTACGAGACAAAAAATGATCTAAAAATGTAATTGAGCCTACTGAGGGGCTTATAAGAGGAGTGAGAGAGATTAAACGTGGTGGTTTAATTATAGAATGTACAAATGAAAATACCCGCGATGAAGTGCAAAAACAAATTAGTGAAAAATACAGAGAAGAATATATTGTTGAAGAAGCTCGAGATAAAAACAAAGAATGGAAAATATTTAAAATTACTGGCATAACAAACAAGTTGTCAAATGAAAGATTAATTCAATGCATAAAAAAACAAAATAAAATTTGTGAAGGCATTCAACTGTGTTTGGCACGATGAATTATTGGCTAAGCTACGCTCTTATAGTATGTTTGAAAAGTTCTGTTTATTGCTCTCGTATTTCCTTAGAGAGCGTTCTTTACTAGTAGCAGTCGAAGAATTTCTTTCTAATAAGATACAGTTTATTCCTTCATAATAGTTTATAATAGTTTATAATATCATAATAGTTTACAAAATTAGTTTACAATATACTAGAGTAATTGAATGTCAGAATTTTGTATTGCACCTAGGTGAGTGAACACCTGTATGTGCTAGATATAATCTAAAAAGAGAAAAGGAAAAAAAAACAAAACAGAACTCAAAAATCATTTGAATTATATAAAAATACAATAATTAAATTGTACCCACAATATGTACATAAACATCATTACACTTTCACAAGATAATCCTATTAACTAATGGGAGATCAAAACAACTTGTAACATTCATTTTTTCCTAGATTTTAAGATCATGTTACGTCACTGCTTTTCTCCCTATAATTTATATTTTTCTCCATGTTTATATTTATTGCAGGGTTTACTAACTTTTAAGCAGTCTAGTTCACTCGAATTTTTGAGCCGTTTATATTACAGTGTGCATTGCGGGTTATCTACGGGTTTTATTTAATTCGTTTCTAATGCGTCGATTGGCTAGATATTTGTATCCGGGAAGTAGCCATATTGAAGACGTGATTTTTACGGAAGGGAGAAAAATATTTAAGGGTCCGGATGACATGGATCTAGGCTCTTTCCATCATGTAGCCGCAAGTGGCTCTTTCCATCATATAGCCGCAAGAGGCTTTTTCCATCATGTAGCCGTAGCCAGGTCTTTTTTCTTAACCGAGACGAAGTAGGGCAGATATTTTGTGAATCCAAAGTAAGGGCTTTTTCTTCAGAAAGCCGCCCAGTAGGCTTTTTTTTTATAAAGTTGCCGTACTGATATATTACTGATGTAGTAGTGCAAAAACGGTTTTAGTGTACAAGTTCAGTACCTTTTTTCCTTGAAGCATCCTGCTTATTCCCAGACCTTTAGGGGCCAAGAAAAGTTTAGTAGCCCAAAGGGAACTGGGATAGCCAAGGTGGAGACATCAGTGTTATGAATAGCTCACCAGGACATTCTGGTCGCCGTGGCGAGACCAGCTCTGACAATGTTTGCAGAATAATAATAAATTTAAAGACAGTAAAGTTGTGCGGAATTTGACGATTTTTCGTAGAACAACAGGAGTGATTAATTGGTGTAATTTGTGGAAGCATCATTGCTAACTGTCAAGTGTGAAAAGAGGAAATTGAGTTTAAAAAAACAAAGAAAATAAGTTAACACCAGGATAACTAGGACGGTAAAAGTACTTAAATCTAATAAAAAACAAGATGATAAAAAGTTTTTTCTCTTTTTTGCAAAGTTGGGTCAGGCTGTGTCGGGCACAAAAGGAATATTTATAAAGTATGGAAAATATTTTTGTGCATTGTAAATACTTTGTGCAGAATTGGAAAAGAACAAACAAATCAGTGACAACTAAGTTGGGAATGTGGAATCTTTGGCACAATGATACTACTCAGTATATATTACCACTACACCAAACACTTTATTTTTGCACTCGACGCGCGTTTCGCTAACCATGTTAGCTTCATCAGGAGCGATGATTGACTAAAGGTAAACTACATATCTACCCTATTTATACTTAGCCTAACCCTAGAATTACTCAAGCGGAACTAATGACATAGGCAAGGCCATCAGTTCCGGTCTAGTAACCAGTAGAGGGGACTATAAGGAATAGGCCCTCTGTCTTTATTTAAACTACTTTTACATTTTATGATTTCCATACTTTCGTATGCGTTCAACAATCTCCTATCAGATACATTTTTTATTAATCTTAGATTATCTAATGTTACAGTATGATCAGCTTCAAGGGCATGTTCGGCAATGCTAGACTTTTCTGTTCTATTGTATCTTAAGTGTGCTAAATGTTCTTTAAATCGTGTTTTAATTGACCTTTTAGTTTGCCCAACATACTTTTTGTCACAATCATTACAACTAATTTCATAAATTCCACTTTTCTCACAATTGGGAATCTCATCTTTGGGATTTCCTAAGATATTCCTCAGATTGTCTGATGACTTATAGACTAAGGTGAGGCCTACCTTATCAAATACCTTATTGAGTCCCTTGCTATATTTCGGATTATATGGTATGGAGACATACTTGGTGTCATTTTCTTCGCGTGTAAAAAAGGTGGAATTCTGAATATTAGACCTAAATTTATGTCTATTTATTAGCTTATTTACTAAGTCATCGTCATAACCATTAACTCTAGTTATATTTCTAATACGATTCCTTTCTTTATTAAAGTTTACTCTATTCAGAGGGAAAGTGACCAAACGATGAACTAAAAAATGTATTGAGGCTAATTTATGTTGTTTGCAATGAAATGAATCATTAGGAATATATCTATCTGTTACTGTGTCCTTCCTATAGATATCAAATTCTAATCTATTATTATTTTTAATAATTAAAATATCTAGAAAAGGCAATTGTCCTTTGTTCTCAATTTCGTACGTGAATTTAATTGAATCATACCGGCTATTTAATTTAGAAACAAAATCATCAATATTTGCTTTCTTTGTATCAAAAATCGCGAAAATATCATCCACATACCTATACCATACCCTTGGGAAATATTCGAATTCTTGACTGGCTTCGATTTCAAACTTACTCATGAATAAATTGGCTATGAAAGGTGACAAGCAATTACCCATAGCTGTTCCTTCTTTCTGAACATAAAATTGATTGTTATATTGGAAATAATTTTGTTCCATGCAATGTTCAGAAAGAAGGAACAGCTATGGGTAATTGCTTGTCACCTTTCATAGCCAATTTATTCATGAGTAAGTTTGAAATCGAAGCCAGTCAAGAATTCGAATATTTCCCAAGGGTATGGTATAGGTATGTGGATGATATTTTCGCGATTTTTGATACAAAGAAAGCAAATATTGATGATTTTGTTTCTAAATTAAATAGCCGGTATGATTCAATTAAATTCACGTACGAAATTGAGAACAAAGGACAATTGCCTTTTCTAGATATTTTAATTATTAAAAATAATAATAGATTAGAATTTGATATCTATAGGAAGGACACAGTAACAGATAGATATATTCCTAATGATTCATTTCATTGCAAACAACATAAATTAACCTCAATACATTTTTTAGTTCATCGTTTGGTCACTTTCCCTCTGAATAGAGTAAACTTTAATAAAGAAAGGAATCGTATTAGAAATATAACTAGAGTTAATGGTTATGACGATGACTTAGTAAATAAGCTAATAAATAGACATAAATTTAGGTCTAATATTCAGAATTCCACCTTTTTTACACGCGAAGAAAATAACACCAAGTATGTCTCCATACCATATAATCCGAAATATAGCAAGGGACTCAATAAGGTATTTAATAAGGTAGGCCTCACCTTAGTCTATAAGTCATCAGACAATCTGAGGAATATCTTAGGAAATCCCAAAGATAAGATTCCCAATTGTGAGAAAAGTGGAATTTATGAAATTAGTTGTAATGATTGTGACAAAAAGTATGTTGAGCAAACTAAAAGGTCAATTAAAACACGATTTAAAGAACATTTAGCACACTTAAGATACAATAGAACAGAAAAGTCTAGCATTGCCGAACATGCCCTTGAAGCTGATCATACTGTAACATTAGATAATCTAAGATTAATAAAAAATGTATCTGATAGGAGATTGTTGAACGCATACGAAAGTATGGAAATCATAAAATGTAAAAGTAGTTTAAATAAAGACAGAGGGCCTATTCCTTATAGTCCCCTCTACTGGTTACTAGACCGGAACTGATGGCCTTGCCTATGTCATTAGTTCCGCTTGAGTAATTCTAGGGTTAGGCTAAGTATAAATAGGGTAGATATGTAGTTTACCTTTAGTCAATCATCGCTCCTGATGAAGCTAACATGGTTAGCGAAACGCGCGTCGAGTGCAAAAATAAAGTGTTTGGTGTAGTGGTGATATATACTAAGTAAAATCAGTGACAAAATAAACAAGCTGCATACACAAAATGAGTGCAACGAAATGCCAAAAATGTGAAAAAACTATAACAGGTGAAACTGGTGTAAGATGTATGGGAGTCTGTGGAAGGGCATACCATTCCACTACTCGATGTTCTGGTCTTGACCAGTATTCTATGAATGTCTGGAATTCAAATACAATGCTCAGGTTTATATGCGATGACTGTATGCAATATGTACAAAATGTAGATATGGTGTTAAAAAGCGTGCAAGACACAGTGGATAAAAATGCTAGATATTTAAAAGAATATAAAAATGAATTTGATAGTTCATTAAAAAAAAACGAAAGTGAAATTAAAAATTTATTATTGGCGATTAAAGATCGTAACATTAAAAGAATGGAAGAACTTGAATTGTGGCAAAAAAAATATGAAAAGAATACAGATGAAGTCCAAAAAATTTCGTGTTTATTGGAAGACTAAAAATCAAAAGGTGCCAATGTAAATGAGAAAGTAATAGAAGACAAAATCGACGATTTAAAAAATGAGGTTCTAAATAAAATAACAAATGAAATGAAAATAAACAGTGAAACAATTAAAGAATTATACCAAAAAAGCAATGGAAAAATTAACCATATCTCTTACGCGGAAACTGTGAAAAATAAAATTGTTGTTAAACCTAAAGTAAATCAAAACAATTACGAGACAAAAAATGATCTAAAAAAGTAATTGAGCCTACTGAGGGGCTTATAAGAGGAGGAGGAGAGGAGAGATTAAAGGTGGTGGTTTAATTATAAAATGTACAAATGAAAATACCCGCGATGAAGTGCAAAAACAAATTAGTGAAAAATACAGAGAAGAATATATTGTTGAAGAAGCTCGAGATAAAAACAAAGAAGGGAAAATATTTAAAATTACTGGCATAACAAACAAGTTGTCAAATGAAAGATTAATTCAATGCATAAAAAAAAACAAAATAAAATTTGTGAAGAAAAAGATTTTAATGTAATAAAAGTATATGAAGAGAAAAGATTTCGCCAAGAAAAATATATTGCATTAATAGAAACTGATTGTGAAACGTTTATACAAATTGTGAATTATAAACGACTCAATGTAGAATGGGACTGGTGTAGAGTTTTTGAACACCACAATATCTTACGGTGTTATAAATGTTCAGGATTTAATCACTTCGCTGTAAATTGCAGAAATAAGAAAGCTTGCAGCAAATGTAGTGGAAATCACGATAAAAATGAATGTACGTCTGAAAATTTATGTTGTGTTAATTGCACTGAAGCAGTTAAAAAGTTTAACATCGATATTGATATAAACCATAATGCCTTTAGTATGAAATGCCCAACATACTTGAGTAAAATTAAAAATAAAAAGTAGCAACCAAATCAAAATGAACTGACTTGCGTATATTTAAACATATATAGTTTACTAGCCAATAAAAACGAACTTCTTGTGCTAATAGAAAAAACTAAACCAAATGTCGTATTCTGTTCCGAAACTCGTATTACCAAAGAAATAAATGACAGTGAAATCAATATCCCAACATATAAAAGTGTAATTTGTAACTCACACAGTCGACATACAGGAGGAGTTATAATATATGTATATAATGAGTTAGAGCACAAAACAATATATAATGAAGCAATAAGTGAAAATCTTTGGTGCATTATTATCAGGCTTAAAAATAATATTAAATTACAATTAGGTGTTCTTTATCATTCGCCAAACAGCAATCACATGGAGTTTATACAATATGTGCACAATATAATTGAAGATAAATTTATGACTTACTCAAACAACATTATGGTTGGTGATTTTAATATAGATTTAAATAGAAACTCTATACATGGCAAAGAACTGGAAAATATATTTAGCTCTGCAGCAATGAAACAAATTATAACATTTGATACAAGAGTGAGTGAAAATTCGAGTACGAAAATAGATCATCTATACACAAATATAAACAACGTAACAAGTACTAAACTAGAAAACGATCAAATATCAGATCATGAAACAATATTATTCAAAATACCAATTGTGAAAAAGTACAAAATGAGATTAACGAAAAAAATTATTTCCTGGGAAAACTCTGACTGTGATAAAATTATCGAAATGTTACGAATGATAAATTTCGGTGATATGTTAAACGGTGATTTTAAGGTGTTTTTCATAGGCCACGCATTGAAGGATATTATGTTATCGCTAACTGAAGAAAAAACCGTAAATATAAAGTTGATGAACAAATGGCATGATTGGGAACTGACAGAAATACATAGAATAAAGTATGAAAAATACCAAATAGCCAAAATAACTAATGATTGGGAAGATTACAAGACAGTGAAAAAATTATATAAAAATATGATTAAACAGAAGAAAGTGCAATATGTACACAATAAAATTGAAAATAATCAAAGAAACAGCAAAGAAATGTGGAGAATTTTAAAAGAAGAAATTTGTATGTCAAAAAGTACCAGTGCAATAAACAGAATCGTTATGAATGGTAAAATAATTGAAAATGAAAAAGAAATTGTTGAACTTTTAAATAAATTCATTGTGTGTGTGTCATTGACATTAAAAATGGTATAGACGTTGTGCATAATACTATGGGAAATACAAATATAATTAATCACCAATTTAAATTTCAAACAGTAGATAGTAACGAAATAATTGAAATAGTTAAAAAATTTAAAAATAAAATTGGCGGTAAGAATATTTTATCTGAAGGTGTAATTAAACATTCTATAACGTACACGGCTTTTTTTTTTACGCCAATATCATCAATAATAGCATGCTGCAAGGAAAAGTGCCTAACGAATGGAAAATTTCCAAAATTGTGCCAATTGAAAAAATAAAATATACTATAAAACCTGAAGAGATGCGGCCAATAAATACGCTTCCAAGTGACGAAAAAATTCTTGAAACAGTGATAAAAAATCAGTTACTTCAATATTTGAATGATAACAATATTATTATTCCAGAGCAATCGGGTTTTAGAAGCAAACACTCATGTGAAACTGCAATTAATTATGTTATAAGTGAATGGCGTGAAGATTTGATGAATAAAAAATACATTGTATCAACTTTCATAGATTTAAAAAGAGCATTTGAAACTATAGACAGAAAATTATTGCTTATAAAACTACACAAAATTGGAGTGCGTGATATGGAATTAAAATGGTTTGAAGATTATCTATGGAATAGAAAGCAACAAACAAAAATTGGAAACACGACATCATCAGCGATACCAGTGAATATTGGTCTACCGCAAGGCTCTGTCCTTGCGCCGGTACTGTTTCTCATATACATAAATGACATTAAAGACGGTTTAAAGTACGGGGATGTTAGACTATTTGCAGACGTTGCATTGATTGCAATTAGTGATGTTAGTTTGGATGTGGCTATTAATAAAATGCAGTCTGATATGAATATTCTTTACAAGTGGATGTGTATAAATATGTTAAAACTAAATACAGATAAAACTAAATATATGATAATATCACACAATAACTATAATAATAATCATAAATTATACATAAATAATCGTGAAATAGAAAAAGTATACGAAATTAAATACTTGGGTATAATGGTAATTGTAAACTTAAATTTGATACACACTTTCAATATTTAGTGAATAAAATAAACCAAAAACTTTATCTCATGTATAGAACTTGCCACATCATAAGTGAATACCATAAAATATTAATATATAGAAGCATAATCGAGCCACATTTTATTTATTGTCCTTCGGTATTATTTCTTGCTAAGAATACACAAATAGAACTACTGCAAAAACTTCAAAACAAGGCAATGAGATTTATATTGCGGAAGCCTAAAGATACGCACACAAAAGATATGTTAGATCGATTAAATTGGAGTGTAAAGCAGAGCTTATTTTATTATGCAATGAAATTCATCTATAATGTAAAGATAGAAATTTGTCCCACATATTTGACCGAGAAAATTAGATACGTCAATCAGATACACAACTACAACACCAGAGGACGAAATGACTTCCGAGTGGTGGGAATTACAAATGAAGCTGATCGAGCAAATCTTTATTATAAAGGACTTAAACATTTTAATGAGCTACAAGATAATATTAAAAATTGTGAAACCATAAATAAGTTTAAGCAACTATTATATCGACATTGTAAGAATATGCCTATCCGATAGTTAAATTAGGTTCTAATGAACCGTAAATAAATAAATAAATAAATAAATAAAAAAAGAACGTAAGTCATCAGCATATCAATTCGTAGACCTAATTTCCCGTCGACAAGCGCGTTTTACATCGTATCGAACTGGTAACTCGTGAAGTGAACCTCATGAACCTTCAACATCGTGTTCAGTATTTTTTCATTTTTTTAGCTGAAGTTAGATTCTTTTTATTTTAAAATGAATGGTGCCCAAAATCCGTACAACAAAAATTTTAAAAAAACTATAGAGACTATTTTCAAAAGACGTACAAAAATTATCTCTTACCCATATTACTCTACCAAGAAAAACTGAGCTAGTGTATGTCTAATTTCTTTAGTTCTTTTAGTATTAATATCCACTCAATCCATTCTCAGCAATTATATGAAAAAACGAGAAGGCCACAAATGCGCCTCAACGTGCAGGCGAAATTATAACGCCACAAACTCTTTCAATTTAGCTAAATTTTTACAAATAAACACCCTACATGCACTGTTAAATGTATATAGTCTTGTTAAGGGCCTAATTTCAAGAGGGAGCAGATTATACATCCTGGAAACTAAATAAGAAAAAGATCTAAGTTTCTTTGATGTTCTATTTATAGGAATTTCTAAGTGTCTACCGACCATACATCTGGTACCATGAGCATGTGTTTAATGAATATAGGAGCAAGTACAAGACAGTACAAAGTACGCACATCCAAAATATCCTCAGAGTATATTAGGTCAGTAGGAAAACGTTGATGTTTTCGAAAAATTATCTCAACAAGGTAATTTTAAACCATCTTCAACGGATATATGGAATTCTGGTAAACACCATCCCACACAACTATACCGTACGTCAACAGAGCCCCATACACACTGAATAAAAGTTTCGTACTCAGTATCTCTCTCAGGATATAAAACTTGAATCAACCCCTTTATGTTTTTCACAAGTCTGAGAGCATGACGCAGCACTTAAGATTACTATCCATAATTACTCCTACATATTTTATAGAGTCCACTTCTAGCATATCATCTTCAAGATTACTGACAAGAATGCTATGAAAGTTTGGTCGTTTAGGAGAAGTGTTGGAAAATGCTACATATTTTGTTTTTGAAATATTTAAGATCAATTTGAATACCTTCACTATCAACGCCGGTGTGCCCCAAGGCGGCAGTTTTTTCTAAAAAAGTAAACGTTGCTGAACCGGACATAGTTATGTTAGAACACTCAATTTACTGGGCGTTAAGTTGGAAGCAAATATGTCTTTTCATGAACATATTGCATGTATAGTAAAGAGAGCTTCTCAAAAGCTGGGAATATTATTTCAAACTAGAAAGTTTTAGACTCCACAACAACTATTAATTCTGTACAAAGCTCAAATTCGACCAGCGATGCAATACTGCTCCCATATTTGGAGCTCTGCTTCCAAACATACGCTGCATTTGTTGGATTCTATTCAGAAGAGAACTGTTCGTCTGGTTGGAGACGCAGAACTCATCAGCAACTTGATTCCTTGGAACATGGACTTCTCTAACCAACGCTTAATTTATTATTTACTCGATAAAAAATGGTGCACTGTGTCATCATCTAGGGAAAGTTCAACTGTTTTTCATTTTAAGCTAGTTCCCATAGTGCGAGATTAAAATATCCCAGGTTAAAGCCAATTTTTCCTATAATTTAGTCCTAAAAGAACATTAAAATATGAAAATCGTTTTGAGTGCCGGCTTTTCACAAATGAGCAAGATCACGTCAAGTGGACCCCCCTATTTTCCACTTGATCATAAAAATTAACTCCATGTATGTTGTAAGTAGTTACCATGATATATTGATCCCCCAAACGATTTTTAAAAATTTTAATTTTAACAATAATTTTTTTACAATGAAAATTTTAGGTACTTTTAATTAAAAATTAGATTTTAAATCAACCGTTAAAGATAAGTTATTGAAATTTTCAGGATTTACTGTCAAATATATATATTTTAAGAAAACATTAATAACTAAAAATTATTTGTTTATTATCATATTGTTAATTAACTTTTAAATTAACAAATGAAAACTTCATTGATTTCTCGGTCAAAATTTGAAGCTTTTTTTTATCAGTCACATGTGTTATTTATCTAAGTTTAAAATTCCGGAAAAAAATTTCACTGCTCGCGATTAGTTTAAACAATATGAATTTATTTATCACAGCGCGCCGGGCGCCAAGCGCTGTCAGAACACCGCGCGGCCGAGCGTCAGACTACATTGCAGCTTCGGTTAATTATAATTACAAATAACAATTAAAAATATAATTCTCAAACGAATTATTATTATTACTATTATTATTTTTATGATTATTATTATTAAACAAATTTTATCCTTGTAAAAATGTTATCAACAATGCAATAAAATCATTTTTTATTCTTACATTGAACAGCGAAAATTAATAAATAGTCAATTAAAAACTTTACAAGACCATGTATTTTATATTTATTTTTGCTTGGTAATTTAGTAAGCTATCATTTTTAAATTTACCAGTAAGTACTCCATTTTTAGTTAAAAAAAAATAAACCGCTCGGTTACGATTTTCATTTGTTTTTCGGATATTACATGTGCAATTCTTATGAGAGAGCCATATATTTAGGTCGTAAACCTGGAAAACCTGAAAATCCTGGTGAAAAACCTGTAAATAACAATGTAAGTATCGATGCGACTAATCCGGAAGTAGATGAGATTAAAGATGATAACAAGAAAGACCCGACCTTCAAATGTGATGCTGTAGATAATCAACTAAAAATTAATAACATTAATAAATTGCTATTGGAGGTCGGTGGACCACCAATAAAATTGAGACGAGTGTCGAGTATATCTGAGTGTAAAAAAGCAATTCTAACTTCTGTGAAGAAATTGAGTGGTACTGATATTAATCATAATAACCCAAATGAACTACTTTTAAATAATTTAAAGTCTACATTTAACCAAACAAATAGTAGATCCGAAAAAATCCAAGTGTTGACTACTCTTCCGTTGGATTGGTCAATAAAAATGATACGACGCGAATTCAAAGTTTCAAAGAGAATGGTACAAGCTGCTAAAAATATTAGAAAAAAATCAGGATTTGCGTCACAGCCTGATACTAAAAAAGGGAAAAGCCTGGACAATTCAACACTCGATCGCGCTAAAAATTTTTATTTGTCTGAAGATGTTAGCCATGTGATGCCTGGAATGAAAGATTATGTTACGGTTTCAGAAAATGGTAAAAAAGTCCAGAAACAAAAAGGACTCTTATTATTTAACATTAATGACTTATATAAAAAATTTAAAGAAGCTTTTCCGGATGAGAAAATTGGACAGACCAAATTTCAAACTTTACGACCACGGGAATGTATTTCAGCTGGAAAAAGCGGAACACATAATGTGTGTGTATGCAAAATTCACCAAAATGCAAAATTACAATTGCACGGACTGAAAAATGAACTTAAAAAAAAGGAATTGATTTCCCTGAAAGCTTAAATGACTTGATTCAAAGCTCTGTTTGCGTGCAACCAACATCATCATGTTTCTTTTCAACGTGTAAAAAGTGTCCAGATGTTGATTTCGTCATTAAGAAGTTAAAATTATTGATTGATAGTCATGAGATAAAAGAAATAACTTTTAGCCAATGGAAAAGTACTGACAGGTAAGAAAAAAGACTAAATTTTAACAAATTACTCACATAGTTATTAATTTCAGTACACACTTTAAAAGAATAGCTTGTTAATTAGATAATTGTTTATTAATTATTAAGAGTAAAAATTTATCACATTAACATGATTGATACAAAATTATCGAATTCCATTTTATAAATTTGTCTAGTTATTATTTTTTTTTTTTTCTACACAATTAATAATCCTACACATTCGTTTTAAATTTTACAGGACTGAAATCGTTGAAGCGACATATACCAAAGAAGATTTTTTAAGTGAGCTGAAAAATAAGTGGTCAGAGCTATTGAAGCATTATTTTGTAGCAAAATCTCAAGCATCTTTCTTCTCTAAACAAAAAGAATCTGCTGAAGCTGGGGAGTTTATAGTCTGTCTAGATTTCTCCGAAAATTATTCATTTTTTGTTCAAGACGCTATCCAGTCGCATCATTGGTCTAATGATCAGGCTACACTTCATCCATACGTCGCGTATTATAAAGAAAATGAAAAGATAAAACATGAAAATTTTGTAGTGATTTCCGAGAAAGTTAGTCACGACGCAAGTTCGGTCCATCTTTTTAATGCAAAACTAATTGAATTTTTAAAAAATAAATTTGATGCTGAGAATGTTAAAAAAATTAAGTACTTTTCCGATGGAGCAGCTTCACAATATAAAAAAAAAATATAACTTTACCAACTTAATAAATCATTTAAATGATTTTGGTGTTAAAGTGGAGTGGAATTTTTTCGCCACATCTCATGGTAAAGGAGCGTGTGACGGCTTAGCAGGAAGTGTAAAAAGACAGGCTTTTCGTGCTAGCCTTCAACGTGACAAAAATAATCATATTACAACACCACGTTCCTTTTTCGAGTGGGCGGAAAGTTCATTTAAAAAAATTCATTTTGCTTTCTGTTCCCAAAAGGATCATGAATTACATGAACAAAAGTATCAACAACGATTTGAACAAGCAATTACAATAAAAAATACTCGTCAATTCCACTATTTTAAACCGTTGGATGATGTATTACTGGAATGTAAGCTTGTGTCGGAGGATGAGAAAGTTTTTACTAACAAAGCTTTTTAAAAAAAAATAAAATAAAGATTACGAGAAGTTCATAAATTTTAATATTTAACTACTAGTTAGTTTTTCCTGTTTTTGTTTAATAATAGAGAGTTTATTTATTGTATTAGTCATAATATTGATAATAATAATAATAAAATTGGTTTGATAATTATATTTTTAATTGTTATTTGTAATTATAATTAACCAAAGCTGCAATGTAGTCTGACGCTCGGCCGCGCGGTGTTGTGACAGCGCTTGGCGCCCGGCGCGCTGTGATAAATAAATTCATATTGTTTAAACTAATCGCGAGCAGTGAAATTTTCTTCCGGAATTTTAAACTTAGATAAATAACACATGTGACTGATAAAAAAAAGCTTCAAATTTTGACCGAGAAATCAATGAAATTTTCATTTGTTAATTTAAAAGTTAATTAACAATATGATAATAAACAAATAATTTTTGGTTATTAATGTTTTCTTAAAATATATATATTTGACAGTAAATCCTGAAAACTTCAATAATTTATCTTTAACGGTTGATTTAAAATCTAATTTTTAATTAAAAGTACCTAAAATTTTCATTGTAAAAAAAATTATTGTTAAAATTAAAATTTTTAAAAATCGTTTGGGGGATCAATATTTCGTGGTAACTACTTATGAAAAACATACATGGACTTAATTTTTATGATCAAGTGGAAAATAGGGGGGTCCACTTGACGTGATCTTACCCAAATATTTTATTTGTGAAATGAAACTCAAAAAAAAACGGTAAAGCTCCGGTTGCTCCCGAGCACCGGGCACATAAATGTGAAAGAATATCAATTAGATGGAACATCCGTAATACATAGTCACGTCATTCAGCAAACCTCGGTAACGGTGACTTCATAGAATGTGAAATTACACTAACTAAAAACAAAAAAAATTTGAGGATAAGTATTTGAAAATAAATAACATGAGTTGAAAAGGAATCCCAGCTAAAAAAAAATCCACCTAGAATTACTGCTAGTCTTCAGACAGTAAACTCCACCTCTTTGCCCGAAGCGGATAAGTATTTTTTATGGAAGGTGTTCGATGGATATAGCCTGCTTAATTCCGCCTAGAGCACTGCATGCTAAGTTTACCCGTCGCACTAATACTTCACATGCGTATGAGCTTTAGTTTGTCACTCCTCACACGACCCTTTTCAACCAGTCTAGGAGAACCTCATTGCTTTGGAATGATTATCCCCCCGAGTACAATTTACAGCGATTTTCTGCACACAAGTCCCTCCTGTAGCGCTTTAGGGATGTCTCTGCAACACGTGAGCTGCACCCATATAAAAAAACCATCGAATTATTTCAAAATTCACGTCCTAATATATTTCAAAATCACGTCAAAACTTGGTTGTTCTAGACTAATATTTAAAAAGCTCTTGTATATTTTTCAATCTCTTTTCGACAGTAGTTATTCACGACCTCTAGTAAATTAACATTTCATGTATAGTACCTTAGTTACACAATTAGTTTCTTGTAACCGAGCGGCTTTCGGTAAATTTACAAAACATCAGACCTATATGGCCCTCCAGGGAACTTTATGTCAGTAATTACAGGTTGGTAATTGAGTTTTTGTATCCTTCAGTGATATTCCACCCTATGTGTGGTATGTGTGGACCAATCTTCGAAAAAAGGATAGGTTGGAGTCCTAAACTTGTTTTAAAATTTGTTGCATTCCATGTAAGTGTTAGTGTAACGGACTCCTTTAAGTTTACCTGTGGCTTAACATTCGGCTTCAATTAACTTTGAGTTGGTGTGAAATACAAATTAATAAACTGGGCCTAAATTGATTAAAAGATTAATTTTTAAAAATCTAATGAATACTATGGTATATGAGGACTATAAACTACGAAATATTATATAAATCAGTTAGACGGTATATGAGGACTTATCATCATCATCATCAGCTTATACTGTCCACTGCTGGACGAAAGCCTCCCTCAAGTCTTGCCACCTTTTTCTGTTCTGGGCCGCTTGTACCCAATTTCCAGCCACCACTCTTTTCAAATCATCAGTCCACCGACTTGGTGGTCTACCTCTACTCCGATAGGCTTTGGATCTTGGTCGCCACTCTATAATTCTCTTTGTCCATCGTCCATCCTTAAACCTAGCAACATGTCCAGCCCAGTTCCATTTCAGGTGTAGAATGAATTTGACTGCGTCTTGTACCCCTATTCTCTTCCTGATAATGTGATTTGGCATGTGATCACATCCCAAATACGAGGACTATAAACAACTAAATATCATAAATAAATAAATAAATAAATAAACTTTTATTTCATGAGACCTGATACAAGGTATGGAAAAAGTCAAGTCAAGTCACAAAATGTATACATCCTGTGAAAACAAGGATCTAAAAAGCTTTACAGTTGCACGTACTGCAGCTAACATACAAATATTCATGATATAAAGATCCAAAAAGTTACAATTACACGTACTCTAGCTTACATACAAACATTTATAATGTAAAGTCCTCAATCTGAAAAAAATCCTGAGTGCTATAAGGGACATTCTCAATTAACAATCTTGATATTAGTCTCTTATACATACTTAAATTTAAAGATTTAATACTAGTCGGCAGACTATTAAAAAGCTTTATGCCGCTGTAATAGGGATTCTTTTCAAATAGAGATAATGTGTGTTCTGGTATAACTAAATTTTTGTTATATCTTGTGTAGTAATTATGCATGTCGGCCATGGCTACAAATTTATTCAAATTACTCTTAACATAAATCAGAACCTCCAATATGTACATAGCAGGCAGAGTGAGTATAGCAAATTTTTTGAAAAGTTCACGGCATGAATGTCTTGATCTGACACCTGCAATATTTCGAACTGCTCTTTTTTGCATTCTAAATACTCTGACCATATTAGGGGAAGCACCCCAAAATATTAAGCCATATTTCAATCGAGACACAAAGTGTGCATAGTAATAAGACATTATTGTATTAAAGTTAACGACACTTTTTAATCGAAAAATGGCAAAACACACCGATGAAAGCCTTTTGCACAATTCATTTATATGACATCCCCAATTTAAACTGTTGTCTATATAGACACCTAACAATTTAGTCTCCGTTACCTGAGCAATGGAATGTCCGTTTACATTAGTCCTAATCAGAAAACTTTCAACAAATTGGGATGCCCTAGGCACAAAATTTATAAAAACAGTCTTTTCAGCATTAAGACTTAACATATTAGTTTTGAACCACTGTTCAAAAACTCTTAACATATTCTGAAGTTTATCTAGAGCCAAAGTAGTGGTGCTGTCACAGCATACATAACTGTTATCGTTTGCAAACATGGTTAAATTACTTTGGTCATTAACGATATTCGGTAAATCGTTTACAAAAATTGAAAAAAGCAGCGGTCCGAGAATGGACCCCTATGGAACACATATGTCATATAAATCAGTTAAAAGCCTAGACACAAAAGAGAATAGCCAGAGTTTCATAACATCGTGTCCCGCTAAACTAATTATCCATCAGAAACCGCTATGAGTGCAGTAAGAAAAAGTAGAAAATACTGGAGAGAATCCCAACGCTGTTTTCTGCCGAAAAATTAGCGTATCCGCCGTCCGTGCCACTCCGTTAAACACCGGAATGGTCGCACTTGTTCTGGCAGTAAAACTTGTTGGAATGTGTACCGGTGTTCCCACTTACATTTGTTACGTTTAATAGTAGGGAATATATAGTTATCCAAACACCTAGCCATGAGTGTGTGCAACCTCATGTGGAAAAGGCGCATCGTACGTGAAAAATTCCCAACATTTTATTGAAATCATAAAAAACATGCAGCTAGAGAAAAATGATTTACTTGTCAGTTTTGATATCATATCCCTTTTCACGCAAGTACCAGTTACCGAAGCACTGTCTATCATAGAGATGAAATACAACCTACCCGAATACGTCATCAATCTATCAAAAAACTGCCTCGCTAATACATACTTCGTCTATTCAGGGCAAAAATACAAACAAATAGAACGTGCCGCGAAGGGCTCTCCATTGTCACCAGCACTAGCTAATCTATACATGGAGCATTTCGAAACACTAGCTCTAGAAACTGCTTCACATAAACCGAAAATATGGCTACGTTACATAGATGATACACTTGTGGTATGGCAACACGGTGAAGACAACTTAAACTAGTTCC
The DNA here is from genome assembly GCA_019049505.1 of Pachyrhynchus sulphureomaculatus. NCBI lineage: Eukaryota > Metazoa > Arthropoda > Insecta > Coleoptera > Curculionidae > Pachyrhynchus > Pachyrhynchus sulphureomaculatus. The sequence continues at coordinate 18,111,379 of CM032447.1, forward strand.
TGGAACACCTTAACAATATGCATCCAAACATTAAATTTACAACTACCATTCCTAGATGTCTTCTTTTCTCACTCAGTATATAGAAAACCGACACATACAAACAGATACTTAAATGCCAGCTCACATCACCACCCAGCCCAACTCTTCTCCGTTGCCAAATCCTAAGCTCACCGATCACAAATCCTAACAGACAAAGAACATTTGCAACAAGAAACCAAGCTCTTTCGGAACATTTTACTTTCAAATGGATACAGTCAAAACACGATCCGGCGGGCCCTAAATAAACAACACAAACCGGAAAGAAAGACGTATACTACAAAAGCATTTCTCCCATATATAAAAGGCATCACAGACAAAATAGGAAGACTTCTAGGAAAACATCAAATTAAGACCATTTACACAACGAATCAAAAAATTAAAGATATTCTACCAACAGCAAAAGACATTATAGCCTTAGAAGACCAAGGTGTATATGAAATTCCGTGTCAGGACTGCGGCCTTTCATACATAGGCCAAACAAACAGGAAAATCAGCGCCATAAGAGACGAGCACAAAAACGCCATAAAACAAAAATCCACCACCTCTTCTCAAGCACAACATGCACACAATAGCGGTCACAAAATTGATTTTGACAAAACCAGAACCCTACAAAAAAGTGAAAACCTATCCACTAGGATAATCAAAGAAGCCATAAAAATAGAAAAGAGGCCCAACACCTTAAATAATCGGAATGATAGCCAACGTTTACTAAACTCTTGGAAACATATTCTATCCCAATACCAACTCAAACCAAGAGAAACAATAATTCAACCATGTGTTACTTTACCAACACAAACATTACAAAGAACCACAGGACCGAAAACGCGCAGTCAGAGCCGAGCCTCTATTAACCAGCACCGTTCGACCAATAGAGCCACGCACATAAAACCGGGGCCCTCGGAGCCAGTTTCGACAATCAATGCCAAGACACCGTCCAGTGATCAACGCTTTGAAAAAGATGGATGAGATTCCATTGAAACGTCAGCGAAACCGCCCATCAAGGGACTGATCTGAAAATTAATAGACACCACAAGTTAACGAATAGTAAAAACAAGTGTTTATTTCTATCAATTTTCATCCGATCCGATAGAATACATCACAGTGCCATTCATCTGTTTTATAGATCTCACTAAGGCATTTGGTCGTGGTTGGTGTACTAGAAGAGGGAGATGTACCCAGAGATTACATAAAAATAATCAGAGATTTGAACACGAACAACACAACCAAAATAAGACTAGACGAAAGGCTTAGTCTGGAAATAAAAACGCAAATGAGAATTCGCCAAAGAGGCAATCTCAGTCCATTATTATTTAATGTTATCATGGTTAAGATCATAAACGCTGTGAATTCACGTCGCTTGGGAGATACACTTGGTAATCAACACATGAATATCTTGTGTTACGCGGATCATGCAGTTCTAATGGCTGAATCTGAAAACGATCTACAACGACTACTTCATACATTTAAATTCCATTATAAAAATTTCCAGAACAGAAATTAATGCAATGACAATCTCTAGAGAACCGTTATGATGCAAATTTGTAATGAACACCTCAATTGAACAAGTGATGGTGTTAGAATATCTAGCACTGGAAACCTTAAAAACGAAGCTAGACAAAACACAAATCAATAAGACAGCCACTATCTCGAGACATTTAAAACAAGTAATCTAGAAAAACAGACACCTAACCATCGATTGTAAATCCAGAGTACACAAAACCTACGTCAGACCGGTGATAACATAAGGAGCTGAGGCTAGAGCAGACAACACCGTGACAAAAAGGCAAATGAGAACAGCAGAAATGAAGCCTCTTCGAACACCGCTATATGGAATAGACAAAGAGACACCCACATAAGAGAGAAAAGCAAAGTTGAGGACGTGGTGCGATGGGTGAGAGTCCGAAGACGTGGTTGGAATGAACATGTAACTCGGATGGTGGACACTAGAATGGCGAAATTAGCTCCCAACTAGAGGGTAACAGACCACCGGGAAGACCCCCAAGAGATGGCGAGACAGTTGGCAATCAACATCACAAGAACCGTAACCAGAGTTTACAGGCGATTCGCCTCACAAAAGTGGCTTTTTCTTTGATGAAACAATCCCATTGCTGTGATATTGAAATTAATATTGGTATCATTTTAATACATTTCTCAAAATGTCTATTTTTTATAGAATGACTCGAATACAACACATCGAAATACATACGAGACGAATGAACTAAGGTAAATACACAGTAACGAGCCAGTAGCAGCAACAAGATCAGCCGGCAGCAACAACGCAGTCGTTTCTAAAACAACGAAATGTTTATTGTTTTTAATCAAAATTGATACGAAGGAAAATATAAAACAAACGGAATACGTGTGTAGCAACTTAATGGAGGAAGTATGGAGAAGGGTGGATGGTTGTCAGCGGCTGACAAGGGCGAAGGTTCGGCGGGTTATAGCGGGCGTTTAAAAGTTTGAATAGAGGTTAAACACTGGTCTTAAATACGTCCAAAAAGTTTGGCAATACAGCGTTATACAACCGTTTTTTTTTTAAATATAAACGTAAATATTATGTTTGTCTGACCAAAAACCAGTTTTTTTTTGGTACACGACAGGAAAAATATTGTTTCGATAAGTAAAAAATAACCGGTCAAGTACAAGTTGAACCTGCGCAATTAGTGTTCCGTACGTTAATAAAAAATTTTGTAACGGAGGTATAAAATGATCAGTGACTTCACAAAATACATCCCAAATGAGTTTTCAACAAAGTTTGTTTCCAATCTTTACTGAATTTTTTTTTTTTATATACCAGATAAATTATTAAAGGTAATGCACTCGTGATAATTTTCGTTGAATCTACTCCCCGTGGAGAATATTCCAGAATTTTTTCAAAATTTTTTGATAAGTACTTTTCGAGATAAGGCGGGTGGACAGCGATTTTTTACGATTTTTTAAAAATAATACAAAGAAAAGTGCGCGCAAGTATTATATTATATATATATTTTTTTATTCGTGTTTTCACAAGCTTTCATTTGACACCACACTCGATTACCTAGTAAAAAATTTTTTTTTTCACTTCCGATTTCACCCCCAAAACTAACCCCTTAAGTCAAAATTTAATTTTCAAAACTACATGGCTCTGATGAGGCCATCAAATCCTATATTATTACCAAATTTCAACTTTCTGTGACAAATAGTTTCGGAGAAACTCGGGTGTGACAGACGGACCGACAGACACCGAAGTCATCTTATAAGTGTTCCGTACGGAACACTAAAAACAATAATTTGTTACGACTTAGGACAAGGATATACATGTTTTCGGATTCTAATTATATGTCTAAATTTCTGGCGTTTTATTAAAACAATGTTACCTCGAGACTCAACCTTTCATTTTTCTTAAATTGTCTCTTGTTCCTCTGCCTTTCTTCAGGATATAAGAATTGGGATATGTTTCTAAATGGAAACCTGTTACAGTTGGGAATAGATCGCAGTGTTTATTCCTTTGAACAGCGAAACCAATAATATTAGAATGATAACCGGATTACAAAGATGGACACTTATGACTCTGAACTCTATATATAAAGATTTTACAGAGATGGATACTTATGATTCCTTAAGGGGGCTCTAACCGCTACCGCTTAGCGAAGCATCCGGAATTACCCAACTTCTTTCTCAACTCGATTGTCTAAAACAAGGCTGTCAAGGTCATGCACAGTTCGAGTCAATTTCGGAGGTAACGCCTCCCGCTGCCTCCACCACTGCTAGACGTTAAGCGGCCGAGCCGCCGATCGCGGCTCGGCCGCTTACCAAACACAATGCGCTCCTCCTATGTCTCTCATAGCCGCTCCTGAGACTGCGCGATCGGCGGCAGCAGCAGTGGTGGGGGCAGCGGGAGGCGTTCCCTCCGAAATTGACTCGAACTATGCATGACCTTGACAGCCCTGGTCTAAAAAATACTCTATAGATTCTAACAATTTTTTTTTTGATTGAATCATTGTATTTTAATCTTCGGTTTAACCCCGGTCTCATAAAGTTTCGTTTTGCAAGCGGTTCTCTAGGAAATACGACTGTAAAAGAGATGTGAAAATCTGTGTTCTTTTGCATGTAATGTTCCTTTTCTACAATTCTGCTGCTCCGATTTTCAACTTCTTTGTTTCTAGCTATTCCCCGAATATTCGGAAATAATCTGAGCGTGGTAGATTTTTAAAATTTTGCTTTGTCTAATTACAGCTCCAAAAAAACTAATCCACAAAATTGTTTTGGATGACCGTAAAGTGAAATAGCTGACGCCCCAAAGATATCAAAAGTTGGTCATATTGTACATGAATATTTGGGCATGAGAAAGCTCTGGTCGAAATGGGTACCGCGTTTGCTCAAAGTGGACCAAGAACAACAACGTGTTGATGATTCTGAGCGCTGTTTGGACCTGTTTAAGCGCAATAAAAAGGATTTTTTCATGCGATATATGATAATGGATAAAACATAAATCCACCACTACACATCGGAATTAAATCGGCAGTCAGCAGAATGGACAGCAGCCGGTAAAAGCCGCACGAAGCGACCAAAGACACAACAGTCGGTTGGGAAGGTTTAAGCCTCTATATTTTGGGATGCGCATGAAATAATTTTCATCGACTACGCTGAGAAAGGAAAAAACCATCAATAGTGAATATTATGTAAAGTTATTGGTGCGTTTGAAGGCAGAAATCGCCAAGAAACGGCCCCAAATGAACAAGAAAAAGGTGCTCTTTCATCCAGACAGTGCACCGTGTTACAAGACAATGGTTACGATGGCAAAATTGTATGACTTGAACTTCGAATTGCGTCCTCATCCACCGTATTCTCCAGATTTGGCCCCCAGTGACTATTATTTATTCGCAGACCTCAAACAAATTCTCGCGGGAAAGAGATTAGGCTCCAATGGAGAAGTTATCGCCGAAACTGAGGCCTATTTTGAAAGCAAAGACAAATTCTTCTACAAGAAAGGTATAGAAATATTAGAAAAGTGTTGGACTGATTGTAACGCTCTTGAAGGGGGCTATATTGATAAATAAAGTCGAATTTTTTTTTTTTTAAAATGTGTTTTAAGTAGCTAGACCAAAAATTTTCAGCCTACGTGTAGTTTGATGTATAATTAAGGGGTATGCCACCTTGAAAGTTTCAAAAAACCGATTTTTTTGTTGGTTAGATTTATTATTTATACTTTTAAAAATCTTTCAAACTCGCAGAGTGAAGATAATATTAAAAAATTATAGACTTTTAAGGCGCGGACGCGGTACTTTTTTTCTTTAGCGTTTTTCTCGAAACGACTTTTTTCAAAGTGGTGAACAAAATATCTTGAGATCTACTGAACCGATATTGAACTTGACTTACGGTTTTTTCGATTCGATGCAGCTTTCATTTTTTATTAATTTTTAAAGCACAAAATTTTTGTGAAAAATCTCAGTTTATTTTCGAGTCGCTGTCACTTCTACAAAACAATTTTTAAAATTTTTCTCATATATGGCGACTTAGCTATGACCTTTATTAACAATAAAAAATGATTTGTTTAGTTTCTTCACTAAGAAAAAAATTCCACCGGTGCCGGTGGCAAGGATTTTTAAAAGAGGGTTCATATGTCCGTCATTTTTGAAATTTTTTGATGTATTTTTTTTATCTGTCATTAAAACTATGATGTATTTGTGAAAAATAAAAATTATTTATTTATTTATTTATTTAATACAACTATCCTACAGAACAATCCAATTATAGGATAGGAACATTCAAATATAACAAGTATCTACCAAATGAGTAGTATAATAATACTAATACCTACACTACAAGCTAAAGAAAAACAAAAAAAAATAGAAAGAGACCTAATCCATAGTTAAACATGACCTACGTAAAGATGTTATACTGCAACAGAAAATATCAACTACATGTTTGATCCTTTCATAATTCATGCACATAACATATAGCGGCGAGTACATCAAAAAGTTTGTTCTTGGAACAGGCATGTAGAAAAGGGAATGGCTTAGGCGAGCATGTTGAGATGGCACACGGAACCGAATACTTGAGAGGCTGCAAGGGCATTCGATTCTGTGCATCTGGCATCGAATAAAGTGATAAGGGTTTCAATGTTTGAAAGGTCTCTAAAATTCCTCATGATAAAACCCATGCACTTATAAGAAGAAGCAATGATCTCATATATGGTCCACAAAACTGAGTTTAGCATCAAACGTTACACCAAGCTCTTTGAAACGATAACATTTTTCAAGATCATTATGGTTTAAATTATATAACAAATTTACTGGTAATTTCTTTCGAGTGAATGACATATAAAAACATTTCTTTGTGTTCAAATATAAGTTATTACGAATACACCAACGATTTAAAGTATCAAGATCATCCTGAACAGTTACACAATCATGGAGAGAGTCTATGCATCGGTATATTTTCAGATCGTCAGCATAAAGCAAAGAGGACGAGGTAAGGCCAGGATAGACCCTTGAGGAACACCAGAGGTAGCATTAATAATGACCGACTGAAACTACGATAATTTACTATCAGTTGACGACCAATTAAATAAGATTTCAGCAGGTCTAATAAATTGCCACTAACTCCACAGTTTGAGAGTTTTTCAAGCAGAATACCATAGTCAAGCCGGTCAAAAGCCTTTGAGAAGTCTGTATAAACTACGTCGACTTGTCCTCCATTGTTCATACTTTCCGAAATAAATTGAGTAATTGTAACTAAACTGGTAATAGTTGAACGCCTTGGAAAGAATCCATGTTGGCTTTCAGTTATGAAAAGTTTAACATGATTAAATATAATGTCATACAGCACAATTTCGACCGAATTATATATATATATATATATATATATATATATATATATATATATATATATATATATATATATATATATATATATATACAGTGGACACTCTATATAGTGAAAGACCAAACTGTTGACCGAAATTTCACTATAGAAAGTTTTTCACTATATAAAGAAAAATCCGTATATATTGCTATGTATGTATTTTATATTGGTAATCATTTACTTGTATTTTATAAGGTACAAGCAACAAAAAAAATTGCAATATTGAATTATTAGAAAAGATTTTATTAAACCTTTGAAAGTTTAAATAGTACATAGCATGTACAGGGCTAAATACATACATAAAGTCTGTACGTTATATCTTTACCCGTGCGTCATAGTTTTCAGGCCATATAACAGACGACTATTATATTATTTGTCTCTTTTCACCAATAAATCGTAGGTATTGGTAAAAAGAGACAAAAAATATAATAGTCGTCTGGGATATTGCCTGAAAACTATGGCGCACGTGTAAAGATATAACGTACGGACTTTATGTATGTACTACATACGAAATAAAAAGAATAATACAAAATCTGTTAATACATATGTACATACTACGTACATACGTGCTAGGAAAAATAATCAGTTATTTTCTTTTGAACATTACTTTTGAAAAATAATTGTTGCTCAACAAAATTCTTGCATTTATTCAAATGCATAAAGATTTGATCAGGTACACTTTCCTGGCCCCTGAGAGTAGTTCGCACAATGTCAAATGCATTTCTTATTTCATTTTCACTAAATTTAGCAGGACATTCCCCGGTTTCAGTTTCTTCTTCATGATCTTCTATAGTTTTTATATCGTCAATTATGTCTTGGTCAGTTGGGAGATCTGTCGTGCCAACATCATTGTCGATTTCTAAGAAATCTTCAAGTAAAAAATCTGAGTCGACGGTAGCAGTTTTTTGTAGAATACCCCATTGCCTTTTTAAGGTAGCGAGATCCATTTCGTCTTCTTCTTCCCATTCGTCAATTTTTTCAGTAAAACCTGCTTTAGAAAAGCAGTTTTTGATAGTTTTCTGAGAAATATTTTCACTCCATACTTTAGCGACTTCGGTTATACACTCTTTAAGGGTAATCAATTTTTGGACTGGAAGGTTGTTATCAATCGCATTAACAATTTTGTGAACAATTCTCTTTCGGTAATGATGTTTTATGTTTTTTATTATTTATAAAAACAAACCGGTTTCATCACAATTGAAAACGTTTTTTGGCTCGTACTTTTTCAATGCACTTTTTAAAACAGTTTCAGTCCAATTGTCACAGTCCTCCTGACTAACGCTTGCACTCTCGCCAGACACCGTCTTGAAAACAATTGAATTGCGAGTCTTCCAGGCACTCAACCACCCTTCACTAGCTTGAAAATTAACGCAGTTAAATTCTTTAGCAAATTGTAGAGCCTTTTGCTTTATTAAATTTCCCGATATTGGTACGTTTTGATGCGTACGGGCCACTTGAACCCATCGTAAAACTGCTTCATTTACATCCTCGTAAGTACTCACCCGTACTCATTTTCGACTGCTTGGAACACTAGGTTTCTTGATGATACTGTCGCGACTTTTTATTATCAGAGAGACGCAACTTGGAGAAACACCAAATTTTGCAGCAACATCAATTTTTTTGCAGCCTTTATCAACATCCTCCAAAACTTTAATTTTCTCAGCTAAACTTAAACACACTCGCTTGGACATCTTACTTGATTCTTAAACAAAAAGAAACTGAACCTGAATTTGCGAATTACTAGGCCTCGACTATAAAATGGGTTTTTCCCCGGGTTTATATAAAATGGGTTATTCCCCGGGTTCTCACAGAAATCTACCTGATTTATTGCCAACCATTAGGCGTTATAAACGCGTTAAGAACCTTTTCAAAAGAATGCGTCATAAAAATGGAATTCGTGCTAATGTTAGATAAAAGTGGGAAACCCGAAATGGCCAAGATCTCAATAAATGCATAAAAATTTATACATAAAATTCCGGTAAAAATTTTATTATATAGAGTGTTACTATTTTACAGATTCACTATATGCAGGACTTTTTACATGAAATTTCATTAAAATATTCCAGGTCTTGAAAAAATTGCACTATAAAGAGTTTTTCACTATATAGAGTTTCACTATAAACAGTGTCGACTGTATATATGCAAGAGTTGCGTAAAAAAAAAAATTTAATGCTTATTTTTTACGAGCGCTAAGCGGGCGTAAGCCCTTAATGTATTTTCTCTCTATTTGTCAATTACCATAGTTGTTTACTATGAATATTTTAGAAATTTAGATTTTTTTATGGGACATCTTGTTTATATTTTCCGCCACCCACTGGAAGCAATACATTAAATATTTTTTCAAAAAAAAGAATGTTATTTACTTTTTACGTCGTAAACGTAACGTCAGCATTGAAATGATGTATCATGCAGCTAATATTTTCCGTATGTAATATGCTATATTTACTTTCTTGATGCAGGCACTTTTATATTGCATGAGAGGTTGCGCGCGACATATTTTTAACTTTTGTTATTGTAGGTTAGCAAAAAGCACGGGAGGAATGCAGATATAGTAGCAAATTAAGTATATTTTGTTCGTAAATTTCAAAAATACCTAATAACTTACATATCTGGTAAGATACTTCTTATTATTATTTCTCCAGTAATTCAAAACGTAAATTGAGGGAATGCATCAAATAGGTAAAACATATTTTCACATTTAATAACCGCAAACCGAAAGCTAAACTAGGAAAATACGAGAAACCGGGAAATCAAAGGGAAATATTTATAAAGCTAATATAAAATAATGAATAGGTCGCTCTCCGTACAGAACACTATGACAGACCTCGTAACAAATTAAAATACAGTCTCCTGCTTTTGTAAAAGGTCTCAAAATTAAATTCTTTTTAAGTGGATCTTCATTCAGCACCTTCTGTTTATTAAGGTACGTGAGATGAATTTTTTCGAAAACTGCCGAAATTGTATGAAACCCTGGGGTGCCCTTTGGCGCTGAGAAATAAATATACAACAAGATCGGAAAATTACGACAGTATATGTATGGAATGTGAGCCAGTGACGGCGAGCATTACGTTTTTGATATTAAACAATCAGAAGAACAAAAAATAGTTTTTTTCTAAAGTGTACCACGAGTGTTGATAACTAGCTTGCCTAAACTACTTCCCGCTGACAAAAACAAGTGCAGTTGCTATGGATTGTAGTTTGACATTCAGTAAATTCGTGCACATAAATTGGTGTTCGAAATTTTATTATTCTGTGATATAGGTCAGTTTTGAATTTTTTTGAACGACTTTGACTACTTTGGCTGCTTCGGGGCTGAACAACCTGGCTCAGTCTACTATGGGGTTTGTTGTAGCATTTAAGATCATGCTGGTAAACTCAAGTCTCATCCATAGTTACAAATCGACGAACAAAATCAGTTTTATTCTTTGTGAAACGAGCCAAATATTGTTTAGAAAGTTTCTCTCGAATGCGTTTTTGTTCCGATGTTAGCAAATGCGGCACCTATTTTGTAAATAGCTTTTTCATACCCAAAATATTAGTTAAGATCTCGTGTACTGATCCATGTGAGATGCCTATAGCCTCAGCTAAATCATCCACGGTTAATCGACGGTCTTCGGTTACCTTATCTTGTACTTGCACAACAGTTTCTTCAGTTGTAGTTTTTGAACGTCCTGAACATGTATCATCTTTGTACGACCACGTTTAAACTCTAGAGTTGATTTATGAACAGTTGGAAATGAAGGAGCAGACTCTTTTAATAATGTGATTAACTTTACATGGATTTCAGTTGCCAAGAAACCTTTCAAAACAAAGAATTTTATCGCTTTATTCGATTTTTTCCATTTTTAAAAAGTACTCAAATACGTCTACTTTAACCAACTGATAAACAATGAATGACTTGATAGATCAATTTAAAATTTAAGGTGTACTCATATGACAGATGACAGAAGTGGTTCAAGTGATACTCCATAGATGTCGCTTTCAAGACTTATTGACTGATCTGATATTTATACTGAATTTTCAAGGATGTGATCTACAAAAATTTTGAATCTAGTAAAAGCAAATATCGATTGGTAATACAGTACCTTTTTTTGAAAGGACGGTCCCTTAAAGAAATTTACGATGGCATGCTTAGTATATTGTAAATTATCGGCTAAACGTATCCCTAAATGTCCGAAGACTAACCAAAAACAATTGAGAGTCACAACATCCAAGTTAAGTGGTAACCATTTATTCATCTGGCTTTTTGGACCCAATGGTAACTATGGGTGAAACGTGGATCTATCATTATGACAGACAAAAGAACAATCGCAGGAGTGTAAACATGCTGGCCCATCTCACCTCGAGAAGTTTTGCTTACAAAAAACAACAGAAAAAGCTCTTGCTTGCGTTTTTTGGTACAAGGATGGAATACTTCTTACAGATTGCCTCGAACGCGATAAAACAGTGACTGAATAATATTATTCTCCATTATTAACTGCACTTTGCCAAAAAATTGTGGAAAAACGCCGAAGAAAAGTATCTAAAGATGTGCTGTTTTTTTCACGAACCTGTTTTAGCTTTGCAAGAAATAAAAAATGAAGCTTTGAACTGATTTCCACTTGATTAGCTCTCTTGGAATGTTAGCTATTCCCAATACCGAAATAATATTTCATTCAAATAAAGAAGTAATAAATGTTGTCAAAGACTAACTAATTCTGCTATTCTAAAACTCGTAATGATACAAAAAAAATTGACGGAGAGCTTTTGTATGTATACAAATGTACGTATGCTTCATGATTGGCTTTGTTCAAACTTGCTTTAGTCGTTCAACTCGAATATAGAAAATAATAACGTTTTGTAATTTTTCTAAATGTTCGTGTTATCAAAATAGTTTGCTTGTTCTAAAAAATAAAAAAAAATTGCATAGTACAAACTAGTTATTGCCCGCAGCTTTTCCGGTGGTGTTGCTAGGCTTGCCAGCTCGCTTGAGCAAATATTTATGTCCGTGTATGCTATAGAACGTATAAACGTTTTAGTACGGGGCCTAATGAAGATTGTATTTAAATGTGTAAGTTAGTTCAGGTTGGGTTTGATTTTTATGAAAACCTTTTTAAACTCGAAAATGGTCTGGCACGATGTGCTAAATCTGTCATAAAGCTTGGGGTGAAAAGTCCGGAGGCTTTCCGAGAGATGACAGCACAAACAAAAAAAAATATGATTTTCAGTTAACGTCCACTGCAAAAAGGTTCATGTTAATATATCGACTAAAAAACAGTCTTTTATTATATATTTTTATATATATATTATCGATACTGAACAAATATTTGAATTAAAAAAAAAAACATGTAAATCGGAAGTGGTTCTCAAGTCATAAACGCACTAACGGACAGATAGACAAACAGAGAGAAGTTGCATATATTTTGTTCTTCGCTACATGATATTGTTCCATATTTAATGATTTAGGCAGTGTATTGCAAGAGAACGCGCACTATTATCCATACTGCTTATTCCTTATGTTACCTAACATAATAAAATATATCCTATAATCTGGCAAGAGAACATATGTATATTTTAAAGAAAAGCACGTTAATTAGATAAGTTGTTCTCGAGTGATTAGCACACTAACGGACAGGCAAACAGAAAGAGCATTTTATATATATTACAGATAGAAGATTGTAGACAACCTGGCCAGAAAACAAGTATGAATTAAAAAAAAAACATGTAAATCGGATAAGTGGTTTTAAAATGATAAGCGCACTAACGGACAGACAGGCAGACAGACAGACAAAGAGACGTTGCATTTTATATATATTATAGAAGATTATAGATAACCTGGCCAGAGAACAAATGTATGAATTAAAAAAAAAACAGGTAAATCGGATAAGTGGTTCTCGAGTCATAAGCGCACTAACGGACATACAGACGTTGCATTTTATATATATTATATTCTTTGCTACATGATATTGTTTCATATTTAATGGTTTAAGCAGTGTATTGCAAGAGAACGCGCTAGCGGCAAACTTTTTTCCGACTTGATTCACTATTATCGATACTGCTTATTCTTTATGTTACCTAACGTATTAAAATATATCCTATAAACTGGCCAAACAACATATGTATGTTTTTTAAAAAAAAGCACGTAATTCGGATAAGTGGTTCTCCAGTGATAAGCGCACTAACGGACAGATCAACAGACAGACAGAGAGACGTTGCATTTTATATACATATATAACCTGGCCAGAGAACATATGTATGTTTTTTAAAAAAAAAGCTGCTAAATCGGATAAGTGGTACTCCAGTAATAAGCGTACTAACGGCCAGAGAACAAATGTATGAATTAAAAAAAAAAAAACAGGTAAATCGGATAAGTGGTTCTCGAGTGATAAGCGTACTAACGGACAGACAGAGAGACGTTGCATTTTATATATAATATAAATATCCTTTGCTACATGATATTGTTCCATATTTACTGGTATGGGCAGTGTATAGCAGGAGAACGCGCCAGCGGTAAACTTTTTCACTACTATCGTCACTGCTTATTCCTTATGTTACCGAACGTAATAAAATATAGCCTATAACCTGGCCATAGAACATATTCCTTTTTAGTGTTCCGTACGGAACACTTATAAGATCACTTCGGTGTCTGTCTGTCTGTCCGTCTGTCACACCCGATTTTCTCTGAAACTATTTGTCATAGAAAGTTGAAATTTGGTAGTAATATAGGAATTGATGGCCTCATCAGAGCCATGTAGTTTTGAAAGTTAAATTTTGACTTAAGGGGTTAGTTTTGGGGGGTGAAATCGGAAGTGAAAAAAAAATTTTTTTACTAGGTAATCGAGTGTGGTGTCAAATGAAAGCTTGTGAAAACACGAGTAAAAAATATATATATAATGTAATACTTGCGCGCACTTTTCTTTGTATTATTTTTAAAAAATCGCGAAAAATCGCTGTCCACCCGCCTTATCTCGGAAAGTACTTATCAAAAAATTTTGAAGAAATTCTGGAATATTCTCCACGGGGTGTAGATTGAACGAAAATTATCACGAGTGCATTACCTGTAATAATTTATCTGGTATATAAAAAAAAAAAACAGAAATTTCAAGGTCATCAATTTTCAGTAAAGATTGGAAATAAACTTTGTTGAAAACTTATTTGGGGTGTGTTTTGTGAAGTCACTGATCATTTTATATCACCGTAACATAAATTTTGACTTAAGGGATTCGTTTTGAGGGGTGAAATCGGAAGTGAAAAAAAATTTTTTTTACTAGGTCATCGAGTGTGGTGTCAAATGAGAGCTTGTGAAAACACGATTAAAAAATATATATATAATGTAATACTTGCGCACACTTTTCTTCGTATTACTTTTAAAAAATCGTGAAAAATCGCTGTCCCCTACCTTATCTCGAAAAGTACTGATCCAAAAATTTTGAAAAAATCCTGGAATATTCTCCACGGGGTATAGATTGAACGAAAATTATCATTACCTTTAATAATTTATCTGGTATATAAAAAAAAAACAAAATTTCAAGGTCACCAGTTTTCAGTAAAGATTGGAAACAAACTTTGTTCAAAAATTCATTTGGGGTGTGTTTTGTGAAGTCACTGATCATTTTATACCACCCTAACAAAATTTTTTATTTTAAAAACAATCAACGTACGGAACACTAATTGTGCAAGTTCAACTTGCACTTGACCGGTTATTTTTTAACAAAAGCACTTAAATTGGATAAGTGGGTCTCCAGTGATAAGCGCACTAACGAACAGACAGACAGACAGACAGACGTTGCATTTTATATATATATATATATATATATATATATATATATATATATATATATATATATATATTTAAATCTAATAGTGCTTCTTTGCAGTCGGAGCAGTTGACCGGATTCGGTGGACCTAGCTAGACTGTCAGGACGAACGATACTTCCTGAGTTATACATTTCCAATGGACTGGCGTGACTACTGTGATTCAGTTTAGCTTCTTACTTGATAAATAACAACGAGAACAGATATACGAGATGTCGCTTTTCTTACTGCCGAAAATTAACAAGGAGAACTTATTGTGGCAAATACATCTTTGCAAGAATTTTAGTTTCATGGGAATAATCACTCCTTATCTGAAAAACATTACATCGATGCGATCGAATAATCCGATGCTCATCACTCAAATTGGAATTCCAGCTAAAAAATCTCTATTTACTCAAGCGATCGATCACTTAGTTAGACCAGTCACTGGAGTACCAAATAGTCGATTATATAAATTTGTCGGTTTTTAAGGAAATAAAATAAAAACAACGCTGAACAGATATGCTGCTGAATAATATTTTTATTCGTATTTGAAATGGCATGTGAAAAATTAAAATTACCCTTCCCATTTACGCCGCTTTACAAAATATGTGTCAGAAACACATTGTTTTTTTTACCGAAGGTATTTTACACCCTAAGGGACATAAACAATGTTAATCATAAAATTGTTTCCCTTCCAATCATTCATCAGTTGAAATTTCGATGAGTACGATAGGAACAAGTAGACAATAGTGGACTAAATTGCACCGGCTGCTGTCCACTCAGCTGACTGCCGATTTGATTCCGGTGTGTAATGGTGGATCCATGTTTATCCATTGTCACATATCGCATGAAAAAAATCCTTTTTATTGCATATAAACAGGTCCAAATAGCGCTCAGAATCAACACGTTATTGCTTTTGGTCTACTGTGAGTAAACGCGGTACCCATTTCGAACAGAGCTTTCTCATGCCCAAATGGTCATGCACAATATGACCAACACGTTCTTTTGATATCTTTAGAGTGTCAGTTAGCTCACGCAATTTCACATTACGGTCATCCAAAACAGTTGTGTGGATTTTTTTTATGTTTCCGATGTAACCACCTCATTTGGGCGTCCACAGCGTTCAGCATCATTTGTATCTGTACTACCGCGTTTAAATTCAGCATACCAGTAAATGATGAGTGATTTTCCAGGGACAGAGTCCCCGTAACACTTATGAAGCCATTGCTTTGCTCGAACGGTATTTTTTTCCATCAAAAAACAGTGTTTAATTTACACACGAAATTCGATTTTTTCCATTGTTTTGAAAATATCAAAAGTAGTATCACTAGAACCACTGTAACTTGTAAACTAATTGTCGAAATGTCATGAAATTTTAATACGTATCGTTTGAAGGTTGGTACTTCCTAAAAATTATATGGATTTTTTGAAAAGGGTGACATCTATGTATCAGATCAAAAACTTTTCAGGCTTCGTGTTACCTGCCTTGGAAACGTACCAGTGTTGCCACTTATTTTTATTAATTTTAGTAACTATATATATATATATATATATATATATATATATATATATATATATACATATATATATATATATATATATATATACATATATATATATATATATATATATATATATATATATATATATATATATATATATATATATATATATATATATATATATATATATATTAATACCGAAGTAAAACAATAGATGTTTTTAGAATTCCACTATATTTATAAACCGTAACAATTGTTTCGACATACAATGTCTTCATCAGACGGATGATAACTTTAAACTAATTTTAAATTAGAACATATTAGCCCATATATACCTTTAGGAGTAGTAAATTACAAGATTAAATTATAAAATAATAAACACTTAATATTATTGTACAAAAGAAGGGGGTAGTACCTGTCATATGTGGGTTTTCACAAAATTAAAATATAGATAACAATAAATAAGTTGTACCATACTTAAATGATGGATTAATAATGGGTTATTCCGGATAAAGGTTTAATAATGGGGAATTGTTTGTTTCTATTTGTTGATTTAAGAGGAGATTTGAATTTTTGTATTTGTTTATTTCTAAGCTTTCTAAGTAATTTAATTTCTTGGATTTTTTGTCATAATGAAGTATTTTGAAATTATCGTCAAAGACGTGATTTGTTGAAATTAAATGTTCTGCATAATGGGATATGATATTTTGTTTGGTATAGCTTCTTTTGTGTTCGTTGATTCTTTTTTGAAAAGATCTGCCTGTTTGGCCTATGTAAAATTTTGGACAAGAACCACAATTGAGTTTATAAATTCCCGATTTTGCTTTTTTGTTACTTTTATTTTTATTATTTTTTATTATGTTAGAGAGTTTATTATTAGTTCTGAAAGCAATATTTAGACCTATTTTAGTTAATTCTTTAGAAATAAACTGTGTAATTTGTCCGGTGTAAGTGATAGTTTTATAACTTTCTTTATTCTTTTTTGGTTTAGGATATAACTTGTTGATTGCTAGTTGATATGTTTTTTTATTAATCATTCTGTCTAAGATATCTGGTTGGTATCCATTGTTAACCGCTATTTGTTTTATTATATTCATTTCTATAGAATAATTCTCCTCTGACATAGGTACATGTAAAAGTCGATGGATGAATGAATTAAAAGCTGCCATTTTGTGTGAATATGGATGATTTGAGTTATTATGTATTACTGTATCTGTATGTGATGGTTTATGGTAAATTGAAAAATTGTGTTTATTATTAATATTTTTAATTGTTAAATCTAAGAAGTTAATTGTTTTTTCTTGTTCAATTTCTATGGTAAATTTAATATTGGAATGGATAGTATTAATATGGTTGAGAAATTGTTGTAGTTGTCTATCTGTTCCAGAAAAACAAACTAATATATCGTCTACATACCTATGCCAGTATAGAAAATATTTTACTAATTGGGTGTTTGAGAATTATGGATTCTAAATTATCCATGAAAATTTCGGCTAACAATGGACTTAACGGATTCCCCATTATTAAACCTTCCTTAGCCATATAAAATATGTCATTAAATTCAAAGTAATTTTGATCTAAACAAACTAATAGACAATCTAGGATTTCTTGTTTGATTATTATATTAATTCTATTTTTAGTGAGTAGACCTTCTACTAAACTTATTACTTCATTAGGTGGTATACTCGGAAATAAATTTTGGACGTCAAAAGATATAAGTTTAGCGTTTTTTGGAATCTGTAAGTGTTGAATTTTATTGATAAGTTCGTAAGAATTAAGAATACTGTGTTGTGCTTGAAAGTTGCAATATTTTTGTATGATGTCTATTAGTTTGTTTGATAGTTTAACAGAAGGAGCAGTAACAAAAGATACAACCGGTCTAATAGGGAAATTATTCTTATGGAGTTTAATTAGTGAATATAATTTAGGGCCCTGCGGATTCATTAGTATTAAATTCTCTTTTTCGAAATCATTAAAAAGTGAAAGGTCTTTAATAACATTTTTGGTAAGTTTTTGAAAATGTTCTGTTGGGTCAAATTTCAAAATGTTGAAATTATTGATATTAAGAAAATTGATTGTTTTAGAGATATACTGTTCTTTTGTTACCGCTACTATCGATTTACCTTTGTCTGCTCTAGTGAGAATGATGTCTTCACTTTCTATTTTCTGACTTATTTTTCTTGCGGTGTTGTATTCACTGGAAGATTGGTCTCTTTATCCGGAATAAACCCATTATTAATCCATCATTTAAGTATGGTACAACTTATTTATTGTTATCTATATTTTAATTTTGTGAAAACCCACAAATGACAGGTACTACCCCCTTCTTTTGTACAATAATATTAAGTGTTTATTATTTTATAATTTAATCTTGTAATTTACTACTCCTAAAGGTATATATGGGCTAATATGTTCTAATTTAAAATTAGTTTAAAGTTATCATCCGTCTGATGAAGACATTGTATGTCGAAACAATTGTTACGGTTTATAAATATAGTGGAATTCTAAAAACATCTATTGTTTTACTTCGGTATTAATTTACAATGAATTTCCATCAAGTAACGGCTACCTCAGTGAATAATATATATATATATATATATATATATATATATATATATATATATATATATATATATATATATATATATATATATATATATATATTAACCAACTGCATAAGAAAAAGGCAAAAGATCAATGCAGAAATTATAGAAGTTTATTCAGTTAGCCGTTTGTATGCAAAAATATTGAATTAGTTAGTACTAAATAGTTATTAACATTATCAATCAGAAGAGCAATCAGGTTGATAATATCTTCTCTTATTACCCAACTACTTGAAAAAAGAACAACACTTAATATGGAAACACACCTGATTTTTATTGATTTGGTAAAGGGATACGATACAGTGCCAATTAATAGATTATTTGAATTACTGCAGCGAACTAACATCAATGCCACTGTAGCAAAAGCCATTCAAGAGTTATATGAAGGAACAGAATCTAAAGTAAAGTTAAGTAAAGACCTCAGTCATACCTTTAAAATTACGAAGGGTTTAAGACAAGTTGGAATTTATGGTAAAAAAGCTATACCAAGAATATCAGAAGTGGGGGTTAGAAATTAACCTGCAAAAAAAACAGAACATCTGTGTGTAGCTTTAGAAGGTTGAGAATTAGATATAGAGGCGGGCAGCGCGATAAAACCAGGCGATGAGTATATATACCTAGGCGTTAACGTGACACAAGATGGTAAGCATGATAAAACAATCCAAAGCAGAGTAACTAGTGCAAAAAAGATAATCGGAATGCTTAACTCAATTCTATGGCAAGATAATATCTTACAGAAAACAAAATTAATAATATATGATACCATTATGAAAAGTAATTTAGCTTACGAAAGTGAAGCCTGGCAAATCTACAAAAATATACGTAGAAAATGTGTATCTACAGAAATGCACTACCTTTGAAGAGCAGCTAGAGTTTCTAGACGGGAAAGAATACAGAATGAGGAAATAAGACGACTTATGAACAGAGATAATGCCATTCTAGAACACATAGGAGAAAAACAGTTAACATGGTACGGTCACATTAATAGAATGGATGAGAGTGGAACACTAAAGAAAGTTATGCAGTGGAAACATAGAGGCAGAGAGAAAACATAGAGGCAGACCCCGTAATACTTGGATGATAGGGGTGAAGAAAGCTATGTTAGAGAGAAACCTTAACGAGGAAGACTGGAATAATCGAAAAGCTTGGGGATTGGGTACCGGAAGGAGACTCCGCTCAACCGGTTTTATATATACATATATATATATACGAAACATGTTTTTTAAGTAAGTACCGTTTTGCGATTCCGCCGCCGCAGCGATACGGTCGGCGTTCCGCGCATGTGCGCTGGTAACCTACATCTCATGTCTACGCACTGACGCCATTACAGTCTGATTCTTCATTATGTACGTTGTTTACTGAGTGTTTAAGATGCCTCCGACAATCGTGAGTCCCGCCGATTGTGAAGTACGGGCTGTTATACGATTTCTTAGTGCTAAAAGCGTAAAACCGATCGATATTCATCGTGAGATCTGTGAAGTTTACGGACAAAACATTATGAGTGATGGAATGGTAAGGAAATGGGTGAGAGCATTTAAAGATGGCCGCACAAATGTGCATGATGAAGAACGGAGTGGGCGTCCTTCGGTCGTTAATGAAGATTTGGTGCAGAAAGTGGACGAAAAGGTGAGAGAAAACAGACGCTTTACAATTTCATCATTGTGCGACTGCTTTCCTCAATATTCTCGTAGTGTTTTGTATCGCATTGTGACCGAGAACTTGAATTACCGGAAATTGTGTTCACGTTGGGTTCCAAAAATGTTGACGGATTTGCTCAAAACCCAACGTTTAGGCAGTGCATCGACTTTCCTTGAGCGGTACCACAATGAAGGTGAACATTTTTTAGACCAAATTGTTACTGGTGACGAAACATGGGTGGCCTACGTCACACCAGAATCGAAACAACAATCCATGGAATGGCGACATTCATCATCACCCAAAAAAGTGAAGTTTAAGCAAACAATTTCTGCCCGCAAAATCATGTGCACAGTTTTTTGGGACAGAAAAGGAGTATTGCTAGTGGAGTTTCTGCCTCGTAATGAGACAATCAATGCAGCGTCTTATTGTGAGACATTGAACAATCTGCGTCGTGCAATCCAGAACAAAAAACGTGGCAAGTTGAGTAAGGGTATCGTTTTGCTGCATGACAATGCCCGTCCACATGTGGCTAATCGGACCAAAGATCTCATCAAGTCTTTTAAATGGGAAACTCTAGATCATCCTCCATACAGCCCTGATATGGCGCCCAGCGACTACCATTTGTTCCTGCACTTGAAGAAGCACCTGGGTGGTCAGCGTCTTCAAGACGATAACGAAGTCAAAACATTTGTGATACAGTGGTTAACAAGTCAGGCGGCAGAATTTTATGAGGAGGGTATTCAAAAACTGGTGCCACGTTATGACAAGTGCCTCAATATTCACGGAAATTATGTAGAAAAGTAGATTAAGGTACAGGCTTTCATGTAAAAATAAAATTATAGCGATATCTTTGCACGTCTTTTTTTAATTCCAAAACGGTACTTACTTAAAAAACATGCCTCGTATATATATATATATATATATATATATATATATATATATATATATATATACAGGGTGCGGCGCTTAAATCCGCACAAATTATATATTTTTTAAAAGAAAATTTTTTTTCGTCAAAAAATTAAAATGAAAAAAAGATCCTTTTGCAGCGGGAATGACCGCCTCCATGCTTGGCCTGAAGCGCTTTCACACCCTCTTTAAAGCAGGGCTGCCCATATTGGCAAATGCTGCTTCGATAGCGGTGCGTAAAGATGCCACATTAGGATGTCTGGACTTGTTAGTAATTCTTCCGATTACGCTTCAAACATAGTAGTTTAGGAGGTTCAAATACGGGCTATCAGGGGGCCAGAACTTTTTAGACCAGAACCTGTCAACATTATCCGATAACCAGTTTTGTACTAAATGGCTCGTGTGTGCCGGTGCACCATCCCGTTGATGCATATATACACCTCAGGTCGTACACAGTTGATCTCGGGACCCGAAGAAGCCATTTATTTCAATCGCCGAACGTCCAGCGGGAAGACTTTCGATAATCGCTGCTTTTCGGTTGTACTCCGCACTTGTTCGCTATGGCTCGGTCATTTCGAGGTTATGATTGTTTACTGAAGATATGTGGCTTTCACGAACGTCAACAACGGCGGAATTGCCATATGGCGGAAAATTCAAATGTAAATTTCTCCAGATTTAAGCGCCGCACTCTGTATATATATATTAATATTTCTTCATCGTTTAACGATGTTGTGAAAGCCAGTAAACGAAAAAATCTTTTAAAGTTTTGAAAAGCTTGATAACACCACACATTTGACCGATTCTTAGTCGATACAATCAACTCATTTTGTAGGACATGTTAAATGAATGACAGCAATTTAATGTAAATATGGTATCCACAGACTTATTTTTTTACTCATTTTTAGTATTCTCACATATATTTTTGTTATTAATTTATTTATATTATTTTTTTATTTATTTATTTATTTATCACACTCCTCAGTGGTCCAATTACAGAATGGGAATTATGTTACATAATATAATGTGAAGAAAATAATTAAAATCAAGATAACAGCTTATTTTAAAACAGCATTCGTTTTATTGTAGCCACACTGCAGTTGAAAATATCGAGTTTGTTCCGCATTCGGTTATATTTCTCCCCAATTTTAAAGAGAGGGGAAAATTTTAGGACATTGATTCTTGGAATTGGTAGATTTTAAGTTAGTAAATTACTTGTGGTAGGTCTAGGCACCTGAAAAGACAGAGACTGCAGGTCTTCCTTGTATCAGTTTTGGTAGATATTATTTTATGTTAAAAGATAATTTGTCATTTATGTCGCCGTGCCTGTAGTCTTTCCATTGAAAGTCAAGTCAAGATACTTTTATAAGGATAATCTATTTCGTAAAATCGTTTATGAAATTTCTCAATACTTAGAATATGTGTGTGATAAAAAAGGCACCAAACAACCACTGAGTATTTCAGTCGCGATCTTACAAAAAACTATTAAAAAAACAATTTCAGTGTGTCATATTCTACAAAGTCTGCAGCATTACGTGTTATAGAACCCAAATAGTTTAAAACTATCCAAAGTTAATACCAGGTGTACAAGTATGAAATGCGGATTTCAGACAACAGATGGTGCACCAATGCAGTTTGTGCTATAAAGATTTGACACTGCGCCATTTTGTTGTGTGATCAACAAGTGTCAGACGCGCACGAGTGATAAATTGGAAAAGTGTGTGCATAGTTTATACCGAACAAAGAGCATTCGCCGACAGCATTAATTTTTTGTTTGCTGCTATTGAATCATACCGATTACTTCGAGAAGCTTATGGTGAACATACTCCATCGCAAGATTCGTGTGAACGATGGTTTCGGCGTTTCAAAAGTGGTGACTTCGATGTTGCAGACAAGAAACGTGGAAAACCGCCAAAAAAATACGAAGATGTGGAATTGCAAGCATTGTTGGACGAAGATGATTCGCAAACACAAAAAACAACTCGCCGAGTAATTGGGCGTTAGTCAACAAGCTGTTTCCAATCGGATACGAGAGATGGAAAAGATTCAGAAGCCGGTAGATGGGTACCACATGAGTTGAACGACAGGTAAATGGAAAAGCGCAAAAACACGTGTGACATTTTGCTCGCTCGGTACAAAAGGAAGTCGTTTTTTGCATCGTATAATTACAAGCGATGAAAAGTGGATTTTTTTGAGAATCCCAAGCGCAAAAAATCATGGATAGACCCAGGCGTACCATCCACATCGACCGCAAGACCGAATCGCTTTGACAGAAAGATGATGCTCGGTGTTTGGTGGGACCAGAGGGGCGTGGTCTATTATGAGCTGTTAAAACCTGGGGAAACAGTTAATACTAAACATTATTAACAACAATTGACCGATTTGAGCCGTTCGCTGCTTGCAAAAAGGCCAGAATACCGAAAGAGGCAACACAAAGTCATTTTTCTTCATGACAGTGCTCCATCACATACGACAAAACCAGTTCGCGACACGTCGGAAGCACTCAGCTGGGAAGTTCTACCCCATGCGGCTTACTCACCAGACTTGGCTCCTTCCGATTACCACTTGTTTGCATCGATGGGTCACGCACTTGCTGAGCAGCGCTTTGGTTCGTACGAAGATGTGAAAAAATGGCTCGATGAATGGTTGGCAGCAAAAGGGGAAGATTTTTACTGGCGTGGTATTCACAAATTGCCCGAAAGATGATGGGAAAAATGTATAACGAGTGATGGAGCATACTTCGAATAAAGCACTTTTTATCATTCTTCCGAATTTAACATGTTTTTTTAGAAAAAAAATCCGCATTTCATACTTGTACACCTGGTATAGTGTCGAACACAACACCCAAGTCAAACACTGACTGACATCGCCTAAGAACCTGGCTATTCATACTATAGTTATATTGTATTGAACTAAGTTTTTTGGTAAAGGTGATAACACTGCATTTGAATATATTTAAAAGAAGTCTGTCGTCGTTACACCGATCATTTATACGATTAAGGGGTAATGCTACTCTAGAGTTAAGAAAAAAGCCCGATTTTGACAATTTTTTTTGAAATATAGTGAACGCAATCCAAAATTTAGAAAATGGTGGCACCAGTACCCCATAAATGAAAATGCATCTTATAAATAGTACTTTGTGGCCGGAAAGACTTCTCCAATTTTTTACCTGGAGCAAAATGCAAAGTTTTTTGAGTTCTACGTAAGATTTTCTCGTGGAGTACATAGAAAAATTAAGAAATTTTTTTTATGAATAGTATGTGTTTGAAGAAAATGTTTCATTTTTCGTTAAAAAATCAGGTAAAAAAATCGTTAATAAAAAAAGTTCAAAACAAATTGTAAAATCAGTACATACTTTGCTAGATAATGTAATTTTGAAGGTAGAGTTAAAATTTCAAATAAATCGGTAATAATTTAAAGAAGTTATGTTTTCGGCCAGTTTGAAAAATGTGGTTTTGAGAAAAACGTGTTTTAAAGTTACAGATACCTCTAATCTGTAATGCCTGCGCCATATAATTGGCCTTCTAAACTGATGATTTGTTGCTAGATTATAGATGAACTTAAATTCTGTAGATAAATAGATTTCTTCAATATTCAGAAAGGTACAGTCATTTAAGCAGCGCGAAGAATAAAGGCTCTCGGAGAGTTTGGAGAGCACTGCGAGACAATTACGCGCACTTGATAAAATATACACTGATAACCTTCTTGTCCTGATAAAATCCTTTGTACCTTATTTCTAAATTCTTAAAGCATTATTTAAGCCAAAAAAGTCGTTTTTTTCAAATTTCTAGAGTGGCATTACCCCTTAAAGCCTTTCTGTAGTCTTATGCAGTCTTTCAAATCTTTGATATATTACTTTACGTCATCCGCAAAAAGTACGTATTCAACATTCACCGTAACTGCAAGATCATTTATAATTAGCTAGCCTTAGTTACCAAATGCTAAACTATCGTATTCTTATTTTAAAATTGTTTACACTTTGCGATCCCAAATTACTCAGGATATTGAAATAAACTTGAATATAAAATACCCATATTCTATAAGAACGATGCAAAAACAAGGTGTGTAGAAAATGTCCTCGATATCGTAAGCAGCTTATTGGAAAAACACGTATTTTATCATTACAACACAAATTGTCTTGTCTTTTTAAATAGTAGTTTCAATTTTAAAAATTAATTTTAATTACATATCTGACTAATATTTAAGAACATTTATATTAGTATTATAACACGAAGGCTGAAAAGTTTTTGGTCTAGCTACTTAAAACACATTTTTTTTTTGCAAAATTCGATTTTATTCATCAACATGGTCTCCTTCAAGAGCAATACAATCAGTCCAAAGCTTTTTTAATATTTCTATAGCTTTCTTGTAGAAGGATTTGTCTTTGCCTTCAAAATAGGCCTCAGTTTCGGCGATAACTTCTTCACTGGGGCAAATCTCTTTCCCGCGAGCATTTTTTGAGGTCTGCGAATAGATAATAGTCGCTGGTGACTAGATCTGGAGAATACTGGATAAGGAAGCAATTCGAACTTCAATTCATGCAATTTTGCCATCGTAACCATTGACTTGTGACACGGTGTATTGTCTTGATGAAAGGGCACTTTTTTCTTGTTCATTTAGGCCGTTTCTTGGCAATTCCTGCCATCAAACGCACCAATAACTTTATATAATATTCCCTATTGATGGTTTTTCCCTTTTCAGCATAGTCGATGCAAATTATTTCATGCGCGTCCCAAAATACAGAGGCCAAAACCTTCCCAGCTGACTGTTGTGTCTTTAGTCGCTTCGGGCGGCTTTCACCGGCTGCTGTCCACTCAGCTGACTGCCGATTTGACTCCGGTGTGTAGTGGTAGATCCATGTTTCATCCATTGTCATATATCGCATGAAAAAAATTCTTTTTATTACGCTTAAACAGGTCTAAACAGCGCTCAGAATCAGCAACACGTTGTTGTTTTTGGTCCACTGTGAGCAAACGCGGTACCCATTTCGAACAGAGCTTTCTCATGCCCAAGTGTTCATGCAAAATATGGCCAACAGGTTCTTTTGATATCTTTAGGGTGTCAGCTATCTCACGAAATTTCACTTTATGGTCATTCAAAACACTTGTCAAGCCATTGCTTTGCTTGAACGGTATTTTTCCCATAAAAAACAGTATTTAATCATCACACGAAATTCGATTTTTTCCATTGTTTTGAAAATATCAAAACTAGCATCACTAAAACCACTGTAACTTGTAAACCAATCGTTGTAATGTCACGTGTTGTTTGAAGGTTGGTACTTCCTAAAATCATATGGATTTTTTGAAAAGGGCGACATCTATGTGTCAGATCAAACCCTGTTATTATTTAATGCATATTAGTAATAACTACCAAGACCTTGTTGAAGTCTACGAGCCAAAGGCCAGCTAAGTAAGTTATTCGACCGGGTAATAGCAATTACTGAGAACTTAACCTTCTGCAAGAGTTTAATTGGAATTCTAGAAAAAAGGAAATAAAATAAACATATTTTCATATAACATGAGTATGTTAAAGATTGTTATTTTCTTTTTTAATTTACCTACAATTAATTTATTTTGGGAAAAAAGATTTGACTGATTAATACAAATAGTTACAGCTACAATGATTGGCAGACAAAAAAATAAGAAATTTATCGCATCAACAAGGCCAGTAAAAATTATATAACGATGAATATATTATTTAAGAGTTATAGAAAAATATCTTTTACATGCTTGATGTGGAATCCTAATAAAGTTTAAACGTAGTTCGATTGAGAAATTCGAATAGACTAAACCAGGAGTTTTAATAATACTTTTTGTTAATTATTTCTGGTGGAGAGAGAGAGGATTGCTAATTATATAGTTTTGACATATTTTACTGAATAAAAGATGGTTGTTTATCGTCATCAATCCGGCTTTTTTTATAGCGTTCTTCGCCTTCCGGTTCCCAGTTTTCATCATCTTCGATCTTCCCAATCTCCGGATCTTAGATTTCTCTCTAATATTGCCCTCGAAACACTTCCAAACCATGTCGCTCTTGGTGTCCCTCTTCTCCTTTTTTCGCTTGGTACCCACTTTAGAACTATCTTTGATATTCGGTGTTCTTCCAGTTTTTCCACGTGTCTGTACCATATAAGTTGTCGTTGTTGAATTTCCTTAATAATCGTTGTTTTTACTTTCATTACATCCCTTATTTTTTTCATTTCTAACTCTATCAATTTTTGACGCTCCAGCTTCACCTGTAATTCATGTCTATGCCAATCGTTTAGTCAGTTACCAGGTTTCACAACCGTATAACATGATTCTCTTAAATACTACATTATATATGAGATGCTTTCTCTGTGATGTTATGTTATTTGACCACAGAATTGAGTTTAGGTGTCTTATGATCGCCTTTTCTTTACTTATTCTATTCTCCACTTCTTTTCCGTTCTACCGTCTTCACTTATGTCAGTTCCGAGATATATATATATATACATATATATATATATATATATATATATATATATATATATATATATATATATATATATATATATATATATATATATATATCTCTTCACAAGCATCAATGACCTCACCGGTATTTAGAGTAGAGCCCTGTCTTCCTCCTATACATAAATATTTGGTTTCCTTGCAGTTAACCGTTAAACCCCAGTTTTTATAATCTTCAAATAGGTTTCTTGTCATAAATTCAAGGTCTTCCTTGTCCTGACCACCTGATCGTCGTGTACAACATTTCGTCGGTGAGCTGTATTCTCATTCCTCCACATGCTCTTCGCCTTCTCTCTAATGCCTCATTCAGACAAATTTTAAATCGTGTAAGAGACAGACAGCAGCCCTGTCTGACACCCTTTGTTACAGAAAAATTTTCGGAGAGAATGTTTCTCAACTTTATTCGGAAACGTGACTGGTCGTACAGCTGTTTTACTGTGGCAATTGTTGTATTCTTTATGGTCGATTATTCTAATATTTGCCATAGTTTTTCACTGGAATGGTATCATACGCTTTGATTAGGTCTACAAACAGTAGATGGAGTTATCTGTTCGTT
The DNA here is from genome assembly GCA_019049505.1 of Pachyrhynchus sulphureomaculatus. NCBI lineage: Eukaryota > Metazoa > Arthropoda > Insecta > Coleoptera > Curculionidae > Pachyrhynchus > Pachyrhynchus sulphureomaculatus. The sequence continues at coordinate 18,139,736 of CM032447.1, forward strand.
GATGTCTTTTTTTCATTTAAGTGATTAATATTAATTATATTGCCTACACATGATCTATCAGCTCTAAAACCAGATTGTTGCTCAGTCTCGTAGGGACTATATTCATTTTCAATTATATTTCTTAAAATTTTTCCATAGATTCGACTGAGGGTGTTCGTTACTGATATACATCTGAAGTTTTGACAGTTAGTCCTATCTCCTTTTTTGTAGATTGGTGTTATCCATGCTTCTTTCCTGAGGCATTTTCTTTCCATTTATATATTCTTCTAATATATAAATGGAAATAAATATATCGTTGTTTATAGATCGATTTTCGGCTCTAACTTTTTTTAAATCAATTTAAAAATTAATAACACATGGTCCTTTCAATTCAAGATAAATATTGCTACAGAGAATAATACTAAGTTATTAGAAGGAAATCGCTGTGTTTACCAATTATTTATGTTCTAATCTAATATATTTTAATATTTTTCAATACTATTTTCAAGTTGTAACTTGGCAGCTAATTCATTAATCAAATTTATTTATTAACTGGAGAAATAAGAAAGATTTTTCATCGCATTTTATTTAATTGGCGAGATTTTTTCGTTCAAATTAATTTTTTAAACTTTGTTTATTGGAAATCAGTCAAAAATAGAGTCGTAGTTATCCGGTTCTCGTCCTTTTAGGGACATGGTCTGGACAAGCTAATGTTTTAAGTCATAAACTTGTAAAATTTTATATTAATAAACACTTGAGTGCTTTCGAAAAATAAACATAAAACTTTGAAGAAATTATAAGCATACTGTCGCATATTAATCTTCTTCTTGAAGAGCCATATCCGATACGGATGAAGGGACTCTCTCACTTTTGCCTGTGGTTGGTGCCTTTTTAAGTATTTCCACAGACCAAGGAGACCTGCAGTTTAATGCCTCTTCCGAACGACCAGAGTAAGAGAGCTTTACTAGCGATAATACTACGGGTGGCTGGCCATTGCCTTCCCAAGAAAGGCGACCGTCGTGTTGTAAATTTTATTTTATTTATATTTTATTATTTATTAGTTTTTTTGTTATTATTTCTCAAGTCGAGATACGAACTCGTTCCCATAATTTTCTCGCTATTCCGAAAACGTTAACATCGTTATATTTTTGACAAAAAACAGGCTAAACTTCTCATTCCATAAGAATTAATTCTTAAAAGTTGATCTTTAATGATATCTGTAACCTAGCGGTAAAGTTTCAGCATTATTTATGCAATAATAGTAGTAGAACTATATCCTTCCTTACATCTTCCTATTTTGTTCCACCTAGTATTTATTGGAAATCAGTCAAAAATACAGTCAAAGTCGTGAAATACTCGTCTTTTTGGGGACATGACTTCAACAAGCTGATGTTTTAAGTCATTAGCTTGTGAAATTTTATATGACTAAAGAAACACCTGACAGCTATCGAAAAATAAACGTGAAATTTTCAAAAAGACATAAGCATTCTGTTGCAAATTAATATTTGCAATAAAAGAGAGTAAAAATTGTAGATTTTTTTCATAATTTTCCCACTATTCAGAAAACGTTAATATCGTAAATGTTTGTTATATTTTTGATAAAAAATAAGATAAAACTTCTCAATCCTTAAGAATTCATTCTTATAAGTCGATCTTTAATGCTATCTGAACCTAGTGTAAAGTTTCAGTATTATCTATGCAATAAGAGTAGTAGAACTAGTATCCTTTCTTACATATTTTTATTTTGTTCCTCCTTGTGTTTATTGAAAATCAGTCAAAAATAGAGTTATAGTCAAGTTCTCGTCCTTTTAGGAACATGGTGTGGTTAAGCCGACATTTTAAGTTATAAGCTTATGGAATTTCATATTAATGAAACAACAGCTAGCGGAAAATAAACATAAAATTTTGAAAAAGATATAAGCATTTTGTCCCAAATTAATATCTGCAATCAAAGATAGTAAAAGTTGTAGATTTTTTCCATAATTTGCTCACTTTTTAGAAAGCGTTAACATCGTAAATCGCATATTTTTGAGAAAAAGCAAGCTATACCTTCTCAATCCGTAAGAATTCATTCTTAAAAGTTGATATTTAATGCTATCTCTGACGCACTGTTTAAGTTTCACCATTATTTAAGGAGTCAGAGTAGTAGGTTTAGTATCCTTTCTTACATCTTCTTATTTTCTTGAATCTTCACATTGCAGCTTGCAATGTCAACCACAGCTGGTTGAAGGGGACCAAATAGTTTAAAAATAAAATTTGACCCGAAATCAACCAGCTAAAGCTAATCATCGCCTTCATCAACAAATTTCTGAGCTTTCTAAGAATCTCCAAAACTTTAATATTACCTTCAACCTGTAAACAATGTAACAAAGAAGACATCATCATAGTACCAATGTCAATAATTGAGTAGTCAAAAAGTATTTCTGTTCCATGACAAAGTTTAAAAGAGCATTCCTTAACATCCTTCTTCTAGTTTTTGATAATATCCTCGAATCTGTCTGTTTCTTCATTTTTGGATGATCTTGTTAACTACGGGTCGCATTTTGAAGATCAAATAAACTGTTCGAAATGTTGCTAATGATAAGTTGAACAAAAAAAGCATACCTGAATGATGATTACTCGCACTCCTCGAAACGTCTACGCGTGAAACATGAATTTCTTCTAATTTCTTTACCGGAAATTCGTCAATTTTCCCATATTTGACTATTCTGATGTCGCATTCGTCTACAAAAGGAGAAAAATTACACTCCCGCTTCTCGATTATCGGTAATAGGAACCGTGGCCGACAGCTATTTTCAGTCCCGCACTGCTTTTCGGGATGCGAGGGATCATTTTGTTGGGAAGCAGCGCCGATCGGACTAAGTCGCGGCGCGCACACCAAGTTTTGATGTGCTTTTTTTTCGAGTTTGTGATGCATGGAAATTTGAGAAATTAGGAAAATTTGAGATGTTTCTGAATCATATTGGGCAAAATTTTCTATCATCAGTGTAGAATTGAAACAAATGAATAGACGGAAACTGTTTTTAACAGAATCGACCAATGCAATTTTATTTACTTTTCATATACCAACTTAGAACTATATTGTCTATATTGTTGAGCTTATTTCATTTTAACAAGTTGGGGGCCAGCTAATATTCGATAAATTGTTATTTTTTTTTTAAATTGTTTTTAAGGGATAACATTTACAAGTTATTCATAAGGTTTTAAAAAAGTTTGTAATTTAAATAACAAATTATAACGTTTTAAAATTTGACTTAATATAAAAGAATGTTTAATTTGATCAATTTTCAAAATATAAAGTATTTTTCTACGAAATTGCTAAAAGAAACTTGAAAACTCAACTTTCGTTAAGATCATTGTTAGAATTACATTTTTGTATTTTGAATTCTTTGATAGGTGACTCTTTAACAATAAATTAACTTGTCAGAATTTTAATTTATTTCATAATAATGAAATTTTGATAGTATATTTGCTTTTAAAGGCAAATTATCATAGTATATTATATAAGTATAATACTAAAAATGAATGTATATGTGGAAAGCTAAATAAGATTTATTGTTTCATTAAAAAAATAGTCTAATCTTAAGTTAAAAAGTTATAATTATAATTTCAAGAATTACAATTTTTTTAAAATAATTTCTCCTTTGTGACGCCTTTTTCGCTTCATTTATTACGTCAGTTTAATAAATAATAATAATAATAATTGTAAAATTTTGGAAATTAAAGTAACTAATAATCTAGGATGATGATCAATTTAATTTTTTGTTAAAGTTAATTTAATTTATATTGATTTTTTTAATTTCTTAACCTATGTCAAGGATTTCTTTTCAGAAAGAAAATTGTTTAAAAAATTACATTCTACACGAACTTTTAAACAATAAAACGGAAACCCTTTGTGCTCCGAACAAAGACACACGTTTAATTAAAAACCTAAAAAAAAACTCATGCTCGTTATTTAAAAATTTATGAAAAATAATGCCAGCAGGATGATTAAAAATAAAAATTTCATTTCTTTTATTTAAAAACCGGAAAAGCAAATCGCGAAGGATGTTTAAAAATGCCGACTACTAAAAAATATGTGACGTGAAATATATTGCGCCAAAACGAACGAAATTTAAAATTTCCAAAACCGGTTCAAAAACCTAACCTAATTAACACCGATTTCGAGTAGGCGACGCTTAAGTTCCGGCCGCGGCGTCACCTATGACGTTCAACACACGAGTGTCGTCACGGATCGGATTTCCCGACGTCGACGACGTCGTCTGGCAAAGGCAAGGCGTTAGGACGCCGCGTGGCGTCACGACGCGGTCCAGATCTCGACTGTGGCCGCAGCATCGCGTCGCTGGCGGCGAGGGTCTGGCGCGGGCGTGCGCAGCCCCTGTCACACCCACCAAACGGCGCCTCCACCGGGGGTTCACAGCCCCTACTTACCTACCACCCTGATGGTCTAGTTTTTGGACCTTAAAGGCCCTTAAACCTACTGACATAACCCAAATTCCGATATGCCCTCTTGCATATCGACCTAAAAACTTTTAATATTCCCTGTTTAAATCCGATGGGGTTGTGCTTTCACGAGACCTTTCGATGAATTTCTATACATTAAAAAATATTGCGCTTATTTCTTTCTTTTTAGTTTTTATCGTTTACCTTTTATGAATTATGTTGAAAATTAGTTTTGAAAAAAAACTCTATCTAGAATCTAAGAAAGAAAAATATTAATAAGATGAAATTGTACCTTATATCAGGGCTGTCCAGGCCGGAGACGTTTACGGGCCAATACAAATTACGAGATATTATTCATACAATTTTTTGTTGTTTTGTCATTAATTTCTCTTTTACTGTTCCGTCAATATCAACTTCAATATTACTTGTTGCCAAAGGCATTGCATGAACAAGCAACTTACCCGATAGTGGTGACCTGTATTTAGATTTTATAAAATTCATTGTGGAATAAACACTTAGGTAAGTACTGCCCATCATCAAACCCGTTCTTAAGCCAAAATTGGTAAATTTGGGAAAACGATCACCGAGGATCTAACCCTGTTTCAGTTCTGCCTTTGTAAAAGGGGTCGAATGGTACATCATATAGCTCCAATTGATAGTCGATCTTTACGCTTTCAATAGCAATCATTAATAGATGAGTAAAAAAGCGTTCTCTAATTCTTTGAAATCCACAAATCGTCGCTCAAACTCAAAAATTACCTCGTCAATGTACTACTTAATGTGGTCGGAAAAGTTGGATCCTTCGAAAGTTCCCATCTCAATGTAATGTTCTTTGTAACTTGGAAAAAAGGAAAAATCTTTCTTTTCTAGTGACATTTTGAACAATTTCAGTTTACTTTTAAACCCATTCACATTTCCATATAACTTCGCTATGTTGCCTTTGATTGTGTTAGCCGATACTTGTTGGAAATTCATAATAGAATTATATAAAAAACAACACTATGTTTTAATTTCCAATATATTTAAAGTCACTTGACAATTGTTTCACCATACAGTGGCTTCTTCAGAAGTAAATAAGAAAGAAAAATATTTGGTAGTAATCCTGGTTATATAGTGCTTAAAATTATCTTTAATTATCTAAGATTATGCGAATCATTTTATTATATTATTTACAGACAGAATTATTTTAAGAATGCAAATCTGTGGTACTATTTCCGAGAACTAATAAAGATTAAGTAAGGGTGAATGGTTTAAGTCTAGCTGTTCGTTAAATAATTGATTGGAGTTTTTCCGTTTGTTAATTTCAAGACATTCAAGCAAATTTAATTTTTTAGATTTATTTTCTACATGTAGGATTTTTAACGTATCATCAAAATTATGGAATTCGTTTATTATATGGGTTGCGTAATGTGAATTGTTCTTATTTTTTAAATAACTATGTTTATGTTCTTTAATGCGAGTTTCAAAAGATCTACCAGTTTGTCCAATGTAGGTTTTAGTACAAGATCTACAATTTAATAGATAAACTCCTGATTTTAAAGATTTCTTAGATTTGGTTTTGTTATTCAAAATTATACTCCCTAAGGAATTACTGGTTTTAAATGCTATTTTATTATTCTTTTTTATTAAATGTTTGTAAATTGTTCTAGTTATTTTCCCTGTGTATGTGAGTGTACTAAATTTTCCTTTTTTGTCATTAATTGTAGGATAAATTAGAGAGATTGCTTGTTTAAAGGATTTTTTTATTCAAGGTATTATCTATAATGTTGGGGTCATATCCATTATTAATTGCTATTTGTTTGATTATGTTGAATTCTTTGTTAAAATTAGTTTTAGTCATAGGGATATGTAACAATCTATGTATGAAAGAGTTAAAAGCTGCCATTTTGTGAGGATAAGGGTGGGATGAACTATTGTGTATGACTGTATCAGTATGTGAAGGTTTGTGAAAAATCGAGAAATCGTGTTTATTGTTCACTTTTGATATAGATATGTCTAAGAAATTTATAGTTATTGATTTCTAATTCTATGGTAAATTTAATATTACAACTAACAATCCTCCTTAACTTCCTAAATAATTTACATCCATAAAACATTCTGTTTCACATGAATATTTCTTTCTAAATCCTGATTGAAACTTTGATAGTAGTCTGTGTTGTTCCATGTATTCTTCCAATTGATTTTTTACTATTTTTTCAATAACTTTTTCACATATTTTTAAAGTGTTAATTGGTCTGTATTCTTCACATTTTAATGTATGTTTTACTTTTTGGATAGGAAATATCATTGATTCCTTCCAGTTATTTGGAAACAACCCTGTCTCTAGTGACTTATTTATAATATTCAGTATAATATTTCCTGTTATGCCCCAATTATCTAGAATTATGTTACTTGATAGTTTTGTAGAGTCTGGTTTTTTCTTAATATTCTTAAAAATAGTTTTCAGTTCTTGTAGATTTACTGCACGAAATTTTAATTTAGTGTCAATCTCAGGTATTTCATTTTCGTTTTGTATATCTTCGATGGAGCATCTGATTTCATTTATACTATTTACAAAATATATATTAAAATTTTCAGCTATTTGGAAATTGTCTTTATGCTCTATTTGATTATATATCACAGTTTTTATCACACTTTTGGGTTTTCTTAAGACTAGTTCTTTAATTTTATTCCACATTTCTTTTTGGTTATTTGCATTGTTTATTTTATTATTAGTATAATTACTTTTTTCTTTTTCAATTTTGACTTTATACGTATTTCTTATTATTTTATAACTATTCCATGCCTCATTTGTATTTTCTAAGATTGCTCTTTGGTATTTAAGAACTTTTTCTCGTTTTAATGCTCTGAGCTCATTATTAAACCATTTGTTATAACTTTTTTTAGACATTTTTTTCTTAACAGTAAATTTTTTATTACGTTTTCGATACAATCATCAAAGTTGTGAACATATTCATTTAAATCATTAATTTCATCACATCTTAATATTGCACTTAATTCATTTTTGAATCTGTTTTTGTGGTACTTAAAAAGGCTTATTTCTTTAATATGATAGTTTTGCTGCATGGTATCACACTCGATTAAAATATCAATAGATTCATGGTCAGCTATTTTATTATTTATATTATTTTTTGCCGTAATTGTTTCTTTATTTGTTATTATATAGTCTATCAATGTTTTTGAGTTTATTGTTATTCTAGTATATTCGTTCATTACCTGCTTAAGACCGTTATCGTTAAGTATGCTTTCCAGTTTGGTGGCATAAAAATCATTCTTCCAGTCAATGTTGAAATCTCCAGCAATTAAGATATCACAGTTTGTTTCGCATACTTCTTCTATAAAATCTTGAAATGTATCACAAAATTCTGATTTTGAAGCACTTGGTGATCTATATACTATAATTACTATTAATGATGTTTTTTCATATATCGCCATGTATGCACTTATCCAATTTTTTGTATCCTTAATATCGTCTTTAATTTTATTTATTTTCCAATGCTTCCTAAAATAGGCCATTATACCACCAGTTCTAGACGAGTTCGACAATGTACTATAGGGATCATAGTGTTCTATTTCAATTTCACCTTCATTTATTTCTTCAGTTTGGTGCGTTTCAGTTAGAATTATGAATTCAGGTTTTTCTGTTTCTGCTAATATTTCCAATTGATTAAAGTTATTAATCAACCCTTGAATATTTGTATAAATCCCACGCATCTGCTTTGGTTGCTATGCTAACAATCCCATCCTTCTCTTTTTATTATTTAATTTATTTTGATACACAGGACAATCCCGGTTATTGGTGAAGTGATTTTCATCAAGACCCAACTTTAGTCTTTTATTCTCTTTCATGCAGTTAACGCATTTCATTATTGTTTCTTTATTGCATTCTTTACCTCCATGGTTTCCATGGCATTTGTAGCATACGAGGGTTTGAAAAGTCCGTGCAAAGTCCGAGAGATGGCACCACCGGCGCGTATCGAGGTCATGTTTAGTTAGTAGCATCTCTTGAATGAACGCACACCAAGTTTCAGCCATATTGGTCTATTTCTTTTTGTTTGGCATTCGTGTGAATCAAGGAAGTCGAGTGATTTTCAAGAAATGGACAAAAAAGAATTTCGTGTGGTGATTAAACATTACTTTATGAAAGGCAAAACGCCTCAGGAGACTAAAGAGAAGCTTGATAAACATTATGGTGACTCTGCACCTTCGATTAGAACAGTTTATAAGTGGTTTCAAAATTTTCGGACTGGCCATATGGGCACAAGTGACGCTGAACGTTCTGGACGGCCTGTGGAGGTTACGACTCCAGAAATCATTGATCAAATCCATGATATGGTGATGGATGACAGAAGAGTTAAGGTGCGTGAGATTGCTAGTGCTGTGGGCATCTCGACTGAACGGGTACATAATATTTTGCATAAACATTTGGACATGAGAAAGCTATCCGCAAGATGGGTGCCGCGATTGCTCACGCTTGACCAAAAACGAAATCGTGTGAAGTGTTGCAAGGATGGTTTGCAGCTGTTCCAGAAGAATCCGGAGGACTTTAAGCGTCGTTTCGTCACTGTGGATGAAACATGGATACATTACTATACTCTTGAGACCAAACAACAATCTAAACAATGGGTTACCAAGGAGGAATCTGCACCAAAAAAAAGGCGAAGACCGTTCCTTCGGCCGGAAAGGTTATGGCGACTGTCTTTTGGGATTCGCAAGGGATAATCCTCATCGACTATCTGGAAAAGGGTAAAAAACTATTACAGGTGAATATTATTCATCGTTATTGGACCGTTTGAAAACCGAGCTGCAAGAAAAACGCCCGCGATTGGCCCACAAAAAAGTCCTTTTCCATCACGACAGCACACCAGCACACACCTCAGCAGTTGTGGTCGCAAAATTAATGGAAATAGGATTCCAACTCGTTTCACATCCCCCCTATTCTCCAGACTTGGCTCCCTCGGACTACTATTTGTTCCCCAATTTGAAGAAATGGCTGGCGGGACAAAGATTTTATTGAAACGAGGAGGTGATTGCAGAGTCTAATGGATATTTTGCAGACTTGGACAACTCCTATTATTCGGAAGGGATCAACAAACTAGAACATCGTTGGACGAAGTGTATAAGCCTAAAAGGAGACTATGTCGAAAAATAAAAAAGGTTTACCCCAAACACATAAGTAGTTTTTATTTTTGCACGGAGTTTTCAAACTAGCCTCGTATATTATCACATTACTCTCCTTCCGTAATTCAAACATTATTTTGGTCAATTCTTGGATTTGTTTTTTAAGTTCCTGAATTTCAGTCACCATGTTATTGATAAGCTCATCTTTTTGTCTGATAATCTCATCTGATCTGGCCAAGGCATCATCCATTAAGGCATCTTGCTGGATCCGGAACAATTCGTCCAGCTCACTTGGCATTTTACTATCTATTCGGTACGTACAAACGCTTGAACAGTTGAAACGAGAATAATGATGCGATATGATGATAAATTTATTTCAATGCTTTCGATAAGGGCAAACCAGTATCTACCAGAAAAAGTAAACAAAGTTTTTTATAGTCAATAATAAAATTCTATAAAGAAATTGTCAGGAAAACAAGACTAGTTTTTTTATTCCTATAGTATTTTATATTTTTGATCAAGAAAATGTTTCCCTACTTTTGTTCGCCACTGTATATCGGTTATATGATATTTTTCATATTCACCCCATATTAGGAACAGTACAAAATTCGACTAAATTTGGTATTTTAACGTATATACTTAGATATTCGATTCGAAGATAATTAAGAAAAATGTGATACTCTATCTCAAGAAGTAGCTTCCAGTTGCAAACATTCTTAATCATAAGAATGGAATAGTTCTTTACTGCACAAATCTATCTGAATATGATAACTTTGTGCATTTTGATATAAGATATAACTGATACTATTTACAGGGACAATTTTGATGTCAATCCTTTATCAGCTGTATATGTATTTTTCACATAACCGATATATGATCTACAGTTGGCGAGTAAACTAGAAGTGTTCACGAGTATTTAAAAAAAAAAAAAAAAATATTCACATTGGTCAAGCCGCGTCTTGATTTTTGTCCAAAACATGCCTTATTTTTCCTACTGTACGACGGTCCTGTAATGCTTTAAAAAACTTAAGCATCTAGGCCAGTGATTCCCAAAGTGGGTCAGGTGGACCCCCAGGGGTCCACGGGAGACTCGACGGGGGTCTACGTTGGCGTGAAAAAAAAAAAATGGGGGTTCACAAGTTGTAAGTGGGGGTCCACGAAAATTTATCTGATTTCGATAGTAAAGAACAAAAATGTTGGCTTGGCTTTACCTATCAATGTAGGCAGATAATACACAACTCAAAAAAATTAAGCGAGCAAAAAAAATTCCAAATTTTTCGGTGATTTTTGACAGGCTGTATTTCGGTGAAAAATGGTCGTATTGACACTTTAAAAAAAAGCATTTTGAAGCTTCAAGATTCTAATTTTCAGATTTTTTGGCTAAAATTTTTTAGGAGCTACGGTTCTCATACAACATGCTAACAGATAGCGCGAAAAAATAGTATTGCAAATATTTTGCTTTTTTTTTGGTCCACGGGCTTGAAAAAAAATTTTTCAGTTAGGCCGGCATATGGATCAGATAGCCTGTTTATTTAGCATTAATTTCCTTGTTTTAAAACCTCCCTTAATTTTTTTGAGTAGTGTATTTTAAGAAGGTCAGCGACTGTTACTTGTAAAAACTTGCATATTCGATATTCAGTACAACGCACGTTCAGACGTGAAAAGGGACGAAATACGACTTGTGCTGTGCTTGCAATCTTGCATGAACTTGTTTGATTCTTCACCAATATAAATACGAATGCCAAGGACAAACGTTACTCATTTGTTTCCGGAATTTTGAAAAGAAAAGTGTGAGTGAATCGATGTCAGTGTTTGCCAGTGCCGGAAAAAGTAAGTACCTGCCTATTTGTTATTCACACTTTTATTTTATATTGTAATAATATTATATTTGTTATGTTTGCGTGTAGTAGGTACGTAATAAAAATTAAATACTGAACAGGGCCATTATTCGATACTTCTATAAAAGAACAGAAAGCCGAGAAAGATTGAACTTTTAGTACTTTTTATTATAAAATTATTTATTTACCCGACTGTGGTGATTCATGCCTTTTATGCAACAAAGTTTTGAGCAATGATTCTATGAAACCATCGAAGCTCGAAGATCATCTAAGAGAGTGTCATCCTGATAAAATAGGTAAAGATTTAAAATATTTTCAAACATTGAAGGAAAAATATGCACCACCGTGCACAGTATGTTCGCATCAACGTCTCAAAGTAACGATGAGGGCTTGCGGGCATCTTACAATATCTCATTGCTTATAGCGAAATCTGGAAAACCGCACACCATCGGAGAACAGTTAATTTTACCCGCTGTTGAAGAGGTTTTAAAAACTGTTCTGCACAAACCTCCATTTGACGTACTTAAAAGAATTCCTTTGAGTAACAACACTGTACAAAGACGTATTGATGAAATGAGCTCTGATATTGAAAGCTTCTTGTGTAATTATCTGCAAACAACTCATTTTTCTATTCAATTGGACGAGTCAACTTTACCTGGTAATGAAGCATTATTATTGGCATTTGTTCGATTTGTTATGGACGAAGAAATCCATGAAGAGCTGCTATTCGCGAAAACTTTCGAGACGGACACTAAAGGCAAATCAATATTTAATGTCTTGAATGATTTTTTTAAGGAAAAATCGATTCCATTTACAAACATTATTTCGGTGGCAGCAGATGGAGCTCCTGCCATCTTCGGGCGATATCGTGGGTTTATAAGCCATCTTAAAAGAATTATACCAGGAGTAACTGCAATTCACCGACAACACCTGGTAGCGAAAAATTTGAGTGATAGATTGCACCAATCGCTTCAATTTGTGATTAAAGCAGTTAACAAAATAAGAAGCAATGCGTTGAATACCCGTTTATTTGCACAATTGTGCGACGAAAATGATGTAGACTTCCAACGATTGCTCTTACATACTGAAGTACGCTGGTTGTCGAAAGGTGCATGTTTAACAAGATTTTACTCACTTTTTGAATCAGTTTTAGAGTTTCTGAAAAGTAAAGATCCAGATTTAAAAGAAAACCTGATCAAACTGAAAGCAGACATCGCGTGTTTGACAGATTTGTTCAAAAAATTTAAAGACATTAACTTGCAGTTACAAAGGGACAGCCTAAATTTAATAAAAACAAAGGGTGTAATTTCGGCTTTTCTTGGAAAATTGAAATTTATGAAGCAACCTATTAACAAAAAAAAGGAGCAGATTGAACATCACAGAACGGGGAGATTTGCGGTTATTCCTTACAAAACTGAAGCCAAATATTTTTAGCTGTCAATCCATCAAGTACATCCCTCCCATTAAAATTATGACTATTTCTTTTAAATTGTTGATTTGCATTGTTGAAGTTACGGTACGTTATTAACGTTTAATTTTAATTCTATTAAGTCTGTAATCATATTATTTTAATAAAATATATTATTTTTCTTTTTATTTTTACCACTCCGAATTTAGGGTTGGAACTCAGCCACGACGCAAATTTCCATCGTTAGATCTAATCTTCACATATTTGACGAGTTTTGGGAATATGGTAGAAATGTAGCAGCAGGGGGTCCACCGAAACCAGTAAAATTTTGAAAGTGGTCTACGAGAAAAAAAAAAAAGTTTGGGAACCTCTGATCTAGGCCATAGATACTCATACTAATTATGGACAGAATAAAAATAAAAAGAAAATAATGAATTCATAAAATGCTAATGGAATTCCTTATGAAACCTTTGAATATTCCTTAAATTTCTAATAAACAATTTAAAGTTAAATTTAATTTAAAAGTCAAACAGTTTTTTTTTAAATTCCTTCAAATAAAAATACTTTTTTTGGTCGTATCCTTTCAACTACTTATAACTTTTCAATAATTTATTAAGTCTGAAGGTAATGTCTGTCTTTTTTTCTTCAGGCGTGTTTTTTGAGTTTATTTACGTTCGTTTGAAAGACTTATTGACATTTTTTGGCTGTTTACAGGAAAAAAGAAATGTCAACTTGTCTTTAAAGTTTTCGTACAATAAACAAGTTTAATAACATGTTTGATGGAATTTGATTTAAAAAAAATATATTTTAGTATTAGGAATAGAGATGAGCGATATTATCGATTGATACCGAGTTGCGGTAAGGGTCGGTGAAAGGCAATAAAAAGTTCCGAGTTGCGGTACAGACTTTTTTCGAACCCAAAATTGACGGCAAAGGTGCGGTCTGTCACAGGCAGATATAGAGCTATAAGTATGCAAGTTATGTGTGAAAATTAAAGTAATTACTATATTTGTAAGACATGCATTTAACAAATGTTACAGCATCAATTTCTTTATGTACAGGGTGAGTCAACGATAAAGTAAAGTTCATTATCTCATGTGTTTCGGGAATGACGAAAAAATGTTAAATATAGTAGTTTTAGAGAATGTTAAGGTGCACAGTTTAAAATTATTTTTGAGTATACAGGGTACTTCAAAAAACTGTGGCCGATATAACATATGTTTTTTTTTTAAATCGAACATCCTATTTTCTAATTTATTTTTAAATTCTGCGTAATATTTTATAACTTTTTTATTAATAATGTTATATACCTAAACCTAGTAGTTTTTCTAATATTTCAATTAAAAAAAAATACTAGTTTTCTGTTTTGTAAAAAATTGCCAATAGCGCCTTTGTTTCTGAAGGTGGAATACTCATAATTGGTACGAGCATTCTATAGAGATAAAAAAAAAGATATATGTAAAGAAATTGGAGTTAGATGCTACAGGGTGTTCAAAATAAGTTTATACATTTCGACTATTTTAAATTGAAAAATTTCAAATTTTTTAAATGGCACATCCTGTATATTATTATTTTTTCTGATAGATTTTACAAAACACTCCAACTTTTATTAAGTGTGTCATATACCTATTTCTAGTAGTTTTCGATTTATTTTCAATTTTTCAATTTTTACCCTTGTTTTTAATACACTTACGCTGTAAGATCATAGTTGCCAAGACAAAACAAAAATATGGGCTTTGTCAAGTTTTGACATGTCTATTAAGCAAGTAAAAATAGTTTAATTTGTTGTCGTAAGTGACGTATAAAGGTAATAGTTGTGGATTTTCCTAAAAATTGATATGGTTTATATACTGGGCGAGGCGAAATATTCAAATTCCTTTTTTCAAGAAAAATCCTATTCTATAGAATAAAAATGAATTTTGTTGATTGAAAGAAAGAAAAAAACATTTTTTTATCAAGTTCTTATTAAAATAGATATACATACATTCTTGAGGTATAGTTTTTCAATATTCAAATTGACACCTGAGCGGTCACATGCTGAAAACCATAGTTCTGCCCTGAATTCAGAAAAAAAATACAAGTGGAATATTATAAACTAATACTTAACAGTAATAAAACATCAACTGTTTTACAAATTAAATATATCTCTAATATGAAAACACAGTTATCATAATCTTTATATAATATATTGCATAATAGAAATAAAAAATTATGATTAAATTACTTTTTAGGATCTTTGGGAAATCCAAAAAAACTAACTCCTTTGGAGATACCATATATATTTTTACAAGCACTAACCACACAACAAAAACTTCCTCTTAACATCTTTTTAGTGTTCCGTACGGAACACTTATAAGATGACTGTCTGTCTGTCCGTCTGTCTGTCTGTCCGTCTGTCACACCCGATTTTCTCCGAAACTATTTGTCATAGAAAGTTGAAATTTGGTAATAATATAGGAATTGATGGCCTCATCAGAGCCATGTAGTTTTGAAAGTTAAATTTTTACTTAAGGGGTTAGTTTTGGGGGGTGGAATCGGAAGTGAAAAAAACATTTTTTTACTAGGTAATCGAGTGTGGTGTCAAATGAAAGCTTGTGAAAACACGAATAAAATATATATATATATATATATATATATATATATATATATATATATATATATATATATATATATATATATATATATATATATATATAATGTAATACTTGCGCGCATTTTTCTTTGTATTATTTTCAAAAAATTTTGAAAAAATTCTGGAATATTCTCCAAGGGGTGTAGATTGAACGAAAATTATCACGAATGCATTACCTTCAATAATTTATCTGGTATATAAAAAAATCAAAAGTCATCAATTTTCAGTAAAGATTGGAAACAAACTTTGTTAAAAACTCATTTGGAGTGTATCTTGTGAAGTCACTGATCATTTTATACTTCCGTTAAAAATTTTTTTATTTTAAAAGCAATCAACGTACGGAACACTAATTGCACAAGTTCAACTTGCACTTGACCGGTTTTTATTTATAATTATTTTCAATTATAATGACAAACGAGTCTTTTACTTATTGGAAAATTACGCAGATATACAAAAAAAGTCTGTCTTTTAAATGAAACACGTGTTTTCTTAAGTATTTTTTTATGCTAAATCCAAAAAGATCATAAAAAAGACTCCACCGTTAGGTTTTTTTCAGAAAACACACTTAAAGTTGCCAGAAACCTATTAAATTGAAAAATACATTTTAATAAATAATTAGAAGTTCCGCAAAAAAAAAAATTTTTTTTTCATTTTGTAACAAACCATCTGAAGAAGCTGTCGTACAGCGAAACATATCATGGAAATTTAAGTAGTGTTTTATTTCTTACGAAACTTCTAGTTATGGATTTCCACCAAGTATCGGCTGAATCAATTAAAGTGTTAATAAATAATGTAAAACTGTATATTCATTAAAGTCATGGAATCAAACTATTATTTAGACATTTTTAAATGTTCTGAATCTACGTTTATCATAAAAACTTAAAAGTATTAAGTTTCAGTGTTCATGTTTAACAAAAAACACCAGCTTTAACTAAGCTACGTAGCAAAATGCTGTCTAAAATAAATATATGCAACCGTTAAATTCAAAAACTGTTTTTAATTTTTATTAATTTTGAGCAAAACTATTATTTCATTGCCTTTATTTATCGAAAAAAGCATTTTACCAACCACATAACACCCTTGTAAGTGTTAAAAGCGAGTGTTTTGTTGAAACTGAACATAAAACTTTATTTTTTGATTTTTTTTTTTTTTTTTTTTTTTTATTGGTCTAGCACACGTGCTGCAGGGAAGTCCCTAAAACGCTCCAGGAGCGGCACGAGTGCGGAAAAAAAGCGATTCACGTTGTTCTTGAATCGCTGTAAATTGTACTCGGTGGGAAACACAGCGCTGGGCAAATTATTCCAAAGGGATGATGTTCTCCATATAAAAGATTGCTTGAAAAGCGTCGTACGCGGAGTAACAAGCTGAACCTCATACGGATGCGAAGCACCAGCGCGACGTGTATTTCTAACATGCACCGCTTTGGGAGGAATTAAGCGGGCTACATCCTTCGAACACTTTCCATGAAAATACTTGTAGAACAGACTCAAGTCGCCAACCGTTCTTCGATGTTCCAGCGAATCAAGGCCGCCGGTCAATTCCGGGTCCCCAATCAGACGGACCGCTCTTCTCTGAACAGAATCCAACAAATGCAGTGTATGTTTGGGAGCGGAGCCCCAAACGTGGGAGCAGTATTCCATAGTTGGTCGAATTTGGGCTTTGTAAAGAATTAACAGTTGCTGTGGGGTGTAAAGCTTTCTGGTTCTAAATAATATTCCCAATTTTTTGAGAAGCTCTCCTTGTTATGCCTGCAACATGTTCATGCCAAGACGTATTTGCTCCCAAACTAACGCCCAACAAATTGAGCGACGATGCTAGGGGAATGGAGTGCCCCGACATAACTATTTCGGGTTCAGCAACGTTAACTTTTTTAGAAAAAACTGCCGCTTGGGTTTTTGTAGCGTTAAATTCCACTTGGTTACTGTCACCCCAAGATAGAATTTCTTCCAGGTCTTTGTTAAGTTGAACGACCTCCTGCGGTCTGCGGATATTCGCCTGAGCAGCCGATGTCCGAGCGTTCAAGGTGAATGAAGAGACAAGCGTACTGTCATCTGCAAAGCTATAGATTGGATTCCCGGTCTTTTCCAGCAGATCGTTAATGTAAATGAGAAAGAGAGTAGGAGACAGTATGGAGCCCTGGGGCACACCGGCGTTGATAGTGAGGGTGTTAGAAAGAAATCCGTCGACCGCCACTCGTAAAGAACGCTCTCTGAGGAAACATGAGAGCCACAAACAGAACCTTTCAGACATACCATAAGAGCGCAACTTAGCCAACAGTCCATCGTGCCAAACACGGTCGAATGCCTTGGATATGTCAAGAGCAACCGCTCGAGATTCTCCAAAGTGTTCAATTGCGTTGTTCCAAACATGTGTTACATAAGTCAGAAGATCTCCTGTTGATCTATGTTTACGAAAACCATATTGGTGATCGCTAATAATATTGAATCGTTCAAGATATTTTAGAAGATGCTCATTGATAACCTTTTCCATGACTTTCGATATTATTGAAAGCAGTGCAACTGGTCGGTAGTTATTTGGCAAGGACTTCTTACCTTTTTTAGGTATCGGCTGAACCGTGGCACATTTCCAGCAGGACGGAAATATTCCCTTTCTGTAGGATAGGTTAAAAAGTCTACAGAAAACTGGTGTTACTTCCCTTGCACAGTTTTTGAGAACTATGGCAGGTATTCCGTCAGCGCCAGAAGCCTTCTTGGTGTCTAGCTTCATTAAAATACGCTTTATGATGCGCTGTCTGAAGACAACATCGGGCATCCTTGACTGCAATATGGGAATAGTAGGTGGTGTTTTTCCTTGGAAATCGACAGTAGAATGTGAAGCAAAGAGTTCAGCCAACAAGTTCGCTCTCTCAACAGGTGTGGTTTGCAATGGAATTATCTGGCCGTGTGAGTGGTGGTATCGTGGATTTGGTAAAGTTTTGACTAACTGCCTTAGCGACTGCCCAAAAGGACCTGGAATTGTTGGGACAAGCGAGAAGTTTGTTTCTAATTCGTTGATTGTGTGCCTCCGTGGTTTCGTCGATAATTCCCTTGCATCTGTTCCGGGCATGAACAAAGATGTTTCGATTTAAGGTGTTAGGATTTTCACGCCATTGTCGGTAGGCAATATGTTTAGAAGCAACAGCTTCTTTGCATTTTCGGTCGAACCAAGGCTTGCCGTTGGAGGAGCATTTCTTCGAAAAAGGGATGTAAGCTTCCATACCAGCCAAAATAACATCGGAGACCTCCCTGGCGCATGCAGATGGGTTATCGGATCGAAAACAAACGTCCATCCAAGGGAAAGTTCGAAAGTATTCCATGAGATCTTCTCATTTAGCAGATTTGTAGTGCCAAATCTTGCGCGGCCTAGGCGCCTCTCTGTCACTGATTGGCAGGATACTCGATGTTGAAAGCAGTTTATGGTCGGAAGAACCTAACGGCGGATTTACGGTGACCGTGTAAATCTCCGGATTGGTGGTTAAAAACAGATCAAGAAGACTGGCGAACTCCCCGTCTCGATCAGGGATCCGTGTTGGTTCGTCAGTAAGCTGAGTTAAGCCATAACTGATTGAGAATGATTCAGCTTCACGACCTTGTTCGTCGGTAGTATTTGAATATTTGAGCCAGTTGATATTGTGGACATTAAAGTCGCCCAGGATGGCAATTTCGGCACTTGCATAGTTACTTTGTAAATGATCGATGGTGTCTGCAAGAGAAGCGAAAAGTGTTCGAAAATTGGTATCACTTGGTGGTCGATACAGGATACAGATGAACCTTGTGGTTTGTTGAGTCGTTATTTTTAACCACATAACATCAAAGTTTGGGGGCTCCAGAGCTTCTTCTCGTTGACAAGAGAGGTCGCTTCTGACAAAAAGACAGATTCCAAAGTTACGCCTAAATCGGGAATAGAAGTCGTACCCAGGATAAAGATAGTTGACCGTGCTGGTCGATGGACTGACCTTGGTTTCACATAGAGCGAGTACATGAGGTTTATCTGATTGCAGGTGTTGATGCACTGAATTTATGTTCGAGTTTATACCTCGTATGTTGCAAAAATCTATCTTAAAATTATGATGTCTGCAAGTCGACGCCTCCGAACCAGCCCCTACCCGGAGATCCGAACGGGGGGCCATGATGTCAAGTCGGGATTAAGAACTTCAAAAAGCACTAGAAATAATAGTTTTATTCAATAACAATAAAAATTAAAAACAATTTTTGCGTTTTGCTACGTAGCTTAGTTAAAGGTGGTGTATGCGTGTTTTTTGTTAAACATGAACAATAAAACCTAATTTTTTAAAATATTTATGATAAATGTAGATTCAGAACATTTAAAAATGTCCGAAATAATAGTTTTATTCCATAATTTTAATGATTATACAGTTTTACATTATTTATTAAAATGTATTTTTTTCAATTTAACTTTTCTGAAAAAAACCTCACGGAGATTTTTTTTTTTATGATTTTTTTGAATTCAGCATAAAAAAATACTTAAGAAAACACGTGTCTCCCTTAAAAGATTTTTTTGTATAACTGTGTTATTAATAATGAATTTTGGAGCACGTTATAAAACGATTATCCTTGAAATCTAAATGTAAACACAACCCGCGACCGCGCTGGCAGCCATGTTGTTGGTATAATAGGCATGCGTGATAAAAAACAGGACCTAAAAATTTTCTTGAGCGTCTCTACTGTGTTTTATGTGTACTGTGTCTTCACGATATTGCTAATATCGTGAAGACACAGTAGAGATAGCTACTATCTCTCTCTCACTTTCGCTGTCATTCAAAGTAATAGGGTGGATTTTTTTTGTGTTTTTTGGAGTGACTGCCTCGTTGGGACGTCCGGAACGTGGTGTTTTATCGGTGTTTGTACGACCGCATTTAAGTTCACTAAACCATCGACGTATAATTGCTTTTGATCGAGCAGATATGCCACAACACTTTTCAAGCCATTTTTGGGTTCTGGCTGTATTTTTTTCCATCAAAAAGCAGTGTTTAATCAACACACGAAATTCTTTTTTTCTATCGTTTCGCAAAAAAATCAAAAGTAGCATCTCGCAACTGTAACTCCCAAACTAATAAACAAAATGTTATTAAAATTCTATACGAATCTTCTGAGAGTTGACACTAACTGAATATCATATGGTTTTTTTGTTTGTTTGGCTATCTCTCGGGAAGTCTCGGGAGTTTTCAACAGATGTTAGTATTATTTAAATCATTGATATCTGATGTTATAGCTTATTACGGTGTTTTGAAATCGGAAACCGGTCATAATACTGGTAGTTTTTAATAAGTAATTAGTTTGGCAGAACTGAGCTAGTTGGCTGCACTGCACAGTCGTAGAATAAAAGCTTAAAGCAAGGTAAAATTACACAAGCTCCTCTGGTGAAAATCCTTATGGCTGCACTTCAAAATGACTTAGATTTTCCACCTCTACTTCTAAATAAAGGATATAAATGGCTAATACAGTATCCCATTTTTCTTATAAATATCATAACTAGTGTTTTTTCCTTTCATCCAGCAATTAATAAACCGTTTTCCGGCACACACATATACTCATCTAATACTCCCTCGGGACCAATACCTTACCGTAGCACTTTACAAATTAAGGCCTAATACACAAGGGCAAAAACTCGAATTATTTACCTTTATCTCTCGAATATAAATTTAACCTTTATTGTTGTTGTTGTTGTTGTTGTTTGTGAACTGATGTTATTAGAATTTATAACTTCTATGTATTAATGTAGACCGTTAGATAATATATTATGGAGGTAGTTGCCCCTTTTGTTGTCTTATCCGGACAGTATTTTTAATGAATTATTAATTTTTTTCTAACCTGAGAAAATAACTTGCTTCTCTTATTGAATGATTTTTTAGAAGAACAAATTTCCTTACAATTTACCATCGTGGAGTTGATTCGAAATAACTTCTTCTTTAGCGGTTCTGTGTTCTATGGTTAGTCTTACTTTTGTCCTCTGGTTTATTCTAAATATCTTATACTTTCGAAGAGAGCGCAGCATAAATAAAACACTAAATAATTTTCAGTTATTGTCAACTCTCAGAAGATTCGTGTTTGACTGACGCTACTTTTGATTTTTGCAAAACGATGGAACAAAAAGAATTTCATCATCATCATCTATTTTTAAATGTAAGCAAATGTTTTACCATTAGCTTTTATAGAGGGAAACATAGAGTCCCATCCTCATACTCGATTGAAGGTGTTCAACTACCTTACAGGAGTTCAGCAAAGGATCTTGGGGTTGTTTTCGATGAAAGACTTACTTTTACAAGGTATATATCTGCCCTTAGCCAGAAAGGGCTAAGCATGCTGGGTTTTGTTTTGAGAAATTGCGGGCAGTTCTCTATGACTGTTTTGAGAGTGTTGTATTGTGCTCTTGTGAGAGCAAACTTATCCGATTTACGTGCTTTTTTTAAAACATGCATTTGTTCTCTGGCCAGGTTATAGGATATATTTTATTGCATTAGGTAACATAAAGAATAAGCAGTGATGATAATAGTGAATCAAGTGCGTTCTCTTGTAATACACTGCCTAAACCATTAAATATGGAACAATATCATGTTGCAAAGAATATAACATATATAAACTGCAACGTCTCTCTGTCTGTCTGTCCGTTAGTGCGCTTATCACTTAAGAACCACTTATCCGATTTACTTATTTTTATAAATTTATATAAGATAATTCGATATAAGCCTAGATAATATATATTCGATATAAGCGTAGATAATGGGAGATAAGGTGAGATAATGGGAGATAAGTATAAATAATGGGAGATAAGGGGAAATAATGGGAGATAAGCAGAGATAAGTCTAGATAATGGGAGTTATGGTGAAATAATGGGAATTAAGGAGAAATAATGGGAGATAAGGAGAAATATTGCGAGATAAGTCGAGATAAGCTTAGATAATGGGAGATAGGGTGAGATAATGGGAGATAAGGGGAAATAATGGGAGATAAGGAGACAAAATGGGAGATAATGGCAGATATTTTATTACGTTAGGTAACATAAGGAATAAGTAGTGACGATAGTAGTGAATCAAGTCCACGCGAGCGGAGCCGCGGGCACTGCTAGTTATTTCATATAATTAAGTAATAAAAAAATATTGTCTGGCATCCAAAATATCTAAGATTTCATGTGTGATTTCAATTGAACTTTTCTTGCTTTTGGCAAAATACTTAGTACACGCGGGCACAGCGTCGGCTGTACATTTCCAGTGTAAGCTTACATATGACGCCATTAGTGATCATAGTAATCACAAGTTTGACAAGACCTATTTATACTGGTACCTATTTTCATTGGACAAAAATTTTTGAAAATTCTACGTCATGACAGTAAATTGTTTCACTTTAGAAAGTGATTCTTTGCTGTTTTACACATCCTTAACAAAACTAAAGGTCTTTTGCACAAATTACAGTTACGGAAAATAGGATGGGGATTGGGACAGCTATAGAAAATTTCTAGGGGGGGATAGCATAGTATGTTTTGCACGCGGGCCTGCAAAAAAATTTACCATATTGATCTGAATGACCCCAAAGTGAAAGTGAGAGAGATAGCTGACGTGAAGATATCAACAGAATACGCGAGGCATATTTTGTATGAATATTTGCATATGAAAAAGCTATGTGCCTGATGGGTGCGGCCCACTCGCACCATTAATAAATATAACAACCTGGCGAAGATTCAGAACGCTGCTTGGTACTGTTTCGGCATAATCCAAAGGAGTCTTTGCGTCGATTCGTAACAATGGCCGAAACATGGATCAATCACTGTACGCTCGAGTCCAACAGGCAGTTCGCAGAATGGCTGCTGGAACCAGATGAAAGCCGACCAAAGCGTCCAAAAACACAAACATCAGCTGGAAAGGTTTTGGCAAATATTTTTTGGGATGCGAATAGAATAATACTGATCTTAAAAAGGGGACCAACTATCACTGAAAACTTATTGGATTATTGGACTGTTTGAATGTTAAAATCAAGAAAAAAGGTTGCATTTAGCGAAGAAAAAAGTATTGTTTCACCAAGATAATGCACCAGCTCACAAGTCCATAAAATCGATGGTGAAAATGGACCAATTCAGCTATGAATTGCTTCCTCATCCACCGTATTCGCTAGATCCAGCTCCCATCATTTATTACTCCTTTCCAGATTTGAAAAGGTGACTCCAGGGAAAGAGATTTGTCTCAGATGAAGAAATCTAGTGGGAGACTGGTACTATGGTATCTAAATGTTGTAAGATCGCTAGAATAAGTGTATCGCTTTTAAAGGAAACTATGTTGAAGAATAATATCGATTTTTGACAAAAACCTTGTTTTTTCTTCAGAAGTCTTGGGAGTTTTCACCCCCCAAATGACTAGTGCTACCAATAGACTTTATATATATATATATATATATATATATATATATATATATATATATATATATAGATAATATTTGGTCATTACAATTAAAGAAACTGTTGGACTAAACAGAACAATTCTTTTAAAACGAAGGTTTTTTGAATATGTACTTGACGTGATCCAAAAATTCCCGGACTAACTCTATATAGTAAGAACGTGCATCTCTCTGGGATTTTTACAAGAGAGCAACGCGTGTATAATATTTTGGTTTTATCATGAAAAAATGCTACTGAAATGATTCGGAAAGGATCTAGAGAGAAGACCTTAACTCGTAAACAAAATTTTCGAGTAGCTTTCATGATTTAAGGCCGGTCGAGCTTCGGTGGAAGACGACGAATGTTCTGGAAGATCTTCGACTACAACCACGCCTGATATCATTGCTAAACTTTAACAAATCACTCATAAAGACGGTCGTTTGGCAATATTGAACATCGTTTTCTTTCTATCGATTAGAAAACAGCTTTAAAGCGAAAAGGATTTCGTCATGCACCATGACATTGCACTGACTTATTGTTTTTTTTCTTCAAAAGTCTTGGGAGTTTTCACCCCACAAATGACTAGTGCTACCAATAGACTTAACCCAATATTTGGTCATTACAATTAAAGAGACTGTTGGACTAAACAGAACAATTCTTTTAAAACGAAGGCTTTTTGAATATGTACTTGGCGTGATCCAAAAATTCCCGGACTAACTCTATATAGTAAGAACGTGCATCTCTCTGGGATTTTTACAAGAGAGCAACGCGTGTATGATATTTTAGTTTTATCTTGAAAAAGTGCTGCTGAAATAATTCAGAAAGCGTCTAGAGACAAGGTCCTAACTCATAAACAAAATTTTCGAGTAGCTTTCATGATTTAAGGCCGGTCGAGCTTCGGTGGAAGACGACGAGTGTTCTGGAAGATCTTCGGCTACAACCACGCCTGATATCATTGCTAAACTTTAACAAATCACTTATAAAGATAGTCGTTTGGCAATATTGAGCTTCGGTGACCTACTTTCTATCGATTAGAAAACAGCTTTAAAGCGAAAAGGATTTCTTTATGCACCTCGACATTGCATTGACTCTTTGTTTTTTCTTCAAAAGTCTTGGGAGTTTTCACCCCACAAATGACTAGTACTACCAATAGACTTAACCCAATATTTGGTCATTACATTTTAAGAAATTGTTGGACTAAACAGAACAATTCTTTTAAAACGAAGGCTTTTTGAATGTGTACTTGGCGTGATCCAAAAATTCCCGGACTAGCTCTATGTAGTAAGAACGTGCATCTCTCTGGGATTTTTACAAGAGAACAACGCGTGTATGATATTTTAGTTTTATCTTGAAAAAGTGCTACTGAAATGATTCGGAAAGCACCTAGAGACAAGACCCTAACTCGCAAACAAAATTTTCGAGTAGCTTTCATGATTTAAGGCCGGTCGAGCTTCGGTGGAAGACGATGAGTGTTCTGGAAGATCTTCGACTACAACCACGTCTGATATCATTGCCAAACTTCAACAAATCACTCATAAAAACGGTCGTTTAGCAATATTGAGCATCGATGACCTACTTTCTATCGATTAGAAAAACAGCTTTAAAGCGAAAAGGATTTCCTCATGTACCACGACATTGCACCGACTCATTGTATTTTCTTCAAAAGTCTTGGGAGTTTTCAGCCCACAAATGACTAGTGCTACCAATACACTTAACCCAATATTTGGTCATTACAATTAAAAAAACTGTTAGACTAAACAAAACAATTCTTTTAAAACGAAGGCTTTTTGAATATGTACTTGGCGTGATCCAAAAATTCCCGGACTACCTCTATATAGTAAGAACGTGCATCTCGCTGGGATTTTTTACAAGAGAGCAACGCGTGTATGATATTTTGGTTTTATCTTGAAAAAGTGCTACCGAAATGATTCGGAAAGCATCTAGAGACAAGACCTTAACTCGTAAACAAAATTTTCACGTAGCTTTCATGATTTAAGGCCGGTCGAGCTTCGGTGGACGACGACGAGTGTTCTGGCTACTACAACCGCGTCTGATATCATTGCTAAACTTTAACAAATCACTCATAAAGATGGTCGTTTGGTAATATTGAGCATCGATGACCTACTTTCTATCGATTAGAAAACAGCTTTAAAGCGAAAAGGATTTCTTTATGCACCTCGACATTGCATTGACTCATTGTTTTTTCTTCAAAAGTCTTGGGAGTTTTCACCCCACAAATGACTGGTACTACCAATAGACTTAACCCAATATTTGGTCATTACAATTAAAGAAACTGCTGGACTAAACAGAACAATTCTTTTAAAACGAAGGCTTTTTGAATATGTACTTGGCGTGATCCAAAAATTCCCGGACTAACTCTATATAGTAAGAACGTGCATCTCTCTGGGATTTTTACAAGAGAGCAACGCGTGTATGATATTTTAGTTTTATCTTGAAAAAGTGCTGCTGAAATAATTCAGAAAGCGTCTAGAGACAAGGTCCTAACTCATAAACAAAATTTTCGAGTAGCTTTCATGATTTAAGGCCGGTCGAGCTTCGGTGGAAGACGACGAATGTTCTGGAAGATCTTCGACTACAACCACGCCTGATATCATTGCTAAACTTTAACAAATCACTCATAAAGACGGTCGTTTGGCAATATTGAACATCGTTTTCTTTCTATCGATTAGAAAACAGCTTTAAAGCGAAAAGGATTTCGTCATGCACCATGACATTGCACTGACTTATTGTTTTTTTCTTCAAAAGTCTTGGGAGTTTTCACCCCACAAATGACTAGTGCTACCAATAGACTTAACCCAATATTTGGTCATTACAATTAAAGAGACTGTTGGACTAAACAGAACAATTCTTTTAAAACGAAGGCTTTTTGAATATGTACTTGGCGTGATCTAAAAATTCCCGAACTAACTCTATATAGTAAGAACATGCATTTCTCCGGGATTTTTACAAGATAACAACGCGTGTATGATATTTTGGTTTTATCTTGAAAAAGTGCTACTGAAATGATTCGGAAAACATCTAGAGACAAGACCCTAACTCATAAACAAAATTTTGGTGTAGCTTTCATGATTTAAGGCCGGTTGAGCTTCGGTGGAAGACGACGAGTCTTCTGGAAGATCTTCGACTACAACCACGTCGGATATCATTGCCAAACTTTAACAAATCACTCATAAAGACGGTCGTTTGGCAATATTGAGCATCGGTGACCTACTTTCTATCGGTTAGAAAACCGCTTTAAAGCGAAAACGATTTCCTCATGCACGACATTGCACCGACTCAAAGTTCGGTCGTTTGGCGGGGAATTCCATGACTGTCATCTCTCACTCCGCTTATTTGCCTGATTTGGGTGTTTTCCCACATAAAGACGAAGTTAAAGGGACATCATCGACCTTCCAATAAATGTTCAGCCAGTGAAGCAGGACGTCGGATGTCACGAAGCCATAACGTAACTACTCCAGATTTTTTAGCGTTAGTCCGGGAACTTTTGAATCGCACTAGGTATGTTATTTTGTTTTACTTTGGATATAATCCTTTTGTTACACTCTACATCAAGTCTTTCCCTGCCTTGCCTGTGCTCTGCCATTATATTCGTGTTTTCTTTTCCATAAGTTTGCTAAAAAGATCCTTTCTTTCTTGATGGAACTTTTCCTCACTCCTGTCTACTTTAGTTGTTTTTATCTCAATTTTATCAGTTGCGTTCTTTTTCCAATGTCCAAATTTTACACCCACATCCCATGTATGTCTATATAAAACACCCTTAAGTGCTAAGATTAGAGAATATGATTCTCTGAGGAGTCTTAATAGAGACGTCATTTTATTCCGGGCTTAACTCCATTTTTTATAGGTTTACGTAAAATAACACACTATTAAATCGCATTTATTTTTTTTATCTTTATTTAAAAATGTTTTATAAAAGTTTAAATGGATGTTTGAGAAAAATCTCTTTAAAGAAGTACTGTAAAAACTTCTATCATCTTTTAGATTAGGTAAAATAGATAGTTTATTACTTTCTTGTAATTCTGTAAATATCAAATAGTACCTTGGTCAGCAAAAAAATCGACTCAAGAGATGTTGCGTCATTTAAGACAGATCTTTGAATTGAATTTTCAAACAGTGGTATTATTTTTGGTATTATTAGAATGTTGATTTTCTACTCTTCCTAACAATACCAAAAACATTTAGATTTCCAAAAAGTGTTACTGATAAAACGGTTTTACTCAATAGAACCGTTTTAGCTCGGTCAGCAACGTACTAGTTGCGACCTATTCATCCCTATAAAAACAGCGATTTACGGCGATTCAAGAACAACGCGAATCGCTTTTTCCGCACACATGCCGCTCCTGGAGCGGTTTATGGACTTCCCTGTAGCAGGTGTGCTAGACCCATAAAAAAAACAACAAAAAAAAAACATACAACTGCATTTTCCTATCATTCCTTTATAGGAGCTTAAACTGTTAACATCTCAGCTATATCTGATCACTAATGACGTCATAAAAAAAAGGTTTCACTAATGACGTCATAAAAAAATGGTTACCACCCCGGCAGAAAGGGCAGAAGTATTTTCCCTTTTGCAGAAGGGGCGTAGTCAATGTGTAGTCGCTGCATAACTATACCTGTCAGCTGTCTCTAGAATCTACAGATGTTACCAAGAGACTCGCGCCTTTACACGGAGACCAGGATCAGGAAGAAGAAGCTGTACCTCGGAGCGAAACGGCTGCTTCATTGTCAACACAACTCTAAGAAATCGTCATTTGACCTGCGTTGTGGTCCAGCAGGAGTCCCGACAAGTTCGTGGTCGGGCTGTCAGTCACTGGACAGTCAGAAGAAGACTTAAAGAAGCTAACCGAACTCCGAAGAGACCAGCTAACGGACCCAAATTGACAGCAGCCCATCGACAAGCGCGACTCAGAGATTTGCCTGAGAACGTGTCGACTGGATCTTAGAGCAATGACGCTCGGTTTTATTCTCCGACTAGTCCCCAATGTGCCTATATGGCAATGATGGAAGAAGATGGAGGGCTGGAGTGCATTTTGCGCAGTGCAGCGCGGAGGAGGAGGTTCTGTCATGGTGTGGGGAGGCATTTCACTGGATGCGATAACTGATTTGGTTTTCGTGACTGATGACACTCGTAGCGGTGGATTAACTTCTCACCGGTACATCGAGAATATCCCTCAGGAACATGTCGTTCCTTACCCTGGGTTTGTTGGCGATAGCTTACGACAGTGTGAGTCCAGATGCTGCTGCATTGGTGCGGCAATACCTGGCGGAAGTGAAAATACCCATATTAGACTGGCCTGCGCGGAGTCCTGACCTCAATCCAAGCGAGCACATGTGGGATGAGCTCAAAAGAAGGATTCGAGCCAGAAATCCAACCCATGCATCGCTGAGGGACCTAAAGATTGCGAGGGCGGAAAAGTGATGAAGAATCCCACAGACAGTGGTGAAAAAGCTCAGCCGCTACATGAAAAACCGGCTGGAAACTACAAAAAAAAATCACTCGTATTATTGAATATAATAAATATATTAAAGCTTTTATATAACACCCAATATGTCACTAAACTCTTGATTGATGGAAGTTTCCTATTTTTATTTCTAAAATTAAGGTAAAATAAGGAACCAATAGAATCCTTTGATAAGGAAATAATATTACTACATGGCACAAGGCAGACATGAATATATAAAAGCTTATTTTAAAAATAGCTACCCTTAAAGATAACACGCGATGGTATATGTAGTGGCTATCAATTATATCAGCTATCAAGAAAAATTCCGTTCCGGCATTTTAATGTTAGGAAATTATACTTAAAAATAGAAACGAAAGTCGGGTTTTGTTTAAACAGTTAATGTGTGGATGAAACTAGAAAACGTTTGTCTCTGATTTAAAAGGAAAGCCAATATCCAGTATATGTTACAAAATAATTGTATATGTACGTTGTACTGTTATTTAATTCAGTGCCCCATCTCATTCGTAAAAATTACCGTATAGAAAGGATGGGAGACGACACATTGACTAAACAAGCAAAGGCAGAGAAGCGAAAAAGCAAAACATCAAACGAACCAGCGCACAGTGGGGAAAAACGAAAAATCGTGTTTCAAAATTGTCTAGAGCCTTCAATTTTGGTTCGATTTGGACGATTTTTTTTTAAAAACTGAAGCTTATTAAATTCCGAACAAAGTTATCGGAGCCGATTTTGCAATTAAACTTTTGTTTCAAAATGGCGGACGTCTTCAAAATGGCGGTTTCTGATTATATAGCGACTGAGACACAGAAAACGCTTACAGTTTCAATGCAAGTTGTGCTAAAATGCGTGTATGTATGTTTTTTTATGTCGCAGATAATATATCTAATATCACAGTTACAAGATTAATAATAATGAACCCAAAATGGCTGCCATGAACAATAAAAGTATTATAAATATGAATAAACGTACCATTATTATTTTATATCCATAACATTTGCATAAATAATTTCTTTAAGGTTGTTAATTATAAATATGTTTCAACAATTGACTTAAAATGACAAATCAAGTATGGCGGATGCCAAAATTGAATCGAGCAAGAAAGTTTCTCTGTGGCATTTAGACTGTGGCAGTCAGATCATTCAAGTTATTCAAGTTTAGTTGCGGGATTTAAATTTTCATGCAGTTATTGCTAGAATATTGCTGCTGTAAATTTTAAGTATCGTAGACAATTTTCTAGCAGATACAAAAAACAACAGCGATACACGCAGAAAAGGACAGCTCACACAGCTAGAAAATGGCTACAACAGCTAAAACGTTTTGTTAAAATAGGGACAGCTAAATATTTTGCTGCACTAGCCACATTGTTTGCTGTTGTAGCAAAAAAGTGGCTGCTATTGCTAAACAGTGGCTAATGCAGCAAAATATTTAACTGTCCCTATTTTAGCATTTCTCTGCGTGTACTTTGTAAGAGTAATAATAATCTTTATTAACGAGAAAACCCTTTAGTACATATACAGAACTACTGAATTATAGGAATAGACTAGAAAAATAAGAAAATAAATATGTCTATAAAATATACAGTGTCTTAGTAGACAGTGTCTAGAAGAGAACAACGTAGAAAAGATGTTTTGAATGCCGCAGGAGACGTTTGAAAATAGTTTACAGAATTAGAAAATAGGTTGGCGTAAATGCATAGTCGATTACCGGTAGAATTACTGCCATACAATGTCCTATGTTGAGATACGTGAAGTAAAGGACATTGTCTTAGCGGTCGCGGTGGAATATTAAGTTTTGTTAGCTCCATGAGCTCAGGACAATATATGATGTTATTGTGAGATGTTGTAAACAAGGGTCAGATCAGAGACAACTCTGCTCTGTTGTAATGTCAACATATTCAGCGTAGTTAAAATCGGTTGATCTTCGTGGCACAAATGAGACTGGAGTGCCCAGTAATAGTTAGCATTCCAACTAGATCAGGGAAAAATTGTTGAGTGTATAGCATTATTTATCTGTACTTACGGAAAAAGAGATTCTCTATGCATGTGAGCGCGTGTTATGTTGGCAAGTGCGAGCTCAACTTAACGCATTACGGCTATGGAGGCAACAACAGCATTTGTCCAATTCGTGCGCGTGTAATTTCTGCGATCGGTTATATCTATACTCAAGCAGATTACTGTTCTTGTACTTTATAGTCAAAAGATTATATATTCCCAAAAATTTTATCTTGGAATTTTTGTGTCAAGGTATATATCTAATTAACATATATTTTACTTTTTTGCCATTTTGGGTTCATTATTATTAATCTTGTAACTGTGATATTAGATATATTATCTGCGACATAAAAAAACATACATACAAGCATTTTAGCACAACTTGGTTTGAAACTGTAAGCGTTTTCTGTGTCTCAGTCGCTATATAATCAGAAACCAACGTCCGCCATTTTGAAACAAAAGTTTAATTGAAAAATCGGCTCCGACAACTTTGTTCGGAATTTAATAAGCTTCAATTTAAAAAAAAAATCGTCCAAATCGAACCAAAATTGAAGGCTCTAGACAATTTTAAAACACGATTTTTCGTTTTTCCCCACTGTGCAGCGGCATGAAACAAACAAGCTTGTATCAAAAGAAGAAGAAAAGGATGACTTAATCCTATATTATTCTTCCACGCTAAGACCTAGAGTGGGATGAAATATTGAAGAAAAAACAGTGTTTTTGCCATAAATGAATTTTATTCTTCAACATAGTTTCCTTCAAGAGCGAGTTTCCTATTCGAATTTTTATTTAAGCCAAATCTCTTTCCTAGAGCCACTTTTTCAAATTTAGAAGAAGGTAAGGATCGCTAGGGCCATATCTGGTGCATATGGGGGATGAAGAAGCAATTCATGGCCCAAATCGTCCAATTTGTCCATCGATTTTACTTTTTTTCTCGCTAAATATATCCTTTTTTTGATTTCATCATTCAACCGGTCCAATAAATCAACGTAATAGTCTCCAGTGATTGTTTGTCCCTTCTCAAGATAGTCGATCAGTCCATGCGCATCCCAAAAATACTGGCAAAACATTTCCAGGTTATATTTGTGTTTTTGGACGCTTCGGTTGGCTTTCATGCTGTTCCAGCCACTCTGCAGACGGACTGTTCAACTTAGGTGTGTAGGGGTGGACTCGTGTTTCGTCCATTGTTACGAATCGTCGCAACAACTCCTTTGCATTATGCCGAAACAGTGCCAAACAATCTTCGACACTTTGGTGTTTTTTGATCAATCGTGCACCCTTTGGGCATATAGTTTTTTTCATATGTAAATATTCATACAAAATATCTCCATCCCGTCAGCTATCTCTCTCATTTTCACTTTATTCATTCAGAACAATATGGAGGATTTTGTTAAGTTTTTTGAAGTGTCTGTCTTATTTGGACGTTAGGAACGTGGTATATCATCGGTGTTTATAAATCATCAACATATAGTTGCTTTCAATGGAGCAGATGTGCCATTCGTGGTTTCTGGCTATATTTTTCCCCTTAAAAAGCAGTGTTTAATCAACACACGAAATTCTTTTGTCCCTTTGTTTTGCAAAAATCAAAAGTGACGTCACTCAAACACCTGTAACTCGCAAACTAATATACAAAATGTGGTGAAAATTTTACACGGATCTTTTGAGAGTTGACACTCACTGAAAATCATATGGTTTTTTGTTCGTGCTGCCATCTCTCGGAAAGTTGCGGGGCTTTTCACACCGTATAATATTCGTCCTCTAATCACTTAATGAGCAATCGTTGGATTTTAAATTTAAATAAATATAGTTTGTATATACAGGGCTGAGACATTTATGTTAACATACTTAAAACTCGTAACTTTTATCCGTTAATTCATTGAAACTAAAACAGCTGTTTCAAAGGATTAGCTAAACATGAAGCTAGCTGAATTGGCTGACTTACTTACGCTCGATGCTTTTAGGGAAATAAACCTGGGCTTTAGGCAAAATATAAATTTTGTTCGGTTGTATGTTAGAACTTATATGTGGTATATTTTGCAATTAAAACTTGGGAAGATGTTTTTTGATTAATGTACACCATAAATCTTCATCACAAGTCGTGTTTAGATTTTTCTATTTATATCTTTCATACGAATATAAACATGCACTCCAATAAAAAATAATGTTAAAGTAATTTCCTCGTAAATATAATTTGGAAAATAAATACTAAATTTGACAATAATAGTATACATGAATTAAAAATGTTTTTAATGAAAGGAAAGAATTGTGTTAATGTTAGCAAAGTCATATTTATATTTATGTGATCTGCTCTCGGAAGCAAATGATTTTATTTCGATTAAAGAATTCTACAAGTAGTTTTATTTCAGTTAAATGACCCTCTACAATGGCCTGCATCAGGTTAGAGACCGCCTTTCCGTAAACTTCTCCATTAATTGTAGATCCTATTTTCATATAGTTAAATTCGATTTCTTTAAATCCCCAAAAACAGTCTTCATGAACTTTCAACAAAACGACTGAGTTTTCGTCTTCTTTAGAAATAGATAGGCCTTATAAACCCATAGCATCGACCCTGCTTCGTAACGGGATCCTAGTAGAATACTCAAGTTTCGTCACCTGTAACAATTCGCAAAACATAAATCCCATCGTTCTCTAAAGTTGTTACTCAAATCTTCTTAACAGACAAAGAGGGCGACCTGAAATTTTAGCCTGTCGACTAACCGTCTGCCTAGTTGTTCAAATGCTACATCCAAAAATGGCCTGCGTTTAACCACTTGAATCAAGTCCCATACCATTTGTCGACACTAAAAAAGTCGAGCGCCGCAAATGGCAGACTCCGCCGAAACCGAACCCGGCTTTAGGGCCCAAAAAATGTCAATCCAAAAATGGTTTTCCGGTGTAACCACCTCATTTGAGCGTCCAGAGCGTTCAGCATCATTTGTATCTGTATGACCGCGTTTAAATTCAGCATACCAGTAAATTAAATGAAAACAAGACAAAATTAATGGAAATTGATATGAACACTGACAGAGCATTCAAAATAAATAATGTAATAATAGAGAAAGTAAGTAATATAAAATACCTGGGTTTCCTGAGTTTCCTCATATTTGATTTGATTGATTCGATTTGATTGATTTGATTTCAACTTTAAAGAACATGTCGAGTATATATGTAAAAAAATAGGGAAAAAATCGGGTTTTTCAAACGTTTAAGAAGTAAAGTAACAATATTAACTGCAATAAATATATACAACACCATGATAAAACCTCATTTTTGAATATGGATCAACTGTGTTATACACATGCTGTTCAGACCAACAACAGGCAAGGCTACAAAAACTCCAGAACAAGGCTATGCGCTCTATTTTGAAATGCAATCGTTTCACAGCAATAAGATATATGCTAGATGCACTGAAATGGCTAAATGTAAAGCAAAGACTGCAGCTAAATACAATACGAGGCTGGCTTTTCAAGAAATGGACGAAAAAGAATTTCGTATGGTGATTAAACATTACTTTATGAAAGGCAAAACGCCTCAGGAGACTAAAGAGAAGCTTGATAAACATTATGGTGACTCTGCACCTTCGATTAGAACAGTTTATAAGTGGTTTCAAAATTTTCGGACTGGCCATATGGGCACAAGTGACGCTGAACGTTCTGGACGGCCTGTGGAGGTTACGACTCCAGAAATCATTGATCAAATCCCTGATATGGTGATGGATGACAGAAGAGTTAAGGTGCGTGAGATTGCTAGTGCTGTGGGCATCTCGACTGAACGGGTACATAATATTTTGCATAAACATTTGGACATGAGAAAGCTATCCGCAAGATGGGTGCCGCGATTGCTCACGCTTGACCAAAAACGCAATCGTGTGAAGTGTTGCAAGGATGGTTTGCAGCTGTTCCAGAAGAATCCAGAGGACTTTAAGCGTCGTTTCGTCACTGTGGATGAAACATGGATACATTACTATACTCCTGGGTCCAAACAACAATCTAAACAATGGGTTACCAAGGGGGAATCTGCACCAAAAAAGGCGAAGACCGTTCCTTCGGCCGGAAAGGTTATGGCGACTTTATTTTGGGATTCGCAAGGGATAATCCTTATCGACTATCTGGAAAAGGGTAAAACTATTACAGGTGAATATTATTCATCGTTATTGGACCGTTTGAAAACCGAGCTGCAAGAAAAACGCCCGCGATTGGCCCACAAGAAAGTCCTTTTCCATCACGACAACGCACCAGCACACACCTCAGCAGTTGTGGTCGCAAAATTAATGGAAATAGGATTCCAACTCGTTTCACATCCCCCCTATTCTCCAGACATGGCTCCCTCGGACTACTATTTGTTCCCCAATTTGAAGAAATGGCTGGCGGGACAAAGATTTTATTCAAACGAGGAGGTGATTGCAGACACTAATGAATATTTTGCAGACTTGGACAAATCCTATTATTCGGAAGGGATCAACAAACTAGAACATCGTTGGACGAAGTGTATAAGCCTAAAAGGAGACTATGTCGAAAAATAAAAAAGGTTTACCCCAAACACATAAGTAGTTTTTATTTTTGCACGGACTTTTCAAACCAGCCTCGTATGTTTTATCCAGAAACTGAAAATGGGAAATGCACCGGAATACTTGATTGAACAAATAAGATATGTTGGGGATGTTCAACCGTACAACCTGAGGAACGCATTAGATTTTAGACCGCAACGTGCAGATACCAGTGCAATGCAAAAATCTTTATTTTCAAAAGGCCTGACCTTATACAATATGATGCCCAACAACATAAAAAGTGAAACAAATATAAATATGTTTAGAAAAGGAACAATAAATTTTGTAAAAAATATTAGTTTTTAATCAGAGTATGAAATTGTTTGTTAAATTTATTTTAAATGTAAATTAAAAAGTATTGTGAATACTACTACTAAATAAATAATAATAATAATAATATTATACCGGGTCGCAAGAAATTCATACGGTTAACACTTTTAAAAAAAATTTTTGTACATTTTTATTATAGAAAGTATGATGGAAAATATTTCTTTTTGTAATACATTGTAAAAAAAACTTTAGGTCAATATTACAGTATTAACTTAAAATTAACTATGGGGCCTCGAGAATGGCAAATTCGTATTCTATGGGTCGAAAAACAGAAAAAAAATGACAATTTCAGGCATCCGGTACGAATTTTATGTAGAACCTGCATTAGCGTCAGAATTTCGATTTTTTTTTTTGACCTTTGAAAATGCCTTGGCTTGTTTGAGTACAAGCGAGGCGTCTGCTTTCGTGATATTTTATTAATTAAGGCCCCGGGTTCCGCTTCGTCCTCCGGTATTGGCGGCGTTTGCCTTTTGCAGATTCCCTCTTATTTTATCAAGAACAAACTTAGTATATTGATTTTATATGGTTAAATTACAGTCCATTTTTTGGGTCGACGTTTTTTGGACCTTAAAGCTGGGTCCGGTCTCGGCGGCGTTTGCTCTTCGGGGCGCTCGACTTTTTTAACGTCAATAAATGTACTTGATTCAAGTGGTGAAACGACAATCTATTTTTGGATGTAGCATCTAAGCATTCCAAGGCACGGGGGGCGCAAAATCATCGTTAAAGTCTTTTATTCGACTCGCCCGATAGAATGTACAATTAGGCAGACGGTTAGTTGACCGGTCAGAATTTCGGGTCTA
This sequence comes from Pachyrhynchus sulphureomaculatus, assembly GCA_019049505.1. Lineage (NCBI taxonomy): Eukaryota > Metazoa > Arthropoda > Insecta > Coleoptera > Curculionidae > Pachyrhynchus > Pachyrhynchus sulphureomaculatus. The sequence continues at coordinate 18,176,692 of CM032447.1, forward strand.
TAAGAAATAAGAAGCTGAAACATCCATTTTTTTATCCTCAAATCTTCTTGCCCTGTCTTGAAAGTTTGGGATATTTCAGTTTCTTTAGCAAGCGCCGAGATCTTCATTCCTCTTTCGAACAGCAGCAACAAATTAGCAAACCTGATGGTTTACTCAGTTCTTGAATCAACCGGTTTTCCTGATCTGAGGTCACCCTGAATTGAGCCTCAGCCCCATTGAAACTGTTTACCACTGCGTGATTCTCCGAAATGTTTTCACTCATTTTCGAGAAAAAAAAATCGTAAAAACTTTAAAACTCAACGAACTCGGATTAAATTTCGTCAGTCCACAGTAATTTGATGACCAAGCAGTTTTTTTTTATGGCCTAATTTTTATCGTTAGGTAGGTCTCATAAAACTCTTCTTCATCGCAGGAAATCGTTCCCAACTGAAAAACTTTAAAGTCTTCGGTAAAGTATATTGTACGCTTCCAGTACTATACATGTGCAATTCTTTAGGCGTTTCACAATCGTCGTTTCAAAACAAATCGCGTACGCGTCTACGACTGAATGCCTTATGTGTACAATGTCTTAAGGACGTTCCCAAGGAGCAGTCGTGCTCAACTTACAGAAAGATCCCTCCTATGTAAACTACCATGCGTACAAAAAAATAGGTGAGGCGCAGTACGCTTTTTCGCCCCGTCTCTGATGCGTAGAAATACAAAAATAATACCACTGCGTCGGTTTTCGGATCTGGCAACGTTACATTCTTACTCTGATCGAGACACGGGTTGTTTATGTTGGGTTTTAATATTTTGGAGTATTTTTCGAGGTTACGTTTATATTGGAGATTTTTAATAGTGCATAAATATTGATTTCGCGATTAAAGAATGGCGGATTTGTTAAAAAAAAAACGCTGAAAAATTAAATATAGCATTAGCAAGTATATCTGACAGGAAATTCAAACAACAATTAATAAAAAAGTTAAATTTAAAATTCCTGATGAGAATAGTATAGTTTCATTGAGAGACTACTCAGTATACATCACCACTACACCAAACAGTTTATTTTTGCGCTCGACGCGTGTTTCGCTTACCATGTTAGCTTCATCAGGAGCGAAGATAGAGCGATGATTGAACAGTCAATCATCGCTCCTGATGAAGCTAACATAGTTAGCGAAACGCGCGTCGAATGCAAAAATAAAGTGTTTGGCGTAGTGGTGATATATACTGAGTAATGTCATTGTGCACATTCCGCATTCCCAACTTAGTTCATTGAGAGAGTTAGCTAGAAATCTAAAATGCACCGGCGGTAGAAGTTTTTTAGATATGGAAAATTGAGTGATTTTAAATGGGAAGGGCTTCATTCAAAGTTTAAAATAAAATGTGACAACTGTACTAAATGTAATTTAGTAAATACTCGAGTGATAAGAAACCAAGCCACTTTTCAAAAAATACATATGATTTTTAGGAAGTACCAGCCTTCAAACGATAAGTGTTAAAATTTCATAACATTTCGACGATTAGTTTATAAGTTACAGTGGTTTTAGTGACGCTACTTTTGATATTTTCAAAATAATGGAAAAAATCGAATTTCATGTGGTGATTAAACACTATTTAACTGAAAAAATACTGTTCAAGCAAATAAATGGCTTGATAAGTCTCTCTCTCTCTCTCCTCAGCCTATAGTCATCTACTCCTGAATGAAGGCCTCTTCCAATCTTTTCCACGTCGTTCTGTTTAGGGCTGTTTGGATCCAATTTCCCCCCGCAATTTTCTGGATGTCGTCGCGCCACCTTTTTGGAGGTCTTCCAACACTCCTTTTGGTTTGTCTTGGACGCCAGTTTATCATTTTGCTGGTCCATCTTTCTGAGCTTTGACGAGCTATATGGCCAGCCCATTGCCATTTGAATTGAGCTACTCTTCTGAGGACATCTGTCAGACACGTTCTTCTTCTAATCTCCTCGTTCTGTATCCTGTCCCTCAGGCTAATTCCGAGCATAGATCTCTCCATTGCTCGTTGTGTCACTTGAAGCTTGTCAGCGGTTTTTCGGGTGAGTGCCATCGTCTCGAGACCATAGGTAAGGACCGGCAGAATACATGAGTCGTATGTTTTACGTTTAAGATTTATTGGGATTTCTCTAGATTTAAGTACATACCCCAACTTGCCGAACGCAGCCCAACCTTGTCCTATTCTTCTAGTTATTCCATAGCCTTGATTTTCTTTACCAAGTTGTATTTTGTGTCCCAAGTAAATATATTCTGATACGTTTTCCAGTGTTTGGTTTCCGATGTTTACCTGAATATTTTCCACACTCATTATTTTTGTTTTATGTAGATTCATCTCGAGTCCGATGCTTAAGGATGCCTGATGCAATTCTTCCAGCATGCTCTAAATTTCCTCCGTTTTATCGCTTATAATCACTATATCGTCTGCGAATCGTAAATGGTTCAGACGCACACCATCTAGATTTATGCCCCTGGATTGCCAATTTAAACTCTTAAAAATGTCCTCTAAGGCTAGTGTGAAAAGTTTAGGGGAGATAGTATCGCCCTGACGTATGCCTCTGTTTACCAGTATCTTATCTGTTTTTGTATCTTCGTCCAGTGTTATTTGGATGGTCGCGTTTTCGTATATGTGTTTGATGAGATTTGAATATCTGGTGTCTACTCTTGCGTTGTCTAGAGCTCTAAATATTGCCCAAGTTTCGACCGAGTCGAAGGCCTTTTTGTAATCTACAAATGCCAGGTGCAATGGTATGTTATATTCTGTGGTCTTCTCTATGAGAGTGCGTACTGTCTGCAAGTGGTCAATCGTACTAAAACCTTTTCGGAAACCTGCTTGTTCTACTGATTGATACGAATCCATTTTTTGAGTTAATCTATTTGTTACTATTTTTGTTAGCAACTTGTATAAGTGTGATAGTAGACTAATAGGACGGTAGTTTTCTATGTCATTTCTATCTCCTTTTTTGTATAGCAAAATTACCTCGGCGTTATTCCATTTTGTTGGAATTCTTTCTTCGGTTATGCATTTGTTGAGTAGGATTCGTACACTCTCTACTAGATATTCTCCTCCCATTTTTAACATTTCAGTGGTGATTTGATCTTCTCCGGGACATTTCTGAGATTTCATTTGGTTGAGCGCTGTTCTTAATTCATTGCTATCTATTTCAGGAATTTCCTCGGATCCAATATTTTGAATTTTCCGTCTGTTGTACTGATGACCTTGGGACTTGGAACTGTAGAGATGCTTATAGAAGTCCTGAACTATGGCAACAATTTCCGTTCTACTATTAACTACGGTACCACTGTTGTTCTTCAATTTACTTAATTTCGTTCTTCCATTTGATAGGTGGGATTTTAAAACTTTCATATTTTTGTTGTTTTCAGTAGTATTCTTTACCAACTTTGTGTTGTATTCTCTTAGATCTTTTCGAATGTTCTTGTCTATTTCTCTATTTGTTGTCTTATAACTCTCAGCTTCCCTATCTGTTTCTCTTCTCATTTTGATCAGATTTTTAGTAGTTTGGCTAAACTTGCCGATGTTATTTGTTTAGCACATATTAGTTTTGTTGCTACTTGTATGCTTCTTCTTATAGTTTTACTTAGATCTTCCATTTCCATAAGTGTTACGTAGAATCTGCCCCTAGAAAATTACTCATCATTTACTGGTATGCTGAATTTAAACGCGGTCATACAAACACAAATGATGCTGAACCTCTGGACGCCCAAATGAGGTGGTTACATCGGAAAACATCAAAAAAATCCACAAGATTGTTTTGGATGACCGTAAAGTGAAATTGCGTGAGATAGCTGACACCCTAAAGATATCAAAAGAGCGTGTTGGTCATATTTTGCATGAACATTTGGGTATGAGAAGGCTCTGTTCGAAATGAGTACCCCGTTTGCTCACAGTGGACCAAAAACAACAACGTGTTGTTAATTTTGAGCACTATTTGGACCTGTTTAAGCGCAATAAAAAAGATTTTTTCATGCGATATGTCACAATGGATGAAACATGGACCCACCACTATACACCGGAATCAAATGGGCAGACAGCTGAGTGGACAGCAGCCGGTGAAAGCCGCCCGAAGCGACCAAAGACACAACAGTTGGCTGGGAAGTATTTTGGGACGCGCATGAAATAATTTTCATCGACTATGCTGAGAAGGGAAAAACTATCAATAGCGAATATTATATAAAGTTATTGGTGCGTTTGAAGGCAGAAATCGCAAAGAAATGGCCTCAAATAAACAAAAAAAAGTGCTTTTTCATCAAGTGATAAGAAACCAAACCAAACCACCGTGTTACAAGTGAATGGTTACGATGGCAAAATTGCATGATTGAAGTTCAAATTGCTTTCTCATCCACCGTATTCTCCAGATTTGGCCTCAGCGACTATTCGCAGACCTCAGAAAATGCTTGCGGGAAAGAGATATGGCTCCAGAGAAGAAGTTATCGCCGAAACTGAGACCTATTTTGAAGGCAAACACAAATCCTTCTACGAGAAAGGTATAGAAATGTTCGAAAAGCGTTATATCGCTCATGATGAGTAAAGTCGAATTTTGCAAAGAAAAAGTAGTTAAGTAGCTAGGCCAAAACTTTTCGGCCTACGTGTTATTTATGTTGAATACTAATTTGATTTGTTATAAATATTGACTTTTTATTTACGATAACCCATATTTTTTCTATATCTGTGCGCTAAACGCATTTGTTAAAATCAGCTGTGCGTTGACGGTATTTCAAACTTCCCGCGCAGTGTGACGTTGTCAAGTTGCGAACTTTTATTTAACAAATTATGCGAGGAAAACTGAAAAACGATCAAAAGTAGCTCACTTTCAACATTTTTTATAGAGAAACGAGTACTGCTTGCTATAATTTTCTTTACAGAAAAATATTTATTATATTTTTAATTAATGAGTCTTAAGTTTTTCAAAAAACCGTAAGAAAATGACCATTATTATATAATAAAACAGCCGTTTCAACATAGGTCGGGGTAGGGTTCGTATGTTAAAAATGCAAATTTCAACGGCCAATATTTACAGATTTAGGGCCGTAAGGAGTATTGAAATTTTTTCTACGTATAAAGTACACTAATGTATATTCAGATTTTCTAGATAAACATAAGAGAATTTATTTTCTTGGGAACGTCCGTAATCAACTACATTTATGCATGAATAATTTTATTACAACGAGAATTTTTTAAATTGCATATTTTTTACTCTTTCAGCTGGCACCGCTGACAACGTTTCCGTAATTCGCTTTTTTAAATCCCAAAACCGATGCGCTTTTTTAGAGGAACTTTTCTGTTTTTTCTGATTATTGTCGATCAACAGTTGGTCAAAATCGGATTTTGACGGTCTAGTTTAGGCAACTGCCTGCTGCAAAAAAATCAATTACCCGCAGCCGTATCGAGACATGTGTTAAATTCGCCATTTTCAATCAGCTATGTCGCGCGCTAGCGTTTTAACGTTGAGCGTTACCCGTCATTAAGTTCTTTGTAAAGGTTTGACTAGAAAAAGCGTCAATTGGCAGATTAGTGAGAGAATTAATGAAAATACACACACACAGTTAAAGCGAATATACCATTCGAAATTTATAACTGATTTACTGTTAGAAAGTTGCAAACTACTTCGGGGTATTTTATCATACCTGTCATTTTAATCCATCTTGGGACGCATTTTGCCGTATTACGGCTCATCAGCCGAGTTAGGATCGAGAAACGAGAGATAAAACTCCGAATACTTACTGCAGTACAGAAATAACAACATCTTAGGATACGACAAATTCTGGCTTGGGAAAGCGTAAAATATAAAAGCATATCAGGGGGGTTTAAGGCTACATACTGATGGAGGGATTATTACTAACAATTGCCGCAAGGCAGAGCAATTGTTAAGCTTCTAATTCAGTAATAAGAAACCATACCAACTACTAAAACTGAATAAAGTCCATGATTCAACATTGACCTCTACCGTTCCGACATGGATTAACAAATGAGAGAACAGTGCTGAAATATATTCGGACTGGCCATATGGGCACAAGTGACGCTGAACGTTCTGGACGGCCTGTGGAGGTTACGACTCCAGAAATCATTGATCAAATCCATGATACGGTGATGGATGACAGAAGAGTTAAGGTGCGTGAGATTGCTAGTGCTGTGGGCATCTCGACTGAACGGGTACATAATATTTTGCATAAACATTTGGACTATCCGCAAGATGGATGCCGCGATTGCTCACGCTTGACCAAAAACGGAATCGTGTGAAGTGTTGCAAGGATGGTTTGCAGCTGTTCCAGAAGAATCCGGAGGACTTTAAGCGTCGTTTCGTCACTGTGGATGAAACATGGATACATTACTATACTCCTGAGACCAAACAACAATCTAAACAATGGGTTACCAAAGGGGAATCTGCACCAAAAAAGGCGAAGACCGTTCCTTCGGCCGGAAAGGTTATGGCGACTGTCTTTTGGGATTCGCAAGGGATAATCCTCATCGACTATCTGGAAAAGGGTAAAACTATTACAGGTGAATATTATTCATCGTTATTGGACCGTTTGAAAACCGAGCTGCAAGAAAAACGCCCGCGATTGGCCCACAAGAAAGTCCTTTTCCATCACGACAACGCACCAGCACACACCTCAGCAGTTGTGGTCGCAAAATTAATGGAAATAGGATTCCAACTCGTTTCACATCCCCCCTATTCTCCAGACTTGGCTCCCTCGGACTACTATTTGTTCCCCAATTTGAAGAAATGGCTGGCGGGACAAAGATTTTATTCAAACGAGGAGGTGATTGCAGACACTAATGGATATTTTGCAGACTTGAACAAATCCTATTATTCGGAAGGGATCAACAAACTAGAACATCGTTGGACGAAGTGTATAAGCCTAAAAGGAGACTATGTCGAAAAATAAAAAAGGTTTACCCCAAACACATAAGTAGTTTTTATTTTTGCACGGACTTTTCAAACCAGCCTCGTATAACTTCATCAAGTACAAATTTTGAAAAAATACAGCTGTTTCTTATAAATATAATGTTAGGTACTTTCTTCTCTATTAGCTAAAATTATGCACCATAATAGTACTTCACCAGATTAGACGTTTAATAAAATAGCGAAAGCCAGTAAATCATTAAATATTTTAAATTTTAGAAATCTGACAACATTTACATTCAACCAAATCGTAACTCACTGTTTCCATTCGTGAGTCCACTCTTAATCTTGGATCGCGTTTAGATGTAAACAAACGGAGCCTTGATGACCCTAAATAAACCCGGACGAAGGGCCGGTGTGCTTTTAAATTTTAGAGTTTCGCAAACCAGTGATGCAATTTGTTGTATCTTACTGCATAACTAACATTTTTTATAAGTTGTTTAGCATATTTGGGCGTAGCAATACATGGATATAGGGGACAATATGAGAGTTGTAATTTTCTCATATTATCTATTTATTGTGCTTGTAAAATTAAAATTTACTATTCAGCTATTAGTTTTATGTAAGTTCGTATTCTTACTTTACTATAAAAAATAGCGCGTAGTAAAAATTTTTAGGAACACTATTGTTTTTTTCCTTTAACACCCACTTGTCTTGAACTTTTGTCATTCAAGCTGTGGTCCCATATATAACAGCTAGACATTGAAACACGGCCTCAATAGTCAGATGTCAAATGTTAATGTTTCTGAATTTGCTATTCGTGCGCTTATATAATAAGTAAATATGAATTAGCGTTAATTCAGTCCATAAATTCATAATCAAATCAAGCTACTTAGCCTGTTTGACATGACTTACAAAACTGTATTTTTCTAGCTGATAAACAATTATGCTATTGAAATAGCAGCATAATCTACGGACCACTTATGGAATCATTTCGGTGTCTGCTGTCTTTCTATCTGTCGCAGCCGTTTTTCTCCGAAACTACTTGACATAGAAAGCTGAAAATTGTCACAAATATAGGAATGGTTGGCCCAATCGTAGCTGTGTAGTTTTGAGTGCTAAATTTTGACTCAAGTGGTTAGTTTTGGGGAGTGAAATCGGAAGTGGAAAGAAATTTCAAAGTTATTGAATGATGTGTTAATGAAAGCTTGTGAAAACACGAGTTTAAAAATATATATAATGTAATACTTTTTTAATTTTCTTTACGTCTTTTTTTTTAAATTTCCAAAAATCGCTGTCCCCCACTCTTTGGTAAGGATTTTGATTATATAATTTGCTAAACCGTGCCTTATAATTTTAATAATTAAGCAGTTGTGGAAAACACAAATGAATATAAAAAAAATACGGTTCCAGTACTAAATCTTTTATTAAATCGTTGTAGTACTTCAGTGGTTAATCTGGTGGACCGATGTACCGTACTGTGGTTTGTTCTAAACCAAAATTGTTCTGTCGGGTATAAAATTATTTGTTTTAATCGGAATAATTTTTTCCACTATTTTATCAAGACCAAACACGCTTATTGGCCTATAATTATCAAATAATTGTCTGTTTGGTTACTTTTGAGAATTAAAATCGCCTTAGCCTTTTTTGTAAGGATGGAAAAGAGCCCAATGTCATTGATAATATTAAGTTTGTTGTTGAAATGAATTAACGAATCGTTCAGGAGTATTATAGTGGAGACAAATGCCTTAAAATTTTCATGATTGTTGGAAATTTTTCGGTTCAGCTTGAAAATCGATTTAGCTACGTTAAAATAGTACCAACATATTATAAACGAGTTTTCTTAGCCTAATTTTGACCTCAGGACCACTTTTCTTCTATTTTAGTGCATTTTTCACATTTTAACGCTTTTGGCTCATTATTTCTTAAATATCAAAACTTCTGTTCGTTGTTATGCGACAGAAAAAAATTGGTTATACTCTTCATAAAATTGCCTAAAGAAACTGTAAATTGCATTAAAAAAATATTAAGTACATAACCTGAAAAAAGAATTTACTATGGCAAATTGCAAAATGGTTTTTTACGGGTAACTTCGTTCAATTCGATATTACAGCTTCAAATTATAGAAAGATATATATAAAATACCACCTATTTTACAATAAAATTATCATTTGGATATCACTACTCAGTATATATCACCACTACACCAAACACTTTATTTTTGCACTCGACGCGCGTTTCGCTAACCATGTTAGCTTCATCAGGAGCGATGATTGACTAAAGCTAAAACTACAAATCTACCCTATTTATACTTAGCCTAACCCTTGAATTACTCAAGCGGAACTAATGACATAGGCAAGGCCCTCAGTTCCGGTCAAGTACCCAGTAGAGGGGACTATAAGGAATAGGCCCTCTGTCTTTATTTAAACTACTTTTACATTTTATGATTTCCATACTTTCGTATGCGTTCAACAATCTCCTATCAGATACATTTTTTATTAATCTTAGATTATCTAATGTTATAGTATGAACAGCTTCAAGGGCATGTTCGGCAATGCTAGACTTTTCTGTTCTATTGTATCTTAAGTGTGCTAAATGTTCTTTAAATCGTGTTTTAATTGACCTTTTAGTTTGCCCAACATACTTCTTGTCACAATCATTACAACTAATTTCATAAATTCCACTTTTCTCACAATTAGGAATCTTATCTTTGGGATTTCCTAAGATATTCCTCAGATTGTCTGATGACTTATAGACTAAGGTGAGGCCTACCTTATTAAATACCTTATTGAGTCCCTTGCTATATTTCGGATTATATGGTATGGAGACATATTTGGTGTTATTTTCTTCGCGTGTAAAAAAGGTGGAATTCTGAATATTAAACCTAAATTTATGTCTATTTATTAGCTTATTTACTAAGTCATCGTCGTAACCATTAACTCTAGTTATATTTCTAATACGATTCCTTTCTTTATTGAAGTTTTCTCTGTTCAGAGGGAAAGTGACCAAACGATGAACTAAAAAATGTAATGAGGCTAATTTATGTTGTTTGCAATGAAATGAATCATTAGGAATATATCTATCTGTTACTGTATTCTTCCTATAGATATCAAATTCTAATCTATTATAATTTTTAATAATTAAAATATCTAGAAAAGGCAATTGTCCTTTCTTCTCAACTTCGTAAGTGAATTTAATGGAATCATACCGGCTATTTAATTTAGAAACAAAATCATTAATATTTGCTCTCTTTGTATCAAAAATCGCGAAAATATCATCCACATACCTATACCATACCCTTGGTAAATATTCGAATTCTTGACTGGCTTCGATTTTAAACTTACTCATGAATAAATTGGCTATGAAGGGTGACAAGCAATTACCCATAGCTGTTCCTTGTTTCTGAACATAAAATTGATTGTTATATTGGAAATAATTTTGTTCCATGCAAAGTTTAGATAATAAGTAATTGCTTGTCACCCATCATAGCCAATTTATTCATGAGTAAGTTTGAAATCGAAGCCAGTCAAGAATTCGAATATTTCCCAAGGGTATGGTATAGGTATGTGGATGATATTTTCGCGATTTTTGATACAAAGAGAGCAAATATTAATGATTTTGTTTCTAAATTAAATAGCCGGTATGATTCCATTAAATTCACTTACGAAGTTGAGAACAAAGGACAATTGCCTTTTCTAGATATTTTAATTATTAAAAATTATAATAGATTAGAATTTGATATCTATAGGAAGAATACAGTAACAGATAGATATATTCCTAATGATTCATTTCATTGCAAACAACATAAATTAGCCTCATTACATTTTTTAGTTCATCGTTTGGTCACTTTCCCTCTGAACAGAGAAAACTTCAATAAAGAAAGGAATCGTATTAGAAATATAACTAGAGTTAATGGTTACGACGATGACTTAGTAAATAAGCTAATAAATAGACATAAATTTAGGTTTAATATTCAGAATTCCACCTTTTTTACACGCGAAGAAAATAACACCAAATATGTCTCCATACCATATAATCCGAAATATAGCAAGGGACTCAATAAGGTATTTAATAAGGTAGGCCTCACCTTAGTCTATAAGTCATCAGACAATCTGAGGAATATCTTAGGAAATCCCAAAGATAAGATTCCTAATTGTGAGAAAAGTGGAATTTATGAAATTAGTTGTAATGATTGTGACAAGAAGTATGTTGGGCAAACTAAAAGGTCAATTAAAACACGATTTAAAGAACATTTAGCACACTTAAGATACAATAGAACAGAAAAGTCTAGCATTGCCGAACATGCCCTTGAAGCTGTTCATACTGTAACATTAGATAATCTAAGATTAATAAAAAATGTATCTGATAGGAGATTGTTGAACGCATACGAAAGTATGGAAATCATAAAATGTAAAAGTAGTTTAAATAAAGACAGAGGGCCTATTTCTTATAGTCCCCTCTACTGGGTACTTGACCGGAACTGAGGGCCTTGCCTATGTCATTAGTTCCGCTTGAGTAATTCAAGAGTTAGGCTAAGTATAAATAGGGTAGATTTGTAGTTTTAGCTTTAGTCAATCATCGCTCCTGATGAAGCTAACATGGTTAGCGAAACGCGCGTCGAGTGCAAAAATAAAGTGTTTGGTGTAGTGGTGATATATACTGAGTAGTATCATTGTGCCAAAGATTCCACATTCCCAACTAATTTTAGATATCAGACAAAGAAAAAATACAATGAAATAAAAATGGACTAAAATAATGCAAACAACTGAAACTGTTGAGTCAAGAATTTTTCATAAAGACGTGTTTTTAATTTGGTCACAAAATCACTTGGATAGTTTAATAAACACTATATACATTTCTTAAACATGGTAATAATAAAATCTTATTAACATATTTTAAAATGTTTAATGAGTTAAAGAATACACGAGACACATACGTAAAATAAACAGAGAGATTTTAACATATCTCTGAAAATACATACTGTCCACACACTACAGTACACTACGATAAGACTAATTACGATGAAATGTTTGATGCTTACGATACAGGTATGCTAATGCTAACATTGCAACTTATTTCGAAGCGTAGCGTCGAGGCACTTTTTTTTGCAAAATTCGATTTTATTCATCAATATAGTCTCCTCCAAGAGAGATACAATCAATCCAACGCTTTTCTAACATTTCTCTACCTTTCTTGTAGAAGGATTTGTCTTTACCTTCAAAATAGGCCTCAGTTTTGGCGATAACTTCTTTCCCGCGAGCGTTTTTTTTTGAGGTCTGCGAATAGATAATAGTCGATGGGGGCCAAATCTGGATAATATGGTAGATAAGTAAGCAATTCGAACTTTAATTCATGCAATTTTGCCATCGTAACCATTGACTTGTGACATGGTGCATTGTCTTAATGAAAGAGCACTTTTTTCTTCTTCATTTGGGGCCATTTCTTTGCGATTTCTGGCTTCAAACGCACCATTAACTTTATATAATATTTGCTGTTGATGGTTTTCCCCTTCTCAGCATAGTCGATGAAAATTATTCCATGCGCATCCCAAAATACAGAGGCCAAAACCTTCCCAGCCCACTGTTGTGTCCTTGGTCTCTTCGGGCGACTTTCACCGGGTGCTATCCACTCAGCTCACTGCCGATTCGATTCCGGTGTGTAGTGATGGATCCATGTTTCATCTATTGTCACATATTGCATGAAAAAATCTTTTTTATTGAACTTAAACAGGTCCATACAGCGCTCTGAATCATCAACATGTTGTTGTTTTTGGTCCACGCAGTACCCAGTTCGAATAGAGCTTTCTCATGCCCACATGTTCATGCAAAATATGACCAATACGTTCTTTTGATATGTTTAGGGTGTCAGCTACCTCACGCAATTTCACTTTACGGTCTTCTAAAACAATGTGGATTTTTTTTATGGTTTCCAGCGTAACCACCTCATTTGGGCCTCCAGAGCATTCCGCATCATTTGTGTCGGTACGACCGCGTTTAAATTTAGCATACTAGTAAATAATGAGTGATTTTCCAGAGGCATAGTCCCAGTAACACTTTTCAAGCCATTGCTTTGCTTGAACGGTATTTTTTGCCATCAAAAGACAGTGTTTAATCATCACACGAAATGCGATTTTTTCCATTGTTTTGAAAATATTAAAAGTAGCTTCACTAAAACCGCTGTAATTTGTAAACTAATCGTCGAAATTTTGTAACGTATCGTTTGGAGGTTGGTACTTCCTAAAAACCATATGAACTTTTTGAAAAGGGCGGCATCTATGTGTCAGACCAAAAACTTTTCAGCCTACGTGTTATAAGTAGGTAATGCCTTTAAATTCAAATACTCCTTTTTTTAATAATGTTTTTTATTTTTAAACGGCTATATCATATTACTGTTACTATTATTTCAGAACTAAAATAGTAATAATTAATACGTTTCTGTTATCTAAGTCATAATTTTATTGTAAAATAGTAGTATTTGTTTTAAATCAAGAGAATGAACCAGACCTTTTCTAGAGCAACAGCGAAAAAAATTGATTTGAAGTTTATTTTTATTTTTCCTTCCAACCGTCTTGAGGAGCATAAAATTTCGCATCTTTTTTTTTAAAAAAAAAAAGCTTCCTACGACCTTTTGCCCACAAGAAAAATCCATAATAAGATTTGGACTAAAATGCGAATTTTGACCAATCCTCTTAATATTTTCTAATAATATTTAGCACACCGAGATATATTTTCCTGTAATTTGAAGCATTAAAATATCCAATTATACGAAAGTTACCCGTAAAAAACCCTTTTTCAATTTGCCGTAGTAAATACTTTTTTTTTTAGGTGATGTACTTAATATTTATTTAGTGCAATCTACGCAGTTTTTTAGGCAATTTAATGACTAGTAAAATGATTTTTTTTCGGTTTCCTAACAACGAACAGAAGCTGAGATATTCAAGAAACAGTGAGCCGAACCCGTTAAAATGTAAAAAAATGCACTAAAATAGAATCGGTAAATATTAGGCTGAGAAAATTATGTTGGCACTATTTCAAAGTAGTTAAACTGATTTTCAAGCTGTACGCAAAAATTTACAAAAATCATGAAAATTTTACGGTATTCACCTCCACTTTTTAGACTTTTAGACTAAAAGTAAACACCACCAAAATCAAAGTCATGAATTCCAACAATATTGAGATATTCTTGGACGACAAAAGGATCTATATTACCTTGATAACACTATAAAATTGAGGAAACGAAATCAAAAAGCAGAATTAACACTAAGGGTAGGACTCACATGGGCATTTTTTGAAAGACTCCGCCATGTCTTCAAAAATCTTGAGATTCTCATAGGCCTCAAAAGTAAAGCCTACAATGTTTGCATTCTACCAGTAGCGATCTATGGCCTTGAAACAATGGCTTTAATACAGCAAAGTGCCGACTGGCTACGAGAAGCTCTAAGTGCCAGGATCGTGCGATTCTTGGTATATCATTGAGAGACAAGGTCAGAAATAGCATTATTAGAAACAAAACTAAAGTGGTAGATGTAATGAGAAGAGTGGTTGAACTGAAATGGCGTTGGTTGGGGTATGTTGCTCGGCAGAAAAGTGAGAGGTGGACCACCAAAGTTACACAGTGCAGACCCAGAGAAGCTAAGAGGGGCAGAGGGAGACCATTGAAGCTATGGTTGATGACATAAAGGAAGTGGTTAGAAAGAAGTAGACAAGGGTTGCACAAGACAGACAGGAATCGCCTGTGGCCAGAAGTGGATGATGGAGGACTGAGAAAGAAGAAGAAATTTGTTAATTATAAATTACAATTACAAATGAATTTTTGGTAGTGACAGCTAGCCTTGGACTAATACGATGTATCACATGGATTTATTTTTAGTTACCTTTACTTTCGTGTGTACAAAACAAAATGTAGTCGATGAAAATAGATCCGAATCTCGCATGACCGATTAAGCTTTATTGTTTATTTAAGGATTAATGAATATTTAAATCGCCGAGTTTCAAATTTAGTTGATAATCACGACGTGATAAATATCATATATGATAAATGGCAAATCAATTTACGATTTTAAATTATTTATATGTCAGATTTTAACCTCCTTAATTTTTCAATAATTTCAAAATATAACTCTAGAGAATCTGTGCTTATTAAAATGCTGAAAATGTAGCCAAATTATATATCTGGGGGCACGGTAGTGCCCCCGCCAAGTCGAGCATCCTTTTCTCGAAGCCACTCACGGCACTTTCGACCCCCCTGTAACTTCGTTGTGAATAAAGCTAGAAGCCTGAATTTTCAACGACCAAGAGGACATACTATACTAGCTATATTTCTAAATTACCTACTATTTATACCTTATAGTTTACGAACTATCGCCAGTCGAAGTTCTTTAATTTTGTCACTGACTCACTCACCGATCATCAAAATTCTAAGGTACTTCTAGCAGACACACAAACTTCAAACTTTGAATTTAGTTAGTGTTTAGCCTATAAAGGAAGGAAAAACTGTCACGTTTTCTAAATTGTACGGTCACTTAAGCCAAAAAAGAGGGTCAACCTCGGAATGAGAGGTAATAAGCTGTAAACTTGTATAAACCTTTATTTTGGCATTCTAAAAGTTGTCTCAAAAGTCTCATAAAATCTCGTGTCCGTGTCTTAAGATATTCAAGGAAGGTCACAAAAATCGTTTTTTTTTTTTTTTTTTTTTTTTTCGCAAATATCTCGCTTCCTATGGTTTCGATGATATTTGCATCTATTATGAAAATTCTAGAGCATAAAATTCTCTACAAATTTTGTTCTAAACATTTTTTATACGCCTAACCGTTTTGAGATAGAGGGCGGAGAGCGCGCAGCGCTCAGCCGTACATAGCATAATGCAAGGTCAACCGTGAGTCCCGGTAAATAATACTTCGTATAAAGTTAATTAATCACTAAAAAATCCATAATTATGAATAATTTGTATTATTTATTAATTAATATATTATATTTAATAATATTTTTCATTTATCAAATATATTCGTTTAATAATACTTACCTACTTCGTGTAATTAAAAAATTGTTAAGTGAAATACTTTAAGTATATTTTAATTATAAAAAGTATGAAGATGATGCTTCCATGACAGCAGGGCTAGAAGAGAATATAGTTATTAAAATAGGAGCAAAAGTCATGTTAAGACGAAATATTGACGTGCGTCTTGGCTTAGTCAACGGTTCTATCGGTATAGTACAAGGCGTAAAGGTTGATCCTGAAAATACAAATAAAATAAAAAAAAAATACATATTACATTTAATAATGAACATCTTTACGAGCTTGGTCCAGTCAAAACTAAATTTGTAATTATTAATTGAGCTTACGTTCATCGCGAGCAGTTTCCGATATGTATAGCCTATGCTATTACCATACACAAAAGTCAGGGGCTAAGTCTAAACAGTGCACTGATGACCATCGGTTCTTCAGTGCTCACATGCGGTCAAGCATACGAGGCACTTTGGAGAGTGACAAGTCTGGGCGGATTACATCTAATTAATGTCGACTTCGGTAGTATCAAAGCTCAGGAGTCCGCAATCGTTGAATATAATCTATCTATAATAAATAAAATGACTTGGTAATCGCACGGCAACATAATCACATAAGAATAATCTACTATTTAAAATACTTTATTCTTAAGTGCACTGTTTAGACTTACTTAGCAATCGAAATCGAAGAAGTAAAGAT
Source organism: Pachyrhynchus sulphureomaculatus (assembly GCA_019049505.1). Lineage (NCBI taxonomy): Eukaryota > Metazoa > Arthropoda > Insecta > Coleoptera > Curculionidae > Pachyrhynchus > Pachyrhynchus sulphureomaculatus. The sequence goes on from CM032447.1 coordinate 18,193,245, forward strand.
GTCTAATATTGATACGGTCACTATAAATGTTAGATAACAATTTATGACAAAGTTGTTGAACAGGTGCTTCCATAGATACTAACTAAAATAACTGACTGGTTTTACATGAGACCTCACAACTTTTTGTGGTGGAAGGACTGCGTTGCGAGACTTGGCATTTTTTTACATTTTATGTTTTTGATGGGATATACATATATGTATATATATATATATATATATATATATATATATATATATATATATATATATATATATATATATACATACATATATGTTAACTTAAGTTCACTGTAGAAGGAAAAGAAAAATTTCAGTTTTGGACTCGAGGCCAAGAAATGACCTTTTTACACGAATTCACCATATAATTTCAGCCTTCAGCAACTTACATTATGAAGCAAGATAAAGAAAAAGCAAAAGAGTATAATATGTCAGCGTACGTCTGCTCAATAGAATTTACTTAAGCCTTTGACATAGACCTAGTGAGGTAGTACAGACCCTGATGCAGAAAAGGACATAGCACGCAAAACGTTGAATGTATCAACCACTCTGTCGACTTGGAAGCTGCTGTGTCAGCTTTCGATGGAGTAATAGGTATGCATACTTAGTACAATTCGATGGATCCTACCATCATGTTCCGTAACTTCTTGGATAAGTAATAGTAAATTCTGTTCTCTTGTTTTAACAAATAAGAAAACAGTGGGTAAACTACTGAAATATGGACTTCGTCCGTTTTCAGATATTTTATATTAACCATGTATGCTCGAGGAGGATCCCTGAAAAAGCACTACCTGCTCTTAAGCGTTGACTATGTCCACCACTCTGTCGGCTCGAAAGCTGCTGTGTCAGCTTTCGATGGATTAATAGATATGCGTACTTAGTACAATTCGTTGTATCCTCCCAACCTTGGTGTGGACCTAACAAGCTATCACGACCCAGTCAGAGATCTTAGAGGATTAATTAATGAAGGAGTCGCCATATCAGGCTGCTTAAGAGATGTATAGACCAATCAATACATGCGAACAAACAGCAAGGTCAAAATATGTAAGACTTGCATCAGTCCCATAATAACCTGCGGTATAGAATTACGAGACGATACCAACAAACTGCCAAAATCAAAGCCCTAAGAGCAATAATTCGTAATTTAAAGATTTTTATTCTCTATACTTCTAAGAATTATTGAAAAAATTTTTTAAAGAAAATTCCATTCCATTACAAAGTTGGATTGGGATCTTTACCTGTCTTCAGACCCTGTCTGCAATATTACTAAGTGAATTTTTAATATTTTTTAACTTTTTTTTTCAAATCTTAAGAATTACTTTTTCTACAAACTCTCGAGAGGTTTTTTTAATTTTTCTAATAGACAATTTTTTATAAATTTTTAAACAAAAATTTGTTGGTCGAAAATTGCATACTAAAGTGTGAAACACCGTAAATTTTTTATTTTTGAAAGAACAATCCTTCGACAATTTTTAACTACTACATTATTTTACAAGATTAAATTTTATTTTTGGGTACTGGATTATTTTTTGTTAAGTTATCTTGCAGACAAGAAGGCGCCATAGTTTTCGTCAGTGGTCCATTTAACCCGATAAAAAATAATGTTAACACCTAAAACATATTTAAAAAAAATGTTTCTTATAATTTAAAGTCAAAGATAAAGTTCATTATCTCAATTGTTTCGGGAATGACGAAAAAATGTTAAATACAATAGTTTTAGGGAATGTTAAGGTGCACAGTTTAAAATTATTTTTGAGTATACAGGGTACTTCTAAAAAGTGTGGCCGATATAACATATGTTACCTAAACCTAGTAGTTTTTCTAATATTTCATTTAAAAAAAAAAATACTAATTTTCAGTTTTGTAAAAAATTGGCAGTAGCGCCATTGTTTCTGAGGGTAGAATACCCATAATTGGTACGAGCGTTCTATAGAGATGAAAAAAAGATATATGTAAAGAAATTTGAGTTAGATGCTATAGGGTGTTCAAAATTTCGAAATTTATGCATTTCGACTATTTTAAATTGAAAGATCTCAAATTTTTTAAATGGCACTCCCTGTATATTATTATTTTTTCTGATAGATGTTACAAAACCCTCTAACTTTTATTAAGTGTGTCATATTTCTACTACTACTACTATTTCTAATAGTTTTCGATTTATTTTGAATTTTTCAATTTTTACCCTTGTTTTTAATACGAGGCTGGTTTGAAAAGTCCGTGCAAAGTCCGAGAGATGGCACCACCGGCGCGTATCGAGGTCATGTTTAATTAGTAGCATCTCTTGAATGAACGCACACCAAGTTTCAGCCATATTGGTCTATTTCTTTGTGTTTGGCATTCGTGTGAATCAAGGAAGTCGAGTGATTTTCAAGCAATGGACGAAAAAGAATTTCGTGTGGTGATTAAACATTACTTTATGAAAGGCAAAACGCCTCAGGAGACTAAAGAGAAGCTTGATAAACATTATGGTGACTCTGCACCTTCGATTAGAACAGTTTATAAGTGGTTTCAAAATTTTCGGACTGGCCATATGGGCACAAGTGACGCTGAACGTTCTGGACGGCCTGTGGAGGTAACGACTCCAGAAATCATTGATCAAATCCATGATATGGTGATGAATGACAGAAGAGTTAAGGTGCGTGAGATTGCTAGTGCTGTGGGCATCTCGACTGAACGGGTACATAATATTTTGCATAAACATTTGGACATGAGAAAGCTATCCGCAAGATGGGTGCCGCGATTGCTCACGCTTGACCAAAAACGGAATCGTGTGAAGTGTTGCAAGGATGGTTTGCAGCTGTTCCAGAAGAATCTGGAGGACTTTAAGCGTCGTTTCGTCACTGTGGATGAAACGTGGATACATTACTATACTCCTGAGACCAAACAACAATCTAAACAATGGGTTACCAAGGGGGAATCTGCACCAAAAAAGGCGAAGACCGTTCCTTCGGCCGGAAAGGTTATGGCGACTGTCTTTTGGGATTCGCAAGGGATAATCCTCATCGACTATCTGGAAAAGAGTAAAAAACTATTACAGGTGAATATTATTCATCGTTATTGGACCGTTTGAAAACCGAGCTGCAAGAAAAACGCCCGCGATTGGCAACGCACCAGCACACACCTCAGCAGTTGTGGTCGCAAAATTAATGGAAATAGGATTCCAACTCGTTTCACATCCCCCTATTCTCCAGACTTGGCTCCCTCGGACTACTATTTGTTCCCCAATTTGAAGAAATGGCTGGCGGGGGGACAAAGATTTTATTCAAACAAGGAGGTGATTGCAGACACTAATGGATATTTTGCAGACTTGGACATATCCTATTATTCGGAAGGGATCAACAAACTAGAACATCGTTGGACGAAGTGTATAAACCTAAAAGGAGACTATGTCGAAAAATAAAAAAGGTTTACCCCAAACACATAAGTAGTTTTTATTTTTGCACGGACTTTTCAAACCAGCCTCGTACACTTACACTATTGTGAAAACATAAACAAATAGTTAATAATAATTTTAATATAGTTTAACTTGTCTAATGATTAATGATTATTACGTAATAAATGTTCAAAAATATGCCCGTCTACTTGAATACACATGTTTAGTCATTTTACTATGTTTTCCTTCACTTTCCTTAGCATAAAGGGCGTTATTGCCCTGTACGCATCCCGTATCCTATTTTCCATATCTACTGGTGTTGTAGGAGAATTCACATAAACACGATCTTTAATGTAGTCCCACAAAAAGAAGTCTCAAGGTGTTAAGTCACATGATCGAGCGGGGCACTGAATGAATCCATCCCTACCGATCCATTTTTGTGGGTAACGATCGTTTAAAAATTCCCGAACTTCCCGGTGGTAATGAGCAGGAGCTCCGTCTTGTTGAATTCACATTGGTTCTCTTTCAAAGTTATCAACTTCTTCAAGAAGCTGGGGTAATTCGTTTTGCAAAAAAATTAGATATCTAGGCCCATTAGGCGGTTCGCGAAAAAAATATGGACCAATAATTCGAAAATTTAATATTCCACACCATACATTAAGCGACCAATGGTTTTGGTTTTGAACTTCCCGGACCCAAAATGGATTAACTGTTGAATAATAATGCATGTTATGGCTGTTAACTGCACCATTACTGCGAAAAGTAGCTTCATCAGAAAACATTATTTTGGATAAAAAATTTGGATCGGCCTCTGTTGCTCCATTCATGGTGGTACAAAAGTTTACTCATCGTTCAAAATCACGGCATTGAAGTTTTTGGTGTAGTTCCATATGAAAGGGATGATACTTGTATTTTCTCGTGGTGCGATTAGCCGTAGGTTGGGATGTATTAGATAAGTCAGCTAGTTGACGACTGCTGACCTGGGGATTATCTTCAACATGAAGTAAAATCTCCATTTCTTTTTCCTCATTGGTAGCATCCTGGTTTACTACTTTCCGTTTCGTATACTCAACGCTACCACTACGATCAAACCGTTCTATTAAGCACTGAAAAGATTTTCTAGATGGTATACGTCTGTTAGGGTACTTCGCTCCGTAAAGCCTTACTGCTAAAAGATAATTTTTTCCCGCCTCGCCAAGTATATAAACCATATTAATTAATTCATTTTTAGGAAAATCCACAACTATTACCTTTGTAAGTCACTTACTACAACAAATTAAACTATTTTTACTTGCTTAATAGACATGTCAAAATTTGACAATGCTTACATTTTTGTTTTTCTTGGCAGCTATGATGTTATAGCGCAAGTGAATTAAAAGCAAGGGTAAAAATTGAAAAATTCAAAATAAATCGAAAACTATTAGAAATAGGTATATGACGTACTTAATATAAGTTGGAGGATTTTGTAAAATCTATCAGAGAAAATAATAATATACAGGGAGTGCCATTTGAGAAATTTGAGATTTTTCAATTTAAAATAGTCGAAATGCATAAATTTATTTTGAACACCCTATAGCATCTAACTCAAATTTCTTTACATATATCTTTTTTTTCATCTCTATAGAACGCTCGTACCAATTATGAGTTTTCCACCCTCAGAAAAAATGGTGCTACTGGCAATTTTTTACAAAACTGAAAACTAGTATTTTTTTTAAAAAATTGAAATATTAGAAAAACTACTAGATTTAGGTTACTAATAAAAAAGTTATAAAATTTTAAGCAGAATATAAAAATAAATTAGAAAATAGGATGTTCCATTTAAAAAAAAAATGTTATATCGGCCACACTTTTTTGAAGTACCCTGTATACTCAAAAATAATTTTAAACTGTGCACCTTAATATTCTCTAAAACTATTGAATTTTATATTTTTTCGTCATTCCCGAAACAAATGAGATAATGAACTTTACTCTATCGTTGACTCACTCTGTACAATAAAAATATATAATCGCTATTCTTTTGTATTATTCACATAATAATCTTTAAAATATATATTTTTTAAATAAACATACTCCTTGCAGCGCCCATGTGTATGTAAACCCTTAAAAAATTGCTTCGACACACTATAGCAGGGGTGCTCAAACGGTCGATCGCGAGTGCTTTTTGAGTCGATCTCAAAAAAAATTCCGATATAGAACTATTCACAGATTTTGTTTTAGGTAACTAAAACAAAATGTAATAAATAAACTACTAAAATTTATTCGATCCACAATTAGGCCAGAATAACCCCCTCATCACTTTCTTTTATCGTAATAACCCCCTGCTAGCGGCAAAAGGCGGCTTTATCAAAGTAACGCGCGGTACTTGTCAAAGAAAAGCCGCGTGACGGGAACATTCGAGACTTCGTTCGCGCCGATATAAATGTTGCGCCTGCAGGAATAGGAGTCAGTCTGAGTTGTAACTTGAAGGCGATACATCGACACAAAGTTTATTAATGAATAGTCCAAAATGAATGCGGCGAAGAAAAGTAAAACTTATTATTTTAATAACGATTGGGAGGAAGAATTTTTCTTTTGTATGGTAAAGGATAAGTGCATTTGTCTCATTTGCCGTGCGTCAGTTGCAATACCTAAGCGTGGGAACTTGGAGAGGCATCATAAAACGGTTCATAAAAACTATGAAAACGATTTTCCGTCACAGAGTGAATTAAGAAAACGAAAAGTACGTGATTTGATAACTTGTTTGAAAAAAGAACAAACCATGTTCACAAGACCAGCCAAACAATCAAAAGCTGCAACGATCGCGTCATTTAAAATATCTCATATATTGGCGAAACACAAGAAACCATTTGATGATGGATTGGTTGTGAAGGAAGCATTTATTGAAGCGGGTGAGACTTTATTTGGAGATTTTAAAAATAAAACAGAGATTATGTCTGCTATTAGAGAACTTCAGTTATCTCGTCCGACTGTCACAAGGCGTGTTGAAGTCATGAGTCAGGACATGGCAGATAAACTAAAACATGATATTATGGAATGTACATACTTTTCTTTACAGTTCGACGAATCCACCGATATGACAGACACTGCCCAGCTGTGTATTTTTATTCGAATGGTATTCAATGACATGTCGGCTAAGGAAGAGTTTTTGACAATGATTCCTCTGAAAGGCGAAGATATATATGACGTTTTCTTCAATTTTGTAACAAACTACAAGCTACCAATATATAAACTAGTGTGCATTACAACCGATGGAGCACCAGCAATGACTGGAAACAAAAAAGATTTTGTGGCATTGTGTGGAGCTAATGATGATTTCCCTTCATTTTTCTCCTTCCATTGCATTATACATCAACAAGTTTTGTGTTCAAAAGTTCTAAACATGGAGGAGATTATGGGCATTGCAATAAAAATTGTGAATTCTATCCGTGCACGTAGCTTGCAACGACGGCTCTTTAAATTGCAGTTGGAAGAGAGTGAGTCAGCTGAACACACTGATTTAGTTCTTCACACGGACGTCAGGTGGTTGAGTCGCGGAAAATTCCTAGAAAAGTTTTGCCCGAAATAACAGCTTTTCTGGACGAAAGAGGTGATGACACTCAGATGCTGAAAAACGGAAAATGGCTGACTGATTTGGCATTTTTGACAGACATCACAATGCATTTAAACACCATTAATTTGGAGCTTCAAGGTAAAGGAAAAACTATTATTGAGATGATTAGCGCAATAAACGCATTCAAAAGTAAATTGCAACTTATGATAGATCAACTGAAAAGAAAGGATCTGAAAAATTTTCCGTCTTTGAAAGCAAGGATTCCTCAGTTGAATTATGATATTTATGAGGCAGAATTATCAAATATTTTGGGCCAATCCGAAATACGTTTTTATGATTTCAGTAAATTGGCAATATCGCATCATTTATGAGTTATCCTTTTTCGTGTAAAAACATTGAGGAATTAGCTACTGAAATAGCAAGTCAGTTTAACATGGACTCATGTTCTGTTGAAAATGAGTTAGTGCAGATTATATCAGATATACATCTCAAAGCCACAGCATCTGATACAAAATTCTGGTGTTTTATATCTGAAGATAAATATCCGAATCTAAGGCAAATCGCCCTTCAACTGACGGCAATGTTTGGGTGAACTTATTTGTGCGAGGCTGCATTTTCTGAAATGAAGATAATTAAGTTAAAATATCGCAATCGACTAACTGACGAACATATGTCATCATGCTTGCGATTAGCACTCGGTAATTACGTACCATCTTATGAAAAGTATGCTGAGGACATGCAGTGCCACGCTTCAACATCCAAAGTCACTCTTTAGTTAAGTTTAGACACTAGAACTCGTTTGTTTTGTAAGAACCAATAAACTCGCAATTTTGAATAATTATGAGTTTTTTCATTGACATTTTAGAGCAGACCTACACTTACCTTGACTAAAAAAATGCATATTGTGCGGAAAAACTAATATCTATGCCACGATACACCCTACCTAGACGACAATCCTGCATCACGCTTACTTGCAGCCTCTCAGAGTCGATCGATCGTAGTCTAACAATATTGAGGTAGATCGCCAGCAGTTCAAGTTTGAGCACCCCTGCACTATAGCATCCACATAATACATGTTGGATCAAAGAGAATACATGTTCCAATCAAGTTATAAGTTTACGGTACACTTACAAGCGCAGAATTAAATTTTCATGTGAATGTATAGTTTTTGTATTGTGAAAAATGTATTTTTAACTTACTACAAACTATTTTTATATCTTTTTAAACAAAAAAACTTTTATTATTTTAGCTTTCATGCAAAATCGCGTGTGTTCATAAAGCGATTTTAAAAATAAATCAAAGTTTTATCCACTATCGTAAATGTTTGTCCTTAGTATGTATTTTTATGAAATCGAAATTTTTTTTAAAAATAAATTTTATTAGTTTTAGTAAACGGAAATTGCAGTGCGCCGGTGGCACGAATAAAATAAATTTATATATATTATTTTTATTTTTATATCCTTTTAAAATGATTTAAATCGCATATTCAATATATAATACCATAATCAAAAACCTACAGTATTTATTTCTACATTTTTCGATGTTTAGTTCTGCATATACAGTGACCAGCAGAAAGTGTGCGACATATGGGAATTTTTCTTTATTATTAAATTTGGAAAAAGAAGTGAAAACATAACTTGAAATCAAAAATAAATATGTGATCATTTTTTTATCGGTCAAAAACTAAAAAAATACAATTTTTGTCTCATATATCTAAAATTTTACAAACTAGCAAAAAACGCAATTGTAAATACTTTTTCCTGATAAATATTTATTGATATTTTAACAAACAGATTGACTTTCGGAATTTCAACTTTAGAAATTTTCCCACCAAACGACAAATGGCAATCGACAATGCAAAATCATTTTTTGGGTTTCAAGTGATGCCGAAATCACCTATAAACTCACTTTTCTTCTAGGTTTAATAACAAAGAGAAATCTTATATGTCGCACACTTTCTACCTGTCTCTCGATGACTTCTCTAGTCAACTGGAAACATGCCTTTCATACAATACTTATTTTTATTAAATTAGAAAATTGTTCAAAATGTTATAAATCACTGGACTGGGCATTTTTGAAAATCAATGCGCCGCCACCGCCAAAGCTGAGATGAGCTTTAAAGTTTCTGAATCAGAGAGAAGGGGAATTTTAAAAGTGAATTGAAGCGGGGACGTCAGACACCCATAACCCACATCGGTAAAATATTGAAGACGTCTGGAAATATTTTGCAAAAATAAATGTTTGTAAAATATTGCCAGTAGGTAATGCCATAAGTGATGCTGCTGAAGATTAATGACAGTTTTTGTAACTACTAGTTTAATTAAACAGTGAATTGAAGGGAGACGTCAGACACCCATAACCCACATCGGTAAAAATATTGAAGACGTCTGGAAATATTTTGCAAAAATAAATGTTTGTAAAATATTGCCAGTAGGTAATGCCATAAGTGATGCTGTTGAAGATTAATGACAGTTTTTGTAACTACTAGTTTAATTAAACAGTGAATTGAAGGGAGACGTCAGACACCCATAACCCACATCGGTAAAATATTAAAGACGTCTGGAAATATTTTGCAAAAATAAATGTTTGTAAAATATTGCCAGTAGGTAATGCCATAAGTGATGCTGCTGAAGATTAATGACAGTTTTTGTAACTACTAGTTTAATTAAACAGAAACTGTTGATGGTGGTGAAATTTTAATCTATATGTGTTGAACGCTTTGTTTACTAGGAAATTTTTAATTGTAGGGAAGAAACAAGTTTTTTGCTACTTATTTAGAAACCTGCAAATAATAAAATAGTTAACGGATTGCAATAGTAGAATGAGTATCGGTAAGTAGTTTTCATTTCATCATCAGCGATTAAAAGCTTGAGACCTTGAGGTGCACTGTTTATTAATATTTTTCTCCAATTTCTTTTGCTACAGATATATATCAGTTTGAACATATTAGGCTACTTTTATAACACCCTGTATACAAAAAGTGATTTCTCTTAACAATTTTTTGAGTAATTCTAACAGGTAAATGATCTATAATTCGTAGATATATGTACATAACAAATAAAATTGTAACGTAGGTTAAATATAATACATTTTTTAATTTCGAGGAATTTATTATGTACGTCTGTATATAACCAATATTTTGCTAATTTTATTTTGGAGGGTTTTAGTCAATGGCGCAGGTTCTATATTCCCTAACCTAACTGAACCATCGGTTTTAAGAAATGCGGAAATCAGAATTTTTACTTTTGTAGCTACCTAGCCCTTGAAATTTTATTATTATTTTTTTTAATTCTCTATTTCTGTGGGATATATTTTTCTTCTTCTGCTTCGTCTTAGACAAGGTCTTGGTTTATCTATTTTTAATCCTCTTGTGACGTAGATGTTCAGTGTTCGTGTCAACTTTTTGGTGGTATACAGTGAGATCTTCTTGTTTTAGGTTTTTCATTTTTTGCCCATCTTGGTCACCTCTGGCATAAGTAGGATGCCCCTACTTGTGATCTCTCCAATATTGATGTCCTGGTCTTGCAAAACGGATGATGTCTTGAACCATTCGTTCTTCTCGTATAGTTGTGTCTCTCAGGGTAACTTCTTTGCTAGTGCGCAGTGTTTTCCTTTCTGTAGCTTTCATGAGGCTCTTTATTTTAGATGTTTCTGCCGCACACTACGCTTCCAAATATATTCACTTTACTTTCTATAGACATGTAGGCATTTTTCCATATTAAGTTCCTCAAACAACCAGATATTCTCGATGCTTTATTTGCCGGATTGAGTACCTCTTGATATAGATTTTTTTAAACTGTACTGTACTCTCAGGTATGTGCAGTGCATTTTCTGTGCTATTGTTTTCTTGTAGACGGCTAATTTACATAAAATGGAGTCTTTAGCTATAACAATTGATTCTATTTCTCGTACTTAACTGTAACACTTAATTTTCAGAAGAGGGTGTTGAAAGGATCTAGAATATATGAACCAAATTTATGCAGAAGAAATAATGACGATAATATTTTCATAAGAACAAGGACGCGTACACAGGTGTCACAATCTGCTTTAAATTAAAAACTATTTAATTATTAATATTAAATTAATTACTCCATGTCGTATTTCTTTTCTACACTAATTTCGACGTTATAAACTACAGGAATATGAGTACTTGAGAGGCGAAGCGTCTTACAATATTGGTAATTTTATAGATTTAAACCTAAAGTTCGTGATTCCTCAATAATAAATAAAAATGAACAAAATTCTTACCTCATATGAAGCTTTCGTTTCGATCTTAATGAATTTGAAGCAATTTTTAGTTCAACCTAACAATTGTTTACAATATTGCACATTTAAATACACTTTATAATTAGACTACATATGATCTTCTAAGTTCTAATAAGCAAAAATAACAATTCTACAACAATCACTTTTGCATATTAAGATAATTCTTCAATTTTTTGCTGTATATACCTCACATAACACTTTTATTGATGTACATATATTTTATATTCTGCTGTTAAAAAACAATACTCGGTTACCATTAGCAACAAGACAGTAAGACTGTCAAAAAATAATCCGCAAAAAAGCCGCGCTTTTGCACTCGAAGACGCGTTGCCAAATTCGAGCGTCAAGCGTCGCCGTTTCGGACGTCGCGACGCTCTGATGGGACGCATGCGTTCGGCACGCACTGTACAGCAAGCTTATATGCGGATAGAAGAACATACGCAGAATTAAAAAACACTTGAAGGGGGATAGTCGTTACGTCTTTTATACGAATTTAGTATATCTTCCTAATAATAATTTTTCATTGTTCTGGACTTTATTAGCTGTGTAATTGATACATCTCGATAAAACCCGAGAAGCAAACAGAATTGACCTCTAAGTCAGCCATTATTTAAGTATAGAAATTAGTACTGGAACAGGTTCGAGTAAAATGAGTAAATTTACTCTCTAATAAGTCAGAGCTACTATTTCAAACTGCTTGACGATGTCCCCTTAAAAATAATAATGCATTGAAATGCATTAAATGCAGTAAATGCTTTTACTGCCATCGTCAATCGGGATTTTTAAGGCATTTTTTCCTCTAGGTTTCGGAAAAAAGCTAGTTTTATAGCAATTTAGAGAAAAATAAAAACGTGATCAATTTGATGCTGCCTTATTTCAGTTGGTCTAATTTACTTGTTCTTTTTCTTAACCTTCCTTTTTTCCTTATCGGATGTAATGTGAATTTGTGCAAGAAATTTTAATAGTGGAGGCAAATGCCGTAAAATTTTTATGTTTTTTGGGTACAGCTTGATTTAACTACTTTGAAACAGTGCCAATATAATGTAAACGAGTTTTCTCAACATAATTTTGACCTCACGGCCACTTTTCTTCTATTTTAGTGCATTTTTTCACATTTTAACCCATTCGGTTCACTGTTTCTTAAATCTCAACTTCTGTTCGTTGTTATATGACAAAAAAATCATTATACTCGTCATAAAATGGCCTAAAAAACTACGTAGATTGCAAAAATCTTAAGTACATAACCTAAAAAAAAACATATACTACGGCAAATTGAAAAATAGTCTCTTACTTCCGTTCAATTTGACATTACAGCTTCAAATAATAGAAAAATATAGCTTTTATATTAACAGAAAGTATGGCAAATTTTATTAAAAAATATTAAAGAGGATTCGTCAAAATTCGCATTTTAATCTAAATCTTATGGATTTTTCTTGTGGGCAAAAGGTCGTAGGAAGTTTTTTTTTTAATATACTCTTCAGGAAAAATAAAAACTATACAAAAAACTATCTTATTTTTCAATTTTTTCGTTACGAAAAATTTCACATTGCATGGGTTTGAATTGTGCGTATTATGAAGACACTGCAGAAATATTCTCGCAAGATCTAGCTAATGGCCCTTTTACACGGTCATATCAGTTCTCAGTTCCGTCTCAGTTTCAGTTTTCCTTTCATTTCCTTTCCTTTTCACCGTCCGTTCAGTTCTCAGTCCGAGTTACACTTTCAAAGTGTTATGTGTGTTTCGCGTTCAAACAGGTGTTATCATACTGTCCCAAAGTGGACATGTGTAAAATAGCTCATATATGAAGACTATCTCAATGCAGTAGCCTTAGCTGTGGCGTTGAAGAATCGGTGGAAGAAAAGAAGCCAATGGAGTAAAGTGGTACCCGGGAATTCACTGTCGCATGTAAATTTAATGAAAAAACTTCACTTATGATTGACTGAACTATTTACGGATGAATGAGGATGTGTATCTTGTGTTATTACGCTTTGTGACACCTATTATACAAAAATAGAATACCAACATGAGGGAGGCTAGAAGTATTGACACTTCTTAGAATCGGCTGTTGGTCACTGACGAACGAAAGAAGGTCATAATACCACAGCGTTGGTTTGTATACTTCTCAATTTCCTACTCCACTTCTTTCACTACATTTAACTTTTCTAGGTTCTTTGTTCTACATTGAGCGTAGGCTATTAACTTTGGATTTTACCATCGCCTTTGTTGCCTTTTCGTCGTATTCTTGATATTAGTCCAATAAGAGAGCGTAGGCAGCCTCCCTAACGTTTACACTGTGATAGTTTGGGTCCGTTTCGTTCCACAAACCCGGAGACATTTTATAAATTTTGATGAATTCTACAACAAACTCGTGTTCCTGTTTGGACATAATGACAATTGCAATTCATATGTACACTGAGCCAGAGTTTCATAAGAACTGATATGAGCGAACGGACCGAGGCATGACGCGTTTGTTTACATATAGGAATTCTAAGAACTGAAATAAGACAAATGCGAGGCTGGTTTGAAAAGTCCGTGCAAAGTCAGAGAGATGGCACCACCGGCGCGTATCGAGGTCATGTTTAGTTAGTAGCATCTCTTGAATGAACGCACACCAAGTTTCAGCCATATTGGTCTATTTTTTTGTGTTTGGCATTCGTGTGAATCAAGGAAGTCGAGTGATTTTCAAGAAATGGACGAAAAAGAATTTCGTGTGGTGATTAAACATTACTTTATGAAAGGCAAAACGCCTCAGGAGACTAAAGAGAAGCTTGATAAACATTATGGTGACTCTGCACCTTCGATTAGAACAGTTTATAAGTGGTTTCAAAATTTTCGGACTGGCCATATGGGCACAAGTGACGCTGAACGTTCTGGACGGCCTGTGGAGGTTACGACTCCAGAAATCATTGAACAAATCCATGATTTGGTGATGGATGACAGAAGAGTTAAGGTGCGTGAGATTGCTAGTGCTGTGGGCATCTCGACTGAACGGGTACATAATATTTTGCATAAACATTTGGACATGAGAAAGCTATCCGCAAGATGGGTGCCGCGATTGCTCACGCTTGACCAAAAACGGAATCGTGTGAAGTGTTGCAAGGATGGTTTGCAGCTGTTCCAGAAGAATCTGGAGGACTTTAAGCGTCGTTTCGTCACTGTGGATGAAACGTGGATACATTACTATACTCCTGAGACCAAACAACAATCTAAACAATGGGTTACCAAGGGGGAATCTGCCCCAAAAAAAGGCGAAGACCGTTCCTTCGGCCGGAAAGGTTATGGCGACTGTCTTTTGGGATTCGCAAGGGATAATCCTCATCGACTATCTGAAAAAGGGTAAAACTATTACAGGTGAATATTATTCATCGTTATTGGACCGTTTGAAAACCGAGCTGCAAGAAAAACGCCCGCGATCGGCCCACAAGAAAGCCCTTTTCCATCACGACAACGCACCAGCACACACCTCAGCAGTTGTGGTCGCAAAATTAATGGAAATAGGATTCCAACTCGTTTCACATCCCCCTATTCTCCAGACTTGGCTCCCCAAACACATAGGTAGTTTTTATTTTTGCACGGACTTTTCAAACCAGCCTCGTAGGGCTACCCCATCCCGTCAGGTGTCAGTCTCCGTTTCAGTTCTGCTTTCAGTTTTTCCTTTTTACACATAGGAAAAACGGACAGTTCAACTGAAACTGAACTGAGAACTGATATGAGCGTGTAAAAGGGCCTTAAGAATGGTGAGAATGAACTGATTAAAAATTATGATGGGCCAGAATCGTTGATAGATGAATTTACAGATCATTTTTCCTATGATTCATCTTTATTAACTTTAGATCGTTCTATCGATGAAAGTAAGTTAGACAGCGCCAACCTTTTATACTCGTGCCAGTATGAATCCAATTCAGATAATTAATGAGATGATTTTGAATATAGCAAACACGAAGGATTTTTTTAAGTTATAAATATATCTGTGATAATTTTAGTAAATGTATTAATGGTTTGTGAATGAAAGTTTCTGTTATCTAAATCCTAATTTTATTGTAAAATAGGTACTATATGTTCTAAAATCACTTCTTCATGTTATATTTAAGATAAGGTATTGAATAGAAAAAAAGAGAATAAACGAGACCTTTTCTAGAGCAAAAGCGAAAAAAAATTGAATTTTTCGTAACCAAAAAATTGAAGAATAAAACAGTTTTTTGTATATTTTTTTTTTCCTTCTAATCATCGTGAAGAGCATAAATTTTTGCATATTTTAAAAAAAAAACCTTTTCCCACAAGAAAAATCCATAATAATATTTGGACTAAAATGCGATGTTTGACCCATCCTTTTAATATTTTTTAATAAAATTACTCACTTTTTTTTAATATAAAAGCTTTATTTTTCCATAATTTGAAGCCGTAATATCGAGTTAAACGGAAGTTACTCGTAAAAACCATTTTTCAATTTGCCATAGTAAATACTTTTTTTTAGGTTATGTACAGGGTGGTCCAAATTGGACACTTTTAAAGGTAAACCCCTTTATCTAAAGGAGATAGATGAAAACTGATGTCGGTGTCTAAGGCTCAATTTTTATGATAAACTCAATGGTGAAAACCGCATATTGATATCTAGTACCGTTTCAGATATACAGGGTGATATCAAAAATCTGCATTTTGGAAAAATGTTTGTAATTCTTTTTCTATTGAAAATTTTTGATTTCTGTAAAAACATTCTCAAAGCACTTTTTCACGTGGATTTTAACAATGTAAGTTATATTTTTTTTGCAACTAATATTTTAATAGTTATTAACGCAAAAATATATTTTTTAAATGAGATACCCTCTATATTTTTCCTTATCCGAATAGAGCTTTAAATTACCAGTCTAAAAATATAGCACACTTTATATTTTGCTTAAATCTACTTCAAAATATAAAGGTTTTCAGTTTTTACGCGAGTTTTAAATGCACATTTTTTCAAATAGGCTTTGGACGGAGCAGCAATATCAATTGTTTACCGATAGCATTCAGATCATAAAAAAAAAAATCCCAGAAGTAACTCTAAGATCCATAACTACAATAAAATTTACTAAATGCTATAGTACTTTAAACTATGTAGAAAATAAAACAAAACAACAATAAAACAATTTATTCCGTGTAGAGCAAACTAAAACAAAACAATTTTCTATAAGAACTGTTCGAAATGTCGACCAGTTTTATTTACACATAGGCGGCACCTTTTCTGGACACTTCTTACCGAGTTGATTAGTTCAAGAGGAGTGCGAGCTGCAAAACTTTGTCTCACTGCGACTTCTAACTCTTGCCTGGTGTTTGTCGGCAATTTAAAAATTAGGTCTTTCAATTTTCCCCAGAGATAGAAGTCCATGGGTGTTAAATCCGCTGACCTTGCCGGCCAACGGTTAGAACCCTAGTTGGCTATCCAGTTATTGTCGAAATTGGTCGATAAAAAATTACTGATAACTGCAGCGCTATGAGGAGGTGCCCCGTCGTGTTGAAAAAAATATATTTCTAAGGTCCATTAACGGCAGTTCATCAACTAGAGGATCTATTTGCTGCCATAAAATTTCTAAATATCTCTGAGAGGTGAATGTTTCTTCGTAAATAAATGGACCTATAACTCTGCCTCTAAAGATTCCTGCCCACACATTAAATCCAAATCTGCCTTGATTTCTTTGCTCCACAACGAAACGAGAATTTTCTTGTGCCCACGTATAAGAGTTGTAACGGTTAAAAATACCCGCATTGCTTACATAAGCTTCGTCTGTCCAAATGCAATTTAATGAAAAATTCGGAACATGGTTACAATTCTCCAGAAACTGTTGGCAAAAATCCATACGCCGGCGCCGTTGAAAATCTCCATCTCTAAGGTGATGAACTTTTCTTGTCCTATATGGCCTGAATTTGTGCTTCTTCAAAGTACGACTTTCATTAGTTCTTGGTAGTCCATTCGTTTAACTGTCGGGTTGAAGTGTTGGGATTATTTCCGATAGTTCCTAAAACTACTATTTCTTCTAACTCCTTATCCCTGTTTGATGCATGATTTTTGGGCGGTTTCTTTTTAAACTGGCCACTATTAACTAGGTTATGTCACAATCGAGCGAATATATCCTTGAAGGGTTGACGCCTTTCTGGATATCGTTCGTGGTACAAATTACTTGCCGCTTCCGAATTTTCTCCGGTTTGTATGAAACACACTATTATATTCCATTTTTCGTACTTTTCAAACTTCATGGCGATTTATTGGACAATTCAATAACCAATCCTGAAGTAAAATTTGACAAATACGAGGAAACAATTGAATTAAACCATATGGCCGCTCCGTCCAAAGCCTACTTCACAAAATGTGCATTTAAAACTCGCGTAAAAACTGAAAATCTTTATATTTTGAAGCAGATTTAAGCAAAATATAAAGTGTTCTATATTTTTAGAATGGTAATTTAAAGCTCTATTCGGATAAGAAAAAATATACAGGGTATCCCATTTAAACAATATATTTTTGCGTTAATAACTATTAATATATTAGTTGCAAAAAAAATGTAACTTACACTGTTGAAATCCACGTGAAAAAGTGCTTTGAGAATATTTTTATAGAAATCAAAATTTTCAATAGGAAAAGAATTATAAACTTTTTTCCAAAATGCAGATTTTTGAAAAACACCCTGTATATCTGAAACGGTACTTGATATCGATATGCGGTTTTCACCATTGAGTTTATCATAAAAATTGAGCCTCAGACACCGACATCAGTTTTCGTCTATCTCCTTTAGATAAAGGGGTTTACCTTTAAAAGTGCCCAATTTGGACCATCCTGTACATAATATTTTTTGATGCAATCTACGGCACTTTTTTTATAACAAGTAAAATGATTTTTTTGTCTCATCACAACGAACAGAAGCTGAGATATTTAGGAAATAGTGAGCCGGAATCGTTAAAATATCAAATACTTAACTCGAAGAAAAGTGGCCTTGCGGTCAAAAATAGGCTGAAAAAAATCGTTTACATTTTGTTAGCACTCTTTCAAAGTAGTTAAATCGATTTCCAAGCTGTACCCAAAAATTTCCAAAAATCGTAAAAATCTTACGGCATTTGGCTATAAGTTGTGATGAAACTTTGTATTCGTTTCAAGTTAAAAAAGGACTAATAGTGATTCTTGATAAAATCTTTAAGTCTAAAATGGCCACTGACAAATTACAAAAAACCATTCTATATTATTTCTTCAGCCTCTTACGGCTTGTTCGCCTTATTGTTATGTATTCTAACCCTTTAAAAATTCGGCAGTTACTACTAAGATGTTATAACATACACTGCTTTGATGCCTGAATGAAAAAAAATGTAGTTCTTTCTGTAGTTACAAAGTTAGCTAAAAAATGCATGTTTGTTTTTATGGAAACACGTGCTGTACGTAAATCCCTAAGCGCTATGGGACGGACGCGTGTACGGAAAAAGCGATTCGCGTTGGTCTCGAATCGCTGTAAATTGTACTAGATGGGAAATACAGTTCTAAACAAATCATTCCAAATGGATGATATTCTCCATAGAAAAGGCTGCTTGAACAGAGTCGTACTAGGAATAACAAGCGAAACCTCATATGGATGTGAAATTTTAACGCGACATGTATTTCTAGCATGCATCGCTCTGGGAGGAATTAAGCAGAATACGTTTATCGAACACTTTCCCTCACGATACTTGCACAATATCCGCAAGTCGCCCACCGTTTTTCGATGTTCCAGTCAGGCGAATAGCTCTCTTCTGAATAAATTCCATCAAATGCAGTGCATATTTAAGAGCGAAGCCTTGTATAGAATTAACAGTTGTGGAATGTAAAGCTTTCTAGTTTGAAATAATATTCCCAGCTTTTGCAAAGGCCTCTTTGCTATTCCTGTAACATGTTCATGCCAAGACATAAGCTTACGAAAGCAATATTGATGGTCGCTTTTAATCCTTCTGGATATTTTTGAATATGCTGATTGATAGCCTTTTCTATAACTTTCAACGCTTTACCTTTTTAGGGAATTGTACCGTATTTCCAGCAGGAAGGCAAATTTCCCTTTCTGCAGGATAGGTTTAATAGTCTACCGAAAACTGGGGTTAGTTCGCAGTAGTGTGGGCAGGTATTCCATTAGCGCCAGAAGCTTTTATGGTATCTAGCTTCATTATCATACGCTGTCAGAAGACAATATCGGACATCCTTGACTGCACTATGAACATAGTTATGGCATTTTTCCTTAGAAATCGACATTAGAATGTGAAGCAAACAGTTTAACTAACAAATTGAGTCTCTCAACTGGTATTCCAATAGTATTATTTGGTCGTGTGAGTGATGGTATAATGGATTGTGTGAGTGAATTCGGGAACATCCGCACAGCCACAGAACGTTAAGCAATTTCACGCAGCTTAAGCCGAGGCGATGGTTTCACACCGTGTGAAGCCTAGTGGGATATATATATATATATATATATATATATATATATATATATATATATATATATAAATATATATATATATATATATATATATATATATATATATATATATATATATATATATATATATATCGTATCGAGATCATTCCGACTCACCGAACCAGATACGAGACAGCAAGAAATTACACAAATTACAAGGGCACTCAAGCAAAGCGAATATAAAGACCAGTCCATATGGAAAGCATTAGAGAGGCAGCACCATTCACAGACAATGTACAGAAGAACGGGACCTCAACCAAAGTAGAGTCCTATTACCGTATGTGAAAGGGGTTACAGATAGGATTGGAAGAATCCTAAGAAAACACGACATAGGCATAGCATACAAACCACAAAACACTCTGGCAGACGTCCTGGGTAACCCTAAGAACAAGAGAAAATTGGAAAACCATGGAGTTTACAGCACCCCATGCGGAGACTGCACCAAATTGTACATAGGACAAACAGACAGAAGAATCTCCACCCAGATTTAAGAACATAAGATAAGTATCAAAAACAAACAAACAACATCAGTTTTTTTTCAGCACCATCATGATACTGGTCACAACATCAATTTTGAGGGATCTAAACAAATAGCCTCGATTTCACATTATAAAATACTCATAGTCAGAGAAGCCTCAGCTGCTTGGCCACAAAATAAGCATAGTTTTTTTAAATAAAATACTTCATTTCTTTTTTTACGAGGTGCACTTGATGATGGTGAAGGTTCACCTTCTTCTAGGCGTCGTTTCGATGCTGCAATAGAATTTTTACTGATGTACACTTTTCGACACTCGAGATGCACATTCACAGAGGTTAAGGTATTTAAATAGTTTATGTGACCGTCATTTCTTTCAATACTTGCAGTTTTTAAAGTTTGTAAGCCGCGCATTACATTAACCACCTTCTGAAAGTGACTTATCACATATAAAACACAAATCAGCCATAACTCTTAAAATATATGTACGTCCGTCATTGCCAAGATACAGTTGAAAACTAACGAATAAATTTGGTTAGTAGAAAGTGGTCCCTTGAAAAAGAAGTCGGTCTTAACTATACAGTGGAACATCTGTCCCAACTGACTATAAATAGAAAAGGGCGTATTATAGGGATCCGTATTCCCAGGTATAATCTTAATAGTAATATAAGTATTTAAGAGTTTACACATTTTAAAGAAAAAGTACTTAATTCTTTTTCTACTTAAAATATCATTAAGATATATTAGAATATAATTAAAATATACTTAAAGTATTTCACTTAAAAGTTTTTTAATTACACGAAGTAGGTAAGTATTATTAAACGAATATATCTGATAAATGAAAAATATTATTAAATATAATGTATTAATTAATAAATAATGCAAATTATTCATAATTATGGATTCTTTAGTGATTAATTAACTTTCGTATTATTTCGTATTATTTATCTGAACTCACGGTTGACCTTGCATTATGCTATGTACGGCTAAGCGCTGCGCGCTCTCCTCAAAAACGGTTAAGCGTATAAAAAAAACAAAATGTAGAGAATTTTATGCTCTACAATTTTCATAATGGATGCAAATATCATTGAAACCGAGATATTTGCGAAAAACCGATTTTTGTGACCTTGAATATCCTAAGACGCGGACACGAGATTTTATGAGACTTTTGAGACAACTTGTAGAATGCCAAAATAAAAGATTATACAAGTTTACATCTCTCATTCCGAGGTGAAACCCCTAATGTGACTGGACAAATATCTTTTTATTCTTCGAGATATTTGCGCAAAATCGAATTTTTCATTTTATTTTCGATTTTAGCGTACACTTTAGAGCAGCAAACTTTTTTGTCGTATAATCTACCTGTGTGTCAAAATGCAGCCTGTTAACATTTAATGAAAACTTTTCGTCATTTTTCCAATTTGTTTCTGACGACTGGGCTTTTAGAAGTTACAAAAAATGTTTCAGGTATACGGCCATGACGATCTGATTTTCAAATAAAGTCGAGACTGCGAAGGAATTTGAAAATTCCTTTTAGAAATCACTAATTTATAGCCTGAATACTCACATTATTAG
The DNA here is from genome assembly GCA_019049505.1 of Pachyrhynchus sulphureomaculatus. Classification (NCBI taxonomy): domain Eukaryota; kingdom Metazoa; phylum Arthropoda; class Insecta; order Coleoptera; family Curculionidae; genus Pachyrhynchus; species Pachyrhynchus sulphureomaculatus. The sequence goes on from CM032447.1 coordinate 18,214,943, forward strand.
TTACAGTTATACTGAGACAACCCATTATATAGAAAATACTGAACATAAATAACTTATTTCCAGTAAGTAGAATCTTTTTCAGTGTATTATGAGTTCACACGGTTCTCTTTATTTAACGTACACAAAAAACAAAATTATTCCCAGCGTATATATGTTCTTAACGGACAAAAAGGATCTAAGGAATCCTCAATAAGACGCTTTCAATCGATCCGCTTTACTTTTGTTTCAAAGCAATACCGATGAGAGAATATCGCGAATAAAGAGAGATCGAGGGAGCCGATGCCGCTAATGCCCTTTATGTTATTGCCTGTATTGTATCAATCAGCGAAAGAGAATTTAATAGAAATCAAGCTTAGTAAGGCTTTTGTTCCTTAAAAGATGTTTGCTTTCTCTCGAAGAGAGATAAATCGACCGAATTTCTAAGAATGGGGGCCGAGCGATAATTTTTTATTGGAAACAAAGCTTTCCTTCCAAATCTGTTTTTTGTAATCAATATCATCGTTTTTCGTGAATCCCATCAGCACTTTGTTTTAAATCGAATAATATTTATTTACTTCGAGGAAATAATATTATTTGGGTGTTTTACGCAACCATAGACTTAATATACTTTTGTGAAAAAGTGCCAAAGGCTTATAACGAAGCAGACTTGGTAAACTTTGAAGTAAGGGGGTGAGTAAATATTAACTAGATATGTGATTAATGTTACAGTTCAACTCAGAACGTTAAATTTATATAACATTCTCTTTGTCTGTGACGATATTTTATTTATTTATCGGTCAAAGTTGTTGGTACAGATTGAATAATTTTTTTGACAACAATCAACACCCAAATACTAAATAATAGGGTATTTTTAGTGTTCCATACGGAACACTTATAAGATCACTTCGGTGTCTGTCTGTCCGTCTGTCAAACCCGATTTTTTCCGAAACTACGAGGTATATCCACAAAGTAAGTTCCGTTTGGTTATATAAAAAAAACGTGTACAGATACAGAAAAAATATTTATTGTACAAAAATCTACAACTGTTAAACTAATTTTCTACATAGCTTCCGAAATTTTGTAGGCACTTGTCATAGCGTGGCACAAGTTTTTGTATGCCTTCTTCATAGAAGGTTGCCGCCTGTGTTTTCCACCATGTGGTAACATGTTTTTTCAGCTCGTCATCATCGTTGAAGTGTCGACCACCAAGGAAAGATTTTAGGTGTAAGAAGAGATGAAAGTCGCTAAGAGCGAGGTCCGGGCTGTACGGAGGATGATCAAACACGTCCCAGTCAAATTCCTGTAGGAGTTCTTTTGTCACGTTCGCAGTGTGAGGTCGGGCATTATCGTGGAAAAAAACAACACCTTTCGACAGTAATCCTCGGCGCTTGTTCTGTATTGCGCGGCGCAATTTCTTAATGGTCTCGCAGTAAACATATGCATTGATTGTTTGGCCTCGTGGTAAGAAATCAATCAGCAAAATGCCTTTTCTGTCCCAAAAAACGGTGCACATGAGGTTTCGAGGTGTCAAGATTTGCTTAGGTTTAACTTTCGTTGGGGACGAAGTGTGCCTCCATTCCATTGATTGCCGTTTAGTTTCTGGGGTGTCGTAAGATACCCAAGTTTCATCCCCGTGACTATCCGAGAAAGAAAATCATCACCGTCTTCATTGTAGCGTATCAAAAACTGAAGTGCACTGCCCATCCGTTGTTTTTTGTGTTGTTCATTAAGAATTTTGGGTACCCAACGTGAGCAAAGTTTTCGAAATTTCAGTTTTTCATTAACAATTTCATGAATTAGTGATCGTGAGATTTGCGGAAATTCCATAGCAAGAGCACTAATTGTAAACTTACGGTTTTGCTTAAGCTTCTCTTCAATTGCGTGAACCAGTTCATCAGTAACCAAAGACGGGAGTCCACATCGTTCTTCATCGTGCACTTGATCACGTCCTTCATTGAACTGTCTGACCCATCTTCTAACCATTGAATCACTCATAGCAGTTTTTCCGTAAACCTCGCAGATTTGCCGATAAATTTCACTTGGTTTAACTTTCTTTGCATTTAGAAAACGAATCACAGATCTGATTTCACAAGCGGCGGCATTTTCAATTAAGGCTGACATCATAAAGAAGCACTACAAAGAACACGTCGGCAGCAGCGATCTGAAAATGGCGTACATTTCTTCTGCTTGAGTCAGAGTAACTGCCACGCATGCTCGGAACTGCGATCGCAGCGCTGCCGCGGATAGAAATAGAAATGGAACTTACTTTGTGGATATACCTCGTATTTGTCATAGAAAGTTGAAATTTGGTAATAATATAGAAATTGATAGCCTCATCAGAGCCATGTAGTTTTGAAAGTTAAATTTTGACTTAAGGGGTTAGTTTTGGGGGGTGAAATCGGAAGTGAAAAAACATTATTTTTTTTACTAGGTAATCGAGTGTAGTGTCAAATGAAAGCTTGTGAAAACACGAGTAAAAAATATATATATAATGTAATACTTGCGCGCACTTTTCTTTGTATTATTTTTAAAAAATCGCTGTCCACCCGCCTTATCTCGAAAAGTACTTATCAAAAAATTTTGAAAAAATTCTGAAATATTCTTCACGGGGTGTATATTGAATGAAAATTATCACGAGTGCATTACCTTTAATAATTTATCTGGTACGTAAAAAAAACAAAAATTTCAAGGTCATCAGTTTTCAGTGAATATTGGAAACAAACTTTGTTGAAAACTCATTTGAGGTGTGTTTTGTGAAGTCACTGATCATTCTATACCTCCGTAACAAAATTTTTTATTTTAAAAGCAATCAACGTACGGAACACTAATTGTGCAAGTTCAACTTGCACTTGACCGGTTATTTATTACTTATATGTCAGTTTCAAAGTTTTTGGAGTTGAGGAATCCAAAAATTCCTATATGTAATAAAATTATTTTTAATTTAAACCCAAGAAGGGGGTGAGAGGGATAGGGTAGGGGGCTAAAAGAGCAATTGCATGTACGCTATAATATACTTATAGCTAGAGACGGGATTATATGCAACATAAAAATCTTGAAATATGCATGCAAATATGCATGAAAAATGCTTAAAATATGCATGCAAAGGGTCAAAATATGCAATATTAAATAATAATAAAAGTAGTAATTTTTAGTTTTTTATTTCAAAATCAGCATAAAATTAACAAGTTATCGACGATGTTTAAATTTAATTAACAATTATTTAACATTTTTGAAATTATTTAACATTTGTATTCTTGTACACGTAAACAATAAGGTATTGTTCCAAATGTTGGGTAGTAAGATTGTGTCTTCGATCATTTAAAATATTTTTATAAGTGGAAAAAGACCGTTCCACATCCACTGAGGTAACTGGGTAGTATTTGAATTTGAGTGCTATGTTAGCACTTATTGTTTCTGGCAAAAGTTCACCCGTCCCATTAATAAAACTATCAATTTGACACAAAGGTTCAAAGCCTGGGTTATTGCACAAAATATTTTCAAACTTTTCTTTAACTCTACGCGGGAATGCATCTGGCAATGTGGAGTTTATTTGACAGATTTTATTTATTAACTGAATTGATTCGGTCAACGCCAAACCTCGAGTTTCAAGCTTTTTAATACCCGCAGGTATGTGGGAAAAGTGAGTGCTAATCAAAGCTATGTTTTTTTTTTAATATCAGAATCGTTAAATGCTTCCTTGGATTGACGAACTGCCATAGCCTCTGCACTATCGAAGTCATTTACTACACCTTTGATGGCCTCGAAATGTTCATTGTAAAATAGTACAGCTTCAATCCATGTTCCCCATCGAGTTACCACTCCATGCTAAAGTGTTTTTTTTGTTTGTCTATAGAAGTGGAATCACTGCTACTTGCTGCTGTTATAAGTTGTTGTCGTGGGCCTTTTTTTTGCAATCCTGCGATATGAAGACTTGTCTTGACATGCTGGTCAATTTGAAACTTTTTTGTGCATGAAACATTTTTCTCGTAAACTCGACAATATAAAACATTTCCGTCGTATGTAAATGTTCCAGGATAATCAGCTACCCACGAAGAGACACTTTTTTTTGCGGGTGGCATGGTTCACGTTAAACTTTAACACAACACGTTAAAAATTGCAAAAAGACTACACTGATGCAAGCGCATCAACAATAATGTTAAAACTGATATCTTGTTTTAAAATAAAAATTCGTCTTCGAGAAAATTGTTTAATTGATCCACGCTCAAACAAATATTCTTAGAAACTAACTACTTATCACTTAATATCTCGACGAAGAAACAAAGGAATAAAATACCGTCGTAATTTTGGGTATTTCCTTGGTACTATAACCTAATCGATGTTTAGACTATTGCAGGTAATATCCCGGCGATAAGATCGGTTCCAGACGGCGACATTAACAATACCCTGAGCAATTCAATTGCCTAGTAATACCGAAAAATATTGTAAATATAGGGAAAATATGCATCATTACTAGATTTTGGGATTATATGCAATAATCGGCGAGAATGGTCTAAATATGCAAATGCATATGAAAATATGCAAATGCATATAATCCGGTTTCTACTTATAGCATTCATAATAAATAATATTAAATATCCCAAAAATAATAATCTAGCCACATATCTCAAAAAAGGTTTATTTCTATTTACACATCAAGAGGTTTTTTTCAGCATACCTGACAATTTTTTTTATCTCTATTGTCTACATTTGAATTTTATTCTGTAACGTACTCACGTATTTCGTTTACAGAAAGTATAATTTTGATTATTTAAACAAGGTAGATTTTGAATATTATACCAAAAAGTGGATGATATTAACCTATTCTCGAGTATGACATCGTCAAATTTAATGTGTATTTTAAAACTGCATGTTTACAAGGAAAGTACTTAGTCAGTCATTTTACTGATTTTTCCCCTGGTTATAGGATTCACCAAATACAGTCAATTCGCCACAATATAGCTTATATAAAAGTACCTGAAAAAAAGTCATTTTAAAAATTTACTGAAATATCTTAAATATATAATAAAAGACTGTTTTTAGTCAATTTCCACTAGTTTATTTAAATTGCGATGACGCGTTTCGCTGTCGATGCAGCTTCTTCAGATCTACATTTTACACTGTCAAGTTAGGTTTAACGTTCACAATTTTATATAATTTCTTAATTATAATATTACACCTAATTAAATTACATTGATAGTATTGGAAAACCCACACAGAAAATAAATTCAATAATGGTGAATTGCTTAAATCTACCTGGTCGTTGAGTAAAGTACCTGTAGTCCTTAATCGATTTATTTGCATTGTCTCTAAAAGGTTTGGTTTTAAACCTTTTTGTTGGGTGTGTAAAATTTTGAAATTCTTGTTAATTGTGTGATTTTCTGTTAAAAGATGATTAGCATATGTTGAATTAGATTTTCTATGGATGAAACTTTTTTCGTGTTCTGTAATTCTTTGTAAAAATGTACGTCCAGTTTGTCCTATGTATGTTTTAGAACATGACCCACATGTTAATTGATAAATCCCTGATTTATTGTCTTTATTGATTTGTGGTTTGTAGTTTTTAAGATATTTCCCTATAGTATTGTTAGTTTTGTAAGCTATGTTGATATTTTTTTGATTTAAAAATTTCCCCAGTTTTTCCGTTGGTTTGCTGAAATAGGTTAAGCAATTAAATGTGGTATTTCTGTCCTTAAAAACGTGGGTATATTTCTGAGATTGCCTTGTTTCTAAATTTTTTCCGAACGATATTATTGATTAACGTAACCGAATAACCGTTGTTAACAGCTACTTGTTTTATGTAGTTTAATTCTTTAGTAAAATTTTCCTCTGATAAGGGGATATTAGTTAGTCTATGTATAAAACTATGATAAGCTGCGAGTTTATGATGGTTAGGGTGGTGAGAACTATTATGAATTGTGGTCTCTGTCTGTATGACAAGGTTTGTGATATATTGTAAATTCATGTTTTTTCATGGTTTTACTGATTGTTATGTCTAGGAAGTTGATTTTCCCTTCGACTTCTTCTTCCATTGTAAAACTGATATTTCTATTTAAAGAATTAATATACTGTAAAAAGTGAGTTAATTGTCTCTCCGTACCTGTAAAGCACACAATTATATCGTCTACGTATCGATACCAGTATAGGCAATTAATACTATTGTTAATATGGTTGTTAAATATCCTTGTTTCAATATTGTCCATGAAAATTTCGGCAAGTAATGGACTTAATGGACTCCCCATAATTAACCCTTCCTTACTATTGTAGAATGTATTGTTAAATGAAAAATAATTTCGTCTTAGGCAAGTTCTTAATAAATTAATTATGTCCATTTTTTATAACTTCATTTACTTTGTTTTTGGTTAATAGATTCTCTGTTAAAATTATTGTTTCGTCTGGGGGAACACATGGAAATAAATTTTTGACATCGAAAGAGACTAATTTAGAATTATCTGGTATTGTTATATTCTAAACTTTATTCACGAGTTCGTATGAGTTTTTGATTTTATTATATTTTTATAATGAATTTCCATCAAGTAGAAGCTACAACCATCCAAAATTTGAAATATTTTATATTCTGGTCCTGTCACTACCTTATTACATTGCTTCCCTAATCTTCGAACTCAATATTTTACTCATAGATAAATTAACTTGTCGATATGTCGATAACTATCGATATATCGATAGTAATCGATTTCCCGATAGCGATAGTTCCTAATATATCGATAGTCATCGACATATCGATGGATTTGGGCATACCGATAGTTATCTATATATCGATAAGTATATGAGTAATTATTAATACTTTGAGATGAAGTAAGGGGGTGAGTAAATATTAACTAGATATGTGGTTAACGTTACAGTTCAACTCAGAACGTTAAATTTATATAACATACTTTTTATCTGTGACGATATCTTATTTGTTTATCGGTTAAAGTTGTTGGTACATATTGAATAATTTTTTTGACAACAATCACCCAAATACTAAATACTAGGTTTTTTTATTACTTATATGTCAGGAGTTTTTGGAGAGGAATCCAAAAATTCGTATATGTAATAACAATATAACACGTATAACAATAACAACCCAAGAAGAGTGTGAGAGGGATAGGGTAGGGGGCTAAACGAGCAATTGCATGTATGCTATAATATACTTATAGCATTCATAATAAATAATATTAAATATCGCAAAAATAATAATCTAGCCACACATCTCAAAAAAAGGTTTATTTTTATTTACACATCAAGAGGTTTTTTTCAGCATACCTGACAATCTTTTATCTCTATTGTCTACATTTGAATTTTATTCTTTAACGTACTCACTTATTTCGTTTACAGAAAGTATCATTTTGACTATTTAAAGAAGGTAAATTTTGATTTTTTTTTTTTATTAATATTATACCATAAAGTGGATGATATTAACTTATTCTCTAGTGTAAAATAGTCAAATTTAATGTGTATTTTAAAACTGCATGTTTACAAGGAAAGTACTTAGTCAATCAGTTTACTAATTTTTCTCCTGGTTATAGGATTCACCTAATACAGTCAAATCGCCACAATATAGCTCATATAACAGTACCTGAAAAAAGTCATTTTAAAAATTTACTGAAATATTTTTTATGCCGGCCCTGTCACTACCTTATTGCATTGCATTCCTAATCTTCGAACCCAGTATTCTACCCATAGATAAATTAACTATCGATATATCGATTGTAATCGATTGGAATCGATTTTCCGATAGCGATATTTACCGATGTATGTCTAGTTCCTAATATATCGATAGTCATCGACATATTAATGGATTTTGGCATACCGACAGTTATCTATATATCGATAAGTATATGAGTAACTATTAATACTTTGAAATATTATAAATATTTTTCAGTTTTTAAATAGAAAACAGAGCTATGACGAAGTGTTTATTTGGTATAATTTGGAAAATTAAATTTTTGCATACTTTCCAAATATATAATATTTTATTAATTTTTCATATATATAGTAAATTTTTGCAAAGGACTGAAACGATACCTATAACTATCGATATATCAGTAATTATCGATAGTCACCAATAATAGAATTAAAACTATCGTTATATTGATAATTTTTAGTGTTCCGTACGGAACACTTATAAGATCACTTCGGTGTATGTCTGTCTGTCACACCCGATTTTCCCGAAACTATTTTTCATAGATTGAAATTGGGTAATAGGAATTGATGGGGGGTGAAAGTGAAATCGGGGTTAAGTGGGGGTGAAAAAAAAAAAAAAATTTTTTTAGTAGGTCATCGAGTGTGGTGTCAAATAAAAGCTTGTGACAAACACGAGTAAAAAATATATATATATAATGTAATACTTGCGCACACTTTTCTTTGTATTATTTTTAAAAAATCGCGAAAAATCGCTGTCCCCTATCTCGAAAAGTACTGATCAAAAAATTTTGAAAAAACTCTGGAATATTCTCCACTGGGTGTAGATTGAACGAAAATTATCCCGAGTACATTACCTTTAATAATTTATCTGGTATATAAAAAAAAACAAAAATTTCAAGGTCATCTATTTTCAGTAAAATAAATAAAATTAAAGACGATATTAAGGATACAAAACATTGGATAAGTGCATACATGGCGATATATGAAAAAACATCATTAATAGTAATTATAGTATATAGATCACCAAGTGCTTCAAAATCAGAATTTTGTGATACATTTCAAGATTTTATAGAATAAGTATGCGAAACAAACTGTGATATCTTAATTGCTGGAGATTTCAACATTGACTGGAAGAATGATTTTTGTGCAAGCAAACTCGAAAGCATACTTAACGATAACGGTCTTAAGCAGGTAATGAACGAATATACTAGAATAACAATAAACTCAAAAACATTGATAGACTATATAATAACAAATAAAGAAACAATTACGGCAAAAAATAATATAAATAATAAAATAGCTGATCATGAATCTATTGATATTTTAATCGAGTGTGATACCAAGCAGCAAAACTATCATATTAATGAAATAAGCCTTTTTAAGTACAACAAAAAACAGATTCAAAAATGAATTAAGTGCAATATTAAGATGTGATGAAATTAATGATTTAAATGAATATGTTCACAACTTTGATGATTGTATCGAAAACGCAATAAAAAAAATTACTTTTAAGAAAAAAATGTCTAAAAAAAGTTATAACAAATGGTTTAATAATGAGCTCAGAGCATTAAAACGAGAAAAAGTTCTTAAATACCAAAGAGCAATCTTAGAAAATATAAATGAGGCATGGAATAGTTATAAAACAATAAGAAATACGTATAAAGTCAAAATTGAAAAAGAAAAAAGTAATTATACTAATAATAAAATAAACAATGCAAATAACCAAAAAGAAATGTGGAATAAAATTAAAGAACTAGTCTCAAGAAAACCCAAAAGTGTGATAAAAACTGTGATATATAATCAAATAGAATATAAAGACAATTTCCAAATAGCTGAAAATTTTAATACATATTTTGTAAATAGTATAAATGAAATCAGATGCTCCATCGAAGATATACAATACGAAAATGAAATACCTGAGATTGACACTAAATTCAAATTTCGTTCAGCAAATCTACAAGAACTGAAAACTATTTTTAAGAATATTAGGAAAAAACCAGACTATACAAAACTATCAAGTAACATAATTCTAGATAATTGGGGCATAACAGGAAATATTATACTAAATATTATAAATAAGTCACTAGAGACAGGGTTGTTTCCAAATAACTGGAAGAAATCAATGATATTTCCTATCCAAAAAGTAAAACATACATTAAAATGTGAAGAATACAGACCAATTAACACTTTAAAAATATGTGAAAAAGTTATTGAAAAAATAGTAAAAAATCAATTGGAAGAATACATGGAACAACACAGACTACTATCAAAGTTTCAATCAGGATTTAGAAAGAAATATTCATGTGAAACAGCAATCAATTATGTTATAAACAGATGGAAATGTAAAAAGATAAAAAATAAAATATTAGCAATTTTCCTTGACTTCAAAAGAGCATTTGAAACTATAGATAGGGATATTCTATTGCAAAAACTTACTAGATACGGTATTCAAGACACAGAGCTAAAATGGTTTCAGTCCTATCTGACAAATCTTAAACAATTCACAAATATCAATAACGAAATATCAAATGCAATAGAAAACGATTTTGGAGTACCACAGGGCTCAATTTTGGGAGCTCTTCTCTTTGTAATATGTATAAATGACATAGAAAATGTATTAAAAAAATGTGAAATTGTATTATATGCAGATGATACATTAATTTCCACAGAAGCAGCAACAGAGGAGATATGTCATGAAAATTTAAAAAATGATATGGACAACATTAACAAATGGTTAAAAATGAATAAGTTAAAATTAAATGAAAACAAGACAAAATTAATGGAAATTGATATGAACACTGACAGAGCATTCAAAATAAATAATGTAATAATAGAAAAAGTAAGTAATATAAAATACCTGGGTTTCCTCATAGGCAGGGATTTGAACTTTAAAGAACATGTCGAATATATATGTAAAAAAATAGGGAAAAAAATCGGGTTTTTCAAACGTTTAAGAAATAAAGTAACAATATTAACTGCAATAAATATATACAACACCATGATAAAACCTCATTTTGAATATGGATCAACTGTGTTATTCACATGCTGTTCAGACCAACAACAGGCAAGGCTACAAAAACTCCAGAACAAGCCTATGCGCTCTATTTTGAAATGCAATCGTTTCACATCAATAAGATATATGCTAGATGCACTGAAATGGCTAAATGTAAAGCAAAGACTGCAGCTAAATACAATATGTTTTATCCAGAAAATGAAAATGGGAAATGCACCGGAATACTTGATTGAACAAATAAGATATGTTGGGATGTTCAACCGTACAGCCTGAGGAACGCATTAGATTTTAGACCGCAACATGCAGATACCAGTGCAATGCAAAAATCTCTATTTTCAAAAGCCCTGACCTTATACAATGTGATGCCGAACAACATAAAGAGTGAAACAAATATAAATATGTTTAGAAAAGGAACAATAAATTTTGTAAAAAATATTAGTTTTTAATCAGAGTATGAAATTGTTTGTTAAATTTATTTTAAATGTAAGTTGAAAAGTATTGTGAATACTACTGCTAAATAAATAAATAAATAAATAAAAAAAAATAAATAAAGATTGGAAACAAACTTTGTTGAAAACTCATTTGGGGTGTGTTTTGTGAAGTCACTGATCATTTTATACCACCGTAAAAATATTTTTTATTTTAAAAGCGATCCCGATCCAAGGCTTAACTCGTGAATAAGCAGTGCTTACCTAACATTTATCTCCACGTAACAAAGGTAAGTCATTCTGAAGTAAGCTCAGACAATCTCAGGTAGCCATCCGATTATGTAATGCCAAAGGACCAACAAGCATGCCATTGACGATATCATCTTGTAAATTTATTACAAATCTTAGACAATTTTTTACTTCTCTGTGTGAATATTGAGGAAATTATTTGCTTTATTTCTGAAAATTAATAATGCATATTATTTGACCGCAAAAGCCAGGACAGAAACGTCTTTACGTGTTCGACCTCGAATAATAATTGTCTAAATACCTATGCAAATGTTTTTAACATTGCTTTTCCTAATCTGGTTTTTGAAGGTTAATGCAGGTTGGATTCTATCTGCATTGTTATTACTTGAAAATGCATGTCCAACCAGAAATAGTATTTTAAAGTGCAAATATATAGGCAATATTTTACCTTCGAAACAGAAATCTGTATTAAACGAAATGGCATTAAGTTCAAATTCAAACTAAAATTTTAAATTTATGTGAGAATATTTTTGCAGTGGGAATATTTATCATAAGCCTAACAATGTCAAGAAACTGTATGGAAGATAACAACGCAAATACCTTATTATTGTTTTATTATTCATCTTATATTTTACGGAGTGACTTATTGTAGCGATTAATGTAAGTTTATAAAAATGCACCAACTTAGAAAATGCCCTGTATATAATATAATCCAGCATTACATTGAATACTAGATAGTAGAATCACTAATTACTAACTTTGGTATAGAGAATTTATGGGAGCTTTTATGAAAACTATTATGCCTATGAGTTTTAATAATTCTTAGAGTATATATTGGAAAAATTCGGTTTTCAGCTGTTAATTGAGGGGTTTCTTCAAATTTTAAGAAGTACTCACTCAATTATTGCATTTTCACTTAAAAGTAACTCAGCTGTCTTAACCTAATGCAGTTAGTAAATTAGTACAGTTTATGCAAACATAATCTATATATTAATAAATGAATGGGATTTAACTATACAACTGTAGTGAGATATTTTATGTGACCACATTTTTTGTTTCAGGTAAGGAAATTACGCTTCAGAAACAGTACAATGCGCGATCTAAGGTAAGAACTAGCCCAATAATACAATCAAGAACACATTCTGAAAACCGTCAGTGCATCCTCTATTTTATTACAGTTTTTTAAAAAGTGTGTAAAAATCTTCAAAAAATTAATCTAATTGGAACAAATTTAGTGACTGTAATGATGTAACAATTGAAATTATGTAGCACCAATTTGGATTTTTAATAATTTATACTAAATCCTGCTACTAATATAGTAATTATTAAGAGAAGGTCTTTCCCAACTTAAAATTATCAGATTTCTTTATCAAGTAAATGATACCATGTAACACCTGTCTTGTACTTTGTTTATCGTGTGCTTTATAATTCTGCTCATATTTTAGCTACTCGTCTTATTATTCTTTATTTTTTTTTTTATTATCGTATCAAATTCTTCTCATTTCTTTTGTAGTATTTTTTTCAATATTTTAATGGATTATTCACTCTGCCACTATTCAAATTCTTTCCTTTTAAGTTTTGTTTACAGTCCTTTTTTCAATAAAACATATTGACAGTACCATTGGTACAAACATGAAGCATAAGTTTCAATTTTTTTCTATTTTCTTATCACATCTTAAACCGACGATATATGCAAAATATGATTTTAACGGGATATATCTGGGTCAAAAGATTCAATTTTTGTATATTTTTTTTTTTATGGGTATAGCACACGTGCTACAGGGAAGTCCCTAAAGCGCTACAGGAGCGACACGTGTGCGGAGAAAGCGATTCACGTTGTTCTTGAATCGCTGTAGATTGTACTCGGTGGGAAACACAGTCCTGGGCAAATTATTCCAAAGGGATGATGTTCTCCATATAAAAGACTGCTTGAAGAGCGTTGTACGAGGAGTAACAAGCTGAACCTCATACGGATGTGAAGAATTAGCGCGACGTGTACTTCTAACATGCACCGCTCTGGGAGGAATTAAGCGGGCCACATCCTTCGAACACTTTCCATGAAAGTACTTGTAGAATAGGCTCAAGTCGCCAACCGTTCTTCGATGTTCCAGCGAATCAAGACCGTCGGTCAGTTCCGGGTCTTCAGTCAGACGAACAGCTCTTCTCTGAATAGAATCCAACAAATGCAGTGTATGTTTGGGAGCAGAGCTCCAAACATGGGGCAGTATTCCATAGTTGGTCGAATTTGAGCTTTGTAAAGAATTAACAGTTGTTGTGGAGTGTAAAGCTTTCTGGTTGAAATAATACTCCCAACTTTTGAGAAGCTCTCCTTGCTATGCCTGCAACATGTTCATGCCAAGACATAGTTGCTCCCAAATTGACGCCCAACAAATTGAGTGACAATGTTAGAGGGATGGAGTGCCCCGACATAACTATATCGGGTTCAGCAACGTTAACTTTTTTAGAGAAAACTGCCGCCTGGGTTTTTATAGCGTTAAATTCCACTTGGTTACTGTCACCCCAAGATAGAATACCGGCGTTGATAGTGAAGGTGTTAGAAAGAAATCCGTCGACTGCCACTCGCAAAGAACGCTCTCTGAGGAAACATGAGAGCCACAAACGGAACTTTTCACACATACCATAAGAACGTAGCTTAGCCAACAGCCCATCGTGCCAAACACGGTCGAATGCCTTGGATATGTCAAGAGCAACCACTCGAGATTCTCCAAAGTGTTCAATTGCGTTGTTCCAAACATGTGTTACGTAAGTCAGAAGATCTCCTGTTGATCTATTTTTACGAAAGCCATATTGGTGATCGCTAATAATGTTGAATCCTTCAAGATATTTTAGGAGATGCTGATTGATAGCCTTTTCCATGACTTTCGATATTATTGAAAGCAGTGCGATTGGTCGGTAGTTATTTGACAAGGTCTTCTTGCCTTTTTTAGGTATCGGCTGAACTGTAGCACATTTCCAGCAGGAAGGAACTATTCCCTTTCTGTAGGATAGGTTGAAAAGTCTACAGAAAACTGGTGTTAGTTCCCTCGCACAGTTTTTAAGAACTATGGCAGGTATTCCGTCAGGGCCAGAAGCCTTTTTGGTGTCTAGCTTCATCAGTATATGCTTTATGATACGCTGTCTGAAGACAACATCGGGCATCCTTGACTGCACTATGGGAGTAGTAGATGGTGTTTTTCCTTGGAAATCGACAGTAAAATGTGAAGCAAAGAGTTCAGTTCGCTTTCTCAACAGGTGTCGTTGCAATAGAATTATCTGGCCGTGTGAGGGGTGGTATGGTGGATTTGGTGAAATTCTGACTAACTGCCTTAGCGACCGACCAAAAGGACTTGGAATTTTCGGGACAAGCGAGAAGTTTGTTTCTAATCCGTTGATTGTGTACCTCCTTGGTTTCGTCGATAACCTCTTTGCATCTGCTCCTGGCACGAACAAATGTGTTACGATTTATGGTGTTAGGATTTTCATGCCATTGTCGGTATGCAAGGTGTTTAAAAGCAACAGCTTCTTTGCATTTTCGGTCAAACCAAGCCTCCATACCGGCCAAAATAACATCGGAAACCTCCTGACGCAGTCAGATGGGTCGTCGGATCGAAAACAAACGTCTAACCAAGGGAAAGTTCGAAAATATTCCATGAGATCTTCTCATTTAGCAGACTTGTAGTGCCAAATCTTGCGCGGTTTAGGCCTCTCTCTGTCATTGATTGGTAGAATACTCGATGTCGAAAGTAGTTTATGGTTTTTACGTTTTCTTTAGTATAATATAATAATATTTTCTGTAAGTTTAATAAGAATCGGTTAAAAATTTGACGAAGTTACAGCAGTTTAAAAGAAGTGCCGTTACACAGAGTTTTCGGAGCAGGTAGCAAACAGTTGCTCTCGGATCAGCCTTCGCCGACATTAACTCAATTTTAATGTATTTTAAACTTTTTCTTTTATAATATCATACAAAGACATTCTTCAATCGTCCTTCTTAAAAGGGACAAGGCATTCACATCTAAGCTTCTATATTCGAAACCGGGAGTTTGTTGAATACCGTTGTACAATTCAGCCGTAGCAGTTCATTCGTAGAAATTCAGTCGTAGCAGTTATTAAAGTTAAATATAATGAACTGTGGTAGTTCACTGTGGTTGAAGTGCACATGACTACGCAACTAAAGTGGATGGAGAACGAGTTGACGGAGCCAAGCGCCAATTGCCAGAAAGTACAAAAGTAGCTAGAATGCATCAGAGACAACAACAAATTAGTATTCTAGAAGCTCAAATAGCTGATGAAGATGCAGCATATGGGCGTGGAATCTATAATTCATTTACAAGTAAGAATTTATTTTAGTAGTACTGTTTTTTAAACTGATTTTTGAAACCTTAAACTTTAAACGCGTTTTTCTCGAAACTGCTTTTTTTTGAAAACCTTGGCGGTGTGCAAGATATTTCAAGAACCACTGAACGATTTTGATGAAATTTCATACATATTTTCTCTATACATATTGCTTGCCTTTGAGCCAAAGAATTTTGGTTATATCAAGAACTTTATTTTTAATTTGCAAAAATATCAAACGCCGTAACCTTATTTTTTCGCTTTTTGTTTGAACTAATGCCATTTGATGCAATTTTTTTTAAAATCCTTCTTTCAAAGACAAGATTGATCCTCTAGTAAACTAATTTCTTTGAAAATTGTGATTTCAGATGATCCAGCTCCTAGTAAGCGTGCACTCAGTAATGCTCCTTAAAAAAATGTGTCGCAGAGGAACTAACTACACTCCTGGACAAAATTAACGCAACAATATATTAAATCATACAAATCTCTATAATGAATTAATTTTAATAATTTTTTATGAACATTGGTTACACTAAAAGTTAGAAAAAACTTATTCGGATACTTTAAAAGTGAATTAGCTAACAAATTTTTCTATAAGATTCGAATTAAAATTATTCTTAAGACCTAATAACAAAATCGTTGAAATTATGTAATAATGAAAAAAATAAACTGGGACACTAGTAGCAAAATTAATGGTGTAACTGAGACACTAGTAGCGTCTGTTGCCTCCTCTACTTCGGATGACAGCGTTTATGCGCCTAGGCATGATTCTAATTAAATTTTTAATAAAATCTTGAGGAATTTGCTCCCATTCTGTGATAACTGTATTTTCAAGTTCCCTCAGGTTTCTAGGTGCAGGTATATGACGTTACACATTTTTCTTAAGGTGATCCCATACATGTTCTATCGGATTCAGATCCGGGCTTTTTGGTGGCCATTGCATAATCGGTATATCAACTTGATTAAGATAATCGAGTACCTCCTTAGCCACGTGAGGTCGAGCGTTGTCTTGCATACACAGAAAATTGGGCCCCACAAAATAACCGAAAGGCATCACATGTTCTATTACAATATTCTCAAGATGGTAGTCAGCATTCATGGATCTCGTACGGATAAGATCTAACTCTGTGCGAGCATCAAAGCAGATGCCACCCCAGAACATAACAGAGCCACCGCCGAATGGAATCCTTGCAGAGATATTGCAAGGAGCAAACCTCTCTCCTGGTCTTCGCCATACTCGCTCACGACCATCTGGATGTTTTACACTAACCCTAGTTTCATCTGTGAAGAAAACTTGTTTCCAATCATCCACAGACCAGTTTTCGAGATTTCGAGCAAAACGTAACCTGGCCACTCTGTTCTCTCTAGTAAGCAAGGGCGCAGTGGCTGGTCTCCTACTGTTTAATCCAGCTTCATTTAACCATCTTCTAACTGTTTTAGAAGAAATTGTGACATTGCGAACAGCTTCGAGTTCGTTTCTTATTATAGAACTAGTGACAGTCCTGTTTCTTAAAGCATATTGTCTTATAAAACGTTCATCTAGGTGGCTAGTGCATCATTTTCGCCCTTGCCCTAGCCTTCTAGAATAAGTTCCTACTTCATTCAAGTGTCTTACCATACGACTTATTGTGGAACGATGTTTGCCTAACAAATTGGCAACATAACTCTGACAATATCCCTCGTCCAATAAAACTGAGGCTCGCACTACCTCGTATTCAGTTAAATTCCTTGTTCGATTCATTTTTCTAATTCTTCAGGGTCTACCACAGAAACGTATTACTTTGAAAAAGGGAACAATTTATCAGCTTACTTTTAAAGAAAATCTATCGCATTATTACAGACAATTGTTTATCTTCTAAAAAATTCTTTAAAACTGTAAATCTAAACGAATTGTTTTGATTTCTGTCATGAACAACGAAACAAAATATGCATAGCCTACTATTCAAATACTCGATAAACTTTAAAACTGACATAAGAAAAAGATAAATTAATTTTCAGATTGTTGCGTTCATTTTGTCCAGGAGTTTATATACATCCTGCTTACATTGTATCTACGCGTGCTATTATTCTTTAGTTTTTGTATTGTCATATTAAATTCTCCTTTGAAAATCTCATTTCTTTTTTGTTTTCACTTGTGTCCTATAGATCGTTCAATTTTTCATCTATCTACTTCATGAAGCAAGAATGAGATATTTTTAGTGTTCCGTACGGAACACTTATAAGATCACTTCGGTGTCTGTCTGTCTGTCTGTCTGTCTGTCTGTCTGTCTGTCTGTCTGTCTGTCTGTCTGTCTGTCTGTATGTCTGTCTGTCTGTCTGTCTGTCTGTCTGTCTGTCACACCCGATTTTCTCCGAAACTATTTGACATAGAAAGGTGAAATTTGGTAATAATATAGGAATTGATGGCCTCATCAGAGCCATGTAGTTTTGAGAATTAAATTTTGACTTAAGGGGTTAGTTTTGGGGGATGAAGTCGGAAGTGAAAAAAAAATTTTTTTTTTTATTAGGTCATCGAGTGTGGTGTCAAATGAAAGCTTGTGAAAACACGAGTAAAAAATATATATATATAATATTATTATACTTGCGCGCACTTTTCTTTGTATTATTTTTAAAAATTCGCGAAAAATCGCTGTCCCGGGCCTTATCTCGAAAAGTACTTATCAAAAAATTTCGAAAAAATTCTGGAATATTCTCCACGGGGTGTACGAAAATTATCACGAGTGCATTACCTTTAATAATTTATATGGTATATAAAAAAAACAAAAATTTCAAGGTCATCAGATTTCAGTAAAGATTGGAAACAAACTTTGTTGAAAACTCATTTGGGGTGTGTTTTGTGAAGTCACTGATCATTTTATACCACCGTAACATAAATTTTGACTTAAGGGGTTTGTTATGAGGGGTGAAATCGAATGTGACAATTTTTTTTTTTTACTAGGTCATCGAGTGTGGTGTCAAATGAAAGCTTGTGAAAACACGAGTAAAAAATATATATATAATGTAATTCTTGCGCACACTTTTCTTCGTATTACTTTTAAAAAATCGCTGTCCCCTACCTTATCTCGAAAAGTACTGATCAAAAAATTTTGAAAAAATTCTGGAATATTCTCCACGGGGTATAGATTGAACGAAAATTATCACGAGTGCATTACCTTTAATAATTTATTGGTATTTAAAAAAAAAAAAATTTCAAGGTCACCACTTTTTAGTAAAGATTGGAAACAAACTTTGTTGAAAACTCATTTGGGGTGTGTTTTGTGAGGTCACTGATCATTTTATACCACCCTAACAAAAATTTTTATTTTAAAGACAATCAACGTACGGAACACTAATTGTGCAAGTTCAACTTGCACTTGACCGGTTTTTTCATTTTATTTCTCGATCCTGTATTTTGATGTTCTTCTAATAAACGTACGCAAATCAATTGGTACGAGTTACTAAACATTTGTAAGAGTAAATAAAAGATGATTTTCTATTAGTGTAATATCGAAGTTTTAGTGATCTTATCTGTTTTTTTTTTTTTTTGATTTTTAATCAAAGCATTTTAAATTATATCTAATCTTTATATCTTTCAAACAAATAAAGGTAAAAACTTTAACCATTAAAAAGTTATAACAATTCGTATAAAATAGCATCGACAGTGATTTCATTCGATTTTTAGTATTTTCGGAGAACAATTCCGAATTTAAATGCCCTCAATTTTCTACGGGATCCGACTGCTAATATGGAGCAAGTTGCAATTGTTTTCAATATGGAATACTATTACCGGGAACCTATTACGGAGTTAAATTGTTCATTGCAAATTGGACAGCAATTCTAAAGTTCAATTTGTTTTTATTCGATGGATGTTATGTTGTGCTTAGAAATTGTTATTTGTGTTGTATGAAGTATTATTTAATATTCAATATTTTGGTACAAGAACTATATAGTATATTGTTTTAAATTACAGTCGATATGTCCACGTTGTCAATAGCTAGACTATCATTCGAAATAGTTGTTAAAAGTTGAGTGGCAAATTAATGTGGAATTTATATACTGTTCCTTCTGTTTTCTTTCCGTTTACCACAATCTACAATGCTATGATTCATAAGATATTACTTTGTACCTTTATCGCCAAATACATATACCTTTTCCTTATAACTTTAGCTCTCTTAAAAAATCATACGTCGCTTGTTGATCCAAATAACTGAGCTAATTTTCTATATTTTAAAAATCGTACAATTATTATCTTGTATCTTTTTTTCTGTGATGTTCTTTAAGAGTTTTTTTTCGCTTGGCTTTTTCAACTAAGTAGGGAATGTGGAATCTTTGGCACAATAACACTACTCAGTATATATCACCACTACACCAAACACTTTATTTTTGCACTCTCTTACGTTTCGCTAACCATGTTAGCTTCATCAGGAGCGATGATTGACTAAAGCTAAACTACAAATCTACCTTATTTATACTTAGCCTAACATCTGAATTACTGAAGCGGAACTAATTACATGGACGAGGCCATCAGTTCTGGTCAAGTAACCAGTAGAGGGGACTATAAGGAATAGGCCCTCTGTCTTTATTTAAACTACTTTTACAGTTTATAATTTCCATACTTTCGTATGCATTTTTACACGTGAAGCAAATGAGATCAAGTATGTCTTCTTACCATATAATTCGAATTATAGCAGGGGACTCAATAAGGTATTTAATGAGGTAGGCCTCACCTCAGTCTATAAGTCATCAAACAGTTTGAGGAATATCTTAGGAAATCCCAAAGACAAGATTCCTAATTTTGAAAAAAGTGTCATTTATGAAATTAGTTGTAATAATTGCGACAAAAAATATGTTGGACAAGCTAGAAGGTCAATTAAAACACGATTTAAAGAACATTTGCCCATTTAAAATACGGTAGAACAGAAAAATATAGCATTGCCGAACATGCCCTTGAAGTTGATCATACTGTAACATTAGATAATCTAAGATTAATTAAAGATGTATCTGACAGAAGATTGTTGACCGAATACGAAAGTATGGAAATTACAAAATTTAAAAGACGTTTAAATAAAAACAGAGGGCCTATTCCTCATAGTCCCCTTTACTTCTTACTTGACCAGAACTGATGACCTCGCTCATATAATTGGTTCCGTTTGAGTAATGCAGATGTTAGGTTAATAAATAAGTTAGATTAGTTAGACATGGTTAGCGAAACACACGTCGAGTCCAAAAATAAAGTGTTTGGTGTAGTGGTGATATATACTGAGTAGTTGGCTTTTTCAGTTTAACTCATCTTAGTATCAATATCTAAATAAATATTCGACGTATTTCTTTCCCATACATTCAAAATCAATTCAGGTTAGCCCAAGGGTTTCATACTGTCTCTTTCTCATTTACAATAATGGTCTTCTCGAAAAGAACAGGAATCCAATCTACAGTTTTGCAGATGATAGTATGCTTATTTCTTCATTCACTTTGAACGCTCGATCATTGGCTACTCATGCAGATATCTGCAGGAAGTGGTTCAACTTGACAAAGGCCTGATGGGGAGTTGACAGGTATCCCCGGGTTATTAACCCAACATAAGGGTGGGCATCTCTCGATTAAATAAATAGTCCTTAGTAATATTAAGGTAAAAGAATATGAATAATCAAAGGGAATAAATTTTATCGTTTTTTCGAACAATGTACCTTTTCGCGGGGGCACCTCCGGGGTACTCTTAAAGGACCGGAGGTGGAGTGGGAGGTGGGACCCCCCCCTTCGATTGATATTATTATTATTATTGACAAAGGCCTGAAAGAAATTCTATCTTGGGGTGACAGTAACCAAATAGAGTTTAACGCTACAAAAACCCGCGGCGGTAGTTTTTTCTAAAAAAGTTATCTTTGCTAAACCCGACATAGGTCTTCTCGCTTGTCCCGGCAATTCTAGGTCCTTTTGGTCAGTCGCTAAGGCAGTTAGTCAAAATTTCACCAAATCCACCATACCACCACTCACACGGCCAGATAATTCTATTGCAACGACACCTGTTGAGAAAGCGAACTTGTTGGCTGAACTCTTTGCTTCACATTCTACTGTCGATTTCCAAGGAAAAACACCACCTACTATTCCCATAGTGCAGTCAAGGATGCCCGATATTGTCTTCAGACAGCGTATCATAAAACGTATTTTGATGAAGCTAGACACCAAAAAGGCTTCAGGCGCTGACAGAATACCTGCCATAGTTCTCAAGAACTGTGCGAGGGAACTAACACCAGTTTTCTGTAGACTTTTCAACCTATCCTACAGAAAGGGAATATTTCCTTCCTGCTGGAAATGTGCCACAGTTCAGCCGATACCTAAAAAAGGCAAGAAGACCTTGCCAAATAACTACCGACCAATCGCACTACTCTCAATAATATCGAAAGTCATGGAAAAGGCTATCAATCAGCATCTTCTAAAATATCTTGAAGGATTCAACATTATTAGTGATCACCAATATGGCTTTCGTAAAAATAGATCAACAGGAGATCTTCTGACTTATGTAACACATGTTTGGAACAACGCAATTGAACACTTTGGAGAATCTCGAGCGGTTGCTCTTGACATATCCAAGGCATTTGACCGTGTTTGGCACGATGGGCTGTTGGCTAAGCTACGTTCTTATGGTATGTCTGAAAAGTTCTGTTTGTGGCTCTCATGTTTCCTCAGAGAGCGTTCTTTACGAGTGGCAGTTGACGGATTTCTTTCTAACACCTTCACTATCAACGCCGGTGTGCCCCAAGGTTCCATATTGTCTCCTACTCTCTTCCTCATTTATATTAACGATCTGCTGGAAAAGACCGAGAATCCAATCTACAGCTTTGCAGATGACAGTACACTTATCTCTTCATTCACTTTGAACGCTCGGACATCGACTACTCAGACGAATATCCGCAGACAGCAGGAAGTCATTCAACTTAACAAAGACCTGGAAGAAATTCTATCTTGGGGTGACAGTAACCAAGTGGAATTTAACGCTACAAAAACCCAGGCAGCAGTTTTTTCTAAAAAAGTTAACGTTGCAGAACCCGACATAGTTATGTCGGGGCACTCCATCCCTCTAACATCGTCACTCAATCTGTTAGGCGTTAATTTGGGAGCAAATATGTCCTGGCATGAACATGTTGCAGGCATAGCAAGAAGAGCTTCTCAAAAGTTGGGAATATTGTTTCGAACCAGAAAGCTTTACACTCCACAACAACTGTTAATTCTTTACAAAGCTCAAATTCGACCAACTATGGAATACTGCTCCCATGTTTGGAGCTCCGCTCCCAAACATACACTGCATTTGTTGGATTCTATCCAGAGAAGAGCTGTTCGTCTGATTGGACACCCGGAACTGACCGACGGCCTTGATTCGCTGGAGCATCGAAGAACGGTTGGCGACTTGAGCCTATTCTACAAGTACTTTCATGGAAAGTGTTCGAAAGATGTGGCCCGTTTGATTCCTCCCAGAGCGGTGCATATTAGAAGTACACGTCGCGCTGATGCTTCACATCCGTATGAGGTTCAGCTTGTTACTCCTCGTACAACGCTTTTCAAGCAGTCTTTTATGTGGAGAACATCATACCTTTGGAATGGTTTACCCAGGACTGTGTTTCCCATCGAGTACAATCTACAGCGATTCAAGAACAACGTGAATCGTTTTCTCCGCACACGTGTCGCTCCTGTAGCGCTTTAGGGACTTCCCTGTAGCACGTGTGCTAGACCCATAAAAAAAAAAAAAAAAAAAAAAACGGCGATGATACTGCAGTGATATTTACGGACGATACTTGGGAGGGCGCATACTTGAAGGCGGAGCAGGGTCTTAATGTTATATATAACTGGATATGTGATAATAAAATTAGTCTAAATATATTAAAAACAAAAATTTTAACATTTTCTTTGACAGCTGCCGATGAACCAAAAAAAAATGACATTAAAATTCACGACTCATCATGTAAATTACTAAATAATAATTGCACCTGTCCACATATTCAGAAAACTAATAAAATTAAATATTTAGGCCTATACATTGATCATCATCTTCGTTGGAATGAACATGCTATCGATTTTTTTCTATAAAAAAATTAAACACACCTTTGGAGAACTAGACCATCACTACAATACCCGCTCTAAAATAAATTATAATTTACAGTCACACTTTTTCAACAAATCACACTTGCAAAAAAACATACTATTTTTACTTCCCAAGTTTTTAGGAATGCTACCTTTAAACCTTAGGGCAAAAATTGAAAAAATGATTACAATGGGCGGTTAAATTTCGAAATAAAAAATTTTATCATTCACAACTATGACAGTTTTAAAAAGCTAATGAAACCGTAGAAAAGCAAAAAATTAAATGCTTGTGCATATTGCGTAGACAAATTAACATTATTTACTAAATTCAAACTATTTTCTATTCTTATGTCAAATTGTATTTTCTTTTCTATTCTTATATATATATATATATATATATATATATATATATATATATATATATATATATATATATATATATGTATATATATATATATATATATATATATATATATATATATATATATATATATATATATATATTATATTCTAATTTTCGATTTCTTTTACTTTACCAGGTTGCTACCCTGGTCCATAAGTTTTCGTGGTTGCTCCGTCTTTTGGTTTCCCCTCATGTTCTCCTTCTTATATAATAGAATACTTCTTATAACACAGGGGAACAGCTGTTTTGGTGTCGAGGTTTTTTGAGCTGATTCTATATCAATTTGATGTCCTGAATTGAAATAACTTATTCATTTGTACCTAGGAGCTCAAATTTTTAAGATATACAATTTTAGAGAAATATAAGTTACATTATTGTAACTCAAATCCGTAAGTGTAGTAAACAAAAGTAGATACGAAATTTTTATTTTAGTTATACAAAATACAATATTATGTCGTACTTACAAACAAAAAAAAACATTGAAGAAATGAAATAGTCACTCAACACTTGGAAAGCTTCTTTTCCGCGACATTCTTGAATGTTTTTTTTAAACAGTCCCTTTTTAAACTCCAGCAGTAATCTGCCATCATGTGCATGTCCCATCTTCCTTGGTAGCGGTCCTCCATAACTTTAATATCTTGGTGAAATCTTTCACCTTGTTCCTCACTCATGTCTCCTAAATTTTCTGGAAAACTGTCTAAGTGGCTGTGTAAATAGTGTATTTTAATACTCATATTGCACCCTAAGGATTTGAAACTATTAAGCATCTTGTTAACCATTTCAACATAGTTTTGAGCTTTATGTTTGCCTAGAAAATTTTCTACAACTGCAACAAATGATGTCCAAGCTTCTCGTTCAACTTGATTCATTGAATTTATGAAGGCAGGATCCTTAATTAATTGTCTTATTTGTGGGCCGTCAAATATCCCTGCTTTGAGTTTTTCTGTGCTCAACTGATGCATTTTTACCCCTATATATGCAAAACAAGACCCATTCTTATCAAGAGCCTTTACAAATTGCTTCATTAAGCCCAACTTTATATGTAACGGAGGAAGTATGATTTTTTCTCTTTCAACCAAAGCGTCGTTAATGACATTCTTTTCCCCAACGTCCATGTTTTCTCTCTGAGGCCAATCTTTTCTAACCCAGTGGTGTGTTTTGTCCCTACTATCCCAGAGGCACAAGAAACACGGATATTTCGTGTAACCACTTTGCTGCCCAAGAAGAAAGTTTACCATTTTTAAGTCTACACAAATCATCCATTGATGTTCGTAATACTTTATCTTCTGCAAGACCAAAGCTATGGTATTATATTCTTCTTTCAGTTTCGTTGAGTGAGCTAGTGGTATTGAACCATATTTATTCCCATTATGTAGAAGGACACATTTTAAACTTCGCTTTGAACTGTCAATAAATAGGCGCCAATCATCTGGAATATATTCAGAAAGTCCCATTTCTTTCATGAGTCCCCTAATTTCGTGACAAAATACAAGATTGTCTTCTTGAGAAAAGAATGGTAGCAGTTCTTTTTCTCTTGTACGGTAAAAGGTAATTTTGGTTCCTTGTTCCAGTAAATTTTTGTCGTTCAACCTAGAAGCCAGTACTTCAGAAGCTTTTTTCGATAAATTGAGATCCCTGGT
Source organism: Pachyrhynchus sulphureomaculatus (assembly GCA_019049505.1). NCBI lineage: Eukaryota > Metazoa > Arthropoda > Insecta > Coleoptera > Curculionidae > Pachyrhynchus > Pachyrhynchus sulphureomaculatus. Next base: position 18,240,686 of record CM032447.1, read on the forward strand.
GAGATCATTTAATTTATTTTGATTGAAGCGTTGAGGAACTGATGACGTCCCCTCATAGTCACTGTTAGTTTCATTAGCATCAGAACTTTTATTAGCATCAGAAGAGCGATCAGAGGGAAAATATTCGTCATCAGAGATATGTGGTAGCTGATGAAATGTTGGAATCGGTATTTCATCTGAGTGCGGGATAGGGCGTATTGCCGAGTCTAAATTGGGATAAGTCCACTTACTGCGGTTATTTCGATTGATTCCATTAGTATTTACTAAACAGAAATAACAATCATTGAAGTGGTTTTTTGGTTCTCTCCAAACCATTGGTACGCCGAATTTTAGACATTTTCTTTTCCCGGTAGTCCACTGCCGTAAATGCTCTGTACAAGTTTTACATACGAGATGCGGGGCCCACGTTTTGTCCTGATCACCAAGCTTAACTCCAAAGTATCCAAGATACGCTCGCTTTACAAAGTCAGTAATAGTTTGTCTGTTTTGTTGAAACATGTATTCTCCGCATATATAGCAAAACATCAGGTTGATTTACACAACTTCTTCTTGAACTGGAACCTGAACTCATTTTAATTCTGTTCAATAACACAAAAACACTCTTTTCTTAACATAAAATAACACGCCGAATTCGATCTACTCTCATTAGTAAGAACGCACAAACTGACGAGACTTTACCCGAGTTAGGTGATTAAAAGGGTCAGTTCAGGTACCTGATAGGCAATGGTTCCACTATTTATAGATTTACCTGGAATTTACTCAATTACAGACTGACAATAAAACCATTGTACCTACATTAATGAATATATAATAATTTTAGAACTCTCATAAATGAACATACTGAATAAAAACCACATTGGTAGATAAGTTGATGTATCTAAAAAAGTAGAGCTGATAGAGAAAAACGGATTGCATTAGCGTCCCAAATATAGTTAAAATCAGCTCTAAAATCCCAGGCACCAAAACAAAAATATTTTTTTGTTGCCCTGTGTAATCGAATGTGTTCTTTTCACTTGTAAAATGTGTATTAAAACGAATATTTAATTTCTGGAACAATAGTTTTACTACTATACAGGTCAAGGAATGAAGGACTTCGAATACAGGCCAATGAATGGTCTAGTGAAGTTTTTTATTCCATAGTGGACAATAAGGATATGTTGTGTAAACACCTGAATTATATTAACTTCACGTATTGTAATGTAATGTAAAAAACTTATTGAAATAAATATTGTATTGTATTGTTTCCTTGGTAATTGTCTGCTTAAAAAATGAACGATGTTAGAAAAATATAAATAAAGAAGTTGAGAATTATACTTTTACATATTGTGATCGTTTTTGCTTTCCCAAGAAATCTAATAAAGAAGCACTGACCTATAAACTAACTCTAATATTTTAACACAAGGGTTACAACCTGTTAATTATTTTTCGAACAAACTCTCCCCTTTCGGCCCATAAGTTACAGTTAATCCCACCGTCAGCACTCGTGGCCATTTTCGATATTAAATTAATGGAGCCGCACACTGGTGTATTTGTATAAAAAAGTTGGTCAAGTTATTTTTATAACTGGAGCACAATCTTAGGCGATCAAATTTTTATTAATTGTTTCTTGAGGAGAAATCGGACATGTTTCGGCTTCATTGGTCGTCATCACAATGGCCGATATTGAAATTTTTATAAAGATAATATAATGTAACATTAATAATTCAGATTATGTAAGAAAATATTGCAGTAGTAAACTAAGTAACTGATAATCTAATCTAGTATTTCTACTGCTATTATTTTTAGCTAAATGCGTGGTTTTTAGCGTTTTCAACTTTAACTTCTTTTTCTTCTACCTCTCCCATGTATTCAAATACGTCGGGTTCTCTGTACTATTTCTTCAACTTAAGGTTGTTAGTCTCTACTAGTCGAAAAATGGACGTAGCGTCCAAAACTCCACACCAGCCCCTGATATTCTAAAGCCACTAGTGCTGCTTTCTATCGGATCCACGCCGACGCTCAATTTTTCTCTAAAGAATAAATTTTGCAGTTAAGTAGCAGTCACACCTTACTATATATCCCAAATAAGACACCTTTCTTCGTTTTATGGTATTAAGTAGTTCCCTCTCCACCCAGGCCCTTTGAAGCACTTCTCCATTAGTTAGGTGTTCTGTTCAAGAAATTCGTAGCAAACGTCACAGTATCCATAGCTCCAAAGCTTTGATACGATTTAATGATCTCACTTTTAACGGCCATGTCTCTACACCATATACCAGATGTACAAGTATGAAATGCGGATTTCAGACAACAGATTGTACCCCAATGCAGTTTGTGCTATAGAGATTTGACACTGCGCCATTTTGTTGTGTCATTAACAAGTGTCAGATGCGCACGAGTGATAAATTGGAAAAGCGTGTGCATAGTGTTGTGTTGTTGTGTTCGATATGTCGAAATTTATACCGAACAAAGAGCATTCGCTGACGGCATTAATTTTTTGTTTTAATTTGAAGAAAACTGCTGTTGAATCTTACCGATTACTTCGAGAAGGTTATGGTTAACATGATCCATCGTAAGATACGTGTGAACGATGGTTTCGGCGTTTCGAAAGTGGTGACTTCGATGTTGCAGACAAGGAACGTGGAAATCCGCCAAAAAACTACAAAGATGTGGAATTGCAAGCATTGTTGGACGAAAACAATTCGCCGAGCAATTGGGCGTTAGTCAACAAGCTGTTTCCAATCGGCTACGAGAGATGGGAAAGATTCAGAAGACTGGTAGATGGGTACCACATGAGTTGAACTACAGGCAAATGGAAAAGCGCAAAAACACGTGTGACATTTTGCTCGCTCGGTATAAAAGGAAGTCGTTTTTGCATCGTATAGTTACAGGGGATGAAAAGTGGATTTATTTTGAGAATCCCAAGCGCAAAAAATCATGGGTAGACCATCCACACCATCCACATCGACCGCAAGAACGAATCGCTTTGGCAGAAAGACGATGCTCTGTGTTTGGTGGGACCAGAGAGGCGTGGCCTATTATGAGCTGTTAAAACCTGGGGAAACGGTTAATACTAAACGTTACCAACAACAATTGACCGATTTGAACCGTTCGCTGCTTGAAAAAAGGCGAGAATACCGAAAGAGGCAGCACAAAGTCATTTTTATTCATGACAATGCTCTATCACATACGGCAAAACCAATTCGCGACACGTTGGAAGCACTCAGCTGGGAAGTTGTACCCCATGCGGCTTACTCACCAGACTTGGCTCCTTGCGATTACCACTTGTTTGCATCGATGGGTCACGCACTTGCTGAGCAGCGCTTTGGTACGTACGAAGATGTGAAAAAATCGCTCGATGAATGGTTCACAGCAAAAGGGGAAGATTTTTACTGGCGTGGTATTCACAAATTACCTGAAAGATGGCAAAAATGTATAACAAGCGATCGAGCATACTTTTAATAAACCACTTTTTATCATTCTTCCGAATTTAACATGTTTTTTTAGAAAAAAAAAAACCCGCATTTCATATTGTACACCTGATAAGAGGATCGGCCAGACAGCATTTTATTACTCTTACTCGTGTCTTTGAAGCAGCATATTTTTCAACTTTAGAAAGGTATCATTTGCCATGCCAATCCGCAGTTTAACCTCCCATCACGATCCTACCGTTCGTTGTCGACAGCGCCAAAATATTTAAATTTAGTAACTCTCTCAATCTCTTGATCCTTTATAGAGAGAGATGCGTGCTCCTGGGGGTGTCTACTAATCACCATCATTTTGGTTTTTCCAATATTTATACGTAGACCATATTTCTCGCCATATCATTCAGCTTATTAATTAGAATTTACAGACCTTCCATGTTATTGGCAACTATTGCTGTATCGTCTCCATACCGAATATTATTTACAATCTTTAACTTATAGTAGTTAATCTCAAGTTTTGAAATAACTAAAGCCATTAATTATTATTATATAGCTTGTAGTGTTCAAGACCAATTTGTTTTTTAGATCACAAGACGAGGAGTTATTTGTTAAAAGAAAGTCTATGTGAAAAAACTGGCTTTTGACCAGTTTTTTAACATAAATACTCCATCGTGCAGTCTTTATTGGTCGTTTTTAGGCCCTTTTCGACCGTCCGGTAACATGTTTCGAATAAAGCTCCGCACACACCGTACACTTTATCTTGTAACATGTGGTCTTAATATTCCATTTCTCCTATGCCCTGTGAACTATGAAGCCCAAACTTACTTTTTGGCTTTAATATATGGTTAAAGTTTTCTATTATAAATTTCTAGGTCGTAGTTTTCAAAGTGTATTAATTTGAATTTTTTTTTCTTACAGTCTCAAATATCCAATTTCTGTTTATTTATTTATTGATTTTCCTTTTGACGGATAAAATAAAATTGCGATTTGCATATTTTACAATTTAAGTAGTAATAGCATAAAAGAATTATTTCTACTACTCAGACTGCGTGTAAGTTTTAGAGAACAAACCATTGAGAGGTAAACTCTTTACAGTAGTAGGACACAAGGGGGACCCCATATTTCAATGGTGTGTAGAATTCTCAACAAACTTTGCTAATAAAATGAATGCTTTACGCCTTATAGAGATTTTTAATTTCTGTTGAATCGCAGTTATTTCAGTGGCAGGCCTGTTTCCACTCATTTGTCTATAATAATAAATATAAACTTTTGAGAAAAAATTTACCAAAATACTCTTTGGATGTCTAGCGTAATAAAATGTCAAGATCTATCAAATTAAAGTAAACGTTGGCAGAAATAGACAAAAAATATTCAGACGTCAGACAGTACAGAAACTCGAAGATAGCAGAAACTCTGAAAGAGGAAATAAGTTCGAAACACCTAAACAAACAAATAAATGAAGAGAGAAGCTTATAAATAACGATAACGATGGTTGATTTTGACTTCACGACGAATTTTGTTAGTTTCTTCAGTCAGGTGTTCCACAGGGGTCAAACTTGGGACCGCTATTGTTCCTTATGTTCATAAATGACATTCAGAAGGTCATTGATGTGGAATACCAGATGTTTGCGGATGACCCGAAATTATATTTATTTATTTATTTATTTATTTACGGTTTATTAGAACCTAATTTAACTATCGGATAGGCATATTCTTACAATGTCGATATAATAGTTGCTTAAACTTATTTATGGTTTCACAATTTTTTAATATTATTTGGTAGGTCATTAAAATGTTTAAGTTCTTTAAAATAAAGATTTGCTCGATCAGCTTCATTTGTAATTCCCACTACTCGGAAGTCATTTCGTCCTCTGGTGTTGTAGTTGTGTATCTGATTGACGTATCTAATTTTCTCAGTCAAATATGTAGGACAATTTTCTATCTTTATATTATAGATGAATTTCATTGCGTATTAAAATAAGCTCTGCTTTACACTCAGCCAATTTAATCGATCTAACATATCTTTTATGTGCGTATCTCTAGGCTTCCGCAATATAAATCTCATTGCCTTGTTTTGAAGTTTTTGCAGTTCTATTTGTGTATCCTTAGCAAGAAATAATACCGAAGGACAATAAATAATATGTGGCTCAATTATGCTTCTATATATTAATATTTTATGGTATTCACTTATGATGTGGCAAGTTCTATACATGAGATCAAGTTTTGGTTTATTTTATTCACTAAATATTGAAAGTGTGCATCAAATTTTAGTTTACAATCTATCATTATACCCAAGTATTTAATTTCGTTTACTTTTTCTATTTCACGATTATTTATGTATAATTTATGATTATTATTATAGTTATTGTATGATATTATCACATATTTAGTTTTATCTGTATTTAGTTTTAACATATTTATACACATCCACTTGTAAAGAAAATTCATATCAGACTGCATTTTATTAATAGCCACATCCAAACTAACATCACTAATTGCAATCAGTGCATCGTCTGCAAATAGTCTAACATCCCCGTACTTTAAACCGTCTTTAATGTCATTTATGTACATGAGAAACAGTACCGGCGCAAGGACAGAGCCTTGCGGTAGACCAATATTCACTGGTATCGCTGACGATGTCGTGTTTCCAATTTTTGTTTGTTGCTTTCTATTCAATAGATAATCTTCAAACCATTTTAATTCCATATCACGCACTCCAATTTTGTGTAGTTTCTTAAGCAATAATTTTCTGTCTATAGTTTCAAATGCTCTTTTTAAATCTACGAAAGTTAATACAATGTATTTTTTATTCATCAAATCTTCACGCCATTCACTTATAACATAATTAATTGCAGTTTCACATGAGTGTTTGCTTCTAAAACCCGATTGCTCTGGAATAATAATATTGTTATCATTCAAATATTGCAGTAACTGATTTTTTATCACTGTTTTTCGTCACTTGGAAGCGTATTTATTGGTCGCATCTTTTCAGGTTTTATAGTATATTTTATTTTTTCAATTGGCACAATTTTAGAAATTTTCCATTCGTTAGGCACTTTTCCTTGCAGCATGCTATTATTGATGATATTGGCGTAAAAAAAAGCCGTGTACGTTATAGAATGTTTAATTGCATCTTCAGATAAAATATTCTTACCGCTAATTTTATTTTTAAATTTTTTAACTATTTCAATTATTTCGTTACTATCTACTGTTTGAAATTTAAATTGGTCATTAATTATATTTGTATTTCCCATAGTATTCTGCACAACGTCTATACCATTTTTATTCTCAATGACACTCTGAACAAAGAATTTATTTAAAAGTTCAACAATTTCTTTTTCATTTTCAATTATTTTACCATTCATAACGATTCTGTTTATTGCACTGGTACTTTTTGACATACAAATTTCTTCTTTTAAAATTCTCCACTCTCCCAATCATACCATTTGTTCATCAACTTTATATTTACGGTTTTTTCTTCAGTTAGCGATAACATAATATCCTTCAATGCGTGGCCTATGAAAAACACCTTAAAATCTATATTACCGTTTAACATATCACCGGAATTTATCATTCGTAACATTTCGATAATTTTATCACAGTCATAGTTTTCCCTTGAAATAATTTTTTTCGTTAATCTCATTTTGTACTTTTTCACAATTGGTATTTTGAATAATATTGTTTTATGATCTGATATTTGATCGTTTTCTAGTTTAGTACTTGTTACGTTGTTTATATCTGTGTATAGATGATCTATTTTCGTACTCGAATTTTCACTCATTCTTGTATCAAATGTTATAATTTGTTTCATTGCTGCAGAGCTAAATACATTTTCCATTTCTTTGCCATGTATAGAGTTTCTATTTAATCTAATGAACTGATATTTAAACACAAAAATATATGTGTCAGTCGAGTCTGGTGGCGACTGTGAACGACTGCAGAGTAGTGTTGAGGCAGTGCGGGCGTGGTGTGACAACAATGGGATATTGCTAAATGCAAACAAATGTTCTGTAATGACTGTGAACCGTAAAGTATCTCCAGTAAACTATAATTACAGTATAGGTAATATAGAGTTGCAGAGAGTGGAGACAGCCAAAGACTTGGGCATTGTTCTGGACTCTAGGTTGACCTTCAATCAGCACATTGGCAAGGTGGTTTCAGAAGCGATGAAAATGATAGGATTCATAATTAAAAATTGTGGGTCTTTTCAAAATATCGAAAACCTTTTTGACGTTATACAATTCATTGGTCAGAAGTAGGCTTGAATATGGGTCTATTATCTGGGCGCCATTGTATAATAGGTGGGTTGTGGCTTTGGAAAGGGTTCAGAGGAGGTTTTTAAAGTTTTTGGCTAGGAAAGTTGATGGGGTATATCCACCGGTAGGTATAGAGAATGATATTTTGTTAGAGAGATTTACTTATATGACTTTAGCGAAACGTAGAAATATGGATATGGTGATGTTTCTGTATAAACTTGTAAATGGTGTGATTCAATGTCCACTGTTACTGGAGGAACTGAATTTTGTTGTGTTCATAGGACTGGAAACTTCTTCTATCTTCCTACCGCTTACACAAATGTATTGTATACTTCACCCGTTTATAAGATATGCGCCGCTTATAATAAGGTATCTAGAGCATGTGATCTGTCCATGTCTCAGAGGGAATTCTTCTGTATCTGTCTAAACTTATTTTAATAGCGTATGTGAAATTGTAGTTTGTTTATTGTTTGTATAATTAAGCATTTTGTGATATGTATTAGTATTGTTTAATGACTGTATGATCGGCCCTATTAATTAATTATTTTGTTGGGCTTGTAACAGTAAATAAATAAATAAATAAATAATTAAGAGATATCACAAACCCAAGAGATAAAGGAAGCTACAGAAAAATATTATCAAACACTATATGACAGGATAAAATCTGAAGAAATTCCCGATATAACAACGGACGAAATAGTGTCATACAAGAACGACGATAAAATAACTATAGAAGTGATAAAAAATGATATAGAAAGTAAAATACCAACATCTTAAGTAAACGTCTTGATTGTGCTTATTTTTAAAAAGGGGGAATAAATTTAAATTGGAGAATTACAGACCCATCAGCCTGTTATCGGTACTAGACAAAACCCTCACTAAAATTATAACATATAGATTAGAGAACAAATTAGGCAGTTTTCAACCACGTAAACAAGTGGGATTGAGGGGGATACGGCACTTTAGACCATCTTCAATTAGATTACTAGTAGAAAAAGCAAATGAATATATAGTCACCTTGTAGATAGTAATGGTTGACCACGAAAAAGCATTCGGTAGAGATATGGGCAGTCCTTAATGCTTTAAGTAACAGCAGAGTCGACGGAACGTTCACAACTCTTCTTGAACATCACAAATAATTATTAAAGAAAAAAACAAATAAAACCAAAATTAAAACAGAAATTAGACAAGGCGACTCAATATCCCCAAAGCTGACTGTGTCTCTAGAAGATATGTTCGAATCGCTAAAGTGGGAAGGAAAATAAAGGAATATTAATGGACAGTGAACGATTAAATCACTTAAGATTCGCAGATGATATCACTCTGATAGCCAACAACACAACACACAACAAAAGAAGATGATGATGATTATGATGTTTTGGAGCCGGGGCGCATCAACTACGAGGTTATTTAGCGCCCATAAGGTGATTGAATAAATTGGTTTAGACTTTAAAATGAATTTCTCGGAGATAGTCACATATGTTATTTTTATTTGCGGCAAAGATGGTGATTATGTTACTTATGGTAGAGGGTAGGTTGTACTTTAGTCGGATGTCTTTAAGGTGATTTGCTGTGAATATATGCGCGACTGTAAGGTTGGATCCGCAACTTTGACATTTAGGGTCTTGTGCTCCTTCCAAGAGATGGCGATGAGTTGAGAAAGTGTGTCCAGCAGCCAGTCTTCGCAGAATCACGTTCTCTTTTCTATTAAGGTTGTTATTATGTAGGGGGGGAATACGGAGGATTTGAGTGGCCACAATTTGTTGTTTGGATTTTCTAGATCCCATTGTAATTGAAATAAGGAATTATGGATAGATTTAAGGTAAGAGTTAAAGTCTGAGTAGAAATTCTCGGCCGTGATGGAAATACCGTTATCTATTGCTTGTTTAGCTAGTCTATCCGCTCTGTCATTTCCCTGGTTGCCTATGTGGCTGGGAAGCCAGAAATAGGAGATGGAACGTTGTTTCAGTTTTGCGGAGTAGAGGAGATCTAGGATTTGTCGGATGTAGTTGTAGGATAGATTTCTGGTCCTGATGGATGATAAGGCACTGAGAGAATCGGAGATAATTAGGATGAATTTGGAGTTTGTGGTTAGAGAGAATCTGGTTGCCTCTTTGATAGCTAGGAGTTCAGCTGTAAATATGGAGACATAACGAGGAAGTTTGAACTTTCTGGAGGTGGAGGGCGATGTGAAGGCGGAACCGACTCCCTTGTCTGATTTGGACCCATCCGTATAAAAGAGTGTATGTTTGGGGTATTTTGTGGCGACGATTTGTAAAAAGGATTTATTGAGGAAAGAGTTTGGAGAGTCCACTTTATTATATTGTCGCATGGAAAGAAGAATTACAAGAAATGCTGATGAAATTAAATAACTGAAACCTAAAAAAAACTCAGCTTAGCTTCAGTTCCGTGGTTAACCATAACAGAGCAGCTAAAGTAATTTCAAATCTTTTAAAAATTCAACACAAACCAGTAAAACTTATATTTCTTTAGTCATCATGTGTATCGAAGTCAAAATGTTGATGGTAATATTCCTAAGTTTTACTGTTTAAACATGCAAGATCTGTATAGTTCCAAAAAAAAATTTATTTTAAACAACTCAAAGTTCTAGAAATCGTTAAAAGTAAACTAATTAAAAATACCCATTAAAGAACATTTAAATTTATAATACGGAATAACCAAAAAAAAAAAATAATTAAAATGAAACACAATTAATTACTGTGCTTACTAATTTACTTCTGAAACTAAAACCGACTTTAAAAAAAACAAAAGTAATTCCGTAATTTTAAGATTGGGACGGGGAGGTACTATGACTTTTATTAGGATACTCTTTTTTTTTTTTTTTTTATGGGCCTAGCACACGTGCTACAGGGAAGTCCCTAAAGCGCTACAGGAGCGACACGTGTGCGGAGAAAGCGATTCACGTTGTTCTTGAATCGCTGTAGATTGTACTCGATGGGAAACACAGTCCTGGGTAAACCATTCCAAAGGTATGATGTTCTCCATATAAAAGACTGCTTGAAAAGCGTTGTACGAGGAGTAACAAGCTGAACCTCATACGGATGTGAAGCATTAGCGCGACGCGTACCTCTAATATGCACCGCTCTGGGAGGAATTAAACGGGCCACATCCTTCGAACACTTTCCATGAAAGTACTTGTAGAATAGGCTCAAGTCGCCAACCGTTCTTCGATGTTCCAGCGAATCAAGGCCGTCGGTCAGTTCCGGGTGTCCAATCAGACGAACAGCTCTTCTCTGGATAGAATCCAACAAATGCAGTGTATGTTTGGGAGCGGAGCTCCAAACATGGGAGCAGTATTCCATAGTTGGTCGAATTTGAGCTTTGTAAAGAATTAACAGTTGTTGTGGAGTGTAAAGCTTTCTGGTTCGAAACAATATTCCCAACTTTTGAGAAGCTCTTCTTGCTATGCCTGCAACATGTTCATGCCAGGACATATTTGCTCCCAAATTAACGCCTAACAGATTGAGTGACGATGTTAGAGAGATGGAGCGCCCCGACATAACTATGTCGGGTTCTGCAACGTTAACTTTTTTAGAAAAAACTGCCGCCTGGGTTTTTGTAGCGTTAAATTCCACTTGGTTACTGTCACCCCCCCCCAAGATAGAATTTCTTCCAGGTCTTTGTTAAGTTGAATGACTTCCTGCTGTCTGCGGATATTCGTCTGAGTAGTCGATGTCCGAGCGTTCAAAGTGAATGAAGAGATAAGTGTACTGTCATCTGCAAAGCTGTAGATTGGATTCTCGGTCTTTTCCAGCAGATCGTTAATATAAATGAGGAAGAGAGTAGGAGACAGTATGGAACCTTGGGGCACACCGGCGTTGATAGTGAAGGTGTTAGAAAGAAATCCGTCAACTGCCACTCGTAAAGAACGCTCTCTGAGGAAACATGAGAGCCACAAACAGAACTTTTCAGACATACCATAAGAACGTAGCTTAGCCAACAGCCCATCGTGCCAAACACGGTCAAATGCCTTGGATATGTCAAGAGCAACCGCTCGAGATTCTCCAAAGTGTTCAATTGCGTTGTTCCAAACATGTGTTACATAAGTCAGAAGATCTCCTGTTGATCTATTTTTACGAAAGCCATATTGGTGATCACTAATAATGTTGAATCCTTCAAGATATTTTAGAAGGTGCTGATTGATAGCCTTTTCCATGACTTTCGATATTATTGAGAGTAGTGCGATTGGTCGGTAGTTATTTGGCAAGGTCTTCTTGCCTTTTTTAGGTATCGGCTGAACTGTGGCACATTTCCAACAGGAAGGAAATATTCCCTTTCTGTAGGATAGGTTGAAAAGTCTACAGAAAACTGGTGTTAGTTCCTTCGCACAGTTCTTGAGAACTGTGGCAGGTATTCCGTCAGCGCCTGAAGCCTTTTTGGTGTCTAGCTTCATCAAAATACGTTTTATGATACGCTGTCTGAAGACAATATCGGGCATCCTTGACTGCACTATGGGAATAGTAGGTGGTGTTTTTCCTTGGAAATCGACAGTAGAGTGTGAAGCAAAGAGTTCAGCCAACAAGTTCGCTTTTTCAACAGGTGTCGTTGCAATAGAATTATCTGGCCGTGTGAGTGGTGGTATGGTGGATTTGGTGAAATTTTGACTAACTGCCTTAGCGACTGACCAAAAGGACCTGGAATTGCCGGGACAAGCGAGAAGTTTGTTTCTAATCCGTTGATTGTGTACCTCCTTGGTTTCGTCGATAATTTCTTTGCATCTGTTCCTGGCACGAACAAAGATGTTACGATTTATGGTGTTAGGATCTTCACGCCACTGTCGGTATGCAAGATGTTTAGAAGCAACAGCTTCTTTGCATTTTAGGTCAAACCAAGGCTTGCCGTTGGAAGGGCATTTCTTCGAAAAAGGGATGTAAGCCTCCATACCGGCCAAAATAACATCGGAAACCTCCCTGGCGCAGTCAGATGGGTCGTCGGATCGAAAACAAACGTCCAACCAAGGGAAAGTTCGAAAATATTCCATGAGATCTTCCCATTTAGCAGATTTGTAGTGCCAAATCTTGCGCGGTTTGGGCGCCTCTCCGTCACTGATTGGTAGAATACTCGATGTCGAAAGTAGTTTATGGTCGGAAGAACCTAACGGTGGATTTACGCTGACCGTGTAAATCTCCGGATTGGTGGTTAAAAACAGATCAAGAAGACTGGCGAACTCTCCGTCTCGATCAGGGATCCGTGTTGGTTCATCAATAAGCTGAGTCAAGCCACAACTGATTGAAAATGATTCGGCTTCACGACCTTGTTCGTCGGTAGTATTTGAATATTTAAGCCAGTTGATGTTGTGGACATTAAAGTCGCCCAGGATGGCAATTTCGGCATTTGGATAGTTAATTTGTAAATGATCTATGGTGTCTGCAAGAGAAGCGAAAAGTGTTCTAAAGTTTGTATCACTTGGTGGTCGATAGAGGATACAGACGAACCTTGTGGTTGGTTGAGTCGTTATTTTTAACCACATAACATCAAAGTTTGGGGGCTCCAGAGCCTCTTCTCGTTGGCAAGAGAGGTCGCTTCTGACATAAAGACAGATTCCAAAGTTACGCCTAAATCGGGAATAGAAATCGTACCCAGGATAACTGTGATAACTGTTTTCTATAAACTTAGAGATGTAAGTCGTGCACATTACGACATCAACCATAAAAATATTATGGTACTGATTAAGTAATTCCAGTAGAAAGAGGAATTCGCCAACTAAATTTTTTTAGCTTGTTACTCTTCAATGTAATCTCTCCCTCTCCAGGATGAATTCATTACGCAACTTTGTAGACAGTAGTTCATAAGATAGAAGATTAAGAAAGAAAATTACTATCTTTTGCCGATGATGCCATACTGATAGCAGAGAACGATGATGATGTTCAGAGGGTACTTTACCAGTTTAATAAAGCAACAAGACAATTTGTAGTGACAATATCGGCAGCAACAACAAAGTATATGATAACATCTAGAACATCTTTAAGATGTAAGCTTGTTGTTGATAAAGAAATTACATAGGAAATAAGATTTAAAATATCTCGGTATAGATATATCGAGGTTTGGTGATATTGACACAGAAATGAGGCAAGGCCAAGCCGCTAAGGTAACAAAAACAGAAAAATAATTTAAACAACGCAAGATAGCACAAAAAACAAGGAACGAGTTCTCTAATTGACTACACTATAATTAGACCTGTACTAACGTACAGAGTGGAAACCCCACCCGAAAGATCAAGAGCAATACATAGTCGTGGCACAACTAAAATGAAAATATCCACCGAATGACTGGAAAGACTGTATTGCTTAAAGAGACAAGTGGCAGTACTAGAGAGACATGTAGAATAGAGAATGTTGATGCAAGGATAATGATGGGTAGACCTTAAAAATGCTCAACGACAACCTTGCAGTGTAAAATGGATAAAGATGGTAATAAAAAGACAATCGTGCTCAATTCAAAGGAGGAAAAAAAAAATTACTCTCGCTAATGTATCTAAACCACTGTTTTTAGCTCTGTCCATTCATACACAATATATATATATATATATATATATATATATATATATATATATATATATATATATATATATATATATATATATATAGAAGGAGCTGAATTGTTGGGGGTGCAGTCGTAAGAGGCCAATTAAACGTCAAGTTGTTTATTTGTCAAGCTTAGGAAACCGATATATTTGTTACTTTCTTGTTGCGTTCTGGAAACATAAATGAGATTTTTTGTTTTGATATGCTTTAGTCTTCCATCCTCTGTACATGCCCGTACTAGCCTAGTTGTTTTTGTCCTATTTCTTCAATTAGAATTTTCTCGACCTTCATTATTTTTCCAATACGAGTATCAGTTATTTTGTCTTGTTTTGATATGCCTGCGGATCATCTCCAGACGTCCATTTCCAGTTTATTTATATTTTCTTCTAAACGCTTACTAACTTGCCACGTATGTATACTCAACGCATGCATTTTTTCCCCTTCTTCAAAATAAGAACTTCTTCCTCACCTCTAACACACAGGTGTTCAGTTTTAGTCATATTTAGTGTCAAACTCCATATTGTTTCATTAATTTTCTAGTCATGTACTCTAAATCGTCTTTGTCTTGTGCGATTACCACGTAAACGTCAGCAACTCTGTTTTAGCCTTTTGGTACGGTGAACTTTTCCGACAATACGCCAGTGATTTTTAGCTGGAATTCCGCATCATTTTACAGTTGTTTGTTTCTGTCACCGTTTTATTAATATTACTAAAATAAACTTTACGGTATTTGAGAACTCATGATATATGCGATACTGATGTATTTGCGTACGAACACAACTTGGAATACAATGATATTAAATATCTAATTGTCCATGCATAAAACAAAATTGCTACGTGTTAATTCAAAAAATCGCCTCTACATAATAAAATTAAACATTATTTCCACTATAATTGTAACAATTAATTAGTGAAACTATGATTAATATCTTATTGATTTTTTAAACAAAATGTTAATTTATACTTTTTACATAAACAGGCAACAGAAATATTTTAAATTTCATAATTGATTTGTGGAAAGATGGAAAATCGTACAGAAATATAGGAAAAACTGTTAAAAAGTCGCATACTACTGTTCAGTACATTATATACCAGTATAAATCAACGGGTTCCTATGAAATTCGACCACGCTCCGGTCGTCCCAAGAAACTGCCTCCACGTGAAGAGGCCAGTATTGTTAGACAAATAATTATAGATCCCAATAAAAGTGCACTAAAATTAAAAGAAGTACTGGAACTATTTTCGAAAAATGTTTGTTCACAAACAGTGAGAAATTGTTTACACAGGGCGGGCTATAAGGGGTGTGCAGCCAGGAAGTAGACGTTAATTTCGGAAGCTAATCGATTGACACTAGCTGAAATTTTTTTTGTTTGTGTTGCCTTCTTTCGGAAAGTCTAGGGACTTTCCACCCTATGTTAGTATGTAGGGTAAATCCGGGATATATGCCCAACTTATTGTATTTTACTCATACCTCTTAACATACAAATAATACGCACATGATTTTCATATGTGCACTAACTTCGGTCCTTCATTTAATCACCTCGTACTGCTTAAACCTTATATTTTAATTTTAAAATAAAACTGCATAACGGGATTGATGCCTCGTATGCCGTATATGTGGCCCAGACCTAATTTTTTTGAGGGGATAGATGCCCTTTGCAAGAAAACAAACATTTTGAATATATAAGTTTTAATCAACATTATTATTTATTATATATATATATATATATATATATATATATATATATATATATATATATATATATAATATATATTCTTTTTAGCTATTTTTTTCAATTATTTAAGATGATGTTACTAGTTTACTGAACATAGACAAAAATAAAATCATCTTAAAAACTGCAAAACTATTTTATCATGGGATGATGTTACTGCTTAACATAGACAAAAATAAGCTTTTCAATTAAAATACTAAAGAGATCAATTATTTTAGGTACAAAAATATAATCATATCAAAAACTGCAAAACTATTTAGCCATTTTGGCAGCAATAATCTTCATTCGCCCACATTTTGTTGTAATAATTGCGATATAATGTGCATATTTCGTGGAGCCACTTTTGGGACATAACACAACGGATCCAATCTACTTTGGACTTGGTGTTACTATAAGAGTCAAGACATTCCACGCAATAATCCTCATCTAGATTCTTATCATCTACTCCATCCTAACCTGAACTAACCTGAACTATATATTAAAGCAGGCTTGGCCTTTTTTGAATATTTCTTTGATTTTGGAATAAGTTTTGTCGTGTTTTTATTTCTTTCTCTTTTATTTTTTTATTTCTTAAACTTCAAAACTACTGTTCTCATTCTCTTTATTATCATCTTCACTAGAACTGTAAAATTTCATAGCTGTTCGCTTCCTCAGCTTTCTTTTGATTTTGTCTTTATCTTTTCTTTTTCTTTTTCATTGCTATTCTTTTTGTTGTTTTCTTTTTCATTTTTATCACTTTCGATACTATCCTCAGTAATATCTGTATCGTTTGACTTATAATCATGTGAATTATTTATTTTTTGCGTCTTAGCTTTGGTTCTTTTCAAATCAACTTTTTCTTTATCTTCTTGCTGATCTTTTTTGCTTCTTTTCACTGGTATGCCTTTTGTAGGAATTCAGTACTGTAGCACCTTGTTTACCCCTTTTTGAAAAGGGCGTCGGAAGCGTAGGAATTGGTAATGTTTCATAAAGCAATTTCATTGGTTTTTTTTTCCGTAGAAGTAGCAATATCACCAACTGCCGGATTGTCTGCATCAACCAAATTATCTGTAGGCTCCGGATTATTTTCATCTGCCAAATTTGCTGTGACTGCCGTGTTGTCTGTAACAACAATCACCTGCCACCTCAACTAGTTCTATTAAATCAATTTGTGGTCTCTGTAGACTCGTTCCTGACTGTCTTTCCATTCCAAGATTATAATCATCAATGGTACTCGGAGAGTCACAGTCATGGATATCTGGTGTCGTATTTGAGATGCTCGGAATTTCAGCTTGATTTTTATTTGTTGTATCTGCATTGTTTTCTGTCAAAAATTCACTTTCTGGTATAGCGTTATAATTAAGTGGATATATTCCACTGCTTCTATACCCTGCTCTGGTGTTGGCGGGAGTTGTCGCTCTAATCCATGCTCTTCCAATCAGAGAGACAGAAAAGAATCAACCGGACTGTTGGCGGTTGATTCTTTTCTGTGTTCGCATATGGAGATTAGTTTCAGCAGTAAAGAAGGTCTTGAATGGCTTAAACACCGCTCTGTCTAGAGGTTGGAGTGCGGAAGTTGTATGGCTGGGTAAGCAAAAAAGGATAATGTCATTATCCTTTGCTATTTCTAGCATATCAACGGCAGAATAATGTGAGCTGTGGCCATCCAAAATGAGTAAAACTTTTCCCTGAGGTTTAATTGGGATAAAATTCTCCCTCAGCCATTTCAGAAATAATAAGTTTTTTTATTCATAAAGACTACCAAGAGGTAGACCGTCCATAAATTCATCTTTTTTATGAACTACTTTGATTATCACAATTGGAGGGAGAAAATTATCCACTGCATTACAGCAAGCTACGACTATCAATGTTTCACCTTTTTCACTCGGAAGGTATAGAGTGAACGGATCTCCTTCCTTTAGTAGCTGGAACTTTACCTACTTTGTTGTTCATTTGAATACCAGTCTCGTCCATGTTAAAAATTCGATCTGGTTTATCCAAAAGGTCATTTTCTTCCAGAACTTTTCTCAGTAAGTCATAGAAGCCATTGATTTCTTCCATGCTTAGAGCCAATGCACGTGAGACTGAGAGACCTTCGGCCTGTCTAATAGATAAAATAGGATTCCTTTCTAAAAAGCTCTGAAGCTAATCAGTTCCAGCCAATTTTCTCTCTGTGTTAAAATTATGTTTTATTTTCAACTTTTCTGCAAATTGATAAGCTAAGGCACGAACGGTTTTTCTGTCAGGAGGAAACCCAGATCGTTATAGCTTTTGAATATGAGTGACCAGCCGACGTTCATTTTCAAATCCAAGAGTTGGATGTTTTCCTAAAAAAATTGTAGGTATTAGTTAGGTAAAATTAAAAAAAAATACTACCTGCCCATAATTATACGCGGTAGGTAAGTATTCTCAATCCGAAGCAATATTATTATAAATGTGAAAGTGTAATCATAAAAGTAGGTACCTACTTAATGGTATTATTTTCTTATTTTGTGTAGCAAACCGGTGACGTAACGTCCTAGATGGTATTCCGTGTCTTTTTGCTATATCATTGACGCTAATTCGTTTATCTTGCATTTCTACTATAGCTGCAGCCAATGTGTCCTCGGTCCAAGTAATGACACGCGGTTGGACGCCGGCTTTGCGCTTGTATTTACAGGGCACTTCCAATCTGAATCATATAACATACACTTAAATACGGCAAGGGATAGATGCCCTTAAAGCCAGCATGCATTAAAGTGAAGTAGGGATAGATGCTTTTAGGGGCGACTACCCCAAAACATATCGGGGCATATATCCCTTTTCACAGATAGATGCCTTCGAAAAAAAAAAATGGTAAATACGTTTATTTTATCCTAAAAATGTAATTAATAATAATCTACATACCCTACTCCTTATTCAGATGTAAAAATAAAATAAACTTACATGTTAACTCCAAAGTTATAGAGGACCGAAAATCATCCACGAAGTAAAATCTCGACTGTTTGGCTCTTCACTGCCATTAGCGCTCCTACGCACAACCGCACGCGCAAACGCTTTGTGGCAGATTGAAGTGAGGGAGGGGCACGTTCGTATTATAAGGCATTCTTTTGTTTACGCGCCTTACATTTCACATAAATGTACTGAGGCGTCTATCCTGCTGGGGCGTATATCCCGGACTTACCCTATTTAGGATTTCTTTAGATTAATTTTTATTAACTGTGACCTTTAGTACTTTCGAATTTTGAACCAAAAATAGGAAATTAGAGAAGTACGTTGTTTTAACATGGTCATATCATGAAGAAACTGTTAATTCTATGAATTTATTTTCTTTTTGTTTTTCATAATTACAATTGAATATGGTAGATACAGCATAATAATCACTATTACTCATGAGTATAAAAGTTTACGAAACCAGCTAAAAGTCCTAATATGTAAACGCAAAAATTTTATTACTGGTTAGGACCACAGTCAAAATACACATATCCCTTGGCAAACTAGCGTTTACAGTAATGATTCTGTTAAGCTTGTATACGTTAAATCTGGAGAGATTTTTCTGTTATTTACTATAATCCCTTGCCGAAATTCACAATTAGGTAGTTATTTCACTTAGTTCCATTTGTTTTAATACAAATGAATTACTCAGTACATATCACCACTACACCAAACACTTTATTTTTGCACTCGACGCGCGTTTCCTCTAACCATGTTAGCTTCATCAGGAGCGATGATTGACTAAAGCTAAACTACCAAATCTACCCTATTTATACTTAGCCTAACCCTTGAATTACTCAAGCGGAACTAATGACATAGGCAAGGCTATCAGTTCCGGTCAAGTAACCAGTAGAGGGGACTATAAGGAATAGGCCCTCTGTCTTTGTTTAAACTACTATTACATTTTATGATTTCCATACTTTCGTATGCGTTCAACAATCTCCTATCAGATACATTTTTTATTAATCTTAGATTATCTAATGTTACAGTATGATCAGCTTCAAGAGCATGTTCGGCAATGCTAGACTTTTCTGTTCTGTTGTATTTTAAGTGTGCTAAATGTTCTTTAAATCGTGTTCTAATTGACCTTTTAGTTTGCCCAACATACTTTTTGTCACAATCATTACAACTAATTTCATAAATTCCACTTTTATCACAATTAGGAATCTTATCTTTGGGATTTCCTAAGATATTCCTCAGATTGTCTGATGACTTATAGACTAAGGTGAGGCCTACCTTATTAAATACCTTATTGAGTCCCTTGCTATATTTCGGATTATATGGCATGGAGACATACTTGGTGTTATTTTCTTCGCGTGTAAAAAAGGTGGAATTCTGAATATTAAACCTAAACTTATGCCTATTGATTAGCTTATTTACTAAATCATCGTCATAACCATTAACTCTAGTTATATTTCTAATACGATTCCTTTCTTTATTAAAGTTTACTCTATTCAGAGGGAAAGTGACCAAACGATGAACTAAAAAATGTAATGAGGCTAATTTATGTTGTTTGCAATGAAATGAATCATTAGGAATATATCTATCTGTTACTGTGTCCTTCCTATAGATATCAAATTCTAATCTATTATTATTTTTAATAATTAAAATATCTAGAAAAGGCAATTGTCTTTTGTTCTCAACTTCGTAAGTGAATTTAATGGAATCATACCCGCTATTTAATTTGGAAACAAAATCATCAATATTTGCTTTCTTTGTATCAAAAATCGCGAAAATATCATCCACATACCTATACCATACCCTTGGGAAATATTCGAATCCTTGACTGGCTTCGATTTCAAACTTACTCATGAATAAATTAGCTATGAAAGGTGACAAACAATTACCCATAGCTGTTCCTTCTTTCTGAACATAAAATTGATTGTTATATTGGAAATAATTTTGTTCCATACAGAGTTTAGATAATATTAAGTATTCGACGAAATTATTCGTGAATACTTAATATTATCTAAACTCTGTATGGAACAAAATTATTTCCAATATAACAATCAATTTTATGTTCAGAAAGAAGGAACAGCTGATAGCCTTGCCTATGTCATTAGTTCCGCTTGAGTAATTCAAGGGTTAGGCTAAGTATAAATAGGGTAGATTTGGTAGTTTAGCTTTAGTCAATCATCGCTCCTGATGAAGCTAACATGGTTAGCGAAACGCGCGTCGAGTGCAAAAATAAAGTGTTTGGTGTAGTGGTGATATATACTGAGTAGTATCATTGTGCCAAAGATTCCACATTCCCAACTTAGTACAAATGAATTAGTTATTGTAATTTTTTTTATATTTCTAGAAAGAACACCCTTAATTGTGATATTTAGGTTCGCGTGTTAGCTGAAGCCGCTCCCAGTGTTTCTAAAAAGATTAGCTTTTAATTCGTTGTAGTTGCATATTTTATTCACGATCGCGTCGGTACTAAATGGTCATTTATATTTATTATTAGATAGTCCTCTTGACAGAGATTTAAAAAGGCACAGTCATGAATTATAATAATTGCAGTTATTTAAGGTGCATATTATTTTTGAGCTAGATGACAGCTTATTACTAAGTATTATCGGTTTTACTCGAACAAATATTTTATCAAGTCGAGAAATATAAAAAAGTCTTATTTTATATACAAGGATGTTTTTATAATATTTTCTCCCTAATATTACGTCATAAATAAAATTTCCTTGGTTGTTAATTATTGTCATTGTTTTACTTAAGAGGCAGGAAAAATAGGCTCTTTTTGGGAATTTTTGTACATTGTACTATACGAGGCTGGTTTGAAAAGTCCGTGCAAAGTCCGAAAGATGGCACCACCGGCGCGTATCGAGGTCATATTTAGTTAGTAACATCTCTTGAATGAACGCACACCAAGTTTCAGCCATATTGGTCTATTTCTTTGTGTTTGGCATTCGTGTGAATCAAGGAAGTCGAGTGATTTTCAAGAAATGGACGAAAAAGAATTTCGTGTGGTGATTAAACATTACTTTATGAAAGGCAAAACGCCTCAGGAGACTAAAGAGAAGCTTGATAAACATTATGGTGACTCTGCACCTTCGATTAGAACAGTTTATAAGTGGTTTAAAAATTTTCGGACTGGCCATATGGGCACAAGTGACGCTGAACGTTCTGGACGACCTGTGGAGGTTACGACTCCAGAAATCATTGATCAAATCCATGATATGGTGATGGATGACAGAAGAGTTAAGGTTGCCAACAAAACAAAAAACACAGCGTGACAGCTGACAGTTCAGGGTTATTAAAAATGGAGCGCTACACGAAAGAACAACGTGTTTCAACGTGTTTCATTGGCAGCTACAGTTCGGAATATTCCTACAAAATATGGTCGGAATAGTGATTTAACCTCATCAACTGTCAAGAGATTAATTGAAAAATTTAGGGAGACTGGATCAATTAGTAATCTTAAACGCTCTGGCCATCCTTCAACAAGTCGTTCGACACAAAACATTGAAGCAGTTCGTGAGAGTGCTGCTGAGACTCCAGGAACATCAATTCGGCACCGTGGTCAAGAATTGGACATTTCGAGAAGCTCTCTACAGCGTATTCTCACGAAAGATTTGCATCTTCATGCTTACAAAGTTCAATAGACTCAAGAACTGAAGCCTACTGACCACGCACAATGAAGAGAGTTCGTTGAATGGAATATGGAACAACAAGTGGATATTGATTTTTCGAAGAAAATCATCTTCAGCGATGAGGCTCATTTCCATATTGATGGCTTCGTTAATCGACAAAATTGTCGCATTTGGGTTTCAGACAATCCACACGTGACTGTTGCGAAACAAATGCATCCACAACGTGTCACTGTTTGGTGCAGATTTTGGGCTGGAGGCAACATCCGACCATTCTTCTTTGCGTTTAGCCAAGCAATAACAGTTAATGATGATCGTTATCGCGATATGATAATCCAGTTTTGTGTGTCTAAATTACAAGATATGGATGTGGAGGACATATGGTTTCAACAAGACGGTGCCACATGTCATACAGCCTGAGAAACAAATCAATTTCTGCATGAGTCATTTCCTGGTCGTGTAAAATCCCGTTTTGGTGATCAGAATTGGCCGTCCAGATCATGCGATTTAACGCCGTTGGACTTTTTTCTTTGGGGTTTTTTAAAAGTCTAAGGTTTATGCCAACAAGCCCACGACCATTTGCCCGATATGTTATTCCATACGAGGCTGGTTTGAAAAGTCCGTGCAAAGTCCGAGAGATGGCACCACCGGCGCGTATCGAGGTCATGTTTAGTTAGTAGCATCTCTTGAATGAACGCACACCAAGTTTCAGCCATATTGGTCTATTTCTTTGTGTTTGGCATTCGTGTGAATCAAGGAAGTCGAGTGATTTTCAAGAAATGGACGAAAAAGAATTTCGTGTGGTGATTAAACATTACTTTATGAAAGGCAAAACGCCGCAGGAGACTAAAGAGAAGCTTGATAAACATTATGGTGACTCTGCACCTTCGATTAGAACAGTTTATAAGTGGTTTAAAAATTTTCGGACTGGCCATATGGGCACAAGTGACGTTGAACGTTCTGGACGACCTGTGGAGGTTACGACTCCAGAAATCATTGATCAAATCCATGATATGGTGATGGATGACAGAAGAGTTAAGGTGCGTGAGATTGCTAGTGCTGTGGGCATCTCGACTGAACGGGTACATAATATTTTGCATAAACGGACATGAGAAAGCTATCCGCAAGATGGGTGCCGCGATTGCTCACGCTTGACAAAAAACGGAATCGTGTGAAGTGTTGCAAGGATGGTTTGCAGCTGTTCCAGAAGAATCCGGAGGACTTTAAGCGTCGTTTCGTCACTGTGGATGAAACATGGATACATTACTATACTCCTGAGACCAAACAACAATCTAAACAATGGGTTACCAAGGGGGAATCTGCACCAAAAAAGGCGAAGACTGTTCCTTCGGCCGGAAAGGTTATGGCGACTGTCTTTTGGGATTCGCAAGGGATAATCCTCATCGACTATCTGGAAAAGGGTAAAACTATTACAGGTGAATATTATTCATCGTTATTGGACCGTTTAAAAACCGAGCTGCTAGAAAAACGCCCGCCAATGGCCCACAAGAAAGTCCTTTTCCATCACGACAACGCACCAGCACACACCTCAGCAGTTGTGGTCGCAAAATTAATGGAAATAGGATTCCAACTCGTTTCACATCCCCCTATTCTCCAGACTTGGCTCCCTCGGACTACTATTTGTTCCCCAATTTGAAGAAATGACTGGCGGGACAAAGATTTTATTCAAACGAGGAGGTGATTGCAGACACTAATGGATATTTTGCAGACTTGAACAAATCCTATTATTCAAAAGAGATCAACAAACTAGAACATCGTTGGACGAAGTGTATAAGCCTAAAAGGAGACTATGTCGAAAAATAAAAAAGGTTTACCCTAAACACATAAGTAGTTTTTATTTTTGAACGGACTTTTCAAACCAGCCTCGTACAAGCAACAAAAAATCTGTTTTTAGGTTTTAATATATGCAGTATGGCCCAGTACACCGATTCAAACATATGGTCAAGCAACTGACCTCGCTATAGAGTTTCTTTAATTTTCGGGTAGTTTCCCATTGGTATTATATGTCAAGTACTGTTTACCTTTAAAATGGTTAATTTAGATTATAATACCCTGCATTCTGACCTATTAGTTTTAGATTTAGCTGTAATTATATTGTTCATTCACATTGTTTTTTCTCTTGCATATTGTCGATGTTTTTTTTTGTAGAAATGGTGTTACCGTTGATAATAAATAAATAAATAAATATTAAAATGTTCAAAATAATTATTTATTTTATGGTATTGGACAAAATAGCGGCTCACTAACCCTCAAAACAGAGACAGTTGTTTTTGAAGGTGTTTTGCGGCCCGTAATAGAACAATTTTAATTCTTCATCTAGATCGAACAAACATTTTTTTTATTATTTAGTTAATATTAGTTTTGCCAGAGAAGTACACACGATTATTGAAAAATATCAATTTTTCAAAAAATTGTGGAAGTTTGAAAAAAAAATTTTCATTTTTTTCATAAAAATCAGCCTTTTTTATTTATAAAAGAAAGTAAATGATTGATCCTAATAATCGTGTGTTCTTCCCTAGAGAATGTTATTAAAAAGCTATAGTTAAAAGCTTAAATTAATCCGATATAAATTATTAGAGTTATGCTGCCGGCCGCTTTAGAAAGTTTCGAGAAAAACGCCTTTAAAATTTTGGGATGCCAATTTTTTTATCTTTATTCTGCAATCCCAGGACCATAAAACAGCCCTTTAAGTCCAAATCTTGGTCCTCAGGCTATTTCTTGGACCATCTTAATTCCTGTCTAGCATCATTGAAATCGAAATTATTGAAAAAAGCAGCAACGCAGCGTAGCAAACACGTCTTTACGGACCGGCGTTCAACTTTTTGTTTAAGCTATACCGCCGTAACGGTTCCTGCGTGGTATTTATTTATCATTATCTTTTGTTTTCCATTATGCATCGCGAGTCAGCCTCTCCAGTTGTCTGGATGGTACTGTTTGGCGTAAACAGAATGTGGAACAAAATAGACATAGTTATTAATAGAGACCGGATTATATGTATTTGCATATTTTCATATGCATTTGCATATTTAGACCATTCTCACCGATTATTGCATATTTTATCCAAAATCTAGTAATGATGCATATTTTCCCTATATTTACAATATTTCTCGGTATTACTAAGCAATTGAATTGCTCAAGGTATTGTTAATGTCGGCGTCTGGAACCGATCTTATCGCCGGGACATTACTTGCAATAGTCTAAACATCGATTAGGTTATAGTGCCGAGGGAATACCCAAAATTACGACTTATTTTATCCCTTTGTTTCTTGGTCGGGATATTAAGTGATAAGTAGTTAGTTTCTAAAAATATTTGTTTGAGCGTGGGAGCGCGAATTTTTATTTTAAAACAAGATATCAGTTTTAACATTATTGTGGACGCGCTTGCATCAATGTAGTCTTTTTTCAATTTTTAACGTGTTGTGTTAAAGTTTAACGTGTACCATGCCACCCGCAAAAAAAAGTGTCTCTTCGTGGGTAGCTGATTATCATGGAACATTTACATACGACGGAAATGTTTTATGTTGTCGAGTTTGCGAGAAAAATGTTTCGTGCACAAAAAAGTTTCAAATTGACCCACATGTCAGGACAAGTCTTCATATCGCAGGATTGTAAAAAAAAGCCCACGACAATAACTTATAACAGCAGCAAGTAGCAGTGATTCCACTTCTATAGGCAAACAAAAAAACCACTTTAGCATGGATTTATGTGAAGCATTGCTTGCAAGTAATATTCCTCTCCACAAACTTACAAATCCTACATTCAAAGATTTTCTGCGAAAATATTGCTTGAATCAAAAAATACCAGACGAATCAACACTGCGTAAAAATTACATACCAACAATTTACCAACATGTTCTGGAAGAAATACGTAATGAACTTAAGGATGACATTATTTGGATTTCAGCTGATGAAACTACCGACAGTTGTGGTCGCTATATTGCGAATTTAATTGTGGGTGCATTAAAATTAGAGCCTTCTTCTTCCTATTTGGTGGCCTGCAAAGAACTTGACAAGACAAATCATTCTACGATCGCCAGATTTGTGAATGAGGTGTGTATTAAAAAAATATTTTCTGAATCTTCTGCAGATGAAAGAGTGTTTATATTTCTCTCAGATGCAGCCAAAGTCCTCCAGGTATTTAATCCCAAATTAATTCATGTGACGCGCTTTGCTCACGGAGTCCATCGACTCGCTGAAGAAGTACGATCCACGTTTGGAAATGTATAAACTGATTTCATCAGCAAAGAAAGTGTTTCTTAAGGCACCTGCTCGCAATAACGCCTATAAAGAAAAACTGCCAAATGTGCCTTTACCTCCCGAACCAGTGGTAACTCGATGGGGAACATGGATTGAAGCTGTATTTTACAATGAACATTTCGAGACCATCAAAGGTGTAGTAAATGACTTCGATAGTGCAGAGGCTATGGCAGTTCGTCAATCCAAGGAAGCATTTAACGATTCTGATATTAAAAAAAAACATAGCTTTGAATAGCACTCACTTTTCCCACATACCTGCGGGTATTAAAAAGCTTGAAACTCGAGGTTTGGCGTTGACCGAATCAATTCAGTTAATGAATAAAATCCGTCAAATAAACTCCACATTGCCAGATATATTCCCGCGTAGAGTTAAAGAAAAGTTTGAAAACATTTTGTGCAATAACCCAGGCTTTGAACCTTTGTGTCAAATTGATAGTTTTATTAATGGGACTGGTGAACTTTTGCCAGAAACAATAAGTGGATGTGGAACGGTCTTTTTCCACTTATAAAATATTTATACCTTATCGTTTACGTGTACAAGAATACAAATGTTAAATAATTTTAAAAAATGTTAAATAATTGTTAATTAAATTTAAACATCGTCGATAACTTGTTAATTTTATGCTGATTTTGAAATAAAAAACTAAAAATTACTACTTTTATTATTATTTAATATTGCATATTTTGATCCTTTTCATGCATATTTTAAGCATTTTTCATGCATATTTGCATGCATATTTCAAGATTTTTATGTTGCATATAATCCGGTCTCTAGTTATTAAGGTATTAATAAAGACGTAATGATGCCAACTGTACTTAATTTAAGAAAATATTTGCCGCTGGTGACAGATTAAATGTACCGACTAAGCCAAATCACTCCAACAGACTGCGCTCAAAGTAAACGCCTTTTCGTACGCTCCGACTTCTTTCAGAAATTAAGTACTAGAAGCTAAAAAAAAAATTTCAGTCTAAAATAAGGCTAAATATTTTTTTATGATTTTAATACGTCATTTAAACAAAAAAAAATCGATTTTTTCATAAATTGCAGATAGATAAAATCCCTTAAGTTATGTTTTGTAGTTTTTACGATTTTTTTTCTTCTCAAAATTAAGTAAGTAGTTAATAATTTGAAGCATCTCGCAGTGTGTCGAACTAGAAAGCTTTATACTCCACAGCAACAGTTAATTCTGTACAAAGCTCAAATTCGATTAACGATGTATTACTGCTCCCACGTTTGGAGCACTGCTCCCAACGTGACACCAAGAAGGCTTCTGCCGCTGACGGAATACCTGCCATAGTTCTCAAAAACTGTGCAAGGGAACTAACACCAGTTATCTGTAGACTTTTTAACCTATCCTACAGAAAGGGAATATTTCCGTCCTGCTGGAAATGTGCCACGGTTCAGCCGATACCTAAAAAAGGTAAGAAGACCTTGCCAAATAACTACCGACCAGTTGCACTGCTTTCAATAATATCGAAAGTCATGGAAAAGGTTATCAACGAGCATCTTCTAAAATATCTTGAACGATTCAATATTATTAGCGATCACCAATATGGTTTTCGTAAACATAGATCAACAGGAGATCTTCTGACTTATGTAACACATGTTTGGAACAACGCAATTGAACACTTTGGAGAATCTCGAGCGGTTGCTCTTGACATATCCAAGGCATTCGACCGTGTTTGGCACGATGGACTGTTGGCTAAGTTACGCTCTTATGGTATGTCTGAAAGGTTCTGTTTGTGGCTCTCATGTTTCCTCAGAGAGCGTTCTTTACGAGTGGCGGTCGACGGATTTCTTTCTAACACCCTCACTATCAACGCCGGTGTGCCCCAGGGCTCCTACTCTCTTTCTCATTTACATTAACGATCTGCTGGAAATGACCGGGAATCTAATCTACAGCTTTGCAGATGACAGTACGCTTGTCTCTTCATTCACCTTGAACGCTCGGACATCGGCTGCCCAGGCGAATATCCGCAGACAGCAGGAGGTCGTTCAACTTAACAAAGACCTGGAAGAAATTCTATCTTGGGGTGACAGTCACCAAGTGGAATTTAACGCTACAAAAACCCAAGCGGCAGTTTTTTCTAAAATAGTTAACGTTGCTGAACCCGACATAGTTATGTCGGGGCACTCCATTCCCTTAGCATCGTCGCTCAATTTGTTGGGCGTTAGTTTGGGAGCAAATATGTTTTGGCATGAACATGTTGCAGGCATAGCAAGGAGAGCTTCTCAAAAGTTATTTAGAACCAGACAGCTTTACACCCCACAGCAACTGTTAATTCTTTACAAAGCCCAAATTCGACCAACTATGGAATACTGCTCCCACGTTTGGGGCTCCGCTCCCAAACATACACTGCATTTGTTGGATTCTGTTCAGAGAAGAGCGGTCCGTCTGATTGGGGACCCGGAATTGACCGGCGGCCTTGATTCGCTGGAACATCGAAGAACGGTTGGCGACTTGAGTCTGTTCTACAAGTATTTTCATGGAAAGTGTTCGAAGGATGTAGCCCGCTTAATTCTTCCCAAAGCGGTGCATGTTAGAAATACACGTCGCGCTGGTGCTTCACATCCGTATGAGGTTCAGCTTGTTACTCCGCGTACAATGCTTTTCAAGCAATCTTTTATATGGAGAACGTCATCCCTTTGGAATAATTTGCCCAGCGCTGTGTTTTTCCCACCGAGTACAATTTACAGCGATTCAAGAATAACGTGAATCGCTTTTTCCGCACTCGTGCCGCTCCTGGAGCGCTTTAGGGACTTCCCTGCAGCACGTGTGCTAGACCCATAAAAAAAAAAAAACATGTACTGCATTTGTTGGACTCTATTCAGAAGAGAGCGCTTCGTCTGATTGGAGACCCAGAACCAGCAACCCTAATTCCTGAAACATTAGAGAACGGTTGGCGACGTGAGTCTATTCTACGCCTATTTTCGCGGTAAGTGTTCGACGAATCTACCTCGCTTAATTCCTCCCAAAGCGGTGCGTGCTAGGAATACGTGTCACGGTAATATTTCACATCCGTGTGCAGTTCAACGTGTCACTCCTCGTAAAACCTTTTGCCCAGGACTATGTTTCCCACCACGTACAATTTATAGCGATTCAAGATCAACGTGAATCGCTTTTTCCGCATACACGTCGCTCCTATAGCGCTTTAGGGATTTCCCTGCACTACATGTACTATGCTTATTAAAATAGCAGGCCAAGTGCAAGTTGGACTTGCGCAATTAGTGTTCCGTACGTTGATTGCTTTTCAAATAAAAAATTTTGTTACGGAAGTATAAAATCACTGCGTTACAAAATTAAAAAAAAAATTAAGTACCCACTTAAATTTTTCCTGTTTATTTATTCATACACACCACTTATTAAGAATACATAAGTACTTTTTGTCTATCACGTACTGTTTTTTAGGTATAGTTAACAATTTTAAGTAAAATAATTAAGGAGTAAAGTACAGTGTACACGTAGCTTCATTAAATTTTCCAATAATTCGAATAAAACTGCTAAAAAAACTTATTATTAATACATTTGAACACAACTAAATATAAAATATATGGTAAAAAGTTTATATTGTACATTAAAAGTTAAAAATATTTAACTTTTTCTCTTACGTTGGGAACTATCTTCTCGTTTTAAAAGCCAGCAGTAATCTCCCAACATAGCTACGTCCCAACGCCCTTGAAACAGTTCCTCAAGCCTTTTCACATCCTGATGAAATCGTTCCCCTTGTTCATCACTCACTGCTCCAAGATTTGATGGAAAAAAAGAGATATGGGAATGGAGGAAATGAATTTTTAATGACATTCAGCAACCCATCTTTTTGTATGCTCTTAACAAATCGTTCACTAAGAGTTCTGAATTCTCGGCTCTATGATTTCCTAAAAAACCTTTTATCACGGTTTTTAATGATGTCCATGCGCATAGTTCTTCGTCATTTAGTGTTTGATCAAATTTGTTGTTTTTCATTAATAGGCGTATTTGTGGACCAATAAAAATACCTTCTTTCAACTTTGCGTCACTTAATCTTGAAAAAATAGATTTTAAATATAAAAATCCTTCGCCATTTTTATCTATCGCTTTCACAAAATTCTTCATTAAGCCGAGTTTTATGTGTAGAGGAGGTAAAATGACGTCTTCGGGGTTGATTAAAGGCAAGTATTTTACATTTGACTTCCCACACACAAATTCCGTTCGTTTTGGCCAGTCTTTGATCAAATAGTGCTTATCAATAGCTCTACTGTCACACATGCAAAGAAAGCAGCAGTACTTAGTAAATCCACCTTGCAAACCAAGTAACATAGCTATTACTTTGAGGTCAGCGCACACTTTCCACTTAAAATTTTTGTATTTAATTAAATCCAATATTGATTTCATATTTTCGTATGTCTCTTTTAAAACAGTTGAATAAGCCACTGGTATTGACGGATATTTATTACCATTATGAAGTAAAACTGCCTTCAGACTTGTTTTCGAACCATCAATAAAAAGACGCCATTCATTTGTATCATAGGGAATTTCTAACTCACCCATCAAAGATACAATGTCATTACAAATACATATGTTTTCTGAACTAGAGTAAAAAGTTGCCATTTCTTTACTTCGTTTTCGTTGTACAGATATTTTTGTATCTGGTGCCAACAAGTGCCATTCCTGTAGTCTTGATCCAAGTAATTCGGCTTGTCTAACAGACAAATTCAAGTCCCGTATCAAATCATTTAATTCCCGTTGTTGAATTAAATGCGGTTGGCATAGATCACTTGAAGAGGGTAAAAAGTCTGGATCTTGGTTGTCAACTTCCATGTCTTGTCCATCGTTATTTTCATCGCTTGGTATATCTAACTCTTCAGTTTGACTTTTCTTAGGAGGGAAAGGAGGAGTCATGTCTTCACTATATGGTATTGGTTTTGATACAGAATTCACAGAAGGGTACTCGATATTATGCTTAATTTTCTTTGAAAATTCTCGTACATCAGTCATGCAGAAGTAGCAATCGTTAAAATGATTACTAGGTTCGCGCCACACAATCGATACTGCAAATGGCATAGATGTTTTGTTTCCTTTCAACCACAACAGGAGAGTAGCATAACATGATACACAAAACAGTTGCGGAATCCAGGGTTTATCTTGATGTACAGTACGTCCAAAATATAGGAAATACGCAGTACATACTTTTTCAGATATTTTTTTTCCTAGAGACTTGAGAATGTACTGTCCACACACGTAACAAAACTTGTTTGGTGAAGTTTTGCACTGACGGCGACTACTTTTTTTTTTCAGTATTCATCTTTAAAACTGTATTATTACACTCTTAATCAGGTAATCTCAAAGAAACTAACAAGAAATGAACATATCCTCTCAATAGATTATCTAGCGATTACATTTATTAATATGAACAATATGAGGGTAGGTTAAGAAAAGGTTATCGGTGTGTACCTTAAAAACAAGACGTGATAGAAATAAAAGACATCCACTGCTTGCATACTATAACTAATAGGAAACTATAATAGCAATCAGTTTTTTGGGTACCAAAATCATGTCAAGCAGTGTTATTAAAGGTAATAATAATTTTTGGTTCAATCTACACCCTGTAGAGAATATTCGAGAATTTTTTCAAAATTTTTTGATCAGTACTTTTCGAAAAAACAGCGATTTTTCACACTTTTTTAAAAATAGTACAAAGAGAAGTGTGCGCAAGTATTACAATATATATATTTTTGAACTCGTCTTTTTACGAGCTTTCATTTGACACTTCACTCGATGACCTGGTAATTTTTTTTCACTTCCGATTTCACCCCCCAAAACTAACCCCGTATTTAAAATTTAACTTCCAAAACTACACGGCTCTGATGAGGCTATCAGTTCCTATATTAGTGCCAAATTTCTACTTTCTATGTCAAATAGATTCGGAGAAAATCGGGTCTGACAGAAAGACAGACAGATGGACAAACAGACCAAAGTGATCTTATAGGTGTTCCGTACGGAACACTAAAAAACGAAAGAATATCCCAAATGTACGGCAATGACGGCCCAACTTATTTTCAAGTTCAGGCTTGTTGGCATTTGCTTCTGTCCGATCGATGAATGAAAATCCTACTGCTCCATCTTGCAGATGGACGATCCGAAACTACAGTTTTCAAGGTTCGGCAAGAAGATTTAGATATGAAAAAAGTTAATGCTCAAACTGTTTACACCAGAGCCGAAACCTGCTAGAAAACTAATTTCTCAAGAACATTAGTCCACTTTGGAGAACGATGAGAGTCATTTTTTACTACTTGTCACGAGCAACGAGACCAGAATATTCTATTGGGCCCCCCTTAGGAAGTCGGAGTTGATGCAATGATTTGATAAGGGTCTTCCACCTTCAAAGAACGTGAAAACTCAATCATCTTCTGGAAAATTGATGAAAACAGTTTTTTCAGACCGCGCTAAATGGGACAAATCATAGTTATGGAAATCATCTTTTAAAGTTGTTGAGATTATTTAATTTTATTAACGACTACTAGTTTGGATATCGTAAGCAAGTATCAACAGGAGATCTCCTAATAATAATGGATTTCTTTCCAACCCTTCTACTATCAACTCCGGTGTGACCTAGGGTTCCATACCATTTCTCAATCTTTTTTTTTTCTTTGCATTAATCATTTGCTAAAAAATAATTATAGCTTTCTTTAATGTCCTCGGTAGCTGAAACATCAGCTATATATCTGAGATACGAGGGACTTTAACTTAACAAGGACCTGTCTTGGGGTCAGTAGAATGTAACGCGATTAAAATCCAGGCAGCATTTTTTGCTCAAATAAGTGAATGTTTTAGAATACGACATAGTTATGTCAGGACATTCTTCTCCACCAGCATCATCATTGCAAGCTTATCAAAATCTAGGATAATTATTTCTTATTAGGAAGTTGTATAGTTCAAGAGAGTTTTTAGAGCTATACAAAACCCAATTTTGGTTATGGGTGAAATATTACTCCTATGTGAAGGGACTTTGCCTCTAAACATACTCTGCCTTGGCGAGATTCTATTGAAGCTATAACGATTGGGTACCCAGGACTGGGAAACTCCAGGAACCTTAATCCTTTCGAGGATCGAAGGAAAGTTGATGGCTTGAGTAGTTGCTTGTCGCTTCTAATAATAATCACTATCACTAATTCTATCCAATGCTGGATGTAGGCCTTCCTCCTGAATTTTCATCTCAATTTATTTGCAGTTGTTGTTATTCATCCAGTGTCCGCAACCCTCTGTATATGATCCCGTCATCTTGTTTTGGGACGTCCTACGCACCTTTGCTGTTCTCGTTGTCTCCATTCTAATGTTCACTTGGTCCATCGATCCTCGGTCGTGGGTGCTATATGTCCAACCCATTGCCACTTTCTTTCTGCTACCTGTTCTATAATATCCTTTAATTTCGTTTGTTCACCTATCCATTTGCTTATTTCCCTATTTTTAAGTTTTATCCCGATCATCTGTCTTTCGTGTGCTCTCTGGGTCCGAGCTAGTTTTTGTATATCGGCTTTATTCAGTGTCCAAGTTTCAACGCCATATGTAATTAGGGATAGGATGCACTGATCGTAAACTTTGGACTATAACTTATTTGAGATGGCTTTGTCTTCAAATATATAACTTAATTTCCCGAACGCGCACCATCCAAGCCTGATTCTTCTTGAAATGTCATCCGGGGCACTCTCATCGTAGTAATTTTTTGCCTCAGATTCACATAATCCTTGACAATCTCGAGAGTTGTTCCTTCTAAATTTATAACTATGTTGTTATTAGTGTTAATATTTTTGTCTTACTTTTACTCATCTTAAGATCTATTGTCTTTGAGCGGTAATTTAAATGATTTATCATTTCATGTAACTGTAATGGATTACTACTGATGACTACAATATCGTCTGCGAACCCTAAATGACTCAGATACACATCATCTTCTTTGTCCAATCTAGTTAGCGGAATACGTCTTCTAGAGCTATAATAAATAGCTAGGGAGAGATTGTATCTCCCTGTCTTACACCTCTTCCTATACATATTTGCTCTGTACTAAGTTTTACGTAAATCTTAGCATTTTCATATATATCTGTGAGTAGGGTAGTGCATCTAAAATCAATTCTACAGTTGTTCAAGCCGTTAATGATTGCCCACATTTCTACAGAATCAAAAACCTTCTTATAGTCTATGGAGACTATGTAGAGTTCGAAATTGCATTCATTGCTTTTCTGGTCGCATGTGCTACAACTGGATCTAAAACCAGCCCGTTCTCATGGCTGGTAGTAGTAGTAGTAGTAGTAAGAAGAGTGAGTGGTACCTTAAGTCCCTAATGTCACCTAGATCTAAAAGTTCTTCTGTGACTCCCCACTTTCGAATCAGGGCCGCAGTCCTAGTCTGGCATTTTCTGCCAAAAGACATAAGCTACTCACCCTGACCTCTTGTAGATCTTTGGGTTCACAGAATAGTTTACCTCAGTATCTGTATCTTTTAACCATTAGTACAGGACAATCGCACAAAATGTGAATGCTGTCCTTGCTTTCTCCCTCGCACAGCCGACATGTTTTCCGCTCAGCCAGTTTGAGGTTATATAAATGGGCTTGTAATGCCACATGTCCCCTAAGGAGTCCTATACTCAGGTGTAGCCTTTGTTTTGACATCGACAAGAGTTCCTTTGTTCTGCCTGTCGTAGTTTTTTGCATAAGGAGTTTGGCTTGACGACATCCCGCTCCTGCAGTCGAAGAGCGTTGGTGCCTCTTTAAGCGAGTTCGTCCGCTATTTCACTTCCAGTTATGCCTTGGTGGCCTGGTACCCACATTAGGGTAACCTCATTGTTACCTCTTAACGTGTTTAGTTCTTGCACTCATTCCCTTATCAGCAAGCTGTCCGTGGTATATTTGGCAAGAGTTTGTATTGCTGCCTTACAGTCGCAGCAAATTAAAATTTTCTTGTTATTTGTTCCTTTAGAGATTTGTATTTTCGCACATCTGAGGATGGCTAACACCTCAACTTGAAAAACCGTTGCCATATTGCCCATGGGTATACCTTCCCTGTGGTTTAATTTATGACAAAAGATTCCCGCCCCAAAGCGGCCATTAGCACCCGAACCGTCAGTATACCAAATGTCGGTATTTGGCCTGTTCAGGACCTGTGGCGTGTCCTTCCTTTCAGGGATGTGGACAGAAAAAGACTTAATCACTTGTTTTGTTTTTACTACTCAGTATATATCACCACTACACCAAACACTTTATTTTTGCACTCGACGCGCGTTTCGCTAACCATGTTAGCTTCATCAGGAGCGACATGGTTAGCGAAACGCGCGTCGAGCGCAAAAATAAAGTGTTTGGTGTAGTGGTGATATATACTGAGTAGTATCATTGTGCCAAAGATTCCACATTCCCAGCTTAGTTGTTTTGTTTTCGTGATTCTGTCTTGTTTTCTGGAGGGCGTTCCTGGAGGAATTTCAGACCTGAATGTCCTCGGTCCCCATTCTTCTTCTTCATTCACCTTGGCATTTCAGTCTATATGCTGGTAATCTCTCCGTGCAGATGATGAACTGATTCAGTGGTGGGAGACAGAGTACTACTTCTACCGCCTCCGTTGGTGTCGTTCTCACAGCCCCCACTGCCGCCCTAAAGAGTTCCCCTGTAGGTTGCTCAGTAGGTTCTTTGACTCCACCCTTCGTGTAGGCGTATTGATTAGAGGCTGTGGGTGTTCGATCAAGGGACCTGACTTCAGATACCCATCAAACAACCTCTCCAGAATCTTCATCAGAAAGGAGCTGAGACTGATCGGTCTGAAGTCCTTCGCCAAGATGTGTCCGTTTCTTCCTAGCTTGCGAATAAAAACCACTCTCGTTTTACCCCAAGTAACAGGTACATGTCTTAGGGCTATGCTTGCCCTATAGATGTTAATTAGGAGCCTTTTCAGCCCATCTATCCCCTCCTGCATGGCTGGTAGGAATCTAACTTATTTTTTAATCCCTCGGACATGATTTTAGTCAGAAGTTTATAAATATGAGATTGTAAGTTAATCGGGCTGTAATTGTCTAACTTTCTGATATCTCCCTTTTTGTGTAGAAGTATTACTTCTGATGTATGCTACAATGTTGGTATATTGCGAGTTTCTAGGCACATGTTGAAAAGTTTGATCAATTCTTGTTTCAAGTTCTCTCCGGCCTCCAATAGTATTTCCGATAAAATACCATCAGAGCCTGCTGCTTTGTTACGCTTCACTTCCTTCAGTGCATTATTGACCTCTTTTACAGTGACTTCTGGCAGTTCTTCCGAACCTATATTTTATATTTTCTTTTCAGTTTGTTTCTTCATTGGATGTTGTTTTGGACCTGTAGAGTTCATTATAGTAGGAGTTTATTTCTGAGTGTACTTTGTCCCTATTCTAATATTAATATCATGGTAAATCGCTACGATTTAGGAATTTTCCTGCAATCTACGTGTTGTGCCTTTAAAAAGAAAAAGATCATTCGAAGTCTTTATTAGAAAGTGCCATAAAGTCTACCTTTACATCTACAAATTAGGAAATAAAGAATAATAATATTTCAAATATTTTTAAAGTGTCTGAAAGCGCATTTTAACAAATCCTTTCTTTCATTAAACTTTTCCCATTTGCTCGGATGACACCGCTGTCCGAATTTTAATATTTGTGACCTCCAAAAACCCTCAAAAACATTTTTAAGAGTCTTAAATCTTAAGAAAACACTAATCTTATCCATTAAACTTTTACGGGATTCACATCGAGTATAACCGTCGTTTTATGCAAAAAGTTCGTATTTGTTATGGAAGAGTTCGCAGTGGCTTCGTGATTGGTGTGCATCCTAAGACAGGCGGAAGAAGAACGAAAAACGTGAATAATGTTCTCCATTAAGAATGTCGTTGGCGACAAAATGAACTTTTGTTGCGCATGAGCACGAACATTTAAAAAAAAGTTGCGTTTTTGCAATAAATTAACACATTATTTGAAAGTTTGTTGTTGAACATGAGTGCTGCATCATAATGAATCCATACAAGGACCAGAAAGCATATGATGGATAGAACACAAAAGAAATTGAGATACTTCGAGGGGTGAGACAGGGCTGCGTTCTTTCCCCATTATTATCGAATATATATGTATATATAATATATAATCAGGAGATTGAAAAACAGAAAATCAACTGGTCCAGATAATTTCTATGCAGAATTTCTTAAACTTATGAATGATGCAGGAATAGAATGGCTTACTTCATTGTTCAGTGATATATACGAATCTGGAAATATTCCTCGAAGCTGGCTAAAATCTACTTTTATAACTCTACCAAAGAAACCTGGCGCGAAGAAATGCGAGGATTTTAGAATCATTAGTCTCATGAGTCACCTTCTTAAAACCTTTCTTAAGATTATCCACAACAGAATATACAAAAAATGTGAGACCCACATATCCCGTACTCAATTCGGTTTCCGGAATGCATTGGGTATTCGAGATGCTCTTTTTGCTGTTCAGGTCTTGTTTCAACGCTGTAGAGATGTTAACTGTGACGTGTACGTTTGCTTCATAGACTACCGGAAAGCTTTCGATAGAGTTAAACATGACAAACTGCTCTCAATACTAAAGTCTATTGACCTCGACGATAAAGACATAAGAGTTATAAATAACATCTACTATAATCAGACAGCTACCATTAAAATAGATGGACAATACACAGAGGATGTTGCAATTCAGCGTGGAGTGCGCCAGGGCTGTATCCTGTCGCCTCTCCTTTTCAATATTTATTCAGAAGAAATTATAAGAACGGCATTGGAGGAGATTGATGAAGGAATTCTGGTGAATGGAGAACGCCTAAACAATATAAGATATGCGGATGCGGACAGTCTAGAGGGTTTGCAGTCTCTTGTTTCAAGTCTGTTAGAAAAAAGTCAACTCCTTGGTGTCGAGTTTAACATCAAAAAAACTAAATACATGGTTATTAGTAAAAACCAGGTACCACCCCGAGAATTAGTGGTTGAGCAGCAACCAATAGAAAGAATCAGTGGCTTCACTTATCTAGGCACCACCTTAAATGATCGGTGGGATCACTCAGTCTAAATAAAGCGACGCATCGAGATGGCAAGAACTTCATTCATTATGATGAACAAAATCTTCAAGAGTCGAGACATACTACTTAATACTAAGGTTCGATTACTTCGATGCTATGTCTTCTCAGTGCTCATGCACGGAGTCGAATCTTGGACCTTGACCGACGCCACCATGAGGAGACTTGAGGCCTTCGAAATGTGGTGTTATCGTCGAATACTGAGAATTCCCTGGGTGGACAGAGTAACAAACGTAGAAGTTCTAAGAAGAATGGACAAGCAATGTGAAATATCTTTTAGTGTAAAGAGGCGAAAACTTGAATACCTGGGCCACATAATGAGGAACGAACAGCGCTATGGCTTACAACAACTGATACTCCAGGGAAAGGTGTATGGCAAGAGAGGTCCAGGACGACGACGAAATTCTTGGCTCCTGAATCTGAGAGTGTGGTTTTCCCTAACAACCACAGACCTTTTTCGTGCGACTGTCAACAAAGTCAAAATAGCTCTTTTGATCGCCAACATCCGAAACGGATAGGCACCTTTAGAAGGTGCTGGGCACATATTTAAAACAGCTTTTGAATATTCTGAGACGGGGCACAGTAATAAATGGAAGGATAATTGCGTCTATTATTACCAAGGTCAGAACAATAACTTCAAGAGATGCTAAATTATGTAACGACAATTATTGAGGAATACGTGCTCACAATAAATGCAAAAAAACCATGTCAATGTTAATAACTAGAAACTAACTCATCCCTCAGTTGGCTTTACAACTTAACAACCAAACTATAGAAAACGTATTCCAATTTCGCTACCTGGGATCGTTGTTAAACAATCGAATTGACTGCCTCCAAGAAGTCAAATGTACAGAACGCACAGCCTTTGTCAACATGAGGCAAATACTATATTCACCATAAATACACATTAAAGTAAGAACGGTGTTTTATGTAGTGGAGACAAAAGAACAAAGAGGCTGAGAAGAATAGAGACCTTTGAAATGTGAACATGTAGAAGAATGGGTTGGGCCTCTTAGGTAGAAAGAGTGACCAATAAGACCGTCCTTGAACAAATGTAAAAAACAACAGAATGCATTGATTCGTTTCAAAAACGAAAATTACAATACCTAGGTCACATAATGCGAAATGCCAA
Source organism: Pachyrhynchus sulphureomaculatus (assembly GCA_019049505.1). NCBI lineage: Eukaryota > Metazoa > Arthropoda > Insecta > Coleoptera > Curculionidae > Pachyrhynchus > Pachyrhynchus sulphureomaculatus. Next base: position 18,280,638 of record CM032447.1, read on the forward strand.
GTATTGCTTATTGCAATTGGTACTGTAGGGCAAAATCGAGGGACGTCGCCCACCAGGTAGCGTCTGCCTTGATTGAAAAATTTTGTAGATTGATATGCGTAATTGCTCAATTATTTATAACGGCAGTATCCCGGATCATGATCGCGAACACTCCTCTTAGAGGAGTACGCATCTGAAAAAGAAGAAGTTGTGTTAAGAATTTTAGTCTACCTTTACGTGGCAAAATTTCAAATTTATGTTTCTGCGTAATTTTGGCTTCCATATACAGTCGGTCAAATAAGAACGTATCGCCTTTAATTTGTAGTCGGTAAAAGAAATTCCTTTTGTTTGAAGATATTGTTGGCACACCTGCAAACAATGGTTTGCAGGGGTGCCTAAGAGATTCTTTTTTAACCTTACTTGTCGTTAAATAGTACATTATCTTCTTATATGTGCCATATCAGGTCCCCCTGACGTTGGCTATCACTCGGGCATATTCATCCGTCTTCCCTGCGACTCGGAATAACTGTTCGATGCTATGGATACCCGTCCAATCTCGTATGTTTCTTAGCCAAGAGGCCTGCTTTCTACCATCAATCTTTCCCCTCATTATGGGCTGTAATAACCCATAATGTTTGCCACGAAGAATATGTCCCAGATACTCCAGTTTTCTGCACTTTACCGTTGACAACAACTCTCTTACTGCATTGGCTTTCTACAGTACTTTCTGATTGGTGATATAAGCTGTCCACGGAGAATCCTTCAATGCAGCCAAATCTCGAGAGCCTCCAGGCGGTTAACTGTCGCAACCTTCAACGTCTATACCTCAGTGCCGTACAACAAAACCGACCAAATATAGCATTTTAACATTCTCTGACGCAGTTTCAGATTAATGCTATCATTGCAACAGAGAGACTTCATTTTAATGAAGGTTGTTCAGTCTGCTTCTATTCTGCACTTAATTTCTTTGTCAGGGTCCAACTGGTCAGTAATGTAGCTTCCAAGTTATTTAAAATTGTGAAGTTTCTCTATCGCTTGACCGTTGAGATATAAATCAACATTTGCATCTTGTTGGCGGCTATAGACCATTAATTTGGCCTTAGACATATTGATGTTAAGGCCTATATCCGCTCCTGCTTGCTCAACTCTCTAACAGCCATTGAAGGTCTTCAATCCTGCCACTCAAGATAACAGTATCGTACGCATATATAGTGTTAATGAACTCTCCATTCACCTTCACTCCATATGGTTGTTTATATAAAGCTATTTTGAATATTTTGTCGGAGTAAGGCCGCTCCCTGATTTGTCGGTGCAGTATCCTTTTTCTCCGTGTACTCAGTACTTATTCGGTACCGAGAACATTCCGAACGCCTATATTTCAATGAAACCCATCTGACTTGTGCAGGCGCGGAGCGGAAGTGGCTCGGCATGCCGAGTCTCGGTAGAAATAATCAGTTGCAGCTCGTGATTTACCGCGCGTCGTCCGAGTTAGGTTAGGTTAAAATGGCGGCGGAGAGAGATATTCATGTGATTTTAGTGGAAGAAATTGAAAAATATTCATTGTTATACAATTATAAATTACCAGAGTATTCGAGGAGGAATGCAACTGAAAGAGCATTAGCCGAAATATCAAATAATACGCGTTTGTCAGGTATCTACTGTTTTTATTAATTATTGCATGTAAATATAACAAGCCAAAATATCGTCCTCACTCGACGATGACATTCTCTCGCTACAACGGCACAGACTGTGCTGCAGTTTCTAGCCCGAAAATATACCGTCAAGTGTGGAAATAAAGGCGGCATCGGTATCGTCTCGGTAAAGCAATAAATGCCGAGTATAGATACCGCACCGACAAATCAGGGAGCGGCCTAAAGGTTAAACATCAACGGCGAAAGTATGCAGCTCTGTCTCACTTTTCGTTGGATGGCAACAACATACATATGTATGTCCACAAGGTCCGAAAATGACACCTACAGCGGCTGCTAATTCTAGGGGCAAGTCGAGGGTATTCGCTAGCAAGTGGACGAAACGATTTTCTCAGTTAAAAAATGTTGGTGGTCTCAGAACGTGGCATCTTTACCTCCAACTTGAACGCTGAAAAAATGCTTTAGCTTTACAAGGAGACATTAGTACCGACTGCGAAACGGTGGTTTGTCGATAAAAATGAGAAGTAGATTCTTCAAGAGGAAAACGACTACAAGCATCGGTGTAAAACATATATCATGTGGCAAAAGGAATCCGATTTTGTCACACTAGATTTACTATCCCAGCCGCCCGATACAAACCCGATCGAGAACGTGTGGTCGTACATCAAGCAAAAGCAAATTCGGATAATTTAGAAATCTTCGCTCCAAGAATACGTGGAAAATGTCCTCGAAAATATGCCTCGGAGGGGCCAGGTGATCATCGACGCTGATCGAGACAGGACGAACTGCTGAATCATTAGCATTTTAATGACAACCCTTTAGTGTCAAATGTAAAAAATTTTTAAATAAACACATTTTTTAATGGACAATTCGCGATACGTTCTTACTTGACCGACTGTACGAAAGGGTTTTTGATTCCTTTTTGAGAAGTCTATTCACAAAATTCACTTATCTTTATTGATAACCTTACTACCAAATACCACTCCACTAATACTTTAACTGTAGAAACTGAAGAAAAAAATCGAATTTTTCGCCTTGGCTCCTCCGCAAAGGATTATATTAAAAAATGGTAATAGATGAGAGGCTCCTTAATGGTAATTTTTAAAATTTATGGTAATTGAGTTCTTCTGGCCTCTCGCGCCGTTGTTTTATATTCATATAACATTCTTAAAATGGAAAAACTGGAGAATGGCGCTTCCTCAAAGATTATCTAGCATAGTTTCGTTTCTTAATTATAAAAACGAGATGAAAAAAGTTTTATCGAGATAATTCCGAAGTTAACTTTTTCCGAATTGCGATGTTCTTTTGAAATATAATCGGTCTTTGAGAAAATTGTAATGGAACTTGTAAAACTTTTAAGATTCTTTAAATTTATTTTTGTAAAAGAGATCATACATCACTCTTCAGACTTTATATAACGAAAACTTGAAATAGATAGTCTAGTCTAATGCAAACAGCACTGATCCAATTTCCGACGAAGATATGCAGGTGTTGGTAAACAAATTTAAGGCGGTGTACGTTATGGAGCTGGAAAAAAGGTTTTTTTTTAATAATTTTTTTTAGTGAAACTATTCGTTATATAAATCAAATTTTTATTTTATATAATAACTAGCCGGGCCCGCGGCTCTGCTCGCGTGGACTTGATTCACCACTATCGTCACTGCTTATTCCTTAATTTACTCAACGTAATAAAATATCTCCCTTTATTTCCCCTTATCTCTCAATATTTCTCCTTATCTCCTATTATCTCTACATAATTTCGATTATCTAGGCTTAACTCTGCCCATCTCCCATTATTTCTCCTTATCTCCCATTATTTCTCCGTATCTCCAATTATTTCTCCTTATCTCCCATTATCTCACCTTATCTCCCATTATCTAGACTTATCTCGACTTATCTCTCAATATTTCTCCTTATCTCCCATTATTTCTCCTTATCTCCCATTATCTCACTATAACTCCCATTATCTAGACTTATCTTTGCTTATCTCCCATTATTTCTCCTTATCTCCCATTATTTATATTTATCTCCCATTATCTCACCTTATCTCCCATTATCGAGCCTTATCTCGACTTATGTCCCATTATTTCTCCTTATCTCGCATTATCTAGGCTTATATCGAATTATATAGAACATATGTTTAAATTTATAAAAACACGTAAATCGGATAAGTGGTTCTCAAGTGATAAGCGCACTAACGGACAGACAGACAGACAGAAAGACGTTGCATTTTATATATATTCTAGATAGAAGATTATAGATAACCTGGCCAGAGAACAAATGTATGAATTTAAAATAAAACACGTAAATCGGATAAGGGGTTCTCGAGTGATAAACGCACTAACGGACAGACACACAGACAGAGAGACGTTGCATTTTATATATATTATATTCTTTGCTACATGATATTGTTCCATATTTAATGCTTTAGGCAGTGTATTGCAAGAGAACGCGCTAGTGGCAAACTTTTCTCCGACTTGATTCACTATTATCGTCACTGCTTATTCATTATGTCACCTAACGTAATAAAAATATATCCTAGAACCTGGCCAGAGAACATATGTATGTTTAACAAAAAAGCACGTAAATCGGATAAGTGGTTCTCCAGTGATAAGCGCACTAACGGACAGACAAACAGACAGAGAGGCGTTGCATTTTATATATATTATAGTTATTCTTTACTACATGATATTGTTCCATATTTAATGGTTTAGCATGTTTAAAAAAAAGCATCGGATAAGTGGTTCTCCAGTAATAAGCGCACAAACGGACAAACAGACAGATATACGTTACATTTTATATATATTATAGATGTAATAAAATATATATCTATAACCTGGTCAAAGAACATATGTATGAATTTAAAAAATCACGTAAATCGGATAAGTGGATCTCGAGGGATAAGCGCACTAATGGACAGACAAACAGACAGAGAGTCGTTGCATTTTATATATATTATAGATATAGATTATTATTATTATTATGTAACCTGGCCAAAGAATATATGTATGAATTTAAAAAAAAGACACATAAATCGGATAAGTGGTTTTCGCGTGATATACGCACTAATGGACAGATAGGCAGACAGAGAGACATTGCATTTTATATATATTATAGATTATAGATTATAGATATTCTCTGCTACATAATATTGTTCCATATTTAATGGTTTAGGCGGTGTATTGCAAGGCAACGCGCTAGCGGCGAACTTTTTTCCGACATCATTCACTATTTTACGTCACTACTCATTCCTTATGCTACCTATCGTAATAAAATATAGCCTATAACCTGGCCAGAGAAACATATGTATGTTTTAAAAAAAAAAGTACGTAAATCGGATAAGTGGTTCTCCAGTGATAAACGCACTAACGGACAGACAGACAGACAGACAGACAGACAGAGAGACGTTGCATTTTATATATATTATAGATACAATAGCTTAAAATTTGATTTGTAAAATTTTAATTAAAAAAAAATAAATAACCCGTCAAGTGCAAGTTGGACTTGCGCAATTAGTGTTCCGTACGTGGATTGCTTTTAAAATATATTTTTTTTTTACTGATTTATAAAATGATCAGTAACTTCACAAAGTGTGTCTCTGATCTTCGTTGAAAACTGATGATCTTAAAATTTTTGTTTTTTTTATATACCAGATGAATTATTAATAATTTTCGTTCAATCTACACCCTGTGGATAATATTCCAGAGTTTTTTCAAAATTTTTTGTTCAGTACTTTTCGAAATAACGGAGAGGGACAGCGATTTTTCGCAATTTTTTTAAAATAATATAAAAAAAAGTGTGCGCAAGGATTACATTATATACCAGTACCAGTACAAGTATGATATGCGGATTTTTTTTCTAAAAAAACATGTTAAATTCGGAAGAACGATAAAAAGTGCTTTATTCAAAGTATGCTCCATCGCTTGTTATACATTTTTCCCATCTTTCGGGCAATTTGTGAATACCACGCCAGTAAAAATCTTCCCCTTTTGCTGCGAACCATTTATCAAGCCATTTTTTCACAACTTCGTACGAACCAAAGCGCTCCCAGCTGAGTGCTTCCAACGTGTCGCGAACTGGTTTTGCCGTATGTGATGAAGCATTGTCATGAAGAAAAATGCCTTTGTGTTGCCTCTTTCGGTATTCTGGCCTTTTTTCAAGCAGCGAACGGTTCAAATCGGTCAATTGTTGTTGGTCTGGTTCCACCAAACACAGAGCATCGTCTTTCTGCCAAAGCGATTCGGTCTTGCGGTCGATGTGGATGTTGCACCTAGGTCTACCCATGATTTTTTGCGCTTGGGATTCTCAAAATAGATCCACTTTTCATCCCCTGTAACTATACGATGCAAAAACGACTTCCTTTTGTACCGAGCGAGGAAAATGTCACACGTGTTTTTGCGGTTTTCCATTTGCCTGTCGTTCAACTCATGTGGTACCCATCTCTTGTAGCCGATTGGAAACAGCTTGTTGACTAACGCCCAGTTGCTTGGCGAGTTGTTTTTGTGTTTGCGAATCATCTTCGTCCAACATTGCTTGCAATTCCACATCTTCGTATTTTTTTTGGCGGTTTTCCACGTTCCTTGTCTGCAACATCGAAGTCACCACTTTTGAAACGCCGAAACCATCGTTCACACGTATCTTGCGATGGAGCATGTTCACCATAAGCTTCTCGAAGTAATCGGTATGATTCAACAGCAGTTTTCTTCAAATGAAAACAAAAAATTAATGCTGTCCGCGAATGCTCTTTGTTCGGTATAAATTTCGACATATTGAACACAACAACACAATACTATGCACATACTTTTCCTATTTATCGCTCGTGCGCGTCTGACACTTGTTGATGACACAACAAAAGGGCGCAGTGTCAAATCTTTATAGCACAAACTGCATTGGTGCACCATCTGTTGTTTAAAATCCTACTCGATGACCTGGTCATTTTTTTTTTTTTTTTTAGTTTTTTCGCTACCGTTCTCACCCCCCAAAACTAACCCTTTAAGTCAAAATTTAACTTTTAAAACTACACGGCTCTGATGGGGCCATCAATTCCTATATTAGTGCGAAATTTCAATTTTCTATGTCAAATAGTTTCGGAGAAAATCGGCTGTAACAGACGGACAGACAGATGGACAAACACCGAAATCATCTTATAATTGTTTTGTACGGAACACTAATGGTGGCACTACATCTGTTCCTTTGCGATTATTTTTTTAAAGAGCATTACGATGTGCATGATTACTGGGAGCTGCCTCATCTGAAATCAAAATTTGCCCCGATTGCCTTTTGTCATAATGATGTCTTTAAAACGGTCAAGTGCAAGTCGGACCTGCACAATTAGTGTTCCGTACGGTGATTTCTATTAAAATAAGAAATGTTGTTACCCTAAATGAGTTTTCAACAAAGTTTGTTTCCGATCTTTGTTGAAAACTGATGACCTCGCAATTTTTGTTTTTTTTTATATACCAGAAAAATTATGAATAGTTATGCACTCGTGATAATTTTCGTTCAATCTACACCGTGTGGAGAATATACCAGAATTTTTTTAAAATTTTTTGGTAAGTACTGTTCGAGATAAGAGGGGACGAGAGCAATTTTTGGCAATTATTTAAGAATAATACAAAGAAAAGTATGCGCAAGTATTACATTATATATGTTTTTGAACTCGTATTTTTACAAGCTTTCATTCGACACCCCACTCGATGACGTGGTAATTATTTTTTTTTTGATTTCACTCCCAAAACTAACCCCTTAAGTCAAAATTTAACTTTTAAAGCCACACGGCCATCAATTCTTATATTAGTGTCAAATTTCAACTTTCTGTGTCAAATAAATTCGGAGAAAATCGGGTGTTACAGATGGACAGACAGACAGACGGGCAGATACCGAAGTGATGTTATAAGTGTTCTGTATAAAACACTAAAAATAATCTCCAAAAACTTCTAAATTATTTTTCGTAGAAAAAATAGCTGCTTTTGCAGTGAGCTAGACCAAAACCATATTCAGCACAGAAAATTTAGTGTCTACAGAAAGACAGTCAGGTGGAACAAAACTTCGCCGCAAACCGAAGCCGTCTGGCTATCGCCGAATCGTTAGTATCCAGCAGCGATACTGCGCCAGTAGAAGTGGTATTATAACACGTAGGCTGAAAAGTTTTTGGTCTAGCTACTTAAAACACATTTTTTTTTGCAAAATTCGACTTTATTCATCAATATAGTCTCCTTTAAGAGCCATACAATCAGTCCAACGCTTCTCTAACATTTCTAGACCTTTCTTATAGAAGGATTTGTCTTTGCCTTCAAAATAGACCTCAGTTTCGGCGATAACTTCTTCATTAGAGCCAAATCTCTTTCCCGTGAGCATTTTTTTGAGGTCTGCGAATAGATAATAGTCGCTGGGGGACAAATCTAGAGAATACGGTAGATGAGGAAGCAATTCGAACTTTAATTCATGCAATTTTGCCATCGTAACACTGACCTGTGACACGATGCATTATCTTGTTCATTTGGGACCATTTCTTTCCGATTTCTGCTTTCTAACGCACCAGTAACTTTATATAATATTCGCTATTGAGGGTTTTTCCATTCTCAGCATAGTCGATGAAAATTATTCCATGCGTATCCCAAAATACAGGATCAAAACCTTCCCAGCCGACTGTTGTGGCTTTAGTTGCTTCGGGCAGCTTTCACCGGCTGCTGTCCACTCAGATGACTGCCGATTTGATTCCGGTGTGTAGTGGTGGATCCATGTTCTATCCAGTGTCACAGATCGCATGAAAAAATCCTTTTTATTGCGCTTAAACAGGTCCAAACAGCGCTCAGAATCATCAACACGTTGTTTTTGGTCCACTGTGAGCAGACACGGTACCTATTTCGAACAGAGATTTCTCATGCCCAAATGTTCATGCAAAATATGACCAATACGTTCTTTTGATATCTTAAGGGTGTCAGCTATCTCATGCAATTTTACTTTACGGTCATCTAAAACAATTTTGTGGATTTTTTGATGTTGTCCAGTGTAACCATCTCATTTGGGCGTTCAGAGCGTTCAGCATCGTTTGAATCTCTACGACTGCATTTAAATTCAGCATACCAGTAAATGGTGAGTGATTTTCCAAGGGCAGAGTCCCCGTAATACTTATCGAGCCATTGCTTTGCGTGAACATATTTTTTCCCATCAAAAAACAGTGTTTAATGAACACACGAAATTCGATTTTTGCATTTTTTTGAAAATATCAAAAGTAGCGTCACTAAAACTACTGTAACTTGTAAACTAATAGTTGAAATGTCCTGAAATTTTGACACGTATCGTTTGACGGTTGGTACTTCCTAAAAACCATATGGATTTTTTTTGAAAACGGCGACATCTATGTGTCAGACTAAAAACTTTTCAACCTACGTGTTATGTAACAATGTTAGGGATAAATATGCGCGGAGGGATAAATATGCGCGGAGGGATAAATATGCGCGGCGTCTCTAAAAATTCGACGAGGTACATTTGAATGACCCCGGGGTAACCAGTCGGCCTCATTTTGCGGCGTCGTTTTACTCCACGAGTTTGTCTTTCTATAACTATAGCTATATTTTCTGTGTATTCGGTAAACGTGCTTTCCACAAACCACGTATTTCAGACACTTTTACAAGTAAATAGTAAAATCTCGAAACTTTATAGCTCTAGATTAAGAAACTTTTGACTTTGCGGTTGCAAAGACTTTAGACAATGTGTAAGTTGCAAAACAAATATGCATAGTTGAAGAGACTTACTTTACTTTGTGGCAAAACATCTTTTTAGTGAAAAAGCAAACATTGTTTCGTAAATAACTTCTCGAATTTTTAGCAGCATGTAGAGAATATTTTTGGTGCATATTTTAATTATATTCTCTACTATCTTTTCATTTTATTATAACATTTTTACTTTCCTTGCCAAAAGAATTCGTAAAAAAATCACAATTCGAGATTTTTGCTTTTCTTTACGTTTTAGGGTTCCTAGGTCACGAAAACCATAATCACTCAATTCCTTAGGTCTGTCTGGCGGCCTATTGTGTGGCCATTCGAGTGGTGTTGTTGCAAAAATACGTACAGGTCTCAAGATTCATCCATTTTAAATATATTTTTTAAATAATCCTGATTAAATTTCGAAGAGATATTCGGAGCCTGATTTAAAAAAAAACCTAACCTAACTTAACCTAACGTGACCTAATCTACCCTAACATAAAGTAAAATAATAAAAAATGGGGAAATAGAAACTAATAGTCTCTGAATCTAAAAGCCTTAAATATAACCCAAGATAACCTAATCCAATCTAACACGGCTTAACCAAACCTGATCTAACCTAACCTATTCTGAACTAGCCTAGCCTAGCATAACAAAATATATGTAAAATACCGAGGTATGCATAAGTTTTTGCCGGTTTCACTAAAAGATGGCACCAGCGAACAGTACGCAGTGTATGAATTTGAAGTTTGTTCGTCTGACATTACCTAACCAACATACACAAGTTGAGTCCGCCAAACATTAGCGTCTGTATTGTATCGTTCAGTGATCATGTCGACTTTTATGCCCGAAAAAGAACATTTGCGGCACGCATTGCTTTTCTTATTTAATCGAAAGAAAAATGCTGCGGAAAGTCGTCGTTTGTTGGTAGAAACATATGATGAACACGCTCCGTCAATTAGAACATGTGAGACATGGTTTCGACACTTTAAACGTGGTGATTTCAATCTGAAAGACAGTGCGCGCTCTAGTAGACCACAAAAGTACGAAGACGAGGAATTGCAGGCGTTACTGGATGATGACCCAACTCAAACACAACAGCAATTGGCAAAAGCATTAAATGTGTCACAAGAAACAATCAGCAGATGTTTACGAACAATGGGAAAAATCAATAAACTCGGTAAATGGGTCCCACACGATTTGAATGAACGGCAAATGTAAAATCGTAAAGTCACTTGTGAAATGCTGCTTCAACGCCACGAAAGAAAATCATTTCAGCCCCGAATTGTGACGGGTGACGAAAAATGGATTTATTTTGAAAACCCGAAGCGGAGAAAATTGTGGCTGTCACCTGGCGAAGCCGGTCCTTCAATACCAAGGCCAAATCGCTTCGGCAAGAAGACCATGCTTTGTGTCTGGTGGGACCAGAGCGGTATTGTGTATTATGAACTCTTGAAGCCCGGCGAAACCGTTAATGCACAACACTGTCGCCAACAAATGATTAATTTAAATCACGCATTGATCGAAAGACGACTGGAATGGGCCAGAAGACATGGCAAAGTGATTTTGTTACACGACAATGTGCCGTCTCACACAGCAAAACCAGTGAAAGACACCTTGAAATCGCTTGGATGGGACATCCTTCCGCACCCGCCGTGCTCTCCCGACCTGGCGCCATCTGATTATCACCTCTTCGCATCAATGGGGCACGCACTTGCAGAGCAGCACTTCAGCAATTTCGAGGAAATTGGAAAATGGTTCGACGAATGGGTTGCCGCAAAAGACAAGCAGTTTTTCTGGCATGGTATTCATAATTTACCTCAAAAATGGGCGAAGTGTGTAGAAGTCAATGGCCAATATTTTGAATAAATAAAAAATGAATTTCCCTTGAAAATTACGTATTTTCTTTACCACAAAAACCGGCAAAAACTTATGCATACACCTGTGTATATGTAAGTTAGGAAATGAAAAATAATAGTCTCTGAATCTAAAGCAAATACAAGCTAACCTAACCTAACCTTACATATGGGTAGTAAGGTTAGGTTAGGTTGTATATAAGGCTTTTAGATTCAGAGGATATTATTTTTCATTTCCTACCTTACATATATTTTACATATACTCGTATTTATTTTGTTATACTAGGCTAGGCTAGTTCAGATTAGGTTAGGTTAGTTCAGGTTTTGTTAAGTCGTTTAGGTTGGATTAAGTTATGTTGGCTTATATTGAAGGCTTTTAGATTCAGAGACTATTACTTTTCATTTCCTAATTTTCCATTATTTTACTTTATGTTAGGCTAGATTAGGTTACATCAGATTAAATTAGATTAGGTTTTTTTTTTTTCAAAAAAAATCTGGCTGCGAAGATCTTTTCGAAATTTGATCAGAATTATTTAGAAAAAAAAGACTTAAAAAGAATAAATCCTGAGACCTGTAGGTATTTTTGAAACAACACCATCGAATGGTCTCACTATGTGTTGGAACGATAACGCTGGAATGAAATTAAATATCAATTTTAAACTTGATACACAGATAATAGGTAACGAGAGAATGAAACATGAAACATTTAGTTTTTAAACGATATCGTTTCAGGCCAAAGTGGTGGGTGTCGATAAATTTTATATCATTTTAATAGTAATATGTAAAGTTCCTTTTTTTTGTTGAAATAATAAATAAATTTTATGCTTAAATATTTATAGTATATATAAGGGACGAAAGAGATGGGAAGGAGATTAAAGGAATTGATTATATGTCCCGTTCATGATTTTTAAAGTCCAGAAATCCAAAATTAGGTTGTTTTTTCATTGCTTTCAATTTTAACCCAGAAGAAGGCTCAAAAGGAGTGGGAATTGTATAATTAAAACAACATTCTGAAATATTTACAGGTTTTGTGGTCAAATTTTAGGCATGCTATTTATAGCAAAATATGTAAGGGGGTTAAAAGGGTGGGGTAGGAAGTGAAAGGGCTTGCTTCTTATATATGGCGTTACCGGTTTTTGGAGTGAACGAATTTGAAAATTCATTTATTTTTACATTACTTTCAATTTTAACGGAAGAAGGGTTTGAAAGAGGTGGGTGGTCAAATATGGTATAGTTTTAATAATATTCTGCGAATTTTTCCGGGTTTTTTTAGCTGCGATAATGAACAAATTTCAGTCATAATTATTTATTTACTATAAATAATTATGCAACGTATAAGTGGTGGAGAAGGAAGTTAAAAGGATGATTTTGTAGTTATTGTGTTCTAGGTCTTTTTCAGGGTTGTTTGAGTCAAAGGTCGAAAAATTATTTTTTCGTTATTTTCATTGTTAACAGGGAAAGAGGCTAAAATATGTCGGGATCATTAAATATTGCATAGTTTCAATATCATTATGTGAATTTTTCCTGATTTTTTGTTGCAGTGTCTTATCAAATTTTAGCTAATTATTTATAGAAAAAGATATATGAAGTGAAGTAAATAGGGTAGGAAGTTAGAAGGGTGGTTGCGTTTATATCATAATACAGTCTGTCAAGTAAGAACAAGTCCGCTATAATTCATTTTTGGTACATGCGATTCTAGCGATTCAACAAAAAATCAGTAGAGGGAACCTTTGCCTACGACGTATTTTTGCAAAAGTATCAGTCGATTTCGAACTTTCGTCGAAATCACATAAAATCCAAAATGAGTCCTTTGTTTGCGCATCGGTTCGAGGCAGTCTGTCTTTGTTCCCGTCCAAAAGGGCCTAAAATGGCACATTCCTCGGTTGCTAAATATATTAAAAAGTCGGTATCGTTTCTAAAAGGGGGAAAATCATTTTAACGAGACGAAAAATGTCGATGATTTGCCAAAATGTGGCTCGGTAGACAAAGTCACTCCCAAAGTCGACGCTGCGTCAAGGAGCGGCAAAATTAAGAAAATCGGGTTCGAATGTGTCCCATGAGACCATTCGACAACATTTTCGTGCTCATGATGTCCAATTCCGAAGCACGTTGAAGAAACCTTTGCTGGGCGAAAACCACCGCGCGAAGCAGCTCGCTTGGACCCACGGTAAGATACTAGAGTGGCCCTCACAATCGCCGGACGCCAACCCTATTGAAAACGTTTGATCCCTTGTAACGAGAAAGCTCAGAGAAAGCTCAGAGAAAAGATTCTGAGGACTTTGACTCAGTTGTTTCGCGAGATTTGAAAAATTTGCCATAGTATGCAGAAAATCTCGTCGGCAGCATGCCTCGAAGATGCCAGGCGATTGGACAACTTACTAAGGTAATTGTGCCGTTATTAGCACACCAAAGAATACATTGATGGCAAAAAATGTGCTCGAAACACATTTTTGCAAGAATACGTTCTTACTTGACACACTGTATATTTCTGTTTGAGTTTGCTTTTTCATTATTTCCAATTTTATCAGAAATATTACACAAAAGGGATTGAGATCTGCTTACAGAGTAACTTAAAAAATTATTAAGTGAAATATAGAACAAATTTAAGAAATACAAACAGTTAACTTAGCCGAAACTTACTTTCCTCTGGCTCAGTAGGTAAATTATTGTTTTTTACTTCCCTAAAGGGAAGTACTGTATTCGTGAAAAAATTTTTGTTCCTTTTACTTTTTAAGGTTCTTAGATCACGAAAAACATTCTCATTTCCATCGGTGTGTCTACCTGACTCTAGACCAGTCGGTCTGTCGCTCTGCTGGTACCATAACTCTCAAACAAAATGATAATATAATACTTGTAACACGTAGGCTGAAATATTTTAAGTCTAGCTACTTAAAACAGATTTTTTTTTGGAAAATTCGGCTTAATTCATCAACATAGTCTCCTTTAAGAGCGATACAATCACTTCAACGCTTTTCTAACATTTGTATACCTTACTTTTAAAAGGATTTGTCTTTGCCTTCAAAATAGGCCTCAGTTTCGGCGATAGCTTCTTCATTGGAGCCAAATCTCTTTCCCGCGAGCATTTTTTGAGGTCTGCGAATAGATAATAGTCACTGGGAGCCAAATTTGGAGAATACAGTGGCTGAGGAAGCAATTCGAATTTCAATTCATGCAATTTTGCTATCGTAACCATTGACTTGTGACACGATGTATTGTCTTGATGAAAGAGTACTTTTTTCTTGTTCATTTGGGACAGTTTCTTTGCGATTTCTGCCTTCAAACGCACCATAACTTTATATAATATTCGCCATTGATGGTTTTTCCCTTCTGAGCATAGTCGATGAAAATTATTTCATGCGCATCTCAAAATACAGAGGCCAAAACCTTCCCAGCCGACTGTGGTGTCTTTGGTGTCCACTCAGCTGACTATTGATTTGATTCCGTTGTGTAATGGTAGATCTATCTTTCATTCATTGTCACATATCGCATAAAAAAATTCTTCCTTAAACAGGTCCAAAACAGCGCCCATATTTATACACATCCACTTGTAAAGAAAATTCATATCAGACTGCATTTTATTAATAGCCACATCCAAACTAACATCACTAATTGCAATCAGTGCATCGTCTACAAATAGTCTAAAATCCACGTACTTTAAACCGTCTTTAATGTCATTTATGTATATGAGAAACAGTACCGGCGCGAGGACAGAGCCTTGCGGTCGACCAATATTCACTGGTATCGCTGATGATGTCGTGTTTCCAATTTTTGTTTGTTGCTTTCTATTCGATAGATAATCTTCAAACCATTTTAATTCTATATCACGCACTCCAATTTTGTGTAGTTTCGTAAGCAATAATTTTCTGTCTATAGTTTCAAATGCTCTTTTTAAATCTATGAAAGTTGATACAATGTATTTTTTGTTCATCAAATCTTCACGCCATTCACTTATAACATAATTAATTGCAGTTTCACATGAGTGATTGCTTCTAAAACCCGATTGCTCTTGAATAATAATATTATTATCATTCAAATATTGCAGTAACTGATTTTTTTTATCACTGTTTCAAGGATTTTTTCGTCACTTGGAAGCGTATTTATTGTCCGAATCTCGTCAGGTTTTATAGTATATTTTATTTTTTCAATTGGCACAATTTTGGAAATTTTCCATTCGTTAGGCTCTTTTCCTTCCAGCATGCTATCATTGATGATATTGGCGTAAAAAAAAGCCATGTACGTTATAGAATGTTTAATTACACCTTCAGATAAAATATTCTTACCGCCAATTTTATTTTTAAATTTTTAAATTTTTTAACTATTTCAATTATTTCGTTACTATCTACTGTTTGAAATTTAAATTGATGATTAATTATATTTGTATTTCCCATGGTATTCTGCACAACGTCTATACCATTTTTATTGTCAATGACACTCTGAACAAAAAATTTATTTAAAAGTTCAGCAATTTCTTTTTCATTTTCAATTATTTTACCATTCATAACGATTCTATTTATTGCACTGGTACTTTTTGACATACAAATTTCTTCTTTTAAAACTCTCCACATTTCTTTGCTATTTCTTTGATTATTTTCAATTTTATTCTGTACATATTGCACTTTCTTCTGTTTAATCATATTTTTATATAATTTTTTCACTGTCTTGTAATCTTCTCAATCATTAGTTATTTTAGCTATCTGGTATTTTTCATACTTTATTCTATGTATTTCTGTCAGTTCCCAATCATACCATTTGTTCATCAACTTAGCGATAACATAATATTCTTTAATGAGCGGCCTATGAAAAACACCTTAAAATCTATATCACAGTTCAACATATCACAGAAATTTATCATCCGTAACATTTCGATAAGTTTATCACAGTCATAGTTTTCCCAGGAAATAATTTTTTTCGTTAATCTGATCTTGTACTTTTTCACAATTGGTATTTTGAATAATATTGTTTCATGATCTGATATTTGATCGTTTTCTAGTTTAGTACTTGTTACGTTGTTTATATCTGTGTATAGATGATCTGTTTTCGTACTCGAATTTTCACTCACTCTTGTATCAAATGTTATAATTTGTTTCATTGCTGCAGAGCTAAATACATTTTCTAGTTCTTTGCCATGTATAGAGTTTCTATTTAAATCTATATTAAAATCACCAACCATAATGTTGTTTGAGTAAGTCATAAATTTATCTTCAATTATATTTTGCACATATTGTATAAACTCCATGTGATTGCTGTTTGGCGAATGATAAAGAACACCTAATTGTAATTTAATATTATTCTTAAGCCTGATAATAATGCACCAAAGATTTTCACTTATTGCTTCATTATATATTGTTTTGTGCTCTAACTCATTATGTACATATATTTTTTTTTTGGTCCACTGTGAGCAAACGCGTTACCCATTTCGAACACAGCGTTCTCATGCCCAAATGTTTATGCAAAATATAACCAACACGTTTTTTTGGTATCTTTAGGGTGACAGCTATCTCACGCAGTTTCACTTTACGGCCCCATTAGAGCCGTGTAGTTTTGAAAGCTAAATTTTGACGTAAGGACTTAGTTTTGGGGGGTGAAATTGGAAGTAAAAAAAAAAATACCTGGTCATCGAGTGGGGTATCAAATGAAAGCTTGTAAAAATACGAGTTCAAAAATATATATGATGTAATAGTTGCGCACACTTTTCTTTGTATTATTTTTAAAAATTTGCCGAAAATTGCTGTTCCACCCTTATCTTGAAAAGTACTAATCAAAAAATTGTGAAAAATTCTGAAATATTCTCCACAAGGTGTAGATTAAACGAAAATTATCACGTTGGCATTACTTTTGATAATTTATCTGGTATGTAAAAAAACAAAATTTCAAGTTTTCTATCAAAAACGGAAACAAACTTTTTTGAAAACTTTTTTTTTATTTTAAAAGTCCCACTTGTACTTGGCCGGTTTTGTTAGTACTAAGCGAACAATTTAAACACATATTTTTTTTTAATATTCAAATGGAGCTATTATAAATGGTCTTCGTTCTCCATTTTTTTTTTCTGATGACTGCATTTGAGCACTGTCAAAATCAGGAAGGGCAGTTCCTGAGAAATCTTCTAGTACATCCACCACCGAGCGTTTAAATTGTACGTGGGGTGAAAAGTCGCGAGATTTTTGAAAAGAAAATAATGTTTTTGCCAAAAATCGATTTTATTCTTCAACAAGGTTTCCTTCAAGAGCGATACACATATTCCAACGATCTTTTAACATTTGGATACGTTTCATATAGTACGATGTGTCGAGCTCTCTAAAATAAGCCTCATTTTCCCTCTCGACTTCTTCGTTTGAGCCAAATCACTGAACTGGTACAACTTAGGGGGAAACATTTTTTCTTCGCTAAATACGGCATTATTGTAGATTTTTTTGATGTTTTCCGGTGTAACCACCTCGTTTGGGCGTCCAGAGTGTTCAGCATCATTTGTTTGTTTAATCAACACACGAAATTCGATTTTTTCCATTGTTTTGAAAATATCAAAAGTAGCTTCACTAAAACCACTGTAACTTACGAACTGATTGTCGAAATGTCATAAAATTTTGGCACGGATCGTTTGAAAGTTGGTACTGCCTAAAAATCATATGAATTTTTTGAAAAGGGCAACATCTATGTGTCACCAAAAACTTTTTAGCCTACGTGTTAGTAGCTAAAGGGAAATCTAGAGTTTTTAAGCGTTATCGTTTTAGGGGAATGGGATGAAGGAAGTGGATGTTAATATGTTGTATAATTGTAATTGTATTATACAAATTTACTTTCCATTCACTTGAGGAAGTCAAATTCACTACTGGTATTACACTGATAGTTTGCAAGGAAAGTATTGAGTAAGTTATTTTACCGATTTTTTTAAATTAAATTTTTTTGTCATAATTGATTTATGAAAATTGAAAAAGAAATTATTTACTTAATGTGTAGGTTTCAATCTATATTGTTCACACCTCGTTAAACGCACCTTTACGTGTATATACTCTAAATTATTTGACTCATAAACACTTAATAAAAATGGGGTTAAACGTAACATCCTTCGATATTTTAACGAAAACTCATAAAAATATCCCAGAGAGTTTGAAAGCAATCCTATGATCCTCAAAGTTATAAGCTGTTCACGAAGTTATGAACAATCGCATTTATACATTACACACTGGATTAGATAAGGTCTCCTTTGGTGTTGGCTTCTGTTTGCAACGTTGCCAGTAATCGTGTTTCCTAAAATTATCAATCGAAAATTATAAAAAAAAATCTTACATTCGATTTGAATAATACTGTTTTTAGTGTTTCCTACGAGATACCCAAGATCACTTGGGTGTCTGTCCATCTGTCTCACCCGATTTTTTCCGAAACTCTTTGATATAATAATAATATAAAGGCACTACAGGCCATGAAGGCCTAGGGCTTAGTAAAACTTGTGTCCTTTTCCCTCCTTCCCTTTTCCATCATCCGGCGTCCAAATATTGTTGGCTCGTATGTCTCCATTCTATTCTGTTCTGCGCCTTCGTCCTCCAGTCTCTGACCCCTAGGGCTCTTAAATCCTCCTCAACATGTTGTAACCATCTCCTCCTCGGCCTTCCCCTCCTTCTCGCACCCACAGGCTTCATCGCCAGCACTATTTTCGGCAGTCTCTCTCTTGTCATACGTTGTACGTGTCCTAACCATCTCATTCTTTGCGCTCTTATAAAAGATGTGATTCTAGGGCCGTCATATAAGTCTTCCAGTTCCTGATTTGTCCGCCTAGTCCACCCTTCCAGTGTATTTCTTCCTCCGTAGATCACTCTTAACACCCTTCTTTACCACCTCTCTAGCGTCTCTTCCTCCAATTTATTCATTACCCATATTTCACATCCATAGGTGACAGTAGGTCTTATGACCGATGTATAAATCCTCAGTTTTGTCTTTCTAGAGACGTACTTTGATTTCATTAAAGCGTTCAGGCTTCCACATTTTTGGTTGCCATTTACTATTCGCGCCTTCAATTCGCTCCCCATGTCCGTTTTCTTCCAGTATATATAAATCTATCCACTCTCTCAAATTTATATTCCCTTCCGTCATAGGTCACTACATTAAGTTCTTTTTCTTTCTTAGTTTCTGTGCTTCCTGCTATCATATACTTCGTTTTCTCAGAGTTGATTTCTAATCTATACTTACTTGCCTCTCTTATTAGACTTTTCGTTCTCTTTACCAATTCTCTACTAGACTTTGCTATCAACGTCAAATCATCCGCATATGCTATACACTGGTGCTCCTTATTAAAAATTGTACCGTTAGCCTTCAGGCTGCTCTCTCTTATTATTCTCTCCAAAACTAAGTTAAATAACGTCGCTGACAATGGGTCACCCTGTCGTAGTCTCCTTTCCACTATAAAATCCTTTGATTCCAGGCCATTCCACACTATTTTATTGGTCGTTTTTTGTAGAGTCATTTTAACTAATCTCATTAGTTTTGTTGGTATTTCTAAATGGAACAATGCTTGATACATTCTGTCTCTTATAATTCTATTATAAGCCTGCCGGAAGTCTATAAACAGGATATGTAACGCTATTTTATGCTCATAACACGTAGTTTGAATTTCTTTAACAGTAAATATCTGATCTGTTGTGGATCTGTTACTTCGGAACCCCACTTGGTATTCCCCCATTCTTTCTTCTGCAAACCCGTTCAATCTCTTCCGCAATACCTTTGCCAGAATCTTATAGCATGTATCTAGCAGAGCTATTCCTCTATAATTTTTGCATAGCATTTTATCACCTATTTTGTGTAGTGTACTTATAAGGGCCTTGGACCATTCTTTTGGCATTACCTCCTGTTCCCACACTTGCTCTATTAGTAGAAATAGTTTTTCATGCAGTTGTTCGCATCCTGCCTTTAACATTTCAGCACTTA
The DNA here is from genome assembly GCA_019049505.1 of Pachyrhynchus sulphureomaculatus. Taxonomy (NCBI): domain Eukaryota; kingdom Metazoa; phylum Arthropoda; class Insecta; order Coleoptera; family Curculionidae; genus Pachyrhynchus; species Pachyrhynchus sulphureomaculatus. The sequence continues at coordinate 18,300,744 of CM032447.1, forward strand.
TTTCGCTTTCACCTGGCTTTTTGTTGTTTTTCATTTCATTAATTATAGCTTTGATTTCTCCTTTTGTTGGCTTACTCACCTTATTCCCATCATCATCCATTGTTCGCTCCTCTACCTCTTTGATATAGAAAGTTGAAATTTCATACAAATATAGAAATTGATTGCCCCACTAGAGCCGTGTAGTTTTGAAAGTTAAATTTTGACTTAAGGGGTTAGTTTTGGGGTGTCAAATGAAAGCTTGTAAAAACATGAGTTCAGAAATATATATGATGTAATAGTTGCGCACACTTTTCTTTGTATTATTTTTAGAAATTGGCCGAAAATTGCTGTTCCCCCCTTATCTCGAAAAGTACAAGTCAAAAAATTGTGAAAAATTCTGAAATATTCTCCACACGGTGTAGATTAAACGAAAATTATCACGTTGGCATTACTTTTGATAATATATCTGGTATATAAAAAACAAAATTTCAAGTGTTCAATAAAAATTGGAAACAAACTTTGTTGAAAACTTTTTTTTTATAAAAGCAATTACCGTACGGAACACTAATTGCGCAAGTCCGACTTGTACTTGGCTGGTTTTGTTTTAAATAGTACTAAAATATTGAACGAACAATTTAAACGCATTTTTTTTTAATATTCAAATGGAGCTATTATAAATGGTCTTCGTTCGTCATTTTTTTTTTTCTGATGACTGCATTTGAGCATTGTCAAATTCAGGAAGAGCAGTTCCTGAGAAATCTTCTAGTACATCCATCGCCGAGCGTTTAAATTGCACGTGGGGTGAAAAGTCTCGAGATTTTTGAAGAGAAAATAATGTTTTTGTCAAAAATCGATTTTATTCTTCAACAAGGTTTCCTTCAAGAGCGATACACATATTCTAACGAACTTTTAATATTTGGATACTTTTCATATAGTATGATGTGTCTAAAATAAGCCTCATTTTCCCCCTCGACTTCTTCTTTTGAGCCAAATCACTGAACTGGTACAACTTGGGGGAAAAACATTTTTTCTTTGCTAAATACGGCATTTTTTTCTTGATTGCACCATTCTAACGGTCTAGTAAACCAAGGTAATAGTCTCCGCTGATTGTTCACCCCTCTTTTCAGGATAGTCGATCCGTATTATTCCAAACGGATCTTAAAAAATACTCGTCGAAACCTTTCCAGTACGGATTGCAATCCTGCATCACATACCTATATAATGACTTTGACTTTGTTAGCTTTTTAAATGCTAGTAACTTTGGGCAGATTAACTTTTCTTTATTTTTTTTATATAACTAATGAATGAATGAATGACTGAATGAATTGATGAATACTTTATTTAGCTACTAGCTAATACATTTCAATATTTGAATTTATAATTTACAACATATTATGCAATTTCTTGTCTAATTGAACCACTAATCAGTTTTCGAAACTCTGACAAATTTTTTGCATTTTTTTGCCTCATTGGGAAGAGCATTAAAAAGTCTCCTTCCTGGAACAATGATCTAATCAAAAACGATTTTGTTGTATGTTCTGTGTGAAAATTATCCCTGGATCTTATATTGTGCTGGTGAAGCTCGTAACGCTGAATTAGGAATTTGTTCAGATAGCCTGGTAATTGCCCGTGAACTACATTTATTTTGCAGTATTTGCAGCCTTCTCAAACTCTTTTGAGGGCATGCCAATAATAGGGAGTTACAATACCAGGTATACAAGTATGAAATGCGGATTTCAGACAACAGATGGTGCACCAATGCAGTTTGTGCTATAAAGATTTGACACTGCGCCATTTTGTTGTGTCATCAACAAGTGTCATAGGCGCACGAGTGATAAATTGGAAAAGTATGTGCATAGTGTTGTGTTCAATATGTCGAAATTTATACCGAATAAAGAGCATTCGCGGACAGCATAAATTTTTTGTTTTCATTTGAAGAAAACTGCTTTGAATCATACCGATTAGTTCGAGAAGCTTATGGTGAACATGCTCCATCGCAAGACACGTGTGAACGATGGTTTCGGCGTTTCAAAAGTGGTGACTTCGATGTTGCAGACAAGGAACGTGGAAAACCGCCAAAAAAATACGAAGATGTGGAATTGCAAGCATTGTTGGACGAAGATGATTCGCAAATACAAAAACAACTCGACGAGCAATTGGGCGTTAGTCAACAAGCTGTTTCCAATCGGCTACGAGAGATGGGAAAGTTTCAGAAGCCGGTAGATGGGTACCACATGAGTTGAACGACAGGCAAATGGAAAAGCGCAAAAACACGTGTGACATTTTGCTTGCTCGGTACAAAAGGAAGGTTTTTGCATCGTATAGTTACAGGGGATGAAAACTGGATTTATTTCGAGAATACCATGCGCAAACAATCATGGGTAAACCCAAGCGCACCATCTACATCGACCGCAAGACCGAATCGCTTTGACAAAAAGACGATGCTCTGTGTTTGGTGGGACCAGAGGGGCATGGTTCATTATGAGCTGTTAGAACCTGGGGAAACGGTTAATACTAAACGTTACCAACAACAATTGACCGATTTGAACCGTTCGCTGCTTGAAAAAAGGCCAGAATACCGAAAGAGGTAACAACAAGTCATTTTTCTTCATGACAATGCTCCATCACATACGGCAAAACCAGTTCGCGACACGTTGGAAGCACTCAGCTGGGAAGTTCTACCCCATGCGGCTTACTCACCAGACTTGGCTCCTTCCGATTACCACTTGTTTGCATCGATGGGTCACGCACTTGCTGAGCAGCGCTTTGGTTCGTACGAAGATGTGAAAAATGGCTCGATGAATGATTCGCAGCAAAAGGGGAAGATTTTTACTGGCGTGGTGGTCACAAATTGCCCGAAAGATGGGAAAAATGTATAACAAGCGATGGAGTATACTTTGAATAAAGCACTTTTTATCATTCTTCCGAATTTTTTTAGAAAAAAAATCCGCATTTCATACTTGTACACCTGGTAAGTAAAGTAAGGACTGATGATTGTATTACACACTAGCATTTTGGACCACCCCGAAAGATTTCCTGCAATCCTTCTGAAAAACCCAATCTTTTTCCCCAACTTTTTACATAAATAGTTAAATGCTGCACAAAATTTAGTTGTGGGTCTAAAACCACTCCCAAATATTTAATTTCATAAACCTGTTCAATAACCGCATTGTTTATCTGAACAACATGAGTATTATTATCAAACTGACCACACCTACCCCTTGTGCCCAAAACCATAAATTTTTTCAGAATTTAATTTGAGTTTGTTAACACACAACCAATCATACAGGACAGCCAACTCACCATTTAATACTTCGGTGGCTTTCGTAAAGTCGCCACCAGCAATAGAGACAAGTGTGTCATCAGCAAACAGGCACACAAATGATTTTTTTTTAATACTCTAATCATTTACATACATAATAAATAAAAGTGGGTCTAACACACTCCACTGCGGCACCCCATAACAACTCTCAGCCCCCCTGGATATATTATTACCTACTATGGTCTTATGATAACGCTCACTCAAATAGTCCTATATTAGTCTTAATGCCGAACCTCTAATACCGTACGATTCTAACTTACTAATCAACATATCTCTATTAATAGTTTCAAACGCCCGCTTCAAGTCCACAAATACACCTAATACCACTTTGTCTTCATTAATATCTCTCCTCCAGGTATTACACATATATTGCAAGGCAGTATTACAGGAATGCCGGCTCCGAAAACCCGACTGTCCTTCATACACTAAATTATTTTTTTCAAAATAGTCTTGTAGTTCTTGCTTAATTACTATTTCGATTATTTTTTTAACCGATTATAATAAATTTATTAGCCTACATTCCTCAGGACAACTGGGAAATGCAACCTTGGCAATCGGTCTTATGATACTAACTTTAAGTTCCCTAGGCATACGGCCCTGGACCAGAACTAAATTGATCAAACTAAGAAGTGGGTATCCAACTACACAAAATAATTCCTTAATTCTCTTAATATTTATATAACTATCGCTAGATGAGTTATTTTTCAAATTTGATACAAGTTTGTTTAATTTATTAAAAGTTACTTCCTGAAATTTCAGCAGGGCTTGCATGGGTTCTGGCCTCTCCTGCAAATGTGGTAACTGTTTGATCTCTATACTGTTAGCTATATCTTCAATAATATCTTTATAATATTTATTGAAATTTTCTTCTATACTCTCATTATATCCATTAAACTTTTTATTTTCTATATCAAGACTTTCTTTATTTTGTCCTATCAGTTCTTTTATTGTCTTCCACATCAGCCTACTATTATTTTTAAAACAATCAATTTTTTCTTCGAAATATTTCTTCTTTTCTTGCCTTAATATAGTCGTGACTTTATTTCGCTTTCTTTTAAAATTGTCCCAATCTTCCTCTGCATCTGTCAATATGAACCTCTTATAAGCCAGATCTCGTACTTTTCTTGCTTCTGTTACTTTTGAGTTCATCCATGGATTCTGTTTAAGACATACTTTTCCAGGGGATATATTCCATCGATAGTTTCTGTAATGTTCGTCATAAAATTTCCATAAACAACGTTTACGTCAGTCGATGTTGTCTCCCAATATTTTCCTAGAATAGAATGTCTAATTTCATTTATTTTATCATTATTAAATTTCCTTATATATACAAATTCTTTTTTATGTTTCATTTTACAACTTTTTCTTTCGGACATATTCGGGAAATTTCTTGGAAGTTCCGTTAGAATAAAATTATTAGTTATTATCCAGTCAATTAGTGTAGATGATGTATTTGTAACTCGCGTTGGTTGTTCGACAATTTGTTTGAATCCACAATCAATCATTAAAAGCTTGAGCCTGTTGGCTGCAAATGATCTATACTAAGATTACCATGTGGTGAACGATAGAGATTTCCAAATATCACCGACCGTCCATTTTGTTTTATCTTTATAAAGATTGCCCAATGTTCTAAGTCTGAGGTAACCTAATATTATCAAGCTAGTCTATAACTTGTCTACCTGAGGTAATTATAATCAATCTTAATAGTTTGATGTGTTTGTGCGGTTAAATAATAAGAAGCCAAACTCTAAAATAATTTTGTTAACTAGAGTACTACCAATTGTTGATTTTTTTTACTTGGTATGATTATAGATAAAATAAACGTTTTATTAATTGAATTTCATAAAATGTAAAACCTATGCGGCATCCCGCGAATGCTGGATTGCAATCCCTACTTTCCAGCCACTTTACGATCTGCCTGTTGGACTCAGGCGTGGAGCGGTCGGTCCATGTTTTGTCCATTGGTACGACTCGACGCAAAAAACTCCTTTCAATTACGCCGAAGCAGTGTCAAGTAGCGTTCTGAATCTTCACGTTGCTGTTTTTGATCACTATTCATGCAAAATATACCTCAAGCGTTCTGTTGATCTTTTCATGTCAGCTATCTGTCTCACTTTTACTTTGCGGTTATTCAGAACAATATAGTGAGTTTTTTTGTATTGAACATTATTTTAAATTTTCGATGTTCTTGGATATAATGCGAAGGTTTTAATCGAATAAAAAATTTTCCTTAGCAGATACAGACATCAGGTTTTGACAGGGTTATAAAAAAGAACATTCTTTACCCTGTGCAGTTACAGAAAATCGGATAGGATTTTTCGTTTTTGAATAAGTGTGTTTCAATTTTTTATTTGTTTTAAAATTTCGATGTTCTCGGATATAATGCGAAGGTTTTAATAAAATAAAAAATATTCCTTAGCAGATACAGACATCAGGTTTTGACAGGGTTAGAAAAAAGTAAATTCTTTACCTTGTGCAGTTACAGAGAATCGGATAGCATTGTTCGTTTTTGAATAACAGTGTTTCAATTTTTTATTTATTTTAAAATTTCGATGTCCTGGGATAAAATGCCAAGGTTTTAATCAAATAAAAAATTTTCCTTATCAGATACCGACATCAGGTTTTGACAGGGTTATAAAAAAGAACGTTCTTTACCTTGTGCATTTACAGAGAATCGGATAGCATTGTTCGTTTTTGAATAACAGCGTTTCAATTTTTTGAACATCCCGAACGTGGTACATCATTGGCGCTTGTACGACCGCATTTATTTTCGCGAAACCATCCACTTATAATTACTTTAAACGGAGAAGACGTGTCATAACACTTCTCAAGCCATTCTTGGGTTTTGGCTGTATTTTTTTCCCATCAAAAAACAATGTTTAACCACCACACGAAATTCTTTTTATTCCACCACTCAAACAACTGTAACTCGCAAACTAATACACAAAATGGCATAAAAATTGTACATGAATCTTCTGAGAGTTGACACTAACTGACAGTCATAGTTCTTTGTTTGTGCTGCCATCTTTCGGAAAGTCTCGGGACTTTTCACCCCATGTAGTACAAATGTACGAATGTTCAAAATTACAACTTCGTTGCTTTAATAGTACAGAGGACGGGCAAGTCAGTAAGTAATTCTATATTTTAAATTCTAAAGAAATGAACATTTTCTCCAGAAAAACTATTAGTATTGACATTGCAGATGACAGTCAGATTTTAAGGAGCTTTAATAGTCTTAACGCATTACAGGCGGAACAGGAAATTAATTACTGTGTAAACTCGATGTTTACCTACTCTAATAACAATGGTTTGAAGATAAATCCGAGAAAGTCGGCAGTACAGGCTTCGGCAAATTTCAGGCCCAGGAGAGAATTCCGTTTGTTACTGAATATAAAAATTTGGGAATATTATTTGATAGTAAGCTCAGGTTTAGAAAGCAGGTTTCTTTGGTAGCTCAAAGGGCGTTCATTACGTAATTTATATAAGAATCGGCATATCCTCATTTTGTCCTTAAAAAAATATTTGTGCGTGACTCTTGTCCTTTCTCACTCTAATTATTGTAATTTTGTTTACGGTCCGTGCCTGGACCTTATGTCGAAGTCTAAGCTGCAAAAAATTCAAAACTCCTGTGTACGTTTTATTTTTGGATGTAGGGAGAGGGATCATGTGAGTGACAGGCTGAAGGAGCTGAAATGGTTGCGTATTAAGGATAGAGAAAGGCTACATCTGGGTTGCTTTTTGCATAGACTGTTGAGGACCGGAGTGCCACAGTATCTGTGTGAAAGGCTGCATCATCGAAGTTCGATGCATCAGCGTAATACTATATAGGTACAACGACCGCTTTCAAATACCTAGGCATCGTACAAGTGTTTAAACAGTCTTTCGGCTATACATCTGCTAAACTTTTGTACCAAATTCCTGAAGGTTTGCTTGCTCTGTCTGAACTATCTTTCAGAAGGCAGCTAAAAGAGATTTTATTTTAGACTTATTGACTGTTATTATAATGTCTCTTTTATAGGGTAAGGTGGGGATCACGGTTTGTATATGGGTATCAATATGATGTAGAATTACAATGTTTTCCTTTTTTAGTTTAGAGTAAGTAGAGTTTAAGTACTAATGGATACTTCTTAAGTTGTATTAGTTTGTATTTTTATTTTATTTTTTGTATTTCTTTTGTATATTTTTGAGAACTCCGTTAACAACAGCACTGCTGCATTTCGCCGAGTATAAAATAAAGACGTTTATTATTATTATTATTATTTTTTATTGTTCATTCTAGGCTTTTCAATCTTATTCTATTTCGGAGAAAGAACGAGTACAACGAAACGGTTTTTAAATTATTGGATAAAAGAACAAAAATCCGTTAATACTTGGCATCATAGCCTGCTTTATCCAAAGTACCGAAATGTTTATTGGAGCCATTCGGAGGGTCTCGTGTCAACGGAAATTGCTCAAACTACCGTCCTATATAGCCCGGTCGAGTTTTGGCAAAATCCCCAAATTTAAATCAATCACTCGTTCGGACGAGCTACTTTTAAGCCTTCCAATTTGGCTCGGAGCTTAAAAGTTTTTCCTTAAGAAATAAACCAAGTTTTTAAGTTGACAGCAATTAACAATTAATGTCATGTTTATTTTAATTTTATCTTGTAATTTTATTAATAAAATGTGCTACGAGGAGAATGAAAAAAACCTCTGTTGTATATCAAACTACAATCCTGGAAAATATTTCTTTAAAATAATGTCATCTCTTATGAAGCAATTGGCAGATAGAAGCGTTGTATTAACAGGTCATCATTTTTACTTTACTATTAATTAACAAATACTTTCTCCCCCCACAAGGATATATATCGCTTTACTTGGGAGAGACCATCATTAAATCAGAAATCCATAGTAGATTATATTATAACTAAAGTTCAATCCACATTCAAGATATACGACATCAGAGTTAAGAGAGGAGCCAACTGTGACACAGATCACCATCTATTGACTACTAAAATATAGGATATGTGAAACAAGGACGCTATCTCTCGGCAGCTATCCACATTACACAAGATCTAAGACAAGGGTGTTGCCTTTCACCAATCTTATTTAATATATTTGTAGACAACGCTCTAAAGAAATGGAACCGCACTTGTCAAAGCATGGGCATCCCCATTAGTGATAACCACCTATTATCGTTAAACTTTGCAGACGACTAAGTAATAATAACCCAAGATGCATTCGATATGGAATATGTATTGAAGAGAATATACACAGACTACAGGGAATGGGGACTAGAGGTGATCCTTGAAAAGATGGAGTATATGGTTATGTACTTGGAAATAGAATTTGATGTCTTAATTAACAACGATACACATGTCAAACAAGTCAAGGAATTTAAATATCTAGGAGTACTGGTTGACAACAAAAATGGTATAGGTAAAAAGGAAATACAGAATAAAATACAAAAAGCCAGGAGGATCATAGGAGCTCTTAACTCAATATGATGGGATCAAAACATAACTACACAAAACAAAAAGAGAATTGGAAGAACAATGGTAGAATCGGTTTTAAGTTATGGTAGTGAACTGTGGGTAATGAAAGAAGAGGATAAAAGAAAAATAACGACGATAGAGATGGATTACCTGAGAAGAAGCGCCGGAGTGTCCAAATTTTCACATAACAAACCAAGAAATACGCAACAGAACAGCAGCAACAGAAACAATTATACAAAGAACAGAAAATAGAGGATTAAAATGGTTTGGAGACCTGCTTAGAATGAACGATACAAGATGGCCCAAAAGGCTCTTGACATGGAAACCACCGGGAAGAAATAAAAAAGGACGACCACTTAGATCCTGGGATGAAGATATGAGACAAGCCATGAGGTCACGAGGAATAGACGAAGAGATGGCGGACGATAGAGAGATTTGGAGAAGGCGAATGGGAACACACTTAGTTGTATAATTGTTATATATTACTTGTCTATATATACAGTTAAACCCAAATATATATATATATATATATATATATCATCATAAGAGCATCCTAAAAAGATTCAACATTATTAACGTTCATCAATATGGCTTTTGTAAGCAAAGATTAACAGACGATCTTCTAACTTATGTAACACATGTTTGGGACAATGCAATTGAACACTTTGAAGAATCTCGAGCGGTTACACTTGATATTTCCAAGGCTTTCGACTGTGTTTGACATGATAAATTGTTAGCTAAGCTTTGGTCTTGTGGTACGTCTGAAAGGCTTTGTTTTTGGCTCTCGAGTTTCCTCAGAGAGCGTTCTTTACGAGTGGCGGTCGACGGATCTCGTTCTAATACCTTCACTATCAACACCGGTGTTCCTCAAGGCTATTTCCTACTCTCTTTCTCATTTACATTAATGATCTGCTTGAAAAGACCAGAAATCTATTCCACAGCGTTGCAGATTACAAGATAATCTATTTTAGGGTGACAGTGACCAAGTAGAATTTAACGCTACAAAAATCCTGGTGGCAGTTTTTGCTAAAAAGTTAACTTTGCCGAATCCGACAGAGTTATGTCGGGATACTCCATTCCTCTAGCATCGTCACTTAAATTGTTGGGCCTTAACTTGGGAGCAAATATGTCTTCACATCAACATGTCGCATGCCCAGCAAAAAAAGCTTCTCAAAAGCTAAGAATACTAATTCGAACTAGAAAACTTTACATTCCACAACTGTTTTGTCATCATCATCAGCTATGCAATTCATCGTCGGACATAAGCTTCCCCCAAGTACGTCCATCTTCTTCGGTTTTGGGCCTCGTTTATCCACTTTTATCCCACTCGTCTTTTGATGTTGTCAGAACATCGGGTTTGCGGGCGTCCTCTAGTTCTTTTCTCATTCCAGGGCCTCGATTATCAGAGAGCCTTGCGATATAACCCGCCCAGCTCTATTTCAAACTGCTTACCCTCTCAGCTACATCAGGTAACTTGGACTTTCCCCTCATTTCTTCATTAATCAGCCTCAACGATATTCCCAACATCCTCCTTTTCGTCACTCATTGAGCTACTTGTAGGCGATTTATAATTTCTTGATTCAAAGCCTACAACAATGGTGGATCCATTGTCTCATATTGCATGAAAAAATCCTTTTCATTTCTCTTAAACAGGTCTAAACAGCGCTCAGAATCATCAACGCGTTGTTGTTTTTGGTCCACTGTAAGCAAACGCAGTACCTATTTTTTCTTGCCCAAATGTTCATGCAAAATATGACCCACACGTTCTTTTGATATTCTCAGGATGTTAGCTATCTCACACAATTTCACTTGACGGTCATCTAAAACAATTTTGTGGATTTCTTTGTGATTTTCTGTGTAACCACCTCATTTGGGCGGCCAGAGCGTCCAGCATCATTTGTATCTGTACGACCGCGTTTAAATTCAGCATACCAATAAATGGTGAGTGATTTTCCAAGGGCAGAGTCCCCGTAACACTTATCAAGTCATTGCTTTGCTTGAACGGTATTTTTTCCCATGAAAAAACGATGTTTAATCAACACACGAAATTTGATTCGTTCCATTGCACAGTGTGTCGTCTAGTACAAGTTAGCTGGACAAAATTATTTTTTCACTTATTTCAATTGTTCTTGTATTTTCTAGGCATATTAAGTTATTTTAAGAAAAAATTCATCGCGTTGGTTTTTTTTTTATGGGCGTGGCTAATTTTTTCCCCTAAATTAGTCAGCTACGTAGACATATTTAACGATAACTCGGGAACAACTTGTCAGATTTTTATAAATAAAACATTAAAAAATGCGTAACAAAAATTTTATTAAAGTTGATTGAATATTATTTTATTCTATCTTTTATCGTTTTGGAGTTATTTAGAAATTAATGGAGAGAAAAAAAAAATTTTTTCGTGTAAAATTCATTATTTTTTTCGGTAAAAAAGCGCAATAACAAAAGAAAAACAAAATATTATACATTTTTCTGACAGCTGCGTATCTGGAAAATAAAATAAGGTATTAATCATGAAAATCGGTTAATAAATGTGGGTTTTATTCACAATTTACCGCAGGTACTCAATATCGATAAAATTTGTGTAATACAGCCACCCTTGCATATCGCGGTGGGATTGCATCAGCTTAGCAGGTAGATAACGGAACTAAAGGGCAAGGGTATTTTGTATGGTTATTAGAATTAAAAATTATAATACAGTGTCTTTCATTTAGCTGCATTTCGCTTACCTGTATTTTTTGTCCAGCTGCACAAAACATTGTATAACAAAAACAAAATATTCTGCGTATGTGCACGAATTTTTCTACAAACTTGAATGTGCAACTAAATGAAAGACACTGTATTATTATTTTTAATAATAACCAGATGAAAAATCATTTATTGCATTTGTCAATTAAAAATAAAACAATTAATCCATATTACTTAGTTTTATTGACACAAAAAGGATAAACTCAAATAATACCTGCCTTTCAGGTAGGTAACTTGTGCATTATACATACATAAGTAGTTGGTATTTTAAAATGTTTTTGATTTTTTTAAGGTACATATTTCTTGCTGTTCAGTTCAAAAAAAATTGTTTTTGAAAATTCCAGTCAAAAATTGTTTTTGTTTAATTTTAAAATAAATGTTATAAATGCTCTGTAATAAATTTAGCATAATGACACTGACTGTAATTATATGTAAAATAAAAATACTCATTTATTGATAAAGAAAAATTTACAAGTCAAGGTTTACATGTTTAGTACAAGCACTACATAACTCAAAATAGTAGCTGAACCTAATAATCATCATCAGAGTCTTCTGATGAGTCGTTTACTGTATAATCGTCATCATTTTGTGGCATTGTGCGACAATATGATGACGATTCCAATCTTGACTCTTCTATGCCAGGGCTTACAGTTAACTTTAATACATCTGTACATATTTTTTCCGGCTTTTTTTGGGAATTTCTCGAAGGCTATTGATCAAAGGATCAGATGTTATAATTAACATGCACAGTAAGTCTCTATTCGTGGCAACACGCGAGCACTTGCGGGTGTTGTACTCCCTAAATCTGCGGCAATCTTTGTTCCGTACTTCTTGAGCCTCTTCGGAAAGCTGCCCAATTGGAAGCAATGCCACTTTGATGACTTCTGTGCTGTGAATTAATATTTTATGCACAGTAGCAGGCATACAGTACCACGAATAGAGACTAAGATAATGTTTTCTGGTTTCAAGACAAAATTTTTTGAATTCAACTAAGTTTATCTCGAATCCAGAAGACAATGTTCTCAAAATAACATCAAACTTTTTTATAATTGTAACATCCAACCCTGTGATCTGAGCAATCATCTCAGCATTCTTAAAAAAGCGACGGGCTGTATTTCCATCATTTGAAGAACCAAATCCTGGCTTTGGTTTATCTACAATGAGTCCCATCTCGTTCTTAAATTTCAATTTGATTTCCTCGGAACGAACCTTGATATCTGCTTTATCTTCGTTGCTTCTAGCCTGCCATTTCTTAATATTCAACTTGTAACTGATATGTAAAAGACATTCGAAGCAACGAATCCAAGCATGAAGTGTAGATGAACCAAAGCCAAAATGTTCTTGATTGCTGTTAAACATCGCGCGGTCATCGTTCATCGTCTTGGGGGTGGCGCCACAGATGAAACACTTTTGGGATGAACTAGTTTCCGTTAAGGCGTTACACACTTTTCCGTCTGTCATTGTCAGCAAAAGTTCGTGTTTTACAGAGATTTGAGAATCACCAAAGTTGATAAGTGTTGGAAGAAGAGCATTAGCTTCTTCCCACAATCTATTTGTCTCCACTAACGTGAAGTTGTTCGTTTCTTTGGCAAATATAAATTTGATTGGGCGACAATACAAAGTTGATGAAGGCCGAGGATTTTGCCAAATAATTTTGGACCCATCATATAACTTAAGGGGAACTAAAGAAAATGCGAAAAGAAACTCGTCCGTATATTCAGTGTTCTCAAATCTCTGTTTGTATGTGCTGTGCCCAGAACTTCCATCACATCCCCATTTACTAACAAGTGTAAACGATGAACTTGTTGGGAGCACACTGCTGATAACTTCATTCTGTGCTAATACTAGACGTTCCACTGTTTTATTTAATAAGGCTTGCAAATTTATTTCAGCACGAGTTTCTGTTATAGCAATGTGCTCCTCTGCAGGGTAACAGGCCTGTTTGGACTTTTTTAAACTAAAATATGACGAAAACACATTATGCCCCGCCTTCATGGACCACTTCCTAGTTTGTTTGTAAGAATGCGTTGTTGACTTAGAATCTATATAGTAAGCTAAGGCTTCGTCACTACTTAATTGCCTAGGATTAACGGAACTGGTATTTTTAGACTTAATAATATTATCTGGGCTCTCACTAATGTCTCTAATCACATTGGCAATTTGCCTTTGCCCTGCTGAACGCACAGCAATTTCGGCAGCAGTCACCAATTCACTGACACTTCGGGATTCTACGAGATCCACGACGCGACGTTTCTTCGTCTTAAACGACGATTCCTCGAAATCTTTGCGAGGTCTTCCTGCAGGAGTCACATTCTCACTTGATGTTGAAGGTTGTGGCGCAAAAGAACTCGCAGTAAACTGTATGTCTGCTTCATCCAACCAATTCTTATTTTTAATTAAAAAACGCTCCTTCGACTTTCCTGAAGCCAACCATTTGGCACCAAACTTATTAGACAAGTTGGATATCTTCAACTTTATTTCTTTTTGGCTGCTTTCAGTAATGTCACTAAAGTGAAATTTTGAAGAAAGAAAGTCATATACGCGCGAGTTTTTTTCATTCTTCGTGTGTTTCAACCACTCCTCAAAAAAGGCTACCCTTGAAATAGAGTAAACGTGTTCTGGAAAAAAAGAAAAAAAAACATGTTGTACTGAAGGGTGCTAAACAATATGTATATTTTTACGAAGAATAAAGTTATTTCTGTGTAATATCTAAAAACCAGCCCGGATAGAGGTGAATGTCTGTATATTCTGAACTTTCAAAGTTTTTTTTTTTTTGAAAACACGCTAAAATATATAGGCTATTTAAAAAAAATACTAAAAATTCAAATTAATAGATTCTGATTAAAAAAATACATTAAAAAATAGTAGTTACCCTCAGTATTAATATTCATCACAAAAACTTTCACAATATTACAATATGTCACTATAAGATGTGCACGAAAGTGTCGCTAAATTGCAACTGAGTGATTGAAAGAGCTGCATTAAACTCATTACCTGACTTCTGACGCTTATGACTCGCCACTTGCAAATTTGATAAACAACCTTTTCTCGGAATTCGGGGTTTGGTGGTGTTGTTTACGTTTTGCAAATAAGATTTCCTGGAAATCATAACATGAATTTTGTCCACCTAGCATGTTTTACGCGACATACTGTGCATTGTTTTGAAACTATCAAAAGTAGCGTCACTAAAACCACTGTAACTTGTAAACTAATCGTCGAAATGTCATGAGATTTTGACACGTATCGTTTGAAAGTTGATACTTCCTAAAAATCATATGAATATTTTTAAAAGCCGACATCTGTGTGTCAAACCGAAAACTTTTCAGCCTACGTGTTATTTGTAGAAAAAAATCTATATCCTTGTTTTAATAGTTACAAAAAATTAATCAAATAGAAATAAGTTACTTATATTGAACAAAATACTATCAGACTTAGAAATGAAATATCCCCAAAAAAAAGAAAATGTTCACTCAGCAGCGATTTGATTGCGCAAAGAATGATAAAGTCAGCCCGTGCATCGGCCTGTCAGGTGTATTAACGCGGTGAAATATGGCCTGGGCAGCTTCACTACGACAGTGAGGGATTGCTCTACAATCTGATGAAATTATTTAACTGACAGTGTGTACTTACATGCCATATGAACAAGAAAAATTGCTCGGAAAATGATAAAAGGAGTGTAAGTAAAATTTTGTAGAAGAATACATAAAATCATATACGAGGCGTGCTTGTTAAAAGAATGAAAAATAAAATAAAAGCTGTGCAATATTTCAAAGGGCGTTTTAACTGTATTCGTTAAAAGGAAATCTGTTAGTTTAGGTTAGTCCCTAAAATGTATTTCTATCCATCCTTTTTGATGATAATTCTGCAGACGAAAAAAATTGATGCGTAATTTTGAAGTTACTTTAAACGTGTATGTTACTACATGGTGTGAAAAGTCCCGAGACTTTCCAAGAGATGGCAGCACAAACAAAACAATAACCGGTCAAGTGCAAGTTGGACTTGTGCAATTAGAGTTCCGTACGTTGATGATCAGTGACTTCACAAAACACATCCCCAAATGAGTTTTCAACAAAGTTTTTTTTTCGATCTTTAGTGAAAACTGATGACCTTGAAATTTTTGTTTTTTTATATATACCAGATAAATTAATTACAAGTACACGGCTAGGGAAGTCCACTTACTATTCGTCGATTTAACTAAAGCTTACGACAACGT
Source organism: Pachyrhynchus sulphureomaculatus (assembly GCA_019049505.1). Taxonomy (NCBI): domain Eukaryota; kingdom Metazoa; phylum Arthropoda; class Insecta; order Coleoptera; family Curculionidae; genus Pachyrhynchus; species Pachyrhynchus sulphureomaculatus. The sequence goes on from CM032447.1 coordinate 18,316,480, forward strand.
ACCCATCAGTAAATTATGAGAAATATTGGAAAGAACGACGATAAATAATACAATAATTCGAGCCATTAAAAATCTCTATACAGATTCGATATCAAGATTAAAAATAGGAAATATACTATCCGGAACATTCCAAATAACCAAGGGTCTTCTACAAGATTACTCCTGATCACCTACTCTATTTAAAGTATATTTAAACTACGCACTAAAACAGTGAAGAAACAAATGCCATGGTATGGGAATCCCACTAACAGACGAAGTATCCCTTTATACTCTCCACTTTCTTTGCGGATGACCAAATCGTAATAGCGCAGGATAGTGATGATTTGGAGTACATGAGCCGGAAATTAATAGAAGAGTTTAACAACTGGGGTTTAAGCCTAAATCTTAACAAAACTAATTATATGCGCGTAGGAGAACCTTCAGAAGTTCTTATATTAAATGACGGGGAATTTATAAAATCATCTGAAGAATACCCCTACCTAGTAATTAAAATAACTAACTCAGGGAGAACAGAAAAAGAGATTGAAACAAGAATTTCAAAAGGAAAGAGAGTTACAGGTGCCTTAAATTAAATCTTATTTATTTATTTATTTACGGTTCATTAGAACCTAATTTAACTATCGGATAGGCATATTCTTACGATGTTGATATAATAGTTGCTTAAACTTATTTATGGTTTCACAATTTTTAATATTATTTGGTAGGTCATTAAAATGTTTAAGTCCTTTATAATAAAGATTTGCTCGATCAGCTTCATTTGTAATTCCCACTACTCGGAAGTCATTTCGTCATCTGGTGTTGTAGTTGTGTATCTGATTGACGTATCTAATTTTCTCGGTCAAATATGCGGGACAATTTTCTATCTTTATATTATAGATGAATTTCATTGCGTAATAAAATAAGCTCTTCCTTACACTCAGCCAATTTAATCGATCTAACATATCTTTTATGTGCATATCTCTAGGCTTCCGCAATATAAATCTCATTGCCTTGTTTTGAAGTTTTTGCAGTAGTTCTATTTGTGTATCCTTAGCAAGAAATAATACCGAAGGACAATAAATAAAATGTGGCTCAATTATGCTTCTATATATTAATATTTTATGGTATTCACTTATGATGTGGCACGTTCTATACATGAGATAAAGTTTTTGGTTTATTTTATTCACTAAATATTGAAAGTGTGCATCAAATTTAAGTTTACAATTTATCATTATACCCAAGTATTTAATTTCGTTTACTTTTTCTATTTCACGATTATTTATGTATAATTTATGATTATTATTATAGTTATTATGTGATATTATCATATATTTAGTTTTATCTGTATTTAGTTTTAACATATTTATACACATCCACTTGTAAAGAATATTCATATCAGACTGCATTTTAATAATAGCCACATCCAAACTAACATCACTAATTGCAATCAGTGCATCGTCTGCAAATAGTCTAACATCCCCGTACTTTAAACCGTCTTTAATGTCATTTATGTATATGAGAAAAAGTACCGGCGCAAGGACAGAGCCTTGAGGCAGACCAATATTCACTGGTATCGCTGATGATGTCGTGTTTCCAATTTTTGTTTGTTGCTTTCTATTCGATAGATAATCTTCAAACTATTTTACTTCCATATCACGCACTCCAATGTTGTGTAGTTTCATAAGCAATAATTTTCTGTCTATAGTTTCAAATGCTCTTTTTAAATCTTTGAAAGTTGATACAATGTATTTTTTATTCATCAAATCTTCACGCCATTCACTTATAAGATAATTAATTGCAGTTTCACATGAGTGTTTGCTTCTAAAACCCGATTGCTCTGGAATAATAATATTGTTATCATTCAAATATTGCAGTAACTGATTTTTTATCACTGTTTCAAGAATTTTTTCGTCACTTGGAAGCGTATTTATTGGCCGAATCTCTTCAGGTTTTATAGTATATTTTATTTTTTCAATTGGCACAATTTTAGAAGTTTTCCATTCGTTAGGCACTTTTCCTTGCAGCATGCTATTATTGATGATATTGGCGTAAAAAAAGCCGTGTACGTTATAGAATGTTTAATTACACCTTCAGATAAAATATTCTTACCGCCAATTTTATTTTTAAATTTTTTAACTATTTCAATTATTTCGTTACTATCTACCGTTTGAAATTTAAATTGGTGATTAATTATATTTTTATTTCCCATAGTATTCTGCACAACGTCTATACCATTTTTTAATGTCAATGACACTCTGAACAAAGAATTTATTGAAAAGTTCAGCAATTTCTTTGGCATTTTCTTTGCTGTTTCTTTGATTATTTTCAATTTTATTCTGTACATATTGCACTTTCTTCTGTTTAATCATATTTTTATATAATTTTTTCTCTGTCTTGTAATCTTCCCAATCATTAGTTATTTTGGCTATTTGGTATTTTTCATACTTTATTCTATGTATTTCTGTCAGTTCCAAATCATACCATTTGTTCATCAACTTTATATTTACGGTTTTTTCTTCAGTTAGCGATAACATAATATCCTTCAATGCGTGGCCTATGAAAAACACCTTAAAATCTATATCACCGTTTAACATATCACAGAAATTTATCATTCGTAACATTTCGATAATTTTATCACAGTCATAGTTTTCTCAGCAGATATACAACTCGATCTTTAAAAGTATTGTGCTATATGGATGTGAAATGTGGCAAATGCACTCTGCAACAGAAAATAAACTAAGGGTAATTGAAATGGATTTCTTACGACGATCGGCTGGTATTTCACGTTTGAGTTGAGTCCGAAACGAACGAATAAAAAATATTATGGACGTTGATAAAACAATAGTAGAAGACGTAAAACAAAGACAACTCTGCTGGTACCGCCACATTCAACGCATGGGCCATAAGAGTTAACAAATACTACAGTGAACACCGTTAGAACGAAGGAAGAAGGAAAAACCGAAAACAGCGTGGCTGAGTGGAATATAAAGAACTGTCTGAATGTTTGAACGAAATTTGGAACCTGGCGATTGGAATGACCGAAGAAGATGGCAAATAGAAACCGTAGAGCGTAGAAGAACGCTATGAAGCGGTAGATATATAAATTAATTATTAATGGTAATGCACTCCTGATAATTTTCGTTCAATCTACACCCTGTAGAGAATATTCTAGACTTTTTTCAAAATTTTTTGATCAGTACTTTTCAAGTTAAGGTGAGGAGACAGGGATTTTTCGGATTTTTTAAAAAATAATACAGAAATAATCGTGCGCACGTATTACATACATTATATTTTTGAACTCGTTTTTTTACAAGCTTTCATTTGACACCCCACTCGATGACCTGGTAAAAAAAAATTCACTTCTGATTTCACCCCCCAAAACTAACCCCTTAAGTCACTATTTAATTTTCAAAACTACACGGCTCTGATGAGGCCATCAACTCCTATATTAGGGCCAAATTTCAACTTTATATGTCAAATAGTTTCGGAGAAAATCGGGTGTGACAAACTCACAGACAGACGGACACTGAACCGATCTTATAAGTGTTCCGTACGGAACACTAAAAAATAACCCAAGTAAGAGGAATTTTCGTAACTGTGGCAAGGTTCTGTTATTATGAAAATTAGTAATTTAAGAAATTTTCTAAATGTTTATTCATGATTTTTTAAAATAAGGCCGCTCCCTGATTTGTTGGGGCGGTATCGTTTTTCTCGGTGTGCTCGGTACCGATTCGGTAACGAAAACATGCCGAGCGCCTATATTTCAATGAAACTCACCTGACGTGCTCCGCGCCCGCGCATCCCGCGCAAGTCAGACACACCGAGAAAAACAATACCGCACCGACAAATTAGGGAGCAGCCTATAGATAGCTTAAAACTCAATTTAAAAACAAAATATCGCTGTGATGCGGAATTCTTCTGTGCTAGGTGATTTTACAAGCACAAAAAACCGCTCAAGTGCAAGTTGGACTTGCGCAATTGGAGTTCTGTACGTTGATTGCTTTTAAAATAAAAATTTTTGTTACGGAAGTATAAAATGATCCCAAATGACTTTTCAACAAGTTTTTTTTTTCCGATCTTTACTGAAAACTGGTGATCTTGAAATTTCTGTGTTTTTTTATATATCAGATAGATTATTAAAGGTAATGCGCTCATGATAAGTTTCGTTCAATCTATACCCTGTAGAGAATATTCCAGAGTTTTTTCAAAATTTTTTGATCAGTACTTTTCGAAATAAGGGGAGGGACAGCGATTTTTGGCAATTTTTTAAAAATAATACAGAGAGAAGTGTGCGCAAGTATTACATTATATATTTTTTGAACTCGTGTTTTTACAAGCTTTCATTTGACACCCCACTCGATGACCTGATAAAAAAAAAAATTTTCACTTCCGATTTCACCCCCCCCAAAACTAACCCCTTAAGTCAAAAATTTTACTTTCAAAACTACACGGCTTTAATGAGGCCATCAATCCCTATATTAGTGCCAAATTTCAACTTTCTATGTCAAATAGTTTCGGAGAAAATCGGGTGTGACAGACAGACACCGTAGTTATCTTATAAGTGTTCCGTACGGAAGACTAAAAATATGTGACTTTCAGTTAGTGTCAACTTTCAGAAGATTCGTGTAAAATATTGATGGCATCTTGTCTATTGATTTGGGACTTACAGCTGCTTAAGTGACGCTACTTTTGATTTTTGCAAAACGATGGAACAAATAGAATTTCGTGTGTTAATTAAACATTGCTTTTTAATGGGAAAAAATACAACCAAAGCCCAAGAATGGCTTGAGAAGTGTTATGGCACATCTGCTCCGTCGAAAGCAACTGTATTTTTATCAATAGTTTGATGAACTTAAATGCAGTCGTATAAGCACTGATGATGCACCACGTTCCAGTCGTCTAAATGAGACAGTCACTCCAAGAAACACAAAAAATTCCACCATATTGTTCTGAATGACCGCAAAGTAAAAATAAGAAAAATAGTTGACATCGTAAAGATATCCACAGAATGCGTGAGGCATATTTTGCATGAATATTTGCATATGGAAAAACTATGTGCCCGATGGGTGCCGCCTAAGATTCAGAACACTGTTTGGCACTGTTTCGGCGTAATGCAATGTTTACGCCGAAACAATGCCAGAGTTTTTGCGTCGATTCGTAACACTGTGAATGAAACATGGATCCGCCACTACACGCCTGAGTCCAATAGGCAGTCCGCAAAATGGCTCGGACAGCATGAAAGTCGACCGAAGCGTCCAAAAACACAGCTGCAAAAGTTTTAGCAAGTTTTTTTTGGGATGCGCAGGGAATAATACTGATCGGCTGTATTTAGAAGGGGCGAGCAATCACCGGAGACTATTAAGTTGGTTTATTGGACCGTTTGAATAGTGAAATGAAGAAAAAAGGTCACATTTAGCGAAGGAAAAGTATATTGTTTCACCAAGATAATGCACCAGCTCACAAGTCCATAACACCGATGGTGAAATTTGTCCAATCAATTGGTTCCTCATCTTTTATTATTTTATCTATATGTTCGTACTTTAGCGTGTCTTTACCTTTGTGTTTCCTTCTGTCTTCCATCGAATCCAAAATTTTAATTTGTCATCCAACTTTGTTTCTTTGTTACCACTTAAATCATTCTGTCTAACTTCTAAAAGCTTAATGTTCTCCATTTATCGTTCACATCCCTATTGTGTTCTTTGTTTTTCAGGCTCTAGTTTATCGCTTATTTTATTTTTAACCTAGTTTTATCGCCTTTAACTAGCTAAGTGTTAATTCTAGGTATGCGTATTTTCTTTTTTAATTTCTTAAGAGTTACTTTAAATGTCGCTCCCAGTGGATTATGATCTGGTTTTGTATCATCTTCGGAATAAATTTTGACTGATTTCATGGCATTTCGGTATCTCTGGTTAATAAAAATGAAGTATATCTGATTCCTTACTATTTTCTATATGGTATGAGTAGGGGCTGTCCACGTATAGAGTTTTCTCTGGACCAATTTGATCCAAGTATTTGTGTTTACTAAGTGATTTTGTGGACAGTATTTTATCAGTCTCTATCCTCGCTCATTTTGAACACCTGAACCGCGCTCTCCCACAATTTGGTCCAATCCACCTTCGCCGATCTTTGCATTAAAATCACCCAAGACCATGGTGATCTCCTGCCTGTTTGTTATTTTGATGACTGAATTAACGTCTGCATAAAATTCTGCAATTTCTTGCTTTAATTGTAACATTATGATTCTGTCTGACTATCTTACCATGTTTATGATGAATTTAAGTATTTTATGTTTGGCAAATATTCCCACGCCGCACAGTGGGGAAAAACGAAAAATCGTGTTTCAAAATTGTCTAGAGCCTTCAATTTTGGTTCGATTTTGACGATTTTTTTTTTAAATTGAAGCTTATTAAATTCCGAACAAAGTTGTCGGAGCCGATTTTTCAATTAAACTTTTGTTTCAAAATGGCGGACGTTGGTTTCTGATTATATAGCGACTGAGACACAGAAAACGCTTACAGTTTCAAACCAAGTTGTGCTAAAATGCGTGTATGTACAGTCCCTGGCCAAATTATTAGACGCACTGTATTTTTTTTAGTAATTTTATGTTTCTTAAGAGTTTTTATGCAATAATGGTATATTTAAACTACAATATTATTGATTTTTATTTAAAAGAATTGTTGTAGACTACATATTTGTATTTATTTTTAACATATGGCAACACTGTGTTGACAAAGTGATACATGAACGTAAATAAGTACAAACCTGTATCAGTCGCGATCGGAATCGAGTCAGGTACGGACGTGTTTCTGTGGCTTTATGGACTGTGATTGTTTGTTTAACAGTTTTATACTACTCAGTTATTAGTTTATTTTGTATGCAGTATTTTAAAAAAGTAATTGGACTATTTTCATTATGGGTAGAAAAGGCGATCTTTCACCACGTAAAAAAGCTGAAGTGAAGGCCCTTGTGATTGCGAAAACATTTACAAACCGAAAAATATCACGAAGATTGGAGGTTTCTGAAGCTAGTGTACGACGCATAAAAAAGAAAATTGAGTCAGGGAAGGAATTAAGCCCGAAAAGAAAGAAAAGATGCGGTAGAAAACCAATTTTCACTCCACGGTCAGAGAGATGTTTGAAGAAAATTTGTGTAGAAAACAGATTTGCTACCACAAAGGTAATAAAATCACAACTCCAGGATGCTAGCGTAAATGCTTCTGAGCGCACTGTTCGAAGAAAATTGAAAGAATTAGATTTTAAGGCCTGTCGCCCCGCCAGGAAGCCCAAGTTAACAGCTGCAATGAAAGCAAAGCGCCTGAAGTGGGCCAAACAATGGCAAGACAAAGATGTGGACTTCTGCAGATCGGTAAGATACAGCAATTTAATCAATAATTGATACATTATTATCATTTTCAGTTAAATAAAGCAAATAAACATGGAAGTTTATATATTTTTCCTATTTTTGATAGGTCTGCTTCAGTGACGAAAGCACATTCGAAATTTTGCAGAATAAAGCTCAGTATGTGCGTCGTCGTCATGGAGAAAAGTTTCATCCTGATTGTGTCGTCCCGACGGTTAAACATCCCACCAAAGTGATGATTTGGTCAGTCATCAGCGACAAGGGCACTGGACGTCTGTACGTCGTCAAAGGAATAATGAGGCAAGATCAGTACAAAGAAGTATTACAAAATCGGTTGATTCCGCAGCCCAGAGAATGGTTTCCAAATGGGGAACCATTCACTTTCATGCAAGATGGAGCTCCTTGCCACACTGCTCGGTCTGTTAAAGCTTTTTTGGCAGAAAAAAATATCCCTCTGTTGGATTGGCCGGGTAATAGCCCTGATATGAACCCCGTGGGAGCTGATGAAAAGAGAAGTGGCTAAAGATGTGATTACCAACAAAACCCAGCTCCTAGAAAAGATTATTCATGTGTGGAATCATCATCCTCAAATGCAGGAGACAGTACAATCTTGCATTGATAGCATGCCGCGCAGAATTAAAGCTTTGATAGCGGCTAAAGGTGGCTCAACTAAATATTGACTTTTACTAACATTAATTTCACTTTTCTTTAAAACTTAATACACTTATGCTTTTCTAAATTAATGCTGTTTTATTTATGTCAAATAAATAGGTAATTGATTGGATAATATAAAAATAAAAAACAAATCAATTTAAAATAATAAAACGGTACAATATCACTCGGTAATTAATATTTTACATGAAATCTTGCAGTGCGTCTAATAATTTGGCCAGGGACTGTATGTTTTTTTATGTCGCAGATAATATATCTAATATCACAGTTACAAGATTGCTGTTGTAGCAAAAAAGTGGCTGCTGTTGCTAAACAGTGGCTAATGCAGCAAAATATTTAACTGTCCCTATTTTAACAAAACGTTTTAGCTGTTGTAGCCATTTTCTAGCTGTGTGAGCTGTCCTTTTCTGCGTGTATCGCTGTTTTTTGTATCTGCTAGAAAATTGTCTACGATACTTAAAATTTACAGCAGCAATATTCTAGCAATAACTGCATGAAAATTTAAATCCCGCAACTAAACTTGAATAACTTGAATGATCTGACTGCCACAGTCTAAATGCCACAGAGAAACTTTCTTGCTCGATTCAATTTTGGCATCCGCCATACTTGATTTGTCATTTTAAGTCATTTGTTGAAACATATTTATAATTAACAACCTTAAAGAAATTATTTATGCAAATGTTATGGATATAAAATAATAATGGTACGTTTATTCATATTTATAATACTTTTATTGTTCATGGCAACCATTTTGGGTTCATTATTATTAATCTTGTAACTGTGATATTAGATATATTATCTGCGACATAAAAAAAACATACATACACGCATTTTAGCACAACTTGGTTTGAAACTGTAAGCGTTTTCTGTGTCTCAGTCGCTATATAATCAGAAACCGCTATTTTGAAGACGTCCGCCATTTTGAAACAAAAGTTTAATTCCAAAATCGGCTCCGACAACTTTGTTCGGAATTTAATAAGCTTCAATTTAAAAAAAAAATCTTCCAAATCGAACCAAAATTGAAGGCTCTGGACAATTTTGAAACACGATTTTTCGTTTTTCCCCACTGTGCGCCGTACCTATGCTGAGGGTTAATATTGCCGCTATAGTAAAACATCCCTTCCCTGAACCAACACTCTCCAGTACTTGGTCACTGTGTTTCACTTATTCTGTGTCTAAGTTTAATAGTAACATTTCTTTTATGATGTATTTACCAGCTTGATACATACTGTGCGCATTCCATGTTGTAGGTACTCGTTGTTTTGAAGTTACTGATCTTACAGGGATTTCGCTGGCTCACGACCGGAGTGGCCCTGCAGTCCTCATCCACCGTATTCCCCAGATCTAGCGATTATTAACTTCTTTCCAAATATGAAAAGGTGTCTCCAAGGAAAGGGTTTTTGCTCAAATGAAAAAGCCGAATGGAAAACTGAGGTTTATTTTAGAGACCTTGACAAATCAAGTTATCCAAATGTTGGAAGATCGTTGAAATAAGTGACTCTATGAAGAACTAGAAAAATAAAATCGATATTTGAGAAAAACATTGTTTTTTTCTTAAGTCTGGGGATTTCTCACCTCAGGTAGTATGTGTTTTAGAGCTCTGCGCATATAATGCTGATTAAAAAAATATATAAAGAAATAGGTATAATTTTAGTTAGTCTATCCCCTTTCATTCCCACGATCTTACTTCTTTAACCTTCTGGTTCCAAAATCTGTCAGATCATCAATCATTATTGGTGATGGAACGTGGTACGTATTAATATAATTATCACCTGTGATTTTTTTTCCTCCTCCGACTTAATTTGCTGATTAGAGGAAAGCAATACGATATCATTATCGCGTAGAATAAATGATTTAAATAATTACAATTGACCTATTTTTTATCTTCTATGGTTTTCTTTTGAAGAGAGGATGTAGGTTTATTAACAGAATAAAGTATTTAATGTCGTATCTAATGATTATTAAATTACACAAAATGAAAGCTGATTTGAAAAAGCTCCAATGAAAAAGTTTTTTACAACACAATTAAAATTTTTTTATTGGACTATAAAGTCTACTTCCACTATTGAAAAAATACTCTAAATCCAGCGATAAAAATGTAAAATGATATTCTATTCTAGTGATACGAAGTCATCAGGCCATTTTTGTCGTTAAACAACGGGGCTCCGGGAAGCGAATGTGCTATAATAGAGACTATTTATCTTCAGTTTTAGTCAGACTGAAAGATTTTAAAGTTTTATCGAAAGCGTTAGTTTTTACTGCCAGTGATTTTCCCTAAATGGGCGATTTAAACGAAATTTTAAATTGTTGTAAAATGTGTTTTCGTGTGTTGGTTGATCCAATTCCTTATATAGACAGAGTGCTATCTCACTGAGTAAAGTAATATACACATTCCAAATCTTTACCTATTTCCAATAATGTGGACCAAGCAGAGGCGGATCTACAACTCTGCACAGGGGGAGAGAAGTATTTTGACAGTACATGCACCATTTCATAAAAAATTTTTAAATAGAACTTTGTATTCACTGAAGCATCAGCACTAAATTAGGCAAGTAACCAACAAATGTATGGTGAAAATTGAATTTATAAATATTTGGTAAAAACACGGACAAAAAATTAAATACTTTGAAAAATAAATAAATAAAACACAATAAAGTAAATAAATAGATATACCAGCCTTGCTTCCTGAAATTTCATCTTCATCTACTTTTCCTTAAATCCAGCATTGGATCAGGGGCTCAGTTCTCTGCCCAACCTTGTTATGTATGTGTATATATATATATATATATATATATATATATATATATATATATATATATATATATATAGATCTTTAGATCTTACCAGTATTGCCCCTCATATAACCCTAACCTTATTTGCGGACAACACCACAGTTCCCACCTCATGCTCAGATATAAATCTGGCCGAAATAGCGGAGTTTTTTCAGTAGTACCATTTATTTAAATAAGTCGGTATTAATGGTAATATATGGCTTCGGTTTACTACAAACTAATTTTAAAAAGGAGGTTGTAAAAGTTTGAAATCTTAGATCTTAGGTTATTTTTTTTGAGTGGTAGAAGTATTTAAGCAAAACACCATATGATGGTCCATATTTATTGTAGGACGCACTACCATTCCCAGTTTATTTAAATTACTTATATATAAGCTAAGATCTCCTTTTTAGTGAATCCAACGTACTTCCTTTTTTTCGAATGTATATTCCGATTTTTTTGTTGAAACAAGAACCTTTGAAGATCACTTGCATTCTTTAAAACAAAATCCTTTTATTGCACAAAATTATAATATATATATATATATATGTATATATATATATATATATATATATATATATATATATATATATATATATATATATATATGGTATATATATGGTATATATATATATATATTTATATATATATATATATATATATATATATATATATATATATATATATAAATATAAATATATGGTATATATATGGTATATATATATATATATATATATATATATATATATATATATATATATATATATATATATATATATATATATATATGTATACATATGGTATATATATATATATATATATATATATATATATATATATATATATATATATATATATATGGTATATATATATATATATATATATATATATATATATATATATAGGGTGTTATGAAAATTGTTTGATATATTAGCACTGGCTAATCTTTATAGAAAAAGACATTGTACCTTTCCTATAATAATTGAATAATGATTTTATGGATCAACGGTAATGATCTAGATCAGTATTCGATTGAAAATTAAAAATAATAAACATATACTTTTTATAGACCTACCTGATGTTTTCATTTTAACTCTAAAAAACCTTAGATTTGTAGCAAAAAAATAGTTACCATTTATATATGGTATTAATCTTGAAAATGTTATGAAAAGATAAGGTCAACTGAACGCCGATGTCAGCTGTTAAGTGGCAATGACCTAGAGTATAAACACACTTGCTGTTTCGTTACCAGGGAATGTCTTCTGAAATAACAGATAAGAAATCTTCTTAATTATGGTTAAATATTATTTTTACTAGGTTTGTGGTATATTGTCTATTGTTTTGTTATTAGATGAATTATATCTAAAATTTAAAAATCTATAATTGTTGAAAAAAACGCGTGTCTTAGATAATACTGCAGAAATGGCGCCTACGTCTAAGCTATTTTGGACAATAACAGTCATTGATCTGATGTTGGGTACGTGTTGGCGAGTAGTTAAAATTTAGTTTTGTCTTTTTTTTTAAAGAATTTTTCCAAAATATTCAAATTTAAAAGACCCTATCAAATGTGTTTCTACATGACCCCACGAACCACCTATTTCAATACATTAAACGATTTTCATAACACTATAAATTTATTTAAATTTATATGTACCATATATATATATATATATATATATATATATATATATATATATATATATATATATATATATGTATATATATATATATATATACAGTAATACCCCGCTTTACGCGAGGGATACGTTCCGAAAAAAATCGCGTTAACTGAAATTCGCGTATATCGAGGTTTATGATTAAACATAGTCAAAATTTAATACAAAAAAAATACAAATCATTTTAATCAATCACTTTAATTCTAAGAACACTTTATGCAATACATACTCTTATTTTTTACGGAAAAATACATCTATTGTCTTTTGGGTAACGTTTTGTTTACGTTCTTGTAAAATACGTTCATAACACCCAACACTGTTTTTAATTGTTTGACACACGGTCAAGACACGGTCATCATTATTGTCTATACTCTGCAATATGTCCAAACCTGAATAAATTTTTGAAAGTGCATTTTGTATTTCCCCTGAAGATAAAACTTTCTCTTCTACTTGTTCTTCCTCATCGTAGATAGGATTATTCTGTAACTCGATCAGATCTTCATTGCTAATAGGATCGTCGTGCGTTGCTACAAGTTCTACGAGATCTTCTACCGTGACATCTTCAAGTTCAGACCCCTCAATCATTGCAGCAATGTCTTCAAGCACTTGTCTCTGCATCTGGACAATTCTTCTAGGTGCTTCCACTACATCTGGCCAAAGATTACGCCACACCCCATTCATACAACTCATTTTAACTTCCTTCCAAGCCTCTTCTATGTTGTGAATAGACTTCATAATGTTGTATGACTTCCACCACTCTCGCATAGACTGTCTTCCTTCCCCGTCAGTTTCATGAATTAGTTGGCTAAAAGTGCGGCGATGGTAATAAGCTTTGAAGTTTGCTATTGCTCCCTGGTCCATAGGTTGTAATATTGACGTAGAGTTTGGTGGAAGGAACTTTACGTACACTTTTAAGTCTCTGGGCGTATCAAGTGAGGTTGTATGTCCTGGGGCATTGTCTAAGAGTAATATAACTTTAGGTTCAAGCCCATTTCTGTCACAGTATGATTTGACTGATGGGCAAAAACTATTAGAATACCATTCTTGAAAAATTTCCCGTGTAACCCACGCCTTTCTGTTTGATCGCCACACAACTGGTAGACTTGTCTTGTCTGTGCCTCGCATTGCACGGGGTGTTTCTGAATGGTACACTAGTAAAGGTTTCAGTTTGAAATCACCAGTGGCATTACCACCCAGCAGAAGTGTTAGTCGATCTTTCGCAGCTTTGAAACCACTGGCTTGACGTTCTTCCTTAGAAATGAATGTTCGAGATGGCATTTTTTTCCAGTAAAGTGCGGTCTCATCAACATTGAAGATGAGACAAGCAGGAATTTTCTCTCGTCTAACGAAGTCTTGAAACTTGTCTGGAAACTCAGCTGCAGCTTGAATGTCCGCGCTGGCCGCCTCGCCTGTTATGTGGATATTGTGAAGATTAGAACGCTGCTTGAACCGATGGAACCAGCCTCTGCTGGCAGCAAAAGTCGGAGTGGCACTCCCTTCTCCTTCTTTTGTTTTCAGCATCTCATACAAAGATTTTGCTTTTGTGCATATGAGATCTTGACTTAGTGGTGTGTTCTTCTTATTCAAATCTTCGATCCAGACTGACAGTAATTTCTCCATTCTTTCTAAGATAGATGATCTCGAACGAGAAAGTTTTGTTGCACTTATAGGTGTTGAACCTTCGCTGGAGATTTTAATTTTTTCCCGATTTTTATAAATCGTTCTCACAGTCGATTCTGAGAGTCCAAAATCTCTCCCAACAATTGTTGCTTTGCCTCCATTTTCCATTCTTCTTAACACTTTCATCTTCAATTCCAAAGTGACGCTTTTACGCTCTTTTTTCTTTACAGGCGGCATTTTTAACGTAGGGTTAAATTATGTATGTATGTATCTCCAATAAATATTAAAACAAAACTGCCAGCCGACCGAACTAACATTACGGAACAAATGAACACACGAAACGAACGAGGAAATCCCCATAGAACAAAGTCGAAGGACAGGGAATTCCCAATTCTTCAAAGAGAATATTCAGAGAAAGCGGGGATCCCCCCGCGACCATAGAGAAGTTAATGACTACATGAGCGCGAAATTTGAAATTCGCGTTATAGTGAAACCGCGCGTAACGGGGTCGCGCTAAGCGGGGTATTACTGTATATATATATATATATATATATATATATATATATATATATATATATATATATATATATATATATATATATATATATATGTATATATGTATATATATATATATATATATATATATATATATATATATATATATATATATATATACGTATATCTTAAATATTTTTTAAAACTCGTACAGTTATGTGATAGAATTCGCTACCCTTTTGAGCCTGTTTAAGTTTTTTATTTAAATTAAATTTGTGCATCCTCGATAAAAAAAAAATTGATCGTGTTTAAAATTTAACACTGATATGTTTGTCTTTTTATTTACTTACTATTTAATCTTTATTACTAAATAATTATTTACATTTAGAAGGTAGAGCCTTGCCGAAAAGTTAGAGCAATTTCCAAAGAAAAGAGCTAAAAAAAATTATAATAAAATGACACACGCACCTAGATACACATTATGGTGCCTCTTTAGAATGTGGTCTGTTAAAAAAATTTGAGTTCTACCTTGCTATAACATTGTTATACAATAATAATTGATAAGATGAACAATTTGTTGTTAATAATGATTTTATTACGAATATACTTACAACTAATATCTATAAGCAGAAGCAATATCCTTTAAAAAGCTGACAATTTGGTCGTCTTCACTCTGCCTTAATATCTCCTAGGATAAATGCTCCAAATGTGGTACTCCCCTCATTTTCTTTAAGGTGTAAAATTTGGCATCTAGCCCCGACCCTCTAGTACCATGTGTATGAGCTCCTGTGAGCGGATTAACATAATTTTGCTGGTGATTAACGATTTGATGGTCAAAGCCTCGCCTGTCAGCGAATGAACAGCAGATTGAAATTGAACCTCTCTTTCTATAATTGGCATTAATATGTTTTCATCTCTTTTTTCTACAATAAAATATCGTATTTCTTGTTTTATTTTCATACGAAAAACTCACGGTCCATCTATTCGTCTACCATGATTTCGACTGTTTTGCACCAGCGCATCGCTATCTTTAGATTCAGGTTGTTGATCACCTTGTAAGAGCCTTCCCCTATTATATTTTCGGCGACCCGCGAATCGCACTTCATCAATTTGTATAGGATCGTCCTTGCTGCTGATTAATTGTCTCTCCGATTGACTGACACAATTGAGGAGCACACTTCGCGGTACTTGTAATACCAATCACTTATGGTACGTGACGACCTTCAGTCAGTTTTTCACATGTTGTACTCGGAATGTCGTGCACGAACATAAACCCCAATTCCAAAATATGACATAAGCTTAAATTATAATGTAACTTGCCGTTCAAATCTGTATATTGGAAGAATTCATTTCCGCTTCTAAACGATTTTGTTGTTTGGCAGCCTTTTTTGGGAAAACGTAAGACTGGAGAAGATGCTCCTCCACGATCTCGTTTCCTTTTTCTTTTCATTTCCGCACCACACCTATCATATATGTTATTTTTGTCATTCTACATAAGTAGATTATGTAAAAAAGTCACTGCTGCATCTTCGTTAAAAGTGATATTAATATAAAAATCTCGCAAAAGCAAGACTTCTTTTGAAATATATACCTATTAGCAACTTGTCAATGTCATTAATAACGAGACTTACCCTATTATTTTATTGCTTTGCTTAGAAATGTATTTATTGCAGGTAGACCGCACGCGCAATTAAGATTTGCGGGCAAACCGCATGCTACAGCGGTATCTACATTATTTTCTTCCTAACTGGACCTTCCTGCACGTATTTATAACCTCTGCATATCAACCCAATTTCGAGAACATCTAAATAAACTTCTAATTAATTCCACTTAATCAGAAGAATAAATGTAAATGTAAAATTTAACAAACCACATCGACAAATTATAATCGAAGGCATCATCAAAAATAAAGGCTAACGTAATGACACTTCTATAATCCGCCATTATTGGCCTGTCATGCAACCGGACAAAGAGTCAATTAGAACGAAAATCATGGAAATCGAATTATATGTACGTCGAATTGCGTCGCGGTGCTCGGCGTCCTTTTCCCCAGGCGCCGTTAGCTCTCTCTCTGATTTTAACAGACAGAGTGCTAACGACCATTGCCTGATCGACAAACAAAAATCCATGAATAATATGAACGGTTGGACTCTTTAATTTGGTTACGTCGATAGTAGGTAAAATAGGGATTAAAATGTAATTAAATGAAAAACATGAACATTTGAAAACCAATTCTAACAAGCTCCTGGTAGTAATATTATGGTTAGTGGGACTTATAATTTGGGAAATAGACTAGACCTTTTTACCAACCCTATTTTTTAATTCCGGGTAATGTCAGGTAGGCGTTTAACTTGGTGCTTGAACTAGCCAATTTTACAGCTTTATTCTACACTTTCCGTCTTTTACCAGAAACGGAAAAAAAAGCGAGCAAATTTATCAATGACGAGTTTAAGCTTGGGCCCAAGCCATATGTGTCAATAATCTGGAAAAAAAATTACAAATTCGTGTTGAGACAATATTTAAACTGAAATTATCGTAATTTTAATTGTTATTATCGAAATGTGACAAATTTTGTTTTTAGATGAGTTTTGAACTGTATTACAGTATTTATATATACGAAGCTGGTTTGAAAAGTCTGTGCAAAAATAAAAACTACTTATGTGTTTGGGGTAAACCTTTTTTATTTTTCGACATAGTCTCCTTTTAGGCTTATACACTTCGTCCAACGATGTTCTAGTTTGTTGATCTCTTCCGAATAATAGGATTTGTCCAAGTCTGCAAAATATCCATTAGTGTCTGCAATCACCTCCTCGCTTGAATAAAATCTTTGTCCCGCCAGCCATTTCTTCAAATTGGGGAACAAATAGTAGTCGGAGGGAGCCAAGTCTGGAGAATAGGGGGGATGTGAAACGAGTTGGAATCCTATTTCCATTAATTTTGCGACCACAACTGCTGAGGTGTGTGCTGGTGCGTTGTCGTGATGGAAAAGGACTTTCTTGTGGGCCAATCGCGGGCGTTTTTCTTGCAACTCGGATTTCAAACTGTCCAATAACGATGAATAATATTCACCTGTAATAGTTTTACCCTTTTCCAGATAGTCGATGAGGATTATCCCTTGCGAATCCCAAAAGACAGTCGCCATAACCTTCCCGGCCGAAGGAACGGTCTTCGCCTTTTATGGTGCAGATTCCCCCTTGGTAACCCATTGTTTAGATTGTTGTTTGGTCTCAGGAGTATAGTAATGTATCCATGTTTCATCCACAGTGACGAAACGACGCTTAAAGTCCTCCGGATTCTTCTGGAACAGCTGCAAACCATCCTTGCAACACTTCACACGATTCCGTTTTTGGTCAAGCGTGAGCAATCGCGGCACCCATCTTACGGATAGCTTTCTCATGTCCAAATGTTTATGCAAAATATTATGTACCCGTTTAGTCGAGATGCCCACGGCACTAGCAATCTCACGCACCTTAACTCTTCTGTCATCCATCACCATATCATGGATTTGATCAATGATTTCTGGAGTCGTAACCTCCACAGGCCGTCCAGAACGTTCAGCGTCACTTGTGCCCATATGGAAAGTCCGAAAATTTTGAAACCATTTATAAACTGTTCTAATCGAAGGTGCAGAGTCACCATAATGTTTATCAAACTTCTCTTTAGTCTCCTGAGGCGTTTTGCCTTTCATAAAGTAATGTTTAATCACCACACGAAATTCTTTTTCGTCCATTTCTTGAAAATCACTCGACTTCCTTGATTCACACGAATGCCAAACACAAAGAAATAGACCAATATGGCTGAAACTTGGTGTGCGTTCATTCAAGAGATGCTACTAACTAAACATGACCTCGATACGCGCCGGTGGTGCCATCTCTCGGACTTTGCACGGACTTTTCAGACCAGCCTCGTATTTCGTTTTTACTAGAAATGTGCTACAACTCAGCCAATACCCAAAAAAGGCGAGAAGACTTTGCCAAACAACTACCGATCAGTGGCACTGCTTTCAGTAATATCGAAAGTTATGACAAAGGCTATCGGTCAGCAACTTCTAAAATATCCACAAGGATTCAGTATTATTAGCGACCATTAATATGGCATTTTTGGAACAGCACGACTGAACGTTTTGGAGAATTTCAAGCTGCTGCACTTGATATATCCAAGGCATTCGACTGAGTGTAGCATAACGGATTATTGGCTCAGCAACGCATAGAAGAAAAATGTCCCGAAAAGCTGGCCAAAGTACGAAGATATTATTCGATTTCGACAAAACTGGGTATATCGGGGTTTTCGGGACCGCTAATAACGAATATGAAGTTCAAATTTCGAAAAACAAAGTGGAGGACTATTTTGGGAATAACGTGAGTTATTTTTATGATACTTTGTATACATGGGTTTTTGAGGTCGCCGATTACAAATATGAAGTTCAAATTTCAAGGAACAAAATGGGGGCTCCAAAATGGCGAATCGTCCCAACCCAATAAAGAATGCCCTGAGGTGTTCATTTCTGTTGGTTCTTTTCCGTTTCATACTTATTCGTTAACAGCACACAAACGTTGAGCCAATCACCAACCGTTGCGAAGAATTGCGTTTATGTTATCACGTAATTGTTTTTTGACAAGTAAGAAAATATCTTTTCTTGTAAAAAAAATTTCCATTTTGTCACACACGTTTCCTGTAAAAAAAAAAAAATGTGTACATTTTAGTTCAATATTTTCTATTAATTTTGAATAATTGTTGTAAATAGTTAAATAAAATTGGAAAAATTTGCAACAATGTACTATATTTTTAAAGTATTATTTTCCATTTTGCAAGTTTTCCCCCTATTTCTAAACAATTTTTTCCATTTTGCAACAATTTCCAGAATTTTTAAACGATTTTCTATATTGTGCAACAATTTCCAAAATTTTAAAATTATTTTTCCAATTTATTAACATCTTTATTGAAATTTTCAAATATTTTTCAATTTTAGCAACAATTTTCCGAAGTTGTAAACAATTTGCTACATTTTCGACGAATTGTTTATTTAACTAACTTTATCATTTTGCAACATTTGACAAAAGTTTTCAAGTATTTTTACCATTTTGCAACATTAACCCGAATTTGTTAACTATTTTTCACAATTTGCAACAATTTTGCGAATTTTCAAACATTTGTTTAAATTTTATAACATTATCCCGAATTTTTTAACAATTTTTTTAAGTTTGCAACAATTTCCAGAATCTTAAGATGAAAGTAAGACTGACGCGTCCACGCACACTTTCGCACAAAAACTAACACAGATACCGAAGTTGCGACATCTAGCACTCAAGTTTTCGATATTTTGGCAGGAAATTTCTGATAAACAACCTTCAACTCATTTCACGTTAGAATTCGGTGGAGTTTTTAATTTCCTGCCTGTTCTTTAAAGATTTTTGGGAATATTTTCTTAAAAAAAACTCGATAACATAGTGCAACACATAAAATGTAAACTAAACTCTGACTGACTTCAGTTTCTGGAAGTGCCCACCCAAACTAGCAAAACCCTATTTGGGTTTTGATAGTTTAGTTAGAATTTTTTTTTTTTGCCTTCATCAATTTTTTTGCTCGAGCTTTGGTTTTGCACGGCTATATCTCGTAAATTATTGGGAATTTCTCAATGCAATCTTCAGACGAAATGTTCTTCACACCAAAATACACAATTTTTGTGAACATTTCGGGGCCAGATTTTCACTCTTTCGGGGTGTTTTTAGTGCAGAAAGCCCGAAAAAATGCCATTTTTTACATTTTCGACCATAACTCACAAACCGTGCATATTTTGGCATAACCGTCTTCAACAAAAATGTTCTCTGCATCAACACGAGTAACTTTGCTGAACATTGCAATAACCTACAATCGATCCTTATAGTTCTTTTGGCCGTTGTAAGGTTTATCGCCACCAATAGTACATTTCACACCAAAATTTCAGCTTTCATCGGCAAATATATCTTTTTTTTTGTTAAAGTTTATTTCGCAAATTTTTATCCATTTTATAGAGCTATTGAAAATTCAAAATTTAAAAAAAAAGGCAAAAAACGTATTTCAATCAATTTCCATAGCCGCCCGAAAAGTCGATGGTTTTGACCTCTTCGATGGTCGTTCTAATTCATCGTCTGAATCTGTATCATCACCATCTGAGCTCGCGCTGGATAAAATATTTAAAGGCATATCTCTTTCGCTGTGTCCTTCATCTTCTTCTTTCTATTTGAGTGTGCGATTTGCCTATTTGGCTGCCGCGTGACGGTCTCGCGTTGGTAAGGCATATGGTCATCACGAAGGCGCTTATTGGGCGACGACAAGCATTACATATTTTGTGCTCTCTTTATTTTAATTCAATAATCAATTTTATACACACGTATACACACACGAAAAATTGACAACGTTTAAGTACTAAGTTCCTACTGTGCAACAATCCATACCAACACTAGTATGGAATTGGCGCACACTGTGCTAGTATTGGTCCAGTGCCATATACTTAACCTGCGCACGTGTTAGATATATGATAGTGTACCAATACTAGCACAGTGCGCGTCAATTCCATATTACACACAAGCGATTCCCCGTTCAAGTGTGTGTGTATTTATTCTAGCGCGCGTGTGTGTGTACTATACCAGTTTACAAACAAATTTTTTTTTCAATTTCTTTTCCAACAATAGATGCTAATTGTTAGTAAATAATCAAAAGTGAGCTAAAAACCAATTTCTTGAGCGTAAAACCTGAAAAAAGCTGAAATTTTGGTGGGAAATTCCTTACAATGGCCAAAAGAACCATAAGGATCAATTGTAGGTTACTGCAATGTTCAGCAAAGTTACTCGTGTTCATACAGAGTACATTTTGGTCGAAGACAGTTATGCTAAAATATGCATGGTTTGTGAGTTATGGTCGAAAATGTGAAAAAATGGCATTTTTTCGAGCTTTCTGCACTCAAAACAGGGTGAAAATCTGGCCTCTACATGTTCACAAAAATTGTGTATTTTAGTGTGAAGAACATTTCGTCTGAAGACTGCATTGAGAAATTCCCAATAATTTACGAGATATAGCCATGCAAAACCAAAGCTCGAGCAAAAAAATGATGATGGTGAAAAAAAGAAATTCGAACTAAACTATCAAAACCCAAGGGTCGCGAAGGAAGTTAGTCAAAATTTTACCAAATTCACCATACCACCACTCACACGGCCGATAATTCCATTGCAACCACACCTGTTGAGAGAGCGAACTTGTTGGCTGAACTCTTTGCTTCACATTCTACTGTCGATTTCCAAGGAAAAACACCACCTACTATTCCCATATTGCAGTCAAGGATGCCCGATGTTGTCTTCAGACAGCGCATCATAAAGCTTATTTTAATGAAGCTAGGCACCAAGAAGGCTTCTGGCGCTGACGGAATACCTGCCATAGTTCTCAAAAACTGTGCAAGGGAACTAACACCAGTTTTCTGTAGACTTTTTAACCTATCCTACAGAAAGGGAATATTTCCGTCCTGCTGGAAATGTGCCACGGTTCAGCCGAAAGGTAAGAAGACCTTGCCAAATAACTACCGACCAGTTGCACTGCTTTCAATAATATCGAAAGTCATGGAAAAGGTTATCAATGAGCATCTTCTAAAATATCTTGAACGATTCAATATTATTAGCGATCACCAATATGGTTTTCGTAAACATAGATCAACAGGAGATCTTCTGACTTATGTAACACATGTTTGGAACAAAGCAATTGAACACTTTGGAGAATCTCGAACGGTTGCTCTTGACATATCCAAGGCATTCGACCGTGTTTGGCACGATGGACTGTTGGCTAAATTACGCTCTTATGGTATGTCTTAAAGGCTCTGTTTGTGGCTCTCATGTTTCCTCAGAGAGCGTTCTTTACGAGTGGCGGTCGACGGATTTCTTTCTAACACCCTCACTATCAACGCCGGTGTGCCCCAGGGCTCCATACTGTATCCTACTCTCTTTCTCATTTACATTAACGATCTGCTGGAAAAGACCGGGAATCCAATCTATAGCTTTGCAAATGACAGTACCCTTGTCTCTTCATTCACCTTGAACGCTCGGACATCGGCTGCTCAGGCGAATATCCGCAGACAGCAGGAGGTCGTTCAACTTAACAAAGACCTGGAAGAAATTCTATCTTGGGGTGACAGTAACCAAGTGGAATTTAACGCTACAAAAACCCAAGCGGCAGTTTTTTTCTAAAAAAGTTAACGTTGCTGAACCCGACATAGTTATGTCGGGGCACTCCATTCCCCTAGCATCATCGCTCAATTTGTTGGGCGTTAGTTTGGGAGCAAATATGTCTTGGCATGAACATGTTGCAGGCATAGCAAGGAGAGCTTCTCAAAAGTTGGGAATATTATTTAGAACCAGAAAGCTTTACACCCCACAGCAACTGTTAATTCTTTACAAAGCCCAAATTCGACCAACTATGGAATACTGCTCCCACGTTTGGGGCTCCGCTCCCAAACAGACACTGCATTTGTTGGATTCTGTTCTGAGAAGAGCGGTCCGTCTGATTGGGGACCCGGAATTGACCGGCGGCCTTGATTCGCTGGAACATCGAAGAACGGTTGGCGACTTGAGTCTGTTCTACAAGTATTTTCATGGAAAGTGTTCGAAGGATGTAGCCCGCTTAATTCCTCCCAAAGCGGTGCATGTTAGAAATACATGTCGCGCTGGTGCTTCGCATCCGTATGAGGTTGTTACTCCGCGTACAACGCTTTTCAAGCAGTCTTTTATATGGAGAACATCATCCCTTTGGAATAATTTGCTGCTGTGTTTCCCACCGAGTACAATTTACAGCGATTCAAGAACAACGTGAATCGCTTTTTCCGCACACATGTCGCTCTTTTGGCGCTGTAGGGACTTCCTTGCAGCAGGTGGGCTAGGGCTATAAAAAATTAATATTGCAGCCATACCTAATCGAATAACCGTCTTTTAATGTGACATCTATTTTTTATTTCACCTCTTTGTAGTACTGAAAACTTTGCCACACACATTAGTCAGATTTTTTGCCACAAAACGTCCTCCTGGAGCGCTTTAGGGACTTCCCTGCAGCACGTGAGCTAGACCCATAAAAAAAAAATTTAAAAAAAAAAAATAGGGTTTTGCTAGTTTGGGTGGGCACTTCCAGAAACTGAAGTCAGAATTTAGTTTACATTCCATGATCTGGAAAATGTTGCACAGTGTAATTGAACAATTAATTACTCACTTAACATTAAGTAAATATGAAATTCCCGAAACACAGTGAAATTGTACTAATCTTCGGGGACAGATTTCATTTTACACAATTAAAATTTGTTCACTTTCGCACTTTTTATAATAGTTTAAAATTATGAGACAGGTACAAGAGGAAGATGCACCTGAGTGTATGAGTAAATCATAGTAGATGAATTGGCAGAAGTATTCAAACAGGTAAAAATCCCTAGATAGAACCTTTTGTTTCTTATGGCCAGCTTTTCGGGTTTTCGGACTACTGTGCGACGCGACGCTCCTATGGTATATCGGAAAGGTTTTATTTATAGCTCTCGTGGTTCCTTAGAAAACGTTCTTTACTAGTGGCAGTCGACGAATTTTTTTCTAACACCTGTGTTGATGTGCCCAAGGCTCCATACTGTCTCCTACTCTCTTTCTTGTTTACATTAACTACCAATCTATTGGAGATGATCAGGATTCCAATCCACAGCTTGGCAGTTATTTCTTTATTTACTTTGAACGCTCAAACATCGGCTACTCATGCAAATATCAGCAGACGGCAGGAAGTCGTTCAACTTAACAAAGACCTGGAAGAAACTCTATTTTGGGGTGACAGTAACCAAGTAGAATTTAACGCTATTAAAACCCAGGTGGCAATTTTTTTTAAAAAAGTTACTTTTGCAGAACCCGACATAGTTATGTCGGGACACTCTATTCTTCTACCATCTTCTCTCAATTTGTTGGGCATTGACTTGAGAGAAAATATTTCGTGGCATGAACATGTTGCATCGCAAAGAGAGCTTCTCAAAAGCTTGGAATTTTATTTCAAACTAAAAATCTTTACACTCCACAACAATTATTAATTTTGTACGAAACCAACTATGGAATACTGCTGCTGATGTTTGAGATTCTGCTTCCAACCAAATGCAGTGCATTTATTGGATTGTATTCAGAAGAGTTCGCCTTATTGGAGACCCAGAACTGACCAGTAACCTTGATATCTTGGAACATCGAAGAACCGTTGGCTACTTCAGGCTATTCTATAAGTATTTTCATGTTCAGTAGATGTATCTCGCTTAACTCCTCTCAGAACGATGCATGCTAGGAATACCTGTTACTCTAGTATATCAGATCCGTGTGAGATTCAGCTTGTCACTCCTTATACCCGGTATACAAGTATGAAATATGGATTTCAGACAACAGATGGTGCACCAATGCAGATTGTGCTATAAAGATTTGACACTGCGCCATTTTGTTGTCAGACGCGCACGAGTGATAAATTGGAAAAATGTGTGCGTAGTGTTGTGTTGTTGTGTTCAATATGTCGAAATTTATACCGAAAAAAGAGCATTCGCGGAGCGCATTAATTTTTTGTTTTCATTTAAAGAAAACTGCTGTTGAATTATATCGATTACTTCGAGAAGCTTCTGGTGAACATGCTCCATCGCAAGATACGTGTGAACGATGGTTATGGCGTTTCAAAAGTGGTGACTTCGGTGTTGCAGACAAGGAACGTGGAAAACCGACAAAAAAATACGAAGATGTGGAATTTATTTATTTATCTACGGGCAGACCCATTTTATACATAGTATTTACAGAAAAATTTCAATAATATAGTAAACTTATAACAATACAATACAATAACAACACCAGTAATTATCATTTCAAAAACTCAATGGACTGTCAACAGTTTTTCTTTTAAACGTTTTAAAGAGAGATTAAAAAAATCAAGATCCGCTTCACTGGCACCATTAGTGATTCTAGTGATCGGCGAGAATAGGCCATAGTTGCATCTGTGGTACCTCGGGGCAAAGAGTACGTGGTCCCTTGTTAATCTTGGTGGAACATGAAAATTTATCAGACTCAAGAGATCAGAGCAGTCTATATGACCATTTACAAGTCGAAATAAGAAACATATATCAGCAACTTTCCTTCGTCTTGAAAGTGATTACAGCTGAAGTCTTCGTAGCTGGTCCCCATAGGCAGTGATGATGTTCCACTTAAATTTGCAAGAGACATATCTAGCATACTTCCTCTGTACCCTTTCAACACCCTCAATATGCACAGCATACGATGGCGACCACACACATGACAGATACTCCAAAGAAGATCTCACCAAGGCCTTGTACAAAATATTCACGCTATCTACGGTCCGGAAATCCCTAGTATTCCTACAGACGAAGCCAAGGAGTTTATACATTTGTTAGTAATAAAGTCATAATGAATATGAAAATCAAGCTTAATATCCAAATAAATACCCAAGTCACACAATGAGGAGACTCTTTCGAGAAGACAATTATTAATATTGTAGTCATACAAAAGCGGAACTTTCACTCGAAAGAACGACATAATCTTACATTTTTGAATATTTAGTTTCATTTTGTTTCTCCTGCACCACTCACTCACCTTATCCAAGTCTCCCTGCAGTCTCATAGCATCGTCAACAGAATGAATTGCCGTAGACAATTTCAAGTCATCTGCAAAAAACAAGGGCCTTGAAAATAGAATCACCTTTCGTAGGTCGTTAATAAATATATTAAACAGCAACGGGCCCAGGTGGCTACCCTGCGGCACACCCGATGCAACAGACACCTCACTCGACACAAAGCCCTTTACTTTAACAAACTGTTTTCTGTATGTAAGGTAGCAGGTCATTCAGTAGTGCTCCATAAAACCCATAACCTCTTAACTTCCCTATCAGGATATCGTGGTTGACTGTGCATTGCAAGCATTGTTGGACGAAGATGATTCGCAAACACAACAACTCGCCGAGCAATTGGGCGTTAGTCAACAAGCTGTCTCCAGTCGGCTATGAGAGATGGGAAAGGTTCAGAAGACAGGTAGATGGGTACCACATGAGTTGAACGACAGGTAAATGAAAAATTGCAAAAACACGTGTGATATTTTGCTCGCTCGGTACAAAAGGAAGTCGTTTTTGCATCGTATAGTTACAGGGGATGAAAAGTGGATTTATTTTGAGAATCCCAAGCGCAAAAAATCATGGGTAGACCCAGGCGCACCATCCACATCGACCACAAGACCGAATCCCTTTGGCAGAAAGACGATGCTCTGTGTTTGGTGGGACCAGAGGGGCGTGGCCTATTATGGGCTGTTAAAACCTGGGGAAACGGTTAGTACTAAACGTTACCAACAACAATTGACCGATTTGAACCGTTCCCTGCTTGAAAAAAGGCCAGAATACCGAAAGAGGAAACACAAAGTCATTTTCCTTCATGACAATGCTCCATCACATACGGCAAAACCAGTTCGAGACACGTTTGGAAGCACTCAGCTGGGAAGTTCTACCCCATGCGGCCCTTGGCTCCTTCCGATTACCACTTGTTTTCATCGATGGGTCACGCATTTGCTGAGCAGCGCTTCGGTTCGTACGAAGATGTGAAAAAATGGCTCGATGAATGGTTCTCAGCAAAAGGGGAAGATTTTTACTGGCGTGGCATTCACAAATTGCCCGAAAGATGGGAAAATGTGTGACCAGCGATGAAGCATACTTTGAATAAAGCATTTTGTATCGTTCTTCCGAATTTAACATGTTTTTTAGAAAAAAAATTAGCATTTTATACTTGTACACCTGGTACAACCCTCCTTAAGCCGTCTTTTGTATAGATAACCTTATCCGTTTGAAACGATTTACCTAGAAGTGTGTTTCCCACTGAGTACAAATTACAACGATTCAAGACCAACGTGAGTCGCTTTTTTTCGCACACGTGTCGCTCTTTTGGCGCTTTAGGGACATCCGTGCAGTACGTGTGTTAGGGTTATAAAATTAATATTGCAGCCATACCTAATCGAATAACTGTCTTTTAATGTCACATCTATTTTTTATTTCACCTCTTTGTAGTACTGAAAACTTTGCCACACGCATTAGTCAGATTTTTTGCCACAAATCGTCTACAATAGAAAATCCGCCACCCTACACTTTCAATTTTTTAAAATTCCTGATATAACATAGATAACGAACTAAACTGATGATAAATTTTGCTTTTTAGAATACAAATAAAATATGATCAAAATCTGGAAATCATTTATTGAGGTGGAAAGACAGCAGACGCCTCGAAAAAGTTTTTTTGTTTGTTGAAATAAAGCATCAGAATTCTTCCGTATATCGAGCGTAAACGTGGACAATAAATGCTTTATCTTGCGGAAGCGCATAAAAAAACGAAATAAACCGTAATTAAGCTCATTTCACAAAGAAACTCCGCTATTTAGTAATGCTGTTTGCGGCCGAGAGCGGCGTCAAAAATAACCCTATTTTATTTTTATGTTTCTCACTAATTTCGACATTTGTTGTTACTGCGCGCAATGAAAATTTCCTCATCGATTTCGACTTAATTAAAATTACCCCTCAAGCTGTTGCTGGGACATTACGCTAATTTATTTTTCCAAATGGAAAAAATATCATTAGTTTCCACGGAATTCGCGGGATGCTGCTTAGCGCACTGCGGTTTTCATAGATATGAATACTGTATAGGGATATTTGATATGATGGGGTAATTTGCTCAAATTGCTCAATTTCGATGTGTACGGAATATAGACAGTCGTAATAATAAAAAGAGATGCATATATGGCTACAGAACAAGGCACACAATAGTAATTGACATCATTCATTACAAAAAATTATCTGAAGTTACGAAATCACAAAGTTCGTAGCTCTTAACAAGAAGATAATCATGCAAACCGTAAACTAAAGTACAACTTAATTCTAACATCGTCAAAAAATACCCAGTCAACCTTGATGAAACTAAAAATAGATTGTTAATTATCACTTTAGCCCAGTCGCCAGGGGTTTTGAGCTCTCATTAAATGTTAATAGGCTGCATTTTAACATACGGGTAGTTTTTTGGACGTAGAATATGTTAAAAAAATAAAATCAAAAATTCGATTTTTCGGTAATATCTCGAAAAATAAAAAAGGTAATAGCACCACGTGAAAGAGCGGGAAAGTTTCCAAAAAAGTAGTATATATTTTTTTTCCTGATTTTTTTTATTAGCGTGAGAATTTATTAAAAATTCGAATAGCACACCGCTCGAAGGTTAATCGATATTACTTGTTTTCAGTTCATATATATATATATATATATATATATATATATATATATATATATATATATATATATATATATATATATATATATATATATATATATATATAAGTTGGATTGAATTCTTTCTTGAACCTTGGAATATTGAATATATATTTTTTCAATTTCTTGGGCTTTATGGTTCTTTTGTTTTAAGGATAGAGAAATTACATCATGTTCTAGTTAGAATTTATTGAAAACGTTTCTCCCGATTTTCAGGCTTCTTCAGTTCATCTAAAAATTGAAATTTTCTGTTTTGGATATTCAATAGGACGCACAAATTTTTTTTTTTTTTTTTTAATTATGAATATATAAAATTCTTAAACTTATAATACAATGTAGAAGGTGAAAATAATAATAAAAATACACTCAAAATATATATGAAAACTTACATGTGTGGGTTGAAACGAAGACACACTTAACATTCTTTAAAAGGTGTTACTAAGACGGTCACATTTTTTAAAATAACTTTAGATTTGTATTGGGAACGAAAGTCATCCTTTGGTTTGCCTAAGTGTTTTTTTATTTATTATCTGCTATTGAGTTACTATGAGAAGAGTCCGAAATAAATATGACTCAGACCCCTAACGTCGCTTTTGTCGTTTATATTGTTTTTCTCTTTATTAATACAGATCATTTCATGCATTGATCTTTTAAAATAATTTGACTCTTTTTTTTAGGATTTTTGTATTTTTAAAATCAAACGAGTGTTTGGTTTGTTTAACGTGTTTTGATAGAGCTGTTGGGTTATTCTTATCATACTTATGGCCATTCAGTCTAGTTTCTAGATGTTGTTTAGTCATGCCGATATAACAGCCGTTGCAGTTTTGACATGGAATAGAATATATCAGGTTTGATTGTTTCAGTAGGGGTGTTTTGGATTTTAGGGGGGTAAAAAGGTGTTTTAATGAGTTATGCGTTTTGTGGCAAACAGTTAAATTATGTTTTTTGAGGACTGCTTTAATTTTTTCTGAAAGTCCTTGAATATATGGCATGGATATGTATGTTGTAGCTGTTCTTTGTTTTGGTTGTTTATCTAGAGTATTATATAATTTGTGAGTTCTGGTTTTTAAAATTTTGTTAATTAGCTTAACCGGATAATTGTTGTTGGTTAAGGTAGTTTTTATTTTTTCTATTATTTCTGCTCTATATTTAGGACTTGTTAGTTTTAAGCCTCTGTCAATTAAATTTATGACGGTATTTTTCTTAAAATTTAAAGGATGGTGTGAATGGTAGTTTAGATATTTTCCAGAACTTGTTGGTTTTGTGTACCATTTGCTATTTATTTTGTTTTTTTCTCTTATTAGAGTTAGATCTAGGAAATTTATGGCGTTGTTTTGTTCTGTTTCGATGGTGAATTGTAATTTTTTGTTGAATTGGTTGAAGGCTTTAACTGTGTTTTCTAT
Source organism: Pachyrhynchus sulphureomaculatus (assembly GCA_019049505.1). Classification (NCBI taxonomy): domain Eukaryota; kingdom Metazoa; phylum Arthropoda; class Insecta; order Coleoptera; family Curculionidae; genus Pachyrhynchus; species Pachyrhynchus sulphureomaculatus. The sequence goes on from CM032447.1 coordinate 18,346,762, forward strand.
TTGGTCTTCTTTTAGTGCTAGAATACAATCATCTACGTATCTTTTGAACTACGTATCTTTGAATCGATTTACGCTTGAGCAACGTTGGGATTTATTGGAAATTTATTTCCAAAACAAAGACAATTGGTCGGAAATTGCACGAAAATGTCGTACAAAATTTGGTCGCAGAGAAGAACCAACAGTGCCCGGTATACGCAAATTTATTGCTAAAGTTCGTGAAACTGGTTTCATTGTTGATGCGCCAAGACGTGAGCGTGCTCGTACAGTGCGTACATCCGAAAATATCGAAGCTGTGGACGGCGCAACCATTACGGTCAATGGAGACACCTATCGCACCATGATAACCGATTTTTTTGTGCCCGCTCTTCATGGTATTGATGTGAACGATGTTTGGTTTCAACAGGATGGTGCAACTTGCCACACATCTCATGCCACAATCGATTTATTGCGTCAAACGTTTGATGGCCGTTTAATTAGCCGAAATGGTGATGTCGATTGGCCGCCAAGAAGCTGCGATTTGACACCGTTGGACTATTTTCTGTGGGGCGCCGTTAAAGACAAGTGTTATGCCGACAAACCAGAGAGAATTGAGCATTTGAAGGCCAACATTCGTGATGCCATTGCCGAGATACGACCCCATACACTCGAAAAAGTGCTCGAAAATTGGTCCGATAGAATGGGGTACTGTGAGGCCAGCCGCGGCAGCCATATGAATGAAATAATATTCCATCTCTAACCGGAACAATTGTACTTCACAACAAAAAAATAAATTTGGCAAAATTTCAAACCGTTTTTGTTTTATTGCATTTTTAAATTTAAACTTTTAAATGGCCCACCCTTTATATATATTTATTCAAAAAAGTTGTAAAGTAATACAAAATGTTAAACAAAATAATTTATAAATAAATACTTGCCCATCATTAACATCAAAATGTTAAAAAAACAGGGGAGTTACTTAATTTTGCAACTAAGCTGTACATATAACACATGGGCTGAAAAGTCCCGGGCCTAACACATAGATGGCGCTAGTTTTATTGCAGTCACCTTTTTTTCAGTTAATACTAACCTTCAAAAGATAGCTGTTAAAATTTCATGATATTCTATTCATTAGTTTGTGAGTTATTGTGCTAAGAGTGACGCTACTTTTGTTATTTTCAAAACAATGGATCAAAAACAATTTCGTGTTTTAATTTTACACTGCTTCTTGATGGGAAAAAATACCGTTCAAGCGAAGCAATGGCTTGAAAAGTGTTATGGGGACTCCGGTCCATCAGAAACAACAATAAAACGTTGGTTTGCTGACTTCAAACGTGATCGTAGAGACACCGATGATGCAGAACGCAGTGGACGTCCAAATGAGGCGGTAACACCAGAAAACATCAAAAAAATCCATAAAATCGTTTTGAATGATCGAAAAGTGAAGTTGCGTGAGTTAGCTGACATCGTAAAGATATCAAAAGAACGTGTTGGCTTTATATTGCATGAGCATTTGACTATGAGAAAGCTCTGTTCAAAGTGGGTGCCGCATTTGCTCACTGTTGATCAAAAACAAGAACGTGTTGATGATTCTGAGCAGTGTTTGGCCATGTTTAAACGTAACAAACCGGAATTTTTGCGTCGATATGTGACAATGGATGAAACATGGATCCATCACTTCACTCCGGAATCAAAACGATCGTCATCTGAGTGGACAGCAACTGGTGAACCTCGTCCAAAGCGCCCGAAAGCACAACAATCGGCTGGAAAGGTTATGGCCTCGGTATTTTGGGATGTGGGTGGTGTAATATTCATCGACTATCTTGAGAAAGGAAATACCATCAACAGTGAATATTATATAGCGTTATTGGAGCGTTTGAAGGCCGAAATTGCAAAGAAAACGACCGCATATGGCAAAGAAAAAAAATTTGTTTCATCAAGACAACGCACAGTGTCACAAGTCAATCAAAACAATGGCAAAACTACATGAATTGAACTTCGAATTGCTCCCACATCCACCGTATTCGCCAGATTTGGCTCCCAGCGACTACTGGCTGTTCGCAGACCTGAAAAAAATGCTCGCCGGTAAGAAATTTCGCACGAATGAAGAGGTTATCGCTGAAACTGAGGCCTATTTTGAGGCAAAAGATAAATCGTTCTATAAAAGTGGTATTGAAATGTTAGAGCGGCGCTGGAATGATTGCGTTGCTCTTGATGGAGATTACGTTGATGAATAAAGCTAATTTTGAACCAAAAAAACCGTGTTTTCTTTGTTAGGCCCGGGACTTTTCAGCCCATGTGTTAAATAAAAAAAAACACTTTTCAGGTAAATTCGCAACAATTATATTAAAATGATTGGAAATTAGTTTTTATAGAACTTAAAGGTTTTGTGATTCTCTACCAGATGTGATAAAAATTTTTCATTTTTTCAAAATGGCCAATAAAACGCATTTGCAATTTAATTAATAAACAAATGTAAAATACAGCTTTTGAAAAGGAAACTTTCAGCTTTTCGACGATACTAATAGTTTTTATTTTTGTTGCTTTATAATTTGTAGAACTTAAAACGAAATTGTTGTTTGCATGATTTTAAGGGGCACACAGTAAATTACAAATAATTAATCAAATATAGTATTGAAAAAAAAAAAATCCCTGTGCATATGTCATTATTATACTTTAAGTTTCAATATATGAATAATTAAAAATACCCACATTGTTTGTGTTATTTAAAAATTGAGTTTTAAAATATAAAAATTTGCCCGCTGAAGTGCGTCGCGGGCAATTTTACGCTCAAAGCAGTACGAAGTGGTCAAAAAAAGTCGAACAGTTTTTTTTCAGTTACAGTTAAAAGTATACTTGATAGACTTGATTAGAAAATCATTAAAAAGTTAAAAAAAACTTTTTCTTTTTTTGTAATTTTGCTCTTAAAAAAGTGTTTATGATAAACGTATTTTTTCCTTATTATTATTCATACAACTTAAACTTACAATAAAAAAACCGGTCAAGTGCAAGTTGCACTTGTGCCATTAGTGTTCCGTACGTTGATTGCTTTTAAAATAAAAAAAATTGTTACGGTGGTATAAAATGATCAGTGACTTCACAAAACCCACCCTAAATGAGTTTTCAACAAAGTTTGTTGCCAATCTTTATTATTATTATTATTATTTATTTAGTAGTAGTATTCACAATATTTTTTAATTTACATTTAAAATAAATTTAACAAACAATTTCATACTCTGATTAAAAACTAATATTTTTTACAAAATTGATTGTTCCTTTTCTAAACATATTTATATTTGTTTCACTCTTTATGTTGTTGGGCATCATATTGTATAAGCTCAGGCCTTTTGAAAATAAAGATTTTTGCATTGCACTGGTATCTGCACGTTGCGGTCTGAAATCTAATGCGTTCCTCAGGCTGTACGGTTGAACATCCCCAACATATCTTATTTGTTCAATCAAGTATTCCGGTGCATTTCCCATTTTCATTTTCTGGATAAAACATATTGTATTTAGCTGCAGTCTTTGCTTTACAGTTAGCCATTTCAGTGCATCTAGCATATATCTTATTGATGTGAAACTATTGCATTTCAAAATAGAGCGCATAGCCTTGTTCTGGAGTTTTTGTAGCCTTGCCTGTTGTTGGTCTGAACAGCATGTGAATAACACATTTGATCCATATTCAAAATGAGGTTTTATCATGGTGTTGTATATATTTATTGCAGTTAATATTGTTACTTTACTTCTTAAACGTTTGAAAAAAAACCCGATTTGTTTCCCTATTTTTTTACATATATATTCGACATGTTCTTTAAAGTTCAAATCCCTGTCTATGAGGAAACCCAGGTATTTTATATTACTTACTTTTTCTATTATTACATTATTTATTTTGAATGCTCTGTCAGTGTTCATATCAATTTCCATTAATTTTGTCTTGTTTTCATTTAATTTTAACTTATTCATTTTTAACCATTTGTTAATGTTATCCATATCATTTTTTAAATTTTCATGACATATCTCCTCTGTTGCTGCTTCTGTAAAAATTAATGTATCATCTGCATATAATACAATTTCACATTTTTTTAATACATTTTCCATGTGATTTATATATATTACAAAGAGAAGAGCTCCCAAAATTGAGCCCTGTGGTACTCCAAAATCGTTTTCTATTGCATTTGATATTTCGTTATTGATATTTGTGAATTGTTTACGATTTGTCAGATAGGACTGAAACATTTTAGCTCTGTGTCTTGAATACCGTATCTAGTAAGTTTTTTCAATAGAATATCCCTATCTATAGTTTCAAATGCTCTTTTGAAGTCAAGGAAAATTGCTAATATTTTATTTTTATCTTTTTACATTTCCATCTGTTTATAACATAATTGATTGCTGTTTCACATGAATATTTCTTTCTAAATCCTGATTGAAACTTTGATAGTAGTCTGTGCTGTTCCATGTATTCTTCCAATTGATTTTTTACTATTTTTTCAATAACTTTTTCACATATTTTTTAAAGTGTTAATTGGTCTGTATTCCTCACATTTTGATGTATATTTTACTTTTTGGATAGGAAATATCATTGATTCCTTCCAGTTATTTGGAAACAACCCTGTCTCTAGTGACTTATTTATAATATTCAGTATAGTATTTCCTGTTATGCCCCAATTATCTAAAATTATGTTACTTGATAGTTTTGTATAGTCTGGTTTTTTCTTAATATTCTTAAAAATAGTTTTCAGTTCTTGTAGATTTACTGCACGAAATTTGAATTTAGTGTCAGTCTCAGGTATTTCATTTTCGTATTGTATATCTTCGATGGAGCATCTGATTTCATTTATACTATTTACAAAATATGTATTAAGATTTTCAGCCATTTGGAAACTGTCTTTATATTCTATTTGATTATATATCGCAGTTTTTATCACACTTTTGGGTTTTTCTTAAGACTAGTTCTTTAATTTTATTCCACATTTCTTTTTGGTTATTTGCATTGTTTATTTTATTATTAGTATAATTACTTTTTTCTTTTTCAATTTTGACTTTATACGTATTTCTTATTGTTTTATAACTGTTCCATGCCTCATTTGTATTTTCTAAGATTGCTCTTTGGTATTTAAGAACTTTTTCTCGTTTTAATGCTCTGAGCTCATTATTAAACCATTTGTTATAACTTTTTTTAGACATTTTTTTATTAAAAGTAAATTTTTTTATTGCGTTTTCGATACAATCATCAAAATTGTGAACATATTCATTTAAATCATTAATTTCATCACATCTTAATATTGCACTTAATTCATTTTTGAATCTGTTTTTGTTGTACTTAAAAAGGCTTATTTCTTTAATATGATAGTTTTGCTGCTTGGTATCACACTCGATTAAAATATCAATAGATTCATGATCAGCTATTTTATTATTTATATTATTTTTTGCCGTAATTGTTTCTTTATTTGTTATTATATAGTCTATCAATGTTTTTGAGTTTATTGTTATTCTAGTATATTCGTTCATTACCTGCTTAAGACCGTTATCGTTAAGTATGCTTTCCAGTTTGGTGGCATAAAAATCATTCTTCCAGTCAATGTTGAAATCTCCAGCAATTAAGATATCACAGTTCGTTTCGCATACTTCTTCTATAAAATCTTGAAATGTATCACAAAATTCTGATTTTGAAGCACTTGGTGATCTATATACTATAATTAATATTAATGATGTTTTTTCATATATCGCCATGTATGCACTTATCCAATGTTTTTTATCCTTAATATCGTCTTTAATTTTATTTATTTTCCAATGCTTCCTAAAATAGGCCATTATACCACCAGTTCTAGACGAGTTCGACAATGTACTATAGGGATCATAGTGTTCTATTTCAATTTCACCTTCATCTATTTCTTCAGTTTGGTGCGTTTCAGTTAGAATTATGAATTCAGGTTTTTCTGTTTCTGCTAATATTTCCAATTGACTAAAGTTATTAATCAACCCTTGAATATTTGTATAAATCCCATGCATCTGCTTTGGTTGCTATGCTAACAATCCCATCCTTCTCTTTTTATTATTTAATTTATTTTGATACACAGGACAATCCCGGTTATTGGTGAAGTGATTTTCATCAAGACCCAACTTTAGTCTTTTATTCTTTTTCATGCAGTTAACACATTTTTTACTTTACTTACTTTACTGAAAATTGATGACCTTGAAATTTTTGTTTTTTTTTTATATACCAGATAAATTATTAAAGATAATGCACTCGTGATAATTTTCGTTCAATCTACACCCCGTGGAGAAAATTTCAGAGTTTTTTCAAAATTTTTTGATAAGTGCTTTTGGAGATAAGGCGGGTGGACAGCGATGCTTCGCGATATTTTAAAAATAATACAAAGAAAAGTGCACGCAAGTATTACATTATATATATTTTTTCACTCGTGTTTTCACAAGCTTTCATTTGACACCACACTCGATGACCTAGTAAAAAAATTTTTTTTTCACTTCCAATTTCACCCCCCCAAAACTGACCCCTTAAGTCAAAATTTAACTTTCAAAACTACATGGCTCTGATGAGGCCGTCAATTCCTATATTATTACTAAATTTCAACTTTTTATGACAAATAGTTTCGGAGAAAATCGGGTCTCACAGACAGACAGACAGACAGACAGACACCGATGTGATCTTATAAGTGTTCCGTACGGAACACTAAAAAAATATTTAAAGGTGAGAAATGAAAGATAAGAATCTAAACTTTAAATATAAAGTATTTATATTTCATTTACACATCCAGGTATAAAGAAAACAATAAAATCACTTAATTACTTTGTTAACTGTCACTAAATATATAAGATTTTACAATTGCGTTCTCGCGATTTCGTAGTACAACTACATTGTCAAGCGCTTAACTAAGACTTTTGACAATGTAGTTGTACTACGAAATCGCGATAACGCAATTGTAAAATCTTTACAAATATATTTAGTGAAGGTAACAAAGTAATTCAGTGATTTTATTGTTAAACTGTACTGTCCCAAAGTAAGGGACCAATCAATCAACTCTTTACAAAGAAAGTTATTGAAAAAACAAAAATTCTAAATTACCCTAGGAAATTAAATAAATTGCGTACTCTCTGGCCGTCATATTGGATCTGCCATTTTGAATTTTTTAAATCTGTTATCGGATTCGTAATCAGCACCCCGAAAAACCCCTTAATAGGCAATTTCAAAATATTTAGCGGTATACAGAAACGTTAATTTAATCATAAATGAGGTTGAAAGCATGATTGGTTGATACCGAGTTGCGGTAAGGTCGGTGAAAGGCAATAAAAAGTTCCGAGTTGCGGTTCAAACCTTTTTCGAACCCAAAATTGACGGCCTAGTTGCGGTCCGCCACAGGCAAGTATAGAGCTATAAGTATGCAGGTTATGTGGTGAAACCATTTTCCAATGGGAGAATTTTTATCTTTGTATTCTCTAGTTAATCCTAGATTCTGAATTTTTCTCCACCAGGATTGTCCTAAATGGAATTTGCATCCCACAAGCGTTGTCAATAGAAATTCGGTTGAAACCGCACCGTGAATAGCGCGTTTAAAATCTGACACGACCTTTGTAGGTGAGAAGACACATCATAATTGCTGGCAGAGAATACCAAAGAATACGAAGTTTTCTTGTTGTCGTGCAATAGACTGAACACCAAGGGAATATAGCGGCCATTGATATGTACCAGAAGAGTAAACATTTGTAGAAAAAACTTCGCACAAAATTCAAATGTACCGTCCACCATCACAATTTCTGCGGCGCACAGGAATTCTAAATTACTTTTATAGGAAAATATCACATAACATCAGGAAATCTTGACTCTCTTGACTTGAAAAAGTTTAAACGTAAACTAGTAAATTTCAAAAATGCCCTTACGTTTTATACTTTGATCTATTTTAGGTTAACCCTAATTTAGTGTAATAATTAGAGACCGGCTTATATGCAACATAAAAATCTTGAAATATAGATACAAATAGGCATGAAAAATGCCTAAAATATGCATGAAAAGGGTCAAAATATGCAATATTAAATGATAATAAAAGTAGTAATTTTTAGTTTTTTATTTCAAAATCGGCATAAAATTAACAAGTTATCGACGATGTTTAAATTTAATTAACAATTATTTAACATGTTTTAAAATTATTTAACATTTGTATTCTTGTACACGTAAACAATAAGGTGTTGTTCCAAATGTTGGGTAGTAAGATTGTGTCTTCGATCACTTAAAATATTTTTATAAGTGGAAAAAAACCGTTCCACATCCACTGAGGTAACTGGGCAGTATTTGAATTTGGGTGCTATGTTAGCACTTATTGTTTCTGGCAAAAGTTCACCCGTCCCATTAATAAAACTATCAATTTGACATAAAGCTTTAAAGCCTGGGTTATTGCGCAAAATGTTTTCAAACTTTTCTTTAACTCTACGCGGGAATACATCTGACAATGTGGAGTTTATTTGAGGGATTTTATTCATTAACTGAATTGATTCGGTCAACGCCAAACCTCGAGTTTCAAGCTTTTTAATACCCGCAGGTATGTGAGAAAAAGTGAGTGCTAATCAAAGGTATGTTTTTTTAATATCAGAATCGTTAAATGCTTCCTTGGATTGACGAACTGCCATAGCCTCTGCACTATCGAAGTCATTTACTACATCTTTGATGGCCTCGAAATGTTCATTGTAAAATAGAACAGCTTCAATCCATGTTCCCCATCGAGTTACCACTAGTTCGGGAGGTAAAGGCTCATTTGGCAGTTTTTCTTTATAGGCGAGCAGGTGCCTTAAGAAACACCTTCTTTGCTGATGAAATCAGTTTATTTACATTTCCAAACGTGGATCGTACTTCTTCTGCTTCTTACTGCTGTTATAAGTTGTTGTCGTGGGCCTTTTTTTGCAATCCTGCGATATGAAGACTTGTCTTGACATGCTGGTCAATTTAAAACTTTTTTGTGAACGAAACATTTTTCTCGCAAACATTTCCGTCGTATGTAAATGTTCCAGGGTAATCAGCTACCCACGAAGAGACACTTTTTTTGCCGGTGGCATGGTACACGTTAAACTTTAACATTTCAAAAAGACTACACTGATGCAAGCGCGTCTACAATATAGTAGAATTTGTCGAGCTCTCTAAAATAAGTTTTCCATTTGACTTCTTTTTTTTCCCTGGAGCTACCTTTTCAAATTTGGAAAGAGGTAATAATCGCTGGGACCAGATCTGGCGAATACGGCGGATGAAGAAGCCTAGCCCAATTTCACCATCGATTTTATGGACTTGTGTGCTAGTACATTATCTTGGTGAATCAATACTTTTTTTCCTCTAAATGCGGTCCTTTTTTCTTGATTTCAACATTCAGATGCTCCAATAAACCAACATAATAGCCTCTGGTGATTGTTCGCCCCCCTTTTCAAGATAATCAATCAGTTTTATTCCATGCGCAGCCAAAAAAATACTTGCCGAATCTTTTCCTGCTGATGTGTGTGTTTTTGGATGTTTCGGTTGATTTTCATGCCGTTCCAGCCACTCTGCGGACTGACTCTTGGACTCAGGCGTGTAGTGGTAGATCCCTCTTTCGCCCATTGTTACTAATCAATGCAAAAACGCCTTTAGATTACTCAAAAACAGTGCTAAACACCAAATCTTCGACACGTTTCTGTTTTGACTCAACTGGGAGAGTTCGCGGCACGCATCGGGCACATAACTTTTTCACATATTCATGCAAAATATGCCTCATGGATTCTGTTAATATCTTCACGATCTCAAGTATCGTTGTCACTTTCACTTTGTGGTCATTCGGAGCAATATGGTGGATTTTTTTATAGTAACTGCCTCATTTGGACTGCCGGAACGTGGTGCATCATCGGTGCTTGTACGACCCCATTTAAGATCACTAAACCATCGACATATAGTTGCTTTCGACGGAGCAGATATGCCATAATAATTCTTCAAGCAATTCTTGTGTTCTGGCTGTATTTTTTCCATCAAAAAGCAATGTGTAATCAACACACAAAATTCTTTTTGTTCTGTTGTTCAGCAAAAATCAAAAGTAGCGTCAGTCAAGCAGCTATAACTCGGAAACTGCTGGACAAAATGTAATGAACATTTTACACGAATCTTCTGAGAGTTGACACTAACTGAAAATCATACAGGTTTTTTGTTTGTGCTGCCATCTCTCGGAAATTTTCGGTACTTTTCACCCATGTACTATGTCATAGTTTTTGATGATGATAATATACTAATAAAATGAAAATATATGTTAAGAGCAAAAAATCGAATATATTTGTGGAGTGGAGACAGAAAAACAATAGCGCATCGTATTTTTAACACGTGACACATGACTTCACTTTTTTTAAAATATAACACCCTATATATTATTTTATATGAGTATATTATTGTTAGTGTGTAAAATGACGTCTATTTATTTTAAGTTTACGACATTACTAAAATTCAAGAAACAGAGAACTCCGTATTATTACAGATTACAAGATGTTCATTCTATAATCTGTGCTAAGTTGGGAATGTGGAATCTTTGGCAGAATGATACTACTCAGTATATATCACCACTACACCAAAAAACTTTATTTTTTGCACTGGACGCGCGTTTCGCTAACCATGTTAGCTTCATCAGGAGCGATGATTGACTAAAGCTAAACTACAAATCTACCTTATTTTTACTGAGCCTAACCCTAGAATTACTCAGGCGGTACTAATGGTATAGGCAAGGCCATCAGTTCTGGTCAAGTAACCAATAGAGGGGACTATAAAGAATAGGCCCTCTGTCTTTATTTAAACTACTTTTACATTTTATAATTTCCGTACTTTCGTATGCGTTCAACATTTTTTTTTTTCATTCTTTAGATTATCTAATGTTACAATATGATCAGCTTCAAGGGCATGTTCGGCAATGCTAGACTCTTCTGTTCTACTGAATTTTAAGCGTGCTAAATGTTCTTTAAATCTTGTTTTAATTGAACTTTTAGTTTGCCCAACATACTTTTTGTCACAATCATTACAACTAATTTCATAAATTCCACTTTTCTCACAATTAGGAATCTTATCTTTGAGATTTCCTAAGATATTCTTCAGATTGTCTGATGACTTATAGACTAAGGTGAGGCCTACCTTATTAAATACCTTATTGAGTCCCTTGCTATATTTCGGATTATATGGTATGGAGACATACTTGGTGTTATTTTTTTTTAGTTTGCCCAAGATATTTTTTGTCACAATCATTACAACTAATTTCATAAATTCAACTTTTTCTCACAATTAGAAAGAAGGAACAGCTATGGGTAATTACCTATCTCCTTTCATAGCTAATTTATTTATGAGTAAGTTTGAAACCGAAGCCAGTCTAGAATTCGAATATTTCCCAAGGATATGGTATAGGTATGTGGATGATATTTTCGCGATTTTTGATACAAAGAAAGCAGATATTGATGATTTTGTTTCTAAATTAAAGAGCCGGTATGATTCCATTAAATTCACTTACGAAGCTGACAACAAAGGACAATTGCCTTTTCTAGATATTTTAATTATTAAAAATAATAATAGATTAGAATTTGATATCTATAGGAAGGACACAGTAACAGATAGATATATTCCTAATGATTCATTTCATTGCAAACAACACAAATTAACCTCATTACATTTTTTAGTTCATCGATGGATCACTTTCCCTCTAAATAGAGTAAACTTTAATAAAGAAAGGAATCATATTAGAAATATAACTAGAGTTAATGGTTATGACGATGACTTAGTAAATAAGCTAATAAATAGACATAAGTTTAGGTTTAATATTCAGAATTCCACCTTTTTTACACGTGAAAAAAATAACACCAAGTATGTCTCCATACCATATAATCCAAAATATAGCAAGGGACTCAGTAAGGTATTTAATAAGGTAGGCCTCACCTTAGTCTATAAGTCATCAGACAATCTGAGGAATATCTTAGGAAATCCCAAAGAGAAGATTCCTAATTGTGAGAAAAGTGGAATTTAGGAAATTAGTTATAATGATTGTGACAAAAAGTATGTTGGCCAAACTAAAAGGTCAATTAAAACAAGATTTAAAGAACATTTAGCACACTTAAAATACAGTAGAACAGAAAAGTCTGGCATTGCCGAACATGCCCTTGAAGCTGATCGTATTGTAACATTAGATAATCTAAGATTGATAAAAAATGTATCTGATAGGAGATTGTTAAACGCATACGAAAGTATGGAAATTATAAAATGTAAAAGTAGTTTAAATAAAGACAGAGGGCCTACTTATAGTCCCCTCTATTGGTTACTTGACCGGAACTGATGGCTTTGCCTATGCCATTAGTTCCGCCTGAGTAATTCCAGGGTTAGGCTAAGTATAAATAGGGTAGATTTGTAGTTTAGCTTTAGTCAATCATCGCTCCTGATAAAGCTAACATGGTTAGCGAAACGCGCGTCGGGTGCAAAAATAAAGTGTTTGGTGTAGTGGTGATATATACTGAGTAGTATAATCTGTGGATAACATAAATGAATGAAGAGTTTTTTTTTTTAGTCACAACCAAAACGTTACAAAACTTATTTTTGTTGTTAAGTTTTTTAAATTAGCTCAAATTGAAAACATAATAGAACAATTTGCACAATTAACTTCGGTTTAGCATGTCAAATGCGTTTAGATGTACTTATTAGTGCCGATATATTTTTAGAGAGAGAGATTTTGCAACGCTTATTTCGGTTGGCCATGTACGCAGTAGTAAAGGGAACAAATTAAATATAAGGACTCGGCTGTTATCGTTCGGAGCTTGTGCAGTATCGAAACAAAATAGAATCCTTTATTAAGGATAACGATTTCCCTTATTAGGAACTTATAAGAGAGGTTATTTGAAGTTCGTTATTCTTATCGCTATTATGGTAGGGCCTGTTTTTTTTTTCGTACTGAGGTATATAAGAAAATTCTATAAAATTAAAATGATAATCTTTTACTGCAAATAACACTGACAACAGATAATTAGTGTTCAAATTATATTAAGATTTTGTAATCTTTGGCACAATGGCATTACAGTGTGTATAGTGCTAATTTCGAATGAAATTTTATTTATCGCACATTTACTTATATTACAATATATAAGGTATATATCCTGATCTCCTAAAAAATGCCATTGTAAAGTAAATCCATAAGAAAGGAGCAGCAAATGATGAGAAAAACTACAGACCGATATCTCTCCTGTCTAATGTTGGAAAGATCTTTGAGAGGATTATCAATGGGAGATTTCTTGGATTCTTGAAGAGGAACTCGATGATTGCATCCAATCAAACGGTTTTGTAAAGGGAAAGTCCACCAGAAGAGCCATTTATCAGGCATTGTCGAATGTTCTGGATTCACTAAATAGCGGAAAGATAACTATGGCAATGTGTATTGATCTGTCAAAAGCTTTTGATAGTGTCATTCATAAGACTTTATGCATAAAATTGGAACACCTGGGTATTAGGGGAAATGCATTAAAGTTAATCGCCTCCTACTTGAATAATCGCACTCAGCAAGTGATGGAGACTGATAATTATGGCAGGTCTTTTCTTTCGGACAGGGTCGCTGTTACGAGGGGTGTACCTCAGGGATCTATTTTAGGCCCGCTACTTTTTATACTTTATACTAACGAATTGCCTAATATTACAGGAAAGTTTACAGTTCTATATGCGGACGACACAACCCTGATCTTTAGTGGTGACACTCCACAGGAAATAGTCGCTGGTGTGGAGAGAGCCTGTTAAATTCTAGATCGTTATTTTACAACCCATGATCTTCTACTGAATGTTTCAAAAACACAGTGTCTGGTTTTTGGCAGAAGGGTTGATCATTTTCTCACGTTTCCTTACAAGGGTAGCGATATTCAAACATCTCAGCATCTGTCTCTGCTGGGCGTCAATATTGATGCTAAACTTAATTGGAGACAGCATGTAGAGAATGTCGCGGCTGGTCTCTCCAAATATTGTTATGCACTGAGAATCTTATCAAATAATGTGGGCGTTGATGCTGCCTTAACCGCCTATTATGCTTACGTGCAGTCCAGGTTCAGGTATGGTTTGATTTTTTGGGGAAATTCTCCCCAAGTAGACAGAATTTTTAAATTACAAAAAAAATGTATCAGAGCTACTTTTAAGATGTATTATCGTGGAAACTGTAGGAATGTCTTTGTCAGTAAATCCCTTTTAACTTTAACTAGCATGTACATTTTGGACTCCTTTATGTTTGTTCATATTAACAAGGATCTCTTTGAAAATGCGCAAAACAGACATAATTATGAAACTAGATATAAAACAGATCTTGTAATTGAGAAGTGTAATTTTGGTTATATCCAAAGAGGTGTACAATATTCTTCCGTTAAAATATTTAATAGTTTCCCAGAGAGCGTTCGAAAATTACCGCAAGTAAGAGCCAAAACAAAGACACGGAAGTTTTTATTATCAAAAGCTTATTATACTATAGACAGTTTCTTTAGTGATTCAGACAGACTTAACTTATGAATAAAAATGTTAATTTTATTGCTAGTTGTTAAGGATGCTTTTCATCTTCCGTTGACTGTCTTTAATGATGTCTTCTGAGCCTTTTGTTTTTGTCATAAACATATGTATGTGTTTTGTGAATGTCCTTTTATCTTTTTGTTCTTTGTACAAAGTTTCATACCATTTTGTGTTTATAACTATTGTTATTCTTGGAACTAATAAATGATTATTATTATTATTATTATTATTTATTACCTTGGAAATATTGAAGGAAGTGATAGAAATGTGCGAGACACAATTTTAATTTAGAAACTTGTGTTGATCCGTCAAATGAATGAAAAAAAAACCCTAAATTTATAGTAGATGAATACTAACCTAACCTTGCAATTGTTTCGCGTTAATACTGAGCATGCTTGAGATAACGATAAAGACAAAGGAATGTGAAAAATAGGCGTTGCAAAATCTCTCTATTGATTAATATATACTAGTTAACTATATAGCACTTTTGTATTCAAACTCACTTAAAACTCCACAATAATGCACGGAAAACAAACTAGCGTCACCTATAAAATCAGAACACTTAACCTGAAGATAAATGAACCAAGATAAAAACTATTAATTACTATGGGGAAAGTTTTATTAACTCGTTAAAGAAAATCTTAATTTAACGAAATGGCGCGCTAACTTTCTGCATTTTGAATAATAACGTTCCTTTATTATCACTATTTACTTTAGTCCATAAACTTATTTATGATATTTTAGTTTACTTAAATTAATTTTAAAACCTATTTATGTCAAAATATTTTTAATTCTATCGTCTCAGTTGAAATTGGACAGGTCATAGAAGTTTTCTTTATTTATTGACAATGTGTTTATCGATAGTTAAGAATATTCGTTCTGGATCGATATGTCGAAGTCTCAATACATTTTTTCCTCGATACTTGTAATTCGTATCGATACATTTAGCTCAGTATTACATCGAAACAAGGGGCGCGGTGAGTATAAAACCATTTTTGGTCAAAAATATAGAGGTGTTGAGGACGATCCCAACGAGCAGTCATGCTCAACTTACAGAAAGATCGCTCCTATATAAACTACCATGCGTACAATAAAAAATAGTTAAGGCGCAATGGGCACTTTCGCCCCGGCTGCAGAAGTCTTTGAGATATGGAAAAATTAAGTGATTTCAAAAGGGAAGGGCTTCATTCAAAGTTCAAAATAAAATGTGACAACTGTACTAACCGTAAATACTGGAGTGATTATTTATGTTGAATACTAATAGATTTTCGATTTGTTATAAATATTGACTTTTTATTTACGATAATCCATATTTTCAATTAATGATTTGATGATAAGTTTTTCAAAACAATCGTAAGAAAATTACCATTGTTATATAATAAAACACCCGTTTCAACATAGGTCAGGGTAGGGTTCGTATGTTAAAAATGCACGTATTAACAGCCAATATTTACAAATTTAGTGCCGTAAGGAGTATTGAAATTTTTTCTTCGTATAAAGGACACTAATAAATATGTATATTTAAATTTTCTAGATAATCGTAAGAAAATTTATTTTGGGAAGTCGTAAACTTGGATAATTGGTATCAATATCATTCAATATTTGAGGTTTCGATACTTAAATACCGATATATTTAAAGGAAACTATCGTTATGTATCGAGTATTGAACAATAAAACTATCGGATCAAGAATAATTCCCTAATTAAAAATATCTTATCTAAAATCATTATGACAGGAATCGAAGCAAAACAACTACTGATACACAATGCTGTGTTACCAAACATATACGGATTTCCCAAACTATATAAGCCTGGTATCCTACTAAAACCAATGGTTTCATGCGTTTAATCTCCTCTTTATAAATTATCTAAATAATGCTTTATCGAAATACTTCGTAAAATGATTATTACACAAAGGATTCCTTTAGTTTTAAAGAATTTATGAGTAAAATGAAAACACCTAAAACTGCAAGCTAATATTACTTAAGGACATTCCCAAGAAAATAAATTTTCTTACTATTATCTAGAAAATTTGGCACTATTTGTAAATATTAGCTGTTAAAATTCGCATTTTTAGCGAACGAACCCTACCCCGACCTATGTTGAAACGGTTGTTTTATTATATAACAATGTTAATTTTCTTACGATTGTTTTGAGAAACTTAGAATCAATAATTAAAAATATAAAACAATTTTTCTATAAAGAAAATTATATCAAGCGGTATTCGTTTTTTTATAAAGAGATGTTGATCGTTTTCAATTTTCCTCGCATCAAGTTGATAAATAAAAGTTCGCGACTTGCCAACGTCGCACTGCGCGAGAAGTTTGAAATACCGTCAACGCACATTAATAAATTCATGCAGTTCACACATATAGAAAAAATATAGGTTATCGTAAATAAAAAGTCAATATTTATAACAAATCAGATATTTATTAGTATTCAACATAAATAAATAGCATATTAATTAATATTAGAGGCTTGGTTTCTTATCACTCTAGTATTTACCAAATTTAGTACAGTTGTCACATTTTATTTTGAACTTTGAACGAAAAAGTCCTTTCCTTTTGAAATCATTCAATTTTTTCATATCTAAAAGACTTCTGCAGCTGGTGCATTTCAGATTTCTAACTAACTCTCGCAATGAAACTATACTATTCTCATCAGGAATTTTAGATTGAACTATTTCATTGATTGTTGTTTGAATTTTCTGTTTTTTTTTGCATCAGACATACTTGTTAATGCTATATTTATTTTTTCAGCAGTTGTTTTTTAACAAATCTGCCATTGTTTAATCGCGAATGCATTATTTATGCTCTATTAAAAATCTCCAATATAAACCTAACCTCAAAAAATACTCCAAAACATTAAAACCCAACATAAACAACTGGTGTCTCGATCAGAGTAAGGATGTAACGTTGCCAGATCCGAAAAACGACGCAGTAGGATTATTTTTGTATTTCTGCACATATGGGATGGGGCGAAAGAGCGCACTGCACCTCAACTATTTTTTATTGTACGCATGGTAATTTACATAGGAGGGATCTTTCTGTAAATTGAACACGACTGCTCCTTGGAAACGTCCTTAGCGTCATATTTTTCTTTACAAATATAACACGCAAATTTTTAATCAATGTAATTAAAGAAATATGGAGGACTAAAAAAAAACCCATCCAGAATCCATATACCTAACTTTAAAGTTACTATTTTTAATATAAAAATGCTTTTTATCAATAATTATATGACCTCGCCATGGATTTCCCGATATCATCAACAGTTACGCAACTATTCATGAAATTTAGAAGAAAACATTCTGAGCAACGCCAACATTCCAATATTTATTTTTTTAATATCACTAGTTATGTCGATCATTGTCATAAAAATTATTCCCTGCGCATCTCAAAATACAGAAGCCAAAATCTTTTCAGCCGACTGTTGTGTGCTTGGTCGCTTTGGGCGGCTTTCACCGGCGGCTGTTCACTCAGCTGACAACCGATTTGATTCCGATGTATAGTGGTGGATCCATGTTTCAGCCATTGTCACATATCTCATGAAAAAATCATTTTTATTCCGCTTAAACAAGTCCAAACAGCGCTCAAAATCATCAACACGTGTTGTTTTTGGTCCACTGTGAGCAAACGCGGTATACATTTCGAACAGAGCTTTCTCATGCCCAAATGTTCATGCAAAATATGACCAACACGTTCTTTTAATATCTTTAGGGTGTCAGCTATCTCACGCAGTTTCACTTTACGGTCGTGCAAAACAATTTTGTGGATTTCTTTATGTTTTCCAGTGTAACCACTTCGTTTGGGCGTCCAGAGCGTCCAGCATCATTTGTATATGTACGACCGCGTTTAAATTCAGCATACCAGTAAATGATTAGTGATTTTTCTGTAACACTTATCCAGCCATTGCTTTGCTTAAACGGTATTTTTTCCCGTCAAAAAACAATGTTGAATCAACACACGAAATTCGATTTTGTTCATCGTTTTGAAAATATCAAAACTAGCGTCATTAAAACCATTGTAACTGATCGTCAAAATGTTAAGAAATTTTGACACGTATTGTTTGAAGGTTAGTATTTTCTAAAAATCATATGAATCGGGCGACATCTATGTGTCAGAACAAAAACTTTTCAGCCCACGTGTTAAGATTGACAGACAGAACTAGATTCGACCCCACCTGAATTAAAGAAACACACCTGAAATTTTAAGAAAAGTAGGAAAAATTCGTCAAAGTAATAATCGTCTAGAAAAATAAGTAAATATAAATATTAAACAAAAAATTTACAATTTTTATAATAACAAAATGCGTGGGGCCAGATCTGGTAAATAGGGTGGGTGAGGAAACAATTTATAGCCCAATCGGTCGGATTTCATCATCCATTTTATGGAATTATGAGCTGGTACATTATCTTGATGAAACAACATCTTTTTCTTCGCTAAATGCTGCCTTTTTTTCTTAATTTCACTCTTCAGGCGGTCAAATAAACCAACGTAACAGTCTTTGGTGATTGGTCGCCTCTTTCTGAAGATAGTCGATTAATATTATGCTGATGTTTATATTTTTTGACGCTTCGGCCGGCTCTCATGCGGTTTCAGCCACCCTGCGGTCTGCCTGTTGGACTCAGGCGTGTAGGATCCATTGTTACGATTCGATACGAAAACTTTGGATTACGCCGAAACAGCGCCAAACAGTGCACATAGCTTTTCCATTTGCATGTATATTCAGAACAATATGGTGGATTTCATTTTGTGTTTTTTGGGATGACGACCGCATTTAAGTTCACTAAGCTCTCGACATATAATGGCTTTCGGCGGAGCAGATATGCCATTACACTTCTCAAGCTATCCTCGTGTTCTAGCTGCATTTTTTCCCATCAAAAGACAGACACCGCCAATATCGGAGAACGAAGTTGGACCCGCTCAAAAACTCGAAAAACGATCCTTTTTGCTCGACTTTTTAGTGTCAGCAAATGTTATGGTACTTGATTCAAGTGGTTAAACGACAGTCCATTTTTGGATGTAGCATTTTGGGCCTAATCTAGGCAGACGGTTAGTTAGATAGGTCAAAATTCAGGGCGTCCTCTTGGTTTTTTATCAATGATGAAAGCTGGATGTACCATACAATTACGATCCAGAAAAGATGCAACAATCGCCGCAGTGGAAAAGTCTACAATTCGTTTTTGACAAAGAAGTTTGTAACTTTCATTCCCTACCCCCCTTATTCCCTGATTTAGCTAAAGGATCACCGTTTCAAGGCGAATTGTAGGCAGCGCTGGAGGCATTGACACTAACACCGTTCCAAAAAATGTTCGACCAGTGGGAAAAACGATGGGACCAGTGCTAGGCTCCAGGTGGACTGCTCTAACCTCAAATTGTAAAGCGTTAGTCCAGGAACTTTTGGATTACCCCACGTAAAATTTAATAAAGCTCAATATAGTTGACGAAACGTTATTAAAACTCGGGTTTACTTAAAAGGCTTTGTGCCTTAAAGAAATATATCTAATTCTAGAAATATTTTTGTATTATATGCTTTTTTAGACACTTCTCATTTATAGCGTAGATAAAATTACCACTTTAAACAAGAACAAAAGTTAATCTCAAAAGCTATACAAAAGAGATATGATTTGAGGTCATGATACCGGAATCCTATTCAGAAATTCAGGAGTCGCATTCACCTGGTAATTTATATGCCGTATATATGGCACAATATTCCTTATATGCAACGCCACAGTGGCACTATTAGCTTAATTAGATTTGCCACACGGGGATTCTCTTGTGCTAAACAGTGAGTTTTCTTTGAAAATTCCTTGTTGGGCTTAATGTAAATGTGGTCAAACTGAATCACGTACATTGTGTTTATTTTAGGAGCTGTGATAATATTGTGGGATTATTTTATCCTAGAATAATATAGGCTTTAATACTGAGATAATCCAAACAGCAGTTTTAAAAAGAAGTCTGTAAATGAAGGAGTACATTTAACTGAAAATTTACAGCTTTTCAATAGCTTTTTCCACCAAGCTTTATACCCTTATCTGGAAAGCATTGTATCAGCGTTCAGGGTTTCTTGTTAGGTCCGGATCTCCATTTATAGCCTAGTCACCAGAGGTTTTTAGCTCTCATTAAATGTTAACAGTCTGTATTTTGGCATACAGGTAATATTTTGGACGTAAAATACTATATATGGTAAAAAAAGTTTGCTAAAGTTTGATGTACGCTAAGACCACAAGATCCAAAACAAAATCAAAAATTCGATTTTTAGTTAATATCTCGAAAAATGAGGATTTATTAAAGATCCAGATAGGTGTGTAGCGCGCCAAACAGGTTAATTTGAAAATCTACGCAGACCGCTAGAAGGTTAATCGATATTACTTGTCAAGAGTGTAAAAAAAATTAAAAAATAGCTTTTTGAAGAGAGGACTTTCGGCTTTCCGATGATACTAATAGCTTTTATTTCTGTTGCTTTATAATTTGTAAAACTTAAAATGAAATTTTTGGTTGCATGATTTTAACGGACATACAGTAAATTACAAATATTTAATAAAATATAGTATTAAAAAAATCCTCGTGCATATATCATTATTATACATTAGGTTTCAATATAAAAGAATTAAAAATATCCACATTGTCTGTGTTCTTTAAAAATTGAGTTTTAAAATATGAAAATTTGCTTGCTATAGTGCGCCGCCGGCAATTTTACGTTTAAAGCAGTACGAAATGGTCAAGAAAAGTCGGACAATTTTATTATTATTTTTTTAGTTATAGTTGAAAGTATACTTGATATTAGAAAATCATTAAAATTAAAAAAAAAATCTTTTTTTTTGTAATTTTGCTCTTAAAAAGTGTTCATGGTTTTTTTTTTTTTTATAGGTCTAGCTCACACGCTGCAGGGAAGTCCCTAAAGCACTCCAGGAGCGGCACGAGTGCGGAAAAAGCAATTCACGTTGTTCTTGAATAGCTGTAAATTGTAGTCGGTGGGAAACACAGCGCTGGGCAAATTATTCCAAAGGGATGACGTTCTCCATATAAAAGATTGCTTGAAAAGCGTTGTACGCGGAGTAACAAGCTGAACCTCATACGGATGCGAAGCACCAGCGCGACGTGTATTTCTAACATGCACTGCTTTGGGAGGAATTAAGCGGACTACATCCTTCGAACACTTTCCATGAAAATACTTGTAGAACAGATTCAAGTCGCCAACCGTTCTTCGATGTTCCAGCGTATCAAGGCTGCCGGTCAATTCCGGGTCCCCAATCAGACGGACCGCTCTTCTCTGAACAGAATCCAACAAATGCAGTGTATGTTTGGGAGCGGAGCCCCAAACGTGGGAGCAGTATTCCATAGTTGGTCGAATTTGGGCTTTGTAAAGAATTAACAGTTGCTGTGGGGTGTAAAGCTTTCTGGTTCTAAATAATATTCCCAACTTTTGAGAAGCTCTCCTTGCTATGCCTGCAACATGTTCATGCCAAGACATATTTGCTCCCAAACTAACGCCCAACAAATTGAGCGACGATGCTAGGGGAATGGAGTGCCCCGACATAACTATGTCGGGTTCAGCAACGTTAACTTTTTTAGAAAAAACTGCAGTTTGGGTTTTTGTAGCGTTAAATTCCACTTGGTTACTGTCACCCCAAGATAGAATTTCTTCCAGGTCTTTGTTAAGTTGAACGACCTCCTGCTGTCTGCGGATATTCGCCTGAGCAGCCGATGTCCGAGCGTTCAAGGTGAATGAAGAGACAAGCGTACTGTCATCTGCAAAGCTATAGATTGGATTCCCGGTCTTTTCCAGCAGATCGTTAATGTAAATGAGAAAGAGAGTAGGAGACAGTATGGAGCCCTGGGGCACACCGGCGTTGATAGTGAGGGTGTTAGAAAGAAATCCGTCGACCGCCACTCGTAAAGAACGCTCTCTGAGGAAACATGAGAGCCACAAACAAAACCTTTCAGACATACCACATTGCATTGTTCCAAACATGTGTTATGTTACATAAGTCAGAAGATCTCCTGTTGATCTATGTTTACGAAAACCATATTGGTGATCGCTAATAATATTGAATCGTTCAAGATATTTTAGAAGATGCTCATTGATAACCTTTTGCATGACTTTCGATATTATTGAAAGCAGTGCAACTGGTGGGTAGTTATTTGGCAAGGTCTTCTTACCTTTTTTAGGTATCGGCTGAACCGTGGCACATTTCCAGCAGGGCGGAAATATTCCCTTTCTGTAGGATAGGTTAAAAAGTCTACAGAAAACTGGTGTTAGTTCCCTTGCACAGTTTTTGAGAACTATGGCAGGTATTCCGTCAGCGCCAGAAGCCTTCTTGTGTCTAGCTTCCTTAAAATACGCTTTATGATGCGCTGTCTGAAGACAACATCGGGCATCCTTGACTGCAATATGGGAATAGTGGGTGGTGTTTTTCCTTGGAAATCGACAGTAGAATGTGAAGCAAAGAGTTCAGCCAACAAGTTCGCTCTCTCAACAGGTGTGGTTGCAATGGAATTATCTGGCCGTGTGAGTGGTGGTATGGTGGATTTGGTAAAATTTTGACTAACTGCCTTAGCGACTGCCCAAAAGGACCTGGAATTGTTGGGACAAGCGAGAAGTTTGTTTCTAATTCGTTGATTGTGTTCCTCCTTGGTTTCGTCGATAATTCCCTTGCATCTGTTCCGGGCATGAACAAAGATGTTACGATTTACGGTGTTAGGATTTTCACGCCATTGTCGGTAGGCAATATGTTTAGAAGCAACAGCTTCTTTGCATTTTCGGTCGAACCAAGGCTTGCCGTTGGAGGAGCATTTCTTCGAAAAAGGGATGTAAGCTTCCATACCAGCCAAAATAACATCGGAGACCTCCCTGGCGCAGTCAGATGGGTTATCGGATCGAAAACAAATGTCCATCCAAGGGAAAGTTCGAAGTATTCCATGAGATCTTATTGTTAATCATACAACTTAAACTTAAAATAAAAAAAAGGTGGGAAATGAAAGATAAGTATCTAAGCTTTAAGTATAAAGTGCTTATATTTCATTTAAACATCCAGGTACAAAGAAAACAGTTATTGAAAACACAAGAATTCTAAATTACTCGAAGAAATTCAATGAATTACGTACTCTCGGGCCGTCATATTGGATCCGACATTTTGAATTTTTCAAATGTCCTTCTAACGGCAAGCCTTGGTTTGACCGAAAATGCAAAGAAGCTGTTGCTTCTAAACATCTTGCCTACCGACAGTGGCGTGAAAATCCTAATACCATAAATCGTAACAGCTTTGTTCGTGCCCGGAACAGATGCAAAGAAATTATCGACGAAACCAAGGAGGCACACAATCAGCGAATTAGAAAGAAACTTCTCGCTTGTCCCAACAATTCCAGGTCCTTTTGGTTAGTCGCTAAGGCAGTTAGTCAAAATTTCACCAAATCCACCATACCACCACTCACAGGCAGATAGTTCTATTGCAACGACACCTGTTGAGAAAGCAAACTTGTTGGCCGAACTGTTTGCTTCACACTCTACTGCCGATTTCCAAGGAAAAACACCACCTACTATTCCCATAGTGCAGTCAAGGATGCCCGATGTTGTCTTCAGACAGCGTATCATTAAAACGTATTTTAATGAAGCTAGACACCAAAAAAGCTTCTGGCGCTGACGGAATACCTGCCATAGTTCTCAAAAACTGTGCAAGGGAGCTAACACCAGTTTTTTGTAGACTTTTCAACCTATCCTACAGAAAGGGAATATTTTCTTCCTGCTGGAAATGTGCCACAGTTCAGCTGATACCTAAAAAAGGCAAGAAGACCTTGCCAAACAACTACCGACCAGTCGCACTTCTTTCAATAATATCGAAAGTCATGGAAAAGGCTGTCAATCAGCATCTTCTAAAATACCTTGAAGGAATCAACATTATTAGCGATCACCAATATGGCTTTCGAAAACATAGATCAACAGGATATCTTCTGACTTATGTAACACATGTTTGAAACAACGCAGTTGAACACTTCGGAGAATCTCGAGCGGTTACTCTTGACATATCCAAGGCATTCGACCGTGTTTGGCATGATGGACTGTTGGCTAAGTTGCGCTCTTATGGTATGTCTGAAAAGTTTTGTTTGTGGCTCTCATGTTTCCTCAGAGAGCGTTCTTTACGAGTCGTAGTCGACGGATTTCTTTCTAACACCTTTAACGCCGGTGTGCCCCAAAGCTCCATACTGTCTCCTACTCTCTTTCACATTTACATTAAAGATCTGCTGGTAAAGACCGGGAATTCAATCTACAGCTTTGCAGATGACAGTACGCTTATCTCTTCATTTACTTTGAACGCTCGGACATCAGCTGCTCAGGCGAATATCCGCAGACATCAGGAAGTCATTCAACTTAACAAAGACCTGGAAGAAATTCTATCTTGGGGTGACAGTAACCAAGTGGAAACGCTACAAAAACCCAGGCGGAAGTTTTTTCTAAAAAAGTTAACGTTGCTGAACCCGACGTAGTTATATCGGGGCACTCCATTCCCCTAGCATCGTCACTCAATTTGTTGGGCGTTAATTTGGGAGCAAATATGTCCTGGCATGAACATGTTGCAGGCATAGCAAGGAGAGCCTCTGAAAAGTTGGGAATATTATTTCGAACCAGAAAGCTTTACACTCCACAACAACTGTTAATTCTTTACAAAGCTCAAATTCGTCCAACTGCTCCCATGTTTGTGGCTCCGCTCCCATGTTTGGGGCTCCGCTCCCAAACATACACTGCATTTGTTGGATTCTGTTCAGAGAAGGACTGTTCGTCTGATTGGAGACCCAGAACTGACCGGCGGCCTTGATTCGCTGGAACATCGAAGAACGGTTGGCGACTTGAGTCTATTCTACAAGTATTTTCATGGAGAGTGTTCGAAGGATGTAGCCCGCTTAATTCCTTCCAGAGCGGTGCATGTTAGAAGTACACGTCCCGCTGATACTTCACATTCGTATGAGGTTCAGCTTGTTACTCCTCGTATAACGCTTTTCAAGTAGGCTTTTATATGGAGAACATCATCCCTTTGGAATGGCTTACCCAGGACTTTGTTTCCCACCGAGTACAATTTACAGCGATTCAAGAACAACGTGATTCGCTTTTTTCGCACACGTGTCGCTCCTATAGCGCTTTAGGGACTTCCCTGCAGCACGTGTGCTAGACCCATAAAAAAAAAATTCTTAATCAGTACCCCAAAAAACCCTTAATAGCCAATTTCAAAATATTTAGCAGTAAACAGAAACGTTAATGAATAAGATTGGAAGCCATTTTATTTTAAATATATTTTTTTTAAATTACGATAAAACTAAAAAAAACAATCTATATACTATTCTTTTGTAAAAGTTCCCGTTCTACTCGTATCATGTTCATAGCTTTTCGAGATGTTTGCGAAAAACAGAATTTTTGATTTTATTTGCGATTTTGTAGGCTTAGCGTTAGAGCAGCAAACTTTTTTTATCGTATTCTACGTCCAAAAAATTACCTGTATGCCAAAATGTAGCCTGTTAGCATTTAATGAATCAAAATCACCATCACAATTTGCCTCTGACGACTGTGCTATCAGGCAAATATCTCTGTATAACTTGAATGGATTCAGCAGTTGGTTCCTTGTGAGAAAACAAAGAAAACTTGTTTTGCCAAATGATTCTAAATTAGGTTCATTTAACAGTAAAAGCCTTTTCACATCCGTACCTATGGAAGAAATTTGAAAATTATAAATGACTTCATTAATAATACTAACATTAATATCAAAAGAGAGCTAAAAAATGCTTTTCACGTATGTATCTAACAAGATTACTCCCAGTTCAGTAACGAATTATATAAAGAGAAAGACGGTTTGTCAATGGGCTCCCCAATACGACTTGGGGTGAGAAGTCTCGAGACTTTTCGAGAGATGGGAGCGCAAACAAAAAAACCGTATGATTTTCAATTAGTGTCAACTACAGAAGATTCGTGTCAAATTTTGTTTAGTTTGTTAGCTGTTTGAGTGGCGCTATTTTTGAATTTTGCAAAACGATGGAACAAGAAGAATTTCGTGTGTTTTGAACATTGCGTTTTGATGGAAAAAAATACAGCCAGAACCCAAGAATGGCTTGAGAAGTGTTATGGTAAATCTGCTCCGTCGAAGGCAACTATATATCGATAATTTATATTAGTAAACTTAAATGCGGTCGTACAAGCACCGATAATCCACCACGTTCCGGACGTCCAAACAAGGCAGTCACTCCAAAAAACACAAAAAATCCGCCATATTGGTCTGAGTGAGAAAGATAGCTGACATCGTGAAGTAACTACAGTAGCGACGCTCAAGAAAATTTTTAGGTCCTGTTTTTTATCACTTATGCATCTTCTATCATATCAACAACATGGCTGCCAGCGCAATCACGGGTTGTGTTTACATCTGGATTTCAAGGAGAATCTTTTTATAACGTGCTCCAAAATTCATTATTAATAATTTTCCAATAAGTACATGACTCGTTTGACGTTATAATTGAAAATAATTATACATAACCGGTCAAGTGCAAGTTGAACTTGCGCAATTAGTGTTCCGTACGTTGATTGCCTTTAATATAAAAAACATTTTGTTACGGAGGTATAAAATGATCAGTGACGTCACAAAACACATCCCAAATGAGTTTTCAACAAAGTTTGTTTCCAATCTTTACTGAAAACTGATGACCTTGAAATTTTTGTTTTTTTTATATACCAGATAAATTATTAAACTCGTGATAATTTTCGTTCAATCTACACTCCGTGGAGAATATTCCAGAAATTTTTCAAAATTTTTTGATAAGTACTTTTCGAGATAAGACGGGTGGACAGCGATTTTTTGAAAATAATACAAAGAAAAGTGCGTGCAAGTATTACATTATATATATATATATATATATATATATATATATATATATATATATATATATATATATATATATATATATATATATATCTATTTTACTCGTGTTTTCACAAGCTTTCATTTGATACCACACTCGATGATCTAGTAAAAAAATTTTTTTTCACTTCTGATTTCACCCCCCAAAACTAACCCCATAAATCAAAATTTAACTTTCAAAACTACATGGCTCTGATGAGGCCATCAATTCCTATATTATTACCAAATTTCAACTTTCTATGACAAATAGTTTCGGAGAAAATCGGGTGTGACAGACAGACAGACGGGCAGACACCGAAGTCATCTTATAAGGTTC
Source organism: Pachyrhynchus sulphureomaculatus (assembly GCA_019049505.1). Taxonomy (NCBI): domain Eukaryota; kingdom Metazoa; phylum Arthropoda; class Insecta; order Coleoptera; family Curculionidae; genus Pachyrhynchus; species Pachyrhynchus sulphureomaculatus. The sequence goes on from CM032447.1 coordinate 18,374,466, forward strand.
CGTACGAAACGTCCAGAGAAAGTTTTTGTTGTGCGGTTAGTGCTTGTAAAACTATATGTGGTATCTCCAAAGGAGTAAATTTTTTTAGAGTCTCCAAAGATCCTAAAAGGTAATTTATTCATGACTCAGTATATATCACCACTATACCAAACACTTTATGTTTGTACTCGACGCGCGTTTCGCATGTTAGCTTCATCAGGTCAATCTTCGCTCCTGATGAAGCTAACATGATTGGCAAAATGCGCGTCGAGTGCAAAAATAAAGTGCTTGGTTTAGTGGTGATATATACTTAGTAGTGTCATTGTGCCAAAGATTCCACATTCCCAACATAATTTATTCATAATTCTTTGGCTCTATTACGCAATATATATTATGATAATTGTGTTTTCATATTAGAGATACATTTTATTTGCAAAACAGTTATATTTAAGTTGAGAAGATCTCATCTTAAAATGATAATTATAATTATTTTCAATCCTCCAGATCACCGGGATTCGCTGAAATATAAGGAGCTTGAATGTTGACATTATACGCGCGAAGCTGAAGCTGTGCAAAAATATTTTCTCAAAATGAACGAACAATATTTCTAATAGTTGAGAAATATAAATTCAACAGTGAGATATTTATATGAATAACGTGTAAAAAGCGTTAAAGCCAAATGTATTTTTTAGTGTTCCGTACGGAACACTTATAAGAGCACTTCGGTGTCTGTCTGTCACACCCGATTTTCTCCGAAACTATTTGACATAGAAAGTTGAAATTTGGTAATAATATAGGAATTGATGGCCTTATCAGAGCCATGTAGTTTTGAGAGTTAAATTTTGACTTAAGGGGTTAGTTTTGAGGGGTGAAATCGGAAGTGAAAATAATTTTTTTTACTAGGTCATCGAGTGTGGTGTCAAATGAAAGCTTGTGAAAACACGAGTAAAAAATATATATGTAATGTAATACTTGCGCGCACTTGTCTTTGTATTATTTTTAAAAAATCGCGAAAAATCGCTGTCCCCCCACCTTATCTCGAAAAGTACTTAACAAAACATTTTGAAAAAATTCTGGAATATTCTCCACGGGATGTAGATTAAACGAAAATTATCACGAGTGCATTACCTTTAATAATTTATCTGGTATTTTAAAAAAAAAAACAAAAAAATTTCAAGGTCACCAGATTTCAGTAAAGATTGGAAACAAACTTTGTTGAAAACTCATTTGGGATGTGTTTTGTGAAGTCACTGATCATTTTATACCTCTGTAACAAAATTTTTTATTTTAAAAAGCAATCAACGTACGGAACACTAATTGCGCAAGTTCAACTTGCACTTGACCAGTTATTTTTCCTTGAATTTTTTGCGTTTTTCTCTGTATTTAGTGTTCCGTACGGAACACTTATAAGGTCACTTTGATGTCCGTCTGTCAGACCAAATTTTCTCAAACTATTTGACTAGAAAGTTGAGATTTGGCACTAATATAGGAATTGATGGCCTCATCAGAGCCGTATAATTTTGAAAGTTAAATTTTGACTTAAGGGAGGAGGAGGAGACTTGCGTGGGTTTATTGGACGGTGTGATTTGTGAAAACAAGAAAAAAGTCGCCTTTACCGTATAAAAAAGTGTTGTTTCACCGAAATAATGCACCAACTCACAAGTCCATAAAATCGATGGTAAATTTTGGACCAATTGAGCTGGCTATAAATTGCTTCCTCATCTACCGTATTCACAAGATCTGGTCCCCAGCGATTATTACTTTTTTCCAAATTTGAAAAGGTTGCTCCAGGGAAAGAGATTTCGCTCAGATGAAGAAATCGTATGGAAAACTGAAGATTATTTTTAAGAACTCGACAAATCGTTCTATGAAAGGTATCCAAATGTTGGAAGCTCAATAAAAAATTGAATCTCTCCCATGGGGAATAATACGAAGCGAGAACTTTACGGCACCACAGTCCGTCTATGTATTTTAAAAGATATAAAAAACTTTTTCTGATATTTGCATAATGTAAGACCTTATCCATAAACCCGGATACTGTTTACAAACTAGAAGAAATTTCGTCAAGAACAATAATATTTTTATATTCAGACATTCGCAGACTTGCCAAGACTTTTTCACATCAGTAAAGCAATAATTAAATGGTTAAAAGTTGGAAAACTTGAACACATAAACTCCGAAAATAAAGTTAGGCGAGTAAGTCTTTGTATAAGTGCATGCATTTCATGAAATTTATTACGCTTTACAAACTCGGAAGAATTTTTAGCTATTTTGCAAAAGTGCATGCTGTATATTATGAAAAGCATTGTTAAAAGTTAACTTTTATTAATGTTACAACAACTTCCGGAAAAGATGTGAAATATTTTTATTTCCAAAAATAATAATAATGTATTGAGGATTTAAATATGACTAAAGAATAATACGAGGGTTGTATGATAAGTATCTGGCCTTGACAAGAAAAAAAATAACCGGTCAAGTGCAAGTTGAACTTGCGCAATTAGTGTTCCGTACGTTGATTGTTTTTAAAATAAAAACTGTTGTAACAGAAGTATAAAATGATCAGTGACTTCACAAAATACACCCCAAATGAGTTTTCAACAAAGTTTGTTTTCAATCTTTACTGAAAATGATGACCTTGAAATTTCTGTTTTTTTTTGTTATTTATAAAAAACCAGATAAATTATTACAGGTAATGCACTTTTTTTTCAAAATTTTTTGATAAGTACTTTTCGAGATAAGGTGGGTGGACAGCGATTTTTTCGCGATTTTTTAAAAATAATACAAAGAAAAGTGCGCGCAAGTATTACATTATATATATTTTTTACTCGTGTTTTCACAAGCTTTCATTTGACACCACAATCGATTACCTAGTAAAACAATTTTTTTTTTACTTCCGATTTCACCTCACCCCCCAAAACTAACCCCTTAAGTCAAAATTTAACTTTCAAAACTAGGTGCCTGTGATGAGGCCATCAATTCCTATATTATTACCAAATTTCAACTTTCTATGACAAATAGTTTCGGAGAAAATCGGGTGTGACAGACAGACAGACAGACACCGAAGTGATCTTATAAGTGTTCCCTACGGAACACTAAAAACATTTTTATGTGTAAAATTTATTTTATTTTTCCACATAATCTCCTTTTAGCTTGGTACACTTAGTCTAACGTTTTTCTATCTTTTGGATCCTGTCTAAAAAATACGATTTCTCCAACCCTTCAAAATAGGCGTTTGTTTCACTTCATCGTTTTAGCCAAATTTTATTCCTCCGGGCCCTTTTTTCATATTCGGAAATAGTAATTAATCGCTGGACGCTAAGCCTGACGAATATGGTGGATGCGGAAGCAATTACTGGACAAAGGACCCCACACACAATATAAGGAAAAGTAATACCGGTCAAATTAGCTGAAAATGTAGTAACACGTAGGCTGAAAAGTTTTTGGTCTGACACATAGATGTCGTCCTTTTCAAAAAATCTATATGATTTTTAGGAAGTACCAACCCTCAAACGATACGTGTTAAAACTTCATAACATTTCGACGATTAGTTTACAAGTTACAGTGGTTTTTAGTGACGCTACTTTTGATATTTTCAAAACATTGAAAAAAATCGAATTTTCGTGTGTTGATTAAACACTATTTTCTGATGGGAAAAAAATACCGTTCAAGCAAAGCAATGGCTTGATAAGTGTTACTGGTGTGCTAAATTTAAATGCGCTCGTGCAGACACAAATGATACTGAACGCTCTGGAAGCTCAAATGAGGTGGTTACACCGGAAAACATCAAAAAAATCCATAAAATCGATTGATTCTGAGCGCAGTTTGGACCTGTCTAAACGCAAGGATTTTTTCATGCGGTATGTGACAATGGATGAAACATGGATCTGTCACTACGCACTGGAATCAAATCAGCAACCAGCTGAGTGGATAGCATCCGGTGGAAGCCGCCCGAGGTTACCAAAGACACAACAGTCGGCTGGGAAAGTTTTGTATTTTTATTATTATTTTATAATTTTTCATCGACTATGCTGAGAAGGGAAAAACCAACAATGTCAATGTCATCAGTCAAATTATATTGGGTCTGGGAAAACGTTCATGGCGTTTTTCCCAATAGATGGCGTCAATTGCAAATAACTCAAGAAACACAGATCGCAGCGACACCACTAAACGCTCGTTGGAAAGGTGACACTTCGAGCGTTTACTTTGAGTGTATAAACATCGAAATTGGTGCAATGGTTGGAAAGTTGTTTGCGTTTGAAAATGGAGAAAAGTAATGAAAAAATGCGCTATATTTTGCAATATTATTACGACAACGGGAAGAACGCTGCGCATGCTTGTGAAAAAATTTGTGCTGTGTACCGTGAAGCTACCTTATCAAAATCTGCTGCCCGGAAAATGGTTCGCTCGCTTTCGTTCTGGTAATTTGATGTGAAAGATGAGTCACGCTCTGGTCGTCCAAAAGCTGATGAAATTCTTGAAAAAGTCCAGCAAGATAAGCATGTCAGCAGTGTCAATATTGGTATGTAGCTAGGCATTGACCAAAAAACGGTTTTGAACCATTTACACAAAGCTAGCTACAAAAAGAAGCTCGATGTATGGGTTCCTCATGAGTTGAGCGCGAAAAACATGATAGACCGTACGACAATCGGAAGCACAAAAGATCGTGGACAAGGGATGGTGAACCGTCACAAGCGTTCACGAAGCCAAGATTGACGCCGAAAAAGGTGATGCTGTGTGTGTGGTGGGACTGGCAGGGAATTGGCCACCATGAGCTACTTCCAGTTGGTCAGACGATTGATTCTCAACTCTACTGTGGGCAACTAGAGAGATTACGCCAGGCAATTGAAAGAAAACGGCCCGAATTGATTAATAGAAAAGGTGTTGTCTTCCATCATGACAACGCCCGACCACACACTTCTTGGGCTTGGTTGGGAAGTTTTGATGCATTCACCGTATAGTCCAGACATAGCACCCTCTGACTATCACTTGTTCCGATCTCTGCAGAACTCTCTCAATGGAATTAAGCTGCTTTCAAAAGAAGCCTGTGAAAACCACTTGATTCAGTTTTTTCAACCAGAAAACCTCAGGTGAAGTTCTTCACCGAGGGCATCATGGCTCTACCCGAAAAATGCCGAAACATTGTCGATAATAATGGAGCATATTTTGGTTTAAATAAATTCATTTTCACACTATAAGAAAAACCAGTTGAATTTTACTAAAAAAAAACGCCACAAACTTTTTTCCAGATCTGGTATAAAGTTATTGGTGCGTTTGAAGGCAGAAATCGCAAAGAAACGGCCCAAATGAACAAGAAAAAAGTGTTATTTCATCAAGACAAATCACCGTGTCACAAGTCAATGGTTTCGATGGCAAAATTACATGAATTGAAGTTCGAATTGCTTCCTCATCCACCGTGTTCTCTAAGTTTGCCCCCTCCCTTAGCGACTATTATTTGTTCGCAGACCTCAAAAAAATGCTCGCGGGATAGAGATTTTGCTCCAATGAAGAAGTTATCGCCGAAATTGAGGCTTATGTTGAAAACAAAGATAAATTCTTCTACAAGAAAGGCATAGAAATGTTAGAAAAGCATTGGGATGATCACTTTTGAAGGAGACTGTATTGATGAAAAAAGTGTTTTAAGTAGCTTGACCAAAAACTTTTCAGCCTACATATTTTGTTGTAACTCGGGCATTCCTGATGAAAAGTCTCAGTGGACAGAACTCGCGATAATCAATAGGATCCGAGATATTGGGCTCTGATGGCATCATTTTGTACCATCTGAAGAGAGAGCGAGCCCGCGCGCCGACACACGACCGGACAACTAATTAAACCAGCACTGCTGGATATATGCTGAACATACATGGTCCATATTTTGCTGATGCGCAAAATAATAGCGCTGCTATGCTCCGCAATGAATTTGAAATTGATGCAAATGGTCTCAGGGAATGGATGCGAATGGATGACGATATCTTTATTGTGGATCGGAGTTATGCAGACCTGGTACCACTACTGTAGATATTTGGAATCAATCACAAGATGCCACACTTTTTACAGCGAAATCAAGCACAATTCACAATTGAGGAAGCTAATAATTGCTGATTGATTACTAAAACTACATTAAATCGGATTTGATCACGCTGTAAACATTGGGGATTTTTATCGAATCGCAGGTACCATACTGAATAGATATCGAATTCCCATATTGATCGAAGGGGCAGATGCAGAACTGGCCCAAAGAATGCTCCAAAAATCAAGGAATTCTAATATTCTCCAAGCAAGGGTTGAATTGGAAAACTTTGGAAGAAGAAATACAGGATGAGTATTATTGAATAGTTTCACGCCTCTTTATTTCTTTGACTCCCGCTTCATTATTTAAAGGAGTTGTCAATTGGAGTCTATCAACTAAACCTGGCGTCTACTTACATTCAGGTCATATAGATATCATTTAGATTTCTTTGAGTGAAGGGTACGAGGAACCGTTTTGAAGTTCAGCTCGTGCACTTTTGCCATTGCAACAGCCGATGTGTAATCAGGCACATTGTCCTGGCGAAGGAACACTTTTTTGGTGCGCTATTCTTGGTCGCTTCTGCTTCTGCTGCAACTCTGTTTTTTTTTATGGGTCTAGCACACGTGCTGCAGGGAAGTCCCTAAAGCGCTCCAGGAGCAGCATGTGTGCGGAAAAAAAAAAAAAAAAAAAAAAAAGCGATTCACGTCGTTCTTGAATCGCTGTAAATTGTACTCGGTGGGAAACACAGCGCTGGGCAAATTATTCCAAAGGGATGACAGTCTCCATATAAAAGACTGCTTGAAAAGCGTTGTACGCGGAGTAACAAGCTGAACCTCATACGGATGTGAAGCACCAGCGCAACGTGTATTTCTAACATGCACCGCTTTGGGAGGAATTAAAGCGGACTACATCCTTCGAACACTTTCCATGCTTTCCATGAAAATACTTGTAGAACAGATTCAAGTCGCCAACCGCTCTTCGATGTTCCAGCGAATCAAGGCCGCCGGTCAATTCCGGGTCCACAATCAGACGGACCGCTCTTCTCTGAACAGAATCCAACAAATGCAGTGTATGTTTGGGAGCAGAGCCCCAAACGTGGGAGCAGTATTCCATAATTGGTCGAATTTGGGCTTTGTAAAGAATTAACAGTTGTTGTGGGGTGTAAAGCTTTCTGGTTCTAAATAATATTCCCAACTTTTGAGAAGCTCTCCTTGCTATACCTGCAACATGTTCATGCCAGGACATATTTGCTCCCAAACTAACGCCCAACAAATTGAACGACGATGCTAGGGGAATGGAGTGCCCCGACATAACTATGTAGGGTTCAGCAATGTTAACTTTTTTAGAAAAAACTGCCGCCTGCTGTCTGCGGATATTCGCCTGAGTAGCCGATGTCCGAGCGTTCAAGGTGAATGAAGAGACAAGCGTACTGTCATCTGCAAAGCTGTAGATTGGATTCCCGGTCTTTTCCAGCAGATCGTTAATGTAAATGAGAAAGAGAGTAGGAGAGTAGGAGTTCAACTCTCTAAGCAAGCCAATCACTGCCTTACCCTTTTTTCAAATAGGCAATCTTGATCATACCTTGTGAAGTCCCAAAAATCAGTTGTTTTCCCCTCCCTTTTTTCGGTGCACTTTGACCTTCGCCAATCCCTTGTTTTGACTGCCGTTTTGTCTCCAGGGTCTAATGATGGCTCCACGTTTCGTCTACAGTCACCAAACGTCACCAGAAATCCTTCAAATTAAGTGCAACTTTTCCAAACACGATTTTGAAACGTCCTTTCTCATGCGTTTTTGGTCAGAAGTCAACAAACGCGACACCCATCGCGTACTCAGCTTTTTCATTTTTAAAACTTCATGCAAGATGTTATGTACCCGTTCATATGAGATGCCCACCATTGCAGCAATCTCACGAAGCTTAATGCGACGATCATCTATTACGATACCATGAATTTTATCGACCATTTCTTCAGAAGAAACCTCAATCGGGCGTTTAAATTTATTTATCTAGTAATAAATGGTCTTGAGTGCTGGTGAGTCCCCATAAACTTCCCCGAGTTCAGTTTCTATCTAGACCGCCATCCACTTTTTTAAAATAATAATGTTTTATCGCTGCACGATTTTTGGCTTTATGCATTTTTGTGAAACGTGTAACACCGATTACTTACGGTAGCTGTCAACAAAGAACTGCGCTTCTATTTGAAACTTTGATCACAACCGTTACAAGAATCAAGTTTACCAACAGTCAGGCCGCTTACAAAATTTCCCGTTATTTCGTAGAAATTTACCAGACTTATCAGTTCACCCTCTTTTATAATATTCCTAAAACCAAAAAATAAAACTTAATTGACATTCAAGTTCAGTTTATTTGCCAATATCTACAAATTCATAAAGTGAGAGAAATTAAACTTGCTCGTAATACGACAAAAAGGACGGCACAGCGACTATAAATAGCCGATACCACAAGCCCTTCACTATTTGGGCATGTGTAGTGCCACCCTTTGGCGAACATACACATTAAAAATAAATAAAAAACTAATTGTAAAAATTCTAAAAATAAAAAATTCTAAAAAAAAATTCTAAAAAAAGCAGAGCGCAAAGAGGGATCGGCGAGCACCCTGCGAAACGGGCGGCGGAGGCGCGGGGAGATGTATATGAAATAAACAGAGTTAATTTTACATAATATGATATGGTAGGCAAGTAATACCACCTCTAAAAGGATTCCAAAAAATTATATACAAAGAAGTAGGTAAATATTACGTTAAATTAGAATTCTTTTGCTGGTTAATAAGTTGGTGTTTTACATAGGAAGAAAACTTGCCTGGTGATAATTGTTTAACCTCTTGTGACAAAGAATTGCACAAATGCACAGCAACAAAAATGAAGGGCTTTTGAAAGGTAGCCTTCCTGTGTTGAGGAACTCTAAAAGAATTAATGTTCCTTGTATCGTGCGAATGCAGAAAAAACACTAAATTGTTCTCTGAGGTATTGGGGTTGTCCAAATTTAAAAATTATATTATATACAAATGACACCTTCTTCGATTTTCCATATTTAAAATATAGCTGTTATTTAAATAGGGTGTGATTCGATTTCTGAATGGAATGTTAAAAGAAAAGCGCATACAACAGTTTTGTATTTTTTGGATTAATCTAACATACTGGGCTGACAAAAAGTCGCCATACGCAACATTAGCATAATCAAATAAAAATAAGAGCAAGCCGTTGCACAAATAATATTTGGTTTTTGATGGCAGAAGATTCCTTAGATTATACAGTTTTTTTTAAACAAATATAAGCAGCTAAGTTGGGAATGTGGAATCTTTGGCACAATGATACTACTCAGTATATATCACCACTACACCAAACACTTTATTTTTGCACTCGACGACGCGCGTTTCGCTAACCATGTTAGCTTCATCAGGAGCGATGATTGACTAAAGCTAAACTACAAATCTACCCTATTTATACTTAGCCTAACCCTTGAATTAGTCAAGCGGAACTAATGACATAGGCAAGAGGGGACTATAAAGAATAGGCCATCTGTCTTTGTTTAAACTACTTTTACATTTTATGATTTCCATACTTTCGTATGCGTTCAACAATCTCCTATCAGATACATTTTTTATTAATCTTAGATTATCTAATGTTACAGTATGATCAGCTTCAAGAGCATGTTCGGCAATGCTAGACTTTTCTGTTCTATTGTATTTTAAGTGTGCTAAATGTTCTTTAAATCGTGTTTTAATTGACCTTTTAGTTTGCCCAACATACTTTTGTCACAATCATTACAACTAATTTCATAAATTCCACTTTTCTCACAATTAGGAATCTTATTTTTGGGATTTCCTAAGATATTCCTCAGATTGTCTGATGGGTCGCATTGCTTTTCCAGGTTTGTGAATTTTGGGTAAGCAATACAATTTTGGTATGGTCGGATTACTCATTTTAGTTCTTTGTTCCCAAGTGTGCCAATTCCACAAACTTTACAATATCTCGAAGAATTACTTAGAATGAATGACTTTGAAGACGAAATTATTCGTGAATACTTAACATTATTTAAACTTTGTATGGAACAAAATTATTTCCAATATAACAATCAATTTTATGTTCAGAAAGAAGGAACAGCTATGGGTAATTGCTTGTCACCTTTCATAGCCAATTTATTCATGAGTAAGTTTGAAATCGAAGCCAGTCAAGCATTCGAATATTTCCCAAAGGTATAGTATAGGTATGTGGATGATATTTTCCCGATTTCTGATACAAAGAAAGCAAATATTGATGATTTTGTTTCTAAATTAAATAGCCGGTATGATTCCATTAAATTCACTTACGAAGTTGAGAACAAAGGACAATTGCCTTTTCTCAATATTTTAATTATTAAAAATAATAATAGATTAGAATTTGATATCTATAGGAAGGACACAGTAACAGATAGATATATTCCTAATGATTCATTTCATTGCAAACAACATAAATTAGCCTCATTACTTTTTTAGTTCATCATTTGGTCACTTTCCCTCTGAATAGAGTAAACTTTAATAAAGAAAGGAATCGTATTAGAAATATAACTAGAGTTAATGGTTATGACGATGACTTAGTAAATGAGCTAATAAATAGACATAAGTTTAGGTTTAATATTCAGAATTCCACCTTTTTTACACGTGAAGAAAATAACACCAAGTATGTCTCCATACCATATAATCCGAAATATAGCAAGGGACTCAATAAGGTATTTAATAGGGTAGGCCTCACCTTAGTCTATAAGTCATCAGACAGTCTGAGGGATATCTTAGGAAATCCCAAAGATAAGATTCCTAATTGTGAGAAAAGTGGAATTTATGAAATTAGTTGTAATGATTGTGACAAAAAAAGTATGTTGGGCAAACTAAAAGGTCAATTAAAACACGATTTAAAGAACATTTAGCACATTTAAAATACAATAGAACAGAAAAGTCTAGCATTGCCGAACATGCTCTTGAAGCTGATCATACTGTAACATTAGATAATCTAAGATTAATAAAAAATATGTCTGATAGGAGATTGTTGAACGCATACGAAAGTATGGAAATCATAAAATGTAAAAGTAGTTTAAACAAAGACAGAGGGCCTATTCCTTATAGTCCCCTCTACTGGTTACTTGACCGGAACTGATGGCCTTGCCTATGTCATTAGTTCCGCTTGAGTAATTCAAGGGTTAGGCTAAGTATAAATAGGGTAGACTTGTAGTTTAGCTTTAGTCAATCACCCCTCGTGATGAAGCTAACATGGTTAGCGAAACGCGCGTCGGGTGCAAAAATAAAGTGTTTGGTGTAGTGGTGATATATACTGAGTAGAATATAAGCAGCCTTTAATGTTATATTAATATGTGATTGGAATGAAAGAGATTTGTCAAAAAATTACTACTGTTATATTTATGTATAAATTAAATATAGATGCTAACATATTTAACTGTTTTTCGTAAAAAATCATTAGTTCAGACTTGATCAACACCCCGTGTATTTATGTTTCGCTATATAAAATCTAGCTATATATCGCTTATAGTAAATGCAAATATTCTATCGGTTTCGGTCGAGAGGAAAAATAATATATTAACTGGCGAATGGCAGCTGAAAACATTAAAAATGATAAATTGCTCCGGCGTAATGTAGCTGTCTCTCATTAAAATACGCATCGACCTTTATTCAACCATCCATCTTTGTGCCGAGTTACTGATATTTAAGAAAGTTTTAAACATTTCGAAGGCATTTTATCAAAGACTACGCTAAGCGAAAGGTAAGACGTTTTTAAAGGAATAATCTTCTTTCTTTCTTCAATTCAGTATAAAAATGGGTTTACAAAAGGATAGCAAACATTTACTTTGTAAGAAGTGGAATAGCAAAACTAGTTTTTTATCAAAGCAAAAAAATACTCATTGAGATATGATTTGAAACGAACTTACAACAGCTACTATAGCTTACGAATTTCAACGAAGCCGGCTCGCTACCGCCGGATCGTAAGCATCCAACAGCGATGTTGGGCCAGTAGAAGTTATATTATTATTATTTTTTTTTAGTGTTCCATACGGAACACTTATGGGATCACTTTGGTGTCCGTCTGCCTGTCTGTCTGTCACGCCCGATTTTCTCCGAAACTATTTGTCATATAAAGTTGAAATTTGGCACAAATACAGGAATTGATGGCCTAATCAGAGCCGTATAGTTTTGAAAGTTAAATTTTGACTTAGTTTTTGAAAAGTGAAATCGGAAGTGAAAAAAAATTATCAGATCTTTGAGTGGGGTATTAAATGAAAATACGAGTTCAAAAATGTATATGATGTAAACTAGCGCCCACTTTTCTTTGTATTATCCTTAAAAATGGTCCGGAATCGCTGTCCCCCCACACTATCTCTGGAATATTCTACACATACTTAAGTTAATGACAATTGCTTAATCCATCAGTTTGCTGATGATACACAGGTGTATACTAGTTACAATAGGGATAATGCTGAGCAAGTGTTCCATTGCTTGGATGCCACGCTCAAGAATATTCAGTCATATTCGGAGAGGCCGAGTCTTAGGTTGAATCCATCTAAATCAGTGGCAATTAATTTTGGTAATATGCTGGCGGGACTTGACTTGGGTGTTGTTCTGGATGGTGTTCCTGTCCAACTGAGGGAAACTGTAAAAAGTCTTGGGCTTGTGAGTGACAAGGACCTGCGCTTTAGAGGTCATATCAAGCTTATAATGCAGAAGGCATACACAGCTTTAAGGAACTTATATCGGAATAGAATTATTTTGACCAGAGACGTAAGGAAGAGGCTCTGCGAAGCATTAGTCTTGAGTCATGTTAATTATGCGGATGTGGTTTTTGGGCCATGTCTCGATATTCGTTCCAGTTCCAGAATACAAAAGATTCAGAACTCTTGTGTTAGGTTTATTTGTGGATTGCGGAAGAGAAATTTATGTTTCTCCTCAATTGGTGGGGCTGGGCTGGCTCAATATGTTTAGTAGTCGAAAATTGCACATGGCGGTGTTTGCTCATAGAGTCTTGGCAACGGGTTGTCCTCTGTATCTTAGATAGAAATTGAGGCATCGGGTAGATGTGCACGGTTTAAATACTAGAAATATTCACCTTTTAGAAAT